>CM042809.1:11757853-13001781 GCA_009982885.2 Hyles vespertilio | reverse complement strand
GGATGGGGGCCGCTTTTTTTATGGAGAGGAAAACTATTAAGTTTATTTTCCGATACCCCAGAGGAGATCGAAAGGAATATATCAGTGTTACTGCCCTGCCAGCACATTGCGGTCGAGGCGGGTCCCTAACAAAAACCTGCGCTAGCATACCGAATAAGACCCCGTCTGCCGCATTTCGGGTGGTACTGGATATAATCTCAGGACGATAAGCGCCCCTATTCCTTTCCAGTGATCGCCCGGCGGAGAACCAGGACGCAGGTCTCTCTCAGTGGGGAGCAAAGTTGATATCCACTTATGTGTAGATCTGAACGCCCCTTTAAGATTTTATGGGCTTGATCACGTGCTTTGTCGTCCATCTCGGAATCACAGTTAGTAAGAGTGCGCCGCAGAACAGTTACTCCGGTGGCCCCTCTAGGTAGCCTCATAAGTTTTGCGTATGAGACCGTGCTGGAATTCTTACACCCGTATTCTAAGACGTTTCTTCGAATATTCCTCAATCTTGTCGAGATGAAGTTTAAAATTAATTCGAGGAATCCTCGAAAAAGGTACGCCTAGTTAAAAATATACCTTTCCTAGAGGATCCTCGAGTGAGGTTAAGTTGAGGAATTGCGTCATCTGATCTTCTTATTTATCCGACACACCATCAGGCGGAAGCATTGGATAGTAGGAGTGAGGTGGCATGGCGTCGTTCTGGTGAAGCTCCTGCCTGGTATTCCAACTCGAGGAACTCCGAAAGTACATCGCCAGCTTTCTGAATGCTAGGAGCATAAAAGTTGTATTGGACGCCTTTTTTTCGAGACCAAGACCATTAATTCTGGTGTTCCATAAGGCTCGATGCTTCCATCGACATTGTTTCTTCTGCTTATCAATGACAAGTTGACTATCACCTGCTGGCATTGTTGTGCAGTTGCTAGTAAGAGACACAGGATAAATCGGACTAAAGAATCTCTATCGGGGATCCGTTGATGAAAGATTGTCTCAACTTTTGTCGGAAGCCAAGAACTTTCTGGGGCGTGCCTCCCAATAGAGTGGATTGAACATAGCTCAGTTTAACCCCACGAAGACAAAAGTTTGCTCGTTTGCAACTAGTGGCGTAACTACACCTTCGGGGGCCCTTGGCAAAAATCATCAAATGAGGCCCTTCGTAAATATATAAAAAATTATAATATTGTAGTTTCGTTTTTATGAATATTGTTTGAATCCCAGTGCACTCCTCTGACATTTCGGTGTCATGTGTAGTCAGTCTCCACGCACTATGACGGTGAATGGAAACATTGTGAGGAAACCTCCATACCATAGCGATTTGCAAGAATTTCTATGGCCCGTCAACCCGCACTTGGCCAGCGTGTTGGACTATTTTATGATCTAGTCACTCTCAATCGTATTTTCGATTGTAGGAGAGTCCCTTGTCCTGCAATGAGACCTATGTAGGCTGATACAGTACATCACAAAATATTTTAATGGTGAATGAGAAATATGAGGCCATTCATATTTCTCATCGGATTACGAACATAACTCATTTTCTTAAATCTAAAAAATGTTTTCTGAATAACGATAAACGAGTGTTTTTGCATTCCATTTTCATTTCTTTCTGTCACACAGTAGCGATAAACTTCAAATAATTGGTCTATTTTAGAAAAAAATCTCAAGTTGTATGTTGGAGTTTTAGACCCAAAACAGTAATTAGCTCATTTTGCATTTTCGGAATTAAGTATTAAATCTAGCCCCTGGACTTATTTATCCATTCCTCTAAATCAGGATCACATTTTGCTAGTAGTTGCTAGAGCCGTATTAAAGCAGTTGCTTTATTACGGCTATCAGGGCTTTCTCTATGTCCACGAAAACTAAATTAGTATAATAACTTCGTGGAGTACAGTAAGCTCTTGGCGTAAAAAACATGTTTATTTTTTATATGCATTGTTGCTCCTCTTCTAATGTCTGATTTAACTACCATTGTTATATAGATATAGGCCTCCGCCACTGCCAGCGCACTGCCACTTCACCTTGCTAATCCTGTGTGCTATAACTTGGGTTCTCTGTCCGATAATATCATCACGGAACTTATTTTCCAAGGGAACTCC
The DNA here is from genome assembly GCA_009982885.2 of Hyles vespertilio. Taxonomy (NCBI): domain Eukaryota; kingdom Metazoa; phylum Arthropoda; class Insecta; order Lepidoptera; family Sphingidae; genus Hyles; species Hyles vespertilio. The sequence goes on along the minus strand of CM042809.1, from coordinate 12,999,700 downwards.
GAGCATAGCACGCTCTATAGCTCGCTAAGCGACTATAAACTAGTGGATCAGTATTACTGTAAGTGGCCAAATCTCAACACCGTAGGTCGCACTGGTTGAAAGCTATCGTTTTCAAGATTTTTGGCGGAGGTAACAGGAAGCTGTTTCTACCTAGATAAAGGGTCTGCCCCAGCCAGACAAATTAGAAACAACTTCAAGCTGATGGCCATATACAGGGACAGGTCTGCGGTTGTGGATCATTAGAATGGTTTTGTCGGAGTTAATTGTAAGATCTACTCGCTGTGAGGCTGAATATAGATCGTCCACATCTATTGCAGCTCCTCCAGTGATTCCGCCATCAAGACAATATAGTCAGCAAAACTAAAAGTCAGCAAGAGAGAGAGAGAGAGAGAGACTCTTTCTCTATCTCTATGCCAACAGCGACAGGGGGGCATCTCCTTGCTCCGAAACGAAATTCGAATGTTCGGACGTTGAACGTTAACGTATAAGATAAACGGAGTACAGAGTTCCCCCCTGGCAAGTCTACTGCTGAACATAGGCGTCCTCCAAGGATCTCTACAATGACCTGTTGATAGTGGCTTGCATCAAACGACTTCCTGCAACCGTAACCAGGTAGTCCGTCTACCTATCAGTTTCTATAAAATGGCACTAAGATCGAGTCTGGTGTCGTGAGTTACAGGAACTAAGATAAACTATTCGGTTTCACAAACACCCAGACCTGAAATAAATATCTGTGGATCACATAAATATTTGTCTCGATGCGGGAATCGAACCTGCGGCCTCACGTTTCACAGCCGGCGTCGAACCAACTGCGCCACGAAGGCTTTCATACATACATAAAGGTCATCCAATAGGGGTAGGCAGAGACTATAAACCGCCACTTTGCTCGATCCTGACTTAATACCGTCGCTTCATCCACTTTCATCCTCTTCATGCATTCTCGTCGGTTCATGGTAGGTACCTTTGATGTGACCTTTATTAAGGGAATCGCCCATTGGGTTAGTGTAGGCCCTACCGTTTCTTCCATCCACACTCGCGTTGTAAATTTGCTTGGTTACCTTCCTTGATATGACAGCCTCTGTGGCGCAGGCGGTTAGACGCCGCCTGTGAAACGAGAGGCCGCGAGTTCGATCCCCGCACCGAGAGAAATGTTTGTGCGGCCCACAAATATTTCTCTCGGGTCTGGGTGTTTGTGAGACCGAAAAGTCTCTCGTAGTACCTGATACCCACGACACAAGACTCGATCTTAATGTGGGGTCAGGACTATGTTTGTGACTGTAGGGTGTTATTTATTTATTTCTTCCATCCTTTCAATATTGCCAAACCATCGTAACATTCGTAACTACATCCCCTTTCACTGTCACACGGACACTGTCACACGGACTCTGTCACACGAACTGGACTCCAGTTTTTACTCATATCCACTGCCATAATTTACTTTCATGCTTCTTCTGACATACCCTTAGAGTATGTATATAGAGCCACAAACTTATCTGGCCCGGTGGCCAAAAGTGGAAACAACGACGTCATTTGGAATTGACAATTTACCTGCCACTCCCTGATATAACAGCCATATAGCCATGTTTACTCAATGTATTTATTTTTCCTGCATTATTAAAAATTTGTGAAAAATGCCGAAAACTTTAAAAGTGACGCTAGGAAAGTTAGACTCCAGGTATTAAATTTTACTACTAGCAGAATAGGTGTAAGTACATATCATAAACTAAAAATTTATCGTTGCGTGCGTGGTGGCCTGTTGGTAAATGGATCTGACGCGGCTGCCAACATGTTCACGGTGGTCACGGGCTCAAATCCCAGTAAACAAATCTGACTTTTCGGAGTCATGTGTGTATTGATAGTCAATCACCACGCACTAAAACGGTGGGAGGTAAACATAGTGACGAAACCAGCATACCATAGCGATTTATAATAACTATGGTCTGTAAGTCCACCAACCCGCGTTAGGCCAGCATGGTGGACTATATGGCCTGTGATATGGCCTTACCACATGTACACTTGTTTAAGGATATGGGAAGCGATTTGTTACAAATCTTGTAAAAGAATAATACCATGCAAATGAAACTGGTCCACTAATTTTCCTGACACTATTGATCAGATTGAAAAATCTTACATCTTAATCTTAAATTAATATCACAAAGGCTGTCTTCAGGTGTGGAGTGGAGTGAAAGAATATCTCCACCCAGACGAAGCTGGGCCGGGCCGCTAGTATAGAACAAGTACCATGTATTGACTTGTCATAAGAGGTCACTTACATTGTGCACCGTTTTACTTGTCATTTAAGAGTTACTTGATTATCTACATAATATAACAAATAAATAAACAGTTCATTTCATTTTATTACCCATTGTGTTTTATTTCCTAAAATGTATCTAGTAGACCTAATATGAAAATACCACAGAAGTAACAATACAACCAATTTTATATTAATTGAATATAGGAATTGAGCGCAGACCATGTGTGTTGCAGTGTCTCACAGCCGAATACTCAACCGTCATTCATATATTAATTTGCTCTTAACCTAGTGGTCTTTTCTTTGCTCTTAACTGTGTGTGGCCCAATTATACAGTACATTTAAGCGGGATTTACGTAGTTAAATGCAACATAATATTTATGTCGCGTTTGAGCATTCGGGCGTTAGACATGAGTTTGATAAAGTTTAAGTAATAGAACTGAGGCAATACCATTTGTAATAAAACTCAATGCTAGATTTTCAATAACGAAGTGATTCCCAAAAAAAACCGTCTTACCTATGAAAGTATTAGACGGAGCAATGTTTGGAACTGACTTAACAAAAATAAAGTGTCGCAAGCACGTGTGTTGTATTAACATAGGGCTACACAGAAATACTTGAAGTAATATACAAAATTGATGTACATCTGTATAACTTTGTCCTATAAATTTTTATGTGGTCACCGCATTAGACAAAGACACCGCGACCAAAATGTTTTCTTTTTCGAGACCGGTTTCTCGGCATAAAGCCCGGTGCACACGACGCTTGTTTTGCTGCTAGATTGCTTGCTATAATTTTCTGCTGGGTTCAAAGTTGGCTGTGGCGCTGGGTGTAATGATGGCTCCCTCGATATGTTGGCTTCACACGGTGCTTGCCACTACACGCCGCTAAGCGTGCATGCGAAACGAAGTCGCTATCAAAGACACGATCATTCATAACATCTGCAGTACCATGAACGCTCGAGTACAAAAACTATTGCTGCTGCGATAATTAGAGGTAGAAAAACTATTATTGTGGCAGCTGCAGTTATTGCTTTTAAACGGAAACGAGAGCTTGAACAACGAAAGCGTCGATTGTGTAGTTGCGAGTGGTTGTTACGGTGTGAAACAGGAAAGAATGTTCTACAGTGCGCGGCGAGCATTCACGTGCGACGCACATGTTGTGCTACGACCGACGTAGTGTTTGAGATACTATTTGTTTCAATATTTTATTTATCGAAGCATACGGTACGATATTATCTATCAACGCAGGCCGGCTGCAAGCCGGCCTTTGTTAATTATGGATAATAGATGTAAAAGTTTGAATGACTTGGAACAATTAAGAAGTATGGAAGATATTGAGAACGAAGAAATGCTAACTAGAGAGGACAGAAGTATGTCGATAGACACGGATGTTGAGAGAACCAATGGACCCAGGAAAAGAGTACGAGATGATAACTCTTCGGAGGAAGGGTGGACAACAGTGACCCGGGTAAGAAAAATCGGAAGAAGAGAAAAACAACAAACAGGAAATGAAAAGACTCAAGTATGCGTCACGAGCCAAACACCATTGCCAAAACAATTTGCACTAGCGCGACTGTTTAAAGAGCATAGTATTAGCCATATTTCTAAAGTAAAGTTTGTTAACACTTATAAAATATTAATAACGTTTGATGAAGAGGCGAGTGCAGACAAACTAATTGCATCAAAAGATTTTGAAGCCTTAGGGTGGAGATGTCAAAAAACAGCGGAGGTTGGTATGTCTTTTGGGGTGATCAAAAATATTGAAGGAAATATTTCCGAAGAGGAGATAATTAAGAATATGACCAGTGATATAGAAATTATAACTGCAAGACGATTGAAAAAACGCAGTGACGATCAAGAAGAGCAATGGACCCCAAGCGAAGCAGTTTGTATTGGGTTTAAGGGTTCTCTTTTGCCGCCTTATGTTTATATCTACAATATGAGAATAAAGGTGGAGCCATATGTCTTCCCAGTTACTCAATGTTCAAAATGCTGGAGATATGGGCATACTGCAAAATTTTGCTCAAATAAAAAAATAGTCTGCCCAAAATGTAGTAATTCGCACGAGAATTGTGACACCAAAAATTTTCACTGTAGTAACTGCTCCGGAAGTCACATGGCTTTAAATAGGATATGCCCAATTTATCAAAAGGAGCGGAAAATCCGGGAGCTAATGTCTGAATTTAATGTTACCTATAGAAAAGCTTTAACATAACATGCAAACCCACCCAACTATGTATCGGAAAGAGACAAACTGCGGCAATCTAATGTTACGGATACACCTCCTGAGATGACCTTCGAAACTACTAACATGGACACATCCCATGAAAACATAACATTTTATCCGAGAATACGTCTTAACAGTCCTGGTCTCACCAAGAGAAGACATAGGAAACCACAAAGAAGACGAAAAGATGGTATTGAAGACCAAATAGAGGAGAAAATTCAGGGACGTAGAGAACCGGAGAGGAATAAGGCAACTCAACCACCACAATCCATGATATACGACTGTGACAAAGGTTGTTCGGACGGTTTAAGTGAGGACGCACAAGATAATACAGACGATAAGTGACAGACGATAATAAAGAAGCCGTTACTCTTAATGTATTGCTAAGAAAATTAAGAAATATTATTTTTAGTAATCACTCAATAGAATATAAGATAAAAATTCTCGTTAAGACCTGTATAGATTGGCTTATAACTAAATTACTTTGCAATATTTCGGTAAGTTCTCTATTTAATTACAATAATCATTATGGATAATAGTTGTCCCAACTTTGCTATAAATGTACTACAGTGGAATTGTCAAAGTTTTAAGCCTAAATTATTGCCCTTTGAGTGCCTGCTTTCTCAGGAAAAAATACATATTGCTGCTTTAAATGAGACTTGGCTTGACTCTGCTATCAATGTAGTTATTAAAAATTACAACATATTTCGGCGGGATAGATCTGATTCCTATGGCGGTGTAGCAATCCTATCTCATAGGTCTATTAAAACAGTTCTTTGCCCTTCAGTTAGTATAAATTCTGGAATCGAATTAGTACATGTTAAAATAAGTAACTGCCAAAAAATAGAAAATGTTATTTCGATTTATTGCCCTCCTACGATTCATACCACTCAAAGTGACTGGGACTATATTTTTTCTATTTCTTATAGGAAAACTCTTATCTTGGGCGACTTCAATGGCCACCATAACAATTGGTCATTTAAAACAGATAATAGAGGCAACCAAATATTTAATTCTATGTTAAATCACAATTTCATTTATTTAAATAATGGAAGTCCAACTAGGATTAAATCCGTTAGGGGTATCATTCAAAAATCATCACCCGATATCTCCTTTATCTCTTGCGATTTAGCTTTAGATTTCAAATGGACCGTTACGAATGAATCCCTTGGCAGTGACCACCTCATAATAAAATTAGCATATTCTACACAGATAAATCGCGATTTTATTAAGAAACGAAATTTTAAAAAAGGTAACTGGGATTTGTATTCATCGTCGGTTGAAAAATTATTTTTAGATTTTACGATTCCAGAAGACCCTCAATTGTTTTATGACACATTTTTAAATAAGATACAAACAGCTGCGGACATGTATATTCCTTTCATTAAAATTCCCCAAAACGTATGCTCAAAATTCACACCCAAACCATTCTGGAATTCAGAACTATCAAGAGCAGTAGCTGAGCGCAGACTTGTATTAGCAACTCTTAGACGTTGTCCCTCCCCTGGCAACTTAGATAATCTCAAAAAGAAAATAGCTGATGCACAGAGGTTAATTCGTAGAGCGAAATGCAATTCTTTTCAAAATTTTTGTTCTTCTATCGATGAAAACTCTTCAGCTTCGGAAATGTGGCGCAAAATGAAATGGATGAAAGGTCGGCATGTCGGTGTTCAACATGTTGATAAGCACAGATTGGTGGAGTTACTTAAGGAGTTAGCGCCTGATTTTGTTTGTTCAGCACCCCCGCAATTCGAAAACACCAATACTGTTTTAGAATCAGATATATCTATCCAAGAATTGCATAACTGCATCAAAAACCGCGATACAGCACCGGGCTTCGATGATATTTCCTTTTCTATGATTGCACACCTCCCCCTTAGTGTTAAAAAAATCTTGCTTGAATTCTTTAATTATTGTTACACTTATGCATTTGTTCCATCTCAGTGGCGGGAAGCCAAAATAGTTCCTATCCCGAAAAATAATTCATTAACCAGTCTACGTCCAATAACTTTATTATCGTGCATTTGTAAAACATTCCATTCAATACTTAATAAAAGACTCGAATGGTACTTTGAAAAATTATCCTTATTTCCAGATGACATGGTCGGTTTTCGTAGGACACGATCGTGCTTGGACAATCTGACTCATCTTGTAACTCAAATACAGTTAGGATTTTGTAATGATTTGAGCACAGTGGGATGTTTCATTGATATTTCTAATGCGTACAATAATGTAGATGTAGGTAGTTTGATTAAAAAAATGGCGCAGTTACAAGCTCTTTGAGATGGGGCAAACATATCAATGAGACGGCGAATAAAACATTAAAACTCATCAATATTTTGAAAATTTTAAGCGGTTTTAATTGGGGCTTGCATCAAAAACATTTAAGACGGCTATATATATAGCTATTATACGTAGCAGAATCGATTATGCAAGTTTTTATACGATAATAGTTGTCAATCTAACTTAATGAAATTGGACAAAGTACAAAACCAAGCCTTGCGTATAATTGGCGGTTTCATTAAATCCACACCTATACATATTATGGAAAATGAGTTATGTTTGCCGCCCCTATTTGTTCGCAGAAGATATTTAGCGGGGAAATTTTGGTTAAAATCGAATTCAATAAAAAATAATAAAACGTGCAATGTAATTGATGATCTGTCAAGACATAACTCTTCTCGTTATTGGTCCTATCGCAAATTACCGGTGATTATATCTATGCATTTATCCCTTAAATCATTCCCAATCCACTCCAGTAATATTCTTGAAATGTATTCTTTGCAAACATGGGTTAGCAATATCAATTTGTTTGATGTTATAATAGATCGTATTCCCACATTAAACCGAGTCAAATGTCAGTATAGCTGTACTACCATAAATAATATTTGTACTAAATATATTCAACAAAAATATTCGAATTTTTGCCAAGTTTATACAGATGGTTCCAAAATTAATAATACAGGTGGAGCAGCTTTTTTTGAGCCTTTGAATGAAAATTATGTGAAACTCAAAATTGATTCTAATATCTCAATAATGCACATTGAGTTAGTTGCAATTGCCGAAGCTCTCTCTTATCTAGATACAATTAATTATGACAAATTTGTTATTTTGACTGATTCCAAGAGCGCATTGCAACACCTGGCTCGGTGTACCTCGCCCATGCGAGGTAATCTGATAGCCTACACTATATTGGAATCTATACTAAAGCTGCAAAATAATAAAAAACGTATTATTTTACAGTGGATACCTTCTCACATACAATTAAAAGAATACGACAAAGTTGACATATTAGCCAAGCAAGCCATTGTTGATGGTGTTCCAATGTTAATTACTCCGTTATATTCCGATTATATAAGCTATATTAAGAAACAATGTATAAATTCCGGGCAAGAGTATTTTGATAGAAGATCAAAAGAGAAAGGTATTTGGTATCAAACTATACAACCTCAGATAACTACGCATCCATGGATTGATCAATGTATTTTAAATCGCAAAATGTTGATAATTGCGCTCAGATTGCGATCCGGACACATCCCATCAAATAAATTCTCCTTTCTACTGAAAAAAGTACCATCTCCCAATTGCGATATATGTGGAACTATAGAAGATGTTCAACATATTTTGATGGAGTGTGTCCGGAATGAAAGTGATAGAAAGTTGATATTTGGCAATAACAAAATATTAGAAGTGGGCATTTGTAATAGCATTTTAGCAAACCCACTATCAGATACAGCCATGAAACTTTATAATCTAGCTATTAAGTGTTTAATTAAGTCTTAGACAGAAAAAGTATTTGTATTTCTTCTCATTGGGCGGTATGGTCGCAGAGCGACAAAGCCTTTACAACAATAAACTAAAAAAAAAAAAAAAAAGAGTGTTCTACTAAACAAGGTATTTTGTGAGCTCGGGTATGTATCTATAACATTTCAACTTTATTTGCTACTATATTTTTTGGATTTTTAATTTCATGCTTCAATTTTTAATATATTTATATTACATTTGTGTTTAAGCCCTGAAGATCCTTCTAGTCTCACTAATTATACGAAAAAAACAAAAAAAATAATAATAAAAAAAACCCTAAACACGTAAGCAATCCATCACGAAAAATAGCACGCGTTCGATCACCGAAATCCAGCACGCGACCACGCTTGAGAGACAGCAGTGACGTCACTTTCTCGCAGCGCTGCCAGCAGAGCAGCCATCGGCGAACCCCGCAAGCAATCCAGCAGCAAAACAAGCGTCGTGTGCAGCGGGCTTTAGACAGCACTCCAATTGTACCACAAATTGTACTTATTAACTCCATGAACAAAGTACTCTGTGGTCTGTGTTTATTATTAGTCTACTCTGTGCAGTACTACTTGGGCTGTGAAAATGAAAGTAAAATGTGCCACACAAGTGTTCAGTGGAACATTAGCAATGAATATGGGCATTTTAGCAAGTAAGTGAAATGATTTTACTATAATATACATATATTTCTTATAAATTCGTTTTTGTAAACAATGTGTCAAAATAAGACCAGTAGGGCGATTCACGTAATATAATAAGTTCAGCTGTAGTGCAGTTGCGGTTAAGTTTCGATCAAAACAGCCCTTTTCGTATTCTCGTAATTTTGACAACCGCTGTCAAATACGCTCGCGTGAAGTTCGCGTCACGCAAACGTTTTAGCGTATTCTACTGCTGCGCGTATATGTCAATGTCAAACAAATTTCATACGTCTGACGTACAGTTGACGCGCAGCTCACGCGCAGTTCACGCGCAGCTAAACACTTACAAGAATACCATTTTGTACCAAAGCGTAAACTTAATTGTAACCGCACCGCAACTTGATCGGCGCGTCAAAAAGTTACGTGAATCGCACTACAGTTTACTCATATAATGTTATCACAAAATATTTCATTTACACTTCAAGTAAAAGTAAATTCTATGTGACGTTGTGAGAGTGTCACCTCTAATATTTGCGGTCTATGGTTCAATACTCGGCATAAATCCTATTGTCTATGCCAATCAACGCCTCCGTTGCGCTGATTGGTTGATTCATTTCTAACATCTGTCAAATTTGACGTACGAACTGTCATCGGTGCTCGCTTAAATACGCGTGTAACGTCGCTCGCGTCCTCCTTTTCATAACCTAAAAGCCGCGTGCTACCACGCGTCTTTCCGAACCCGCTGGGGTGAGTGTTCAGTGTTCTATTAACTGCTAACCGCTTAACTGCTTGTTTGTCAGTGTATTCTGTCTGCCGGGCTTGTGAACTATCACGAGTCGCTGGCACGGAATGCAAGCCTAGTTTGCATTCCGATTTCTTGGACGCTGATTCCAGGTTCTTCTTCTTCTTCTTCTTGGCGTACTTCTTCACCTACTTCGTTGCTTCCGCCACGGAGAGCTGACTCCGTGCTCGCTGCCCGCTTTGCTCCACACCGCTTCCTGCCTGACTGTGCCCGAGCCTGCGCCGCGCCGCTGACCTGCGCACCGTATCCGGCCACGTGGCAGCTGTCTTCGCCGGCGAGCTGTCGCCAGATTCCGCCACGTGCCAAAGACCCGGATCAGTGTCCAACGAAGGCCAGTGACTCCTGTTGCATACCACCAGCAACAGTGCCGGGTGTAAATAGTGATGCGAATTTATTAAAGCCCGAACCACGTAATTACCCTGAGTTCTCATTTAACTACTTACCCCTACCTGCGGGCGGCCTAACCCGCCGCATCTAATATGCATACAAACACAGAAATGATAGTTGATTAAACGATAATTATAGATTTCCACAGTTAAAATATGCTTTAAAATGTACGATTTATAGATAAGTAACATAAAAATACGCATTTTACAACATTATAAAAGTTAGCTAACTACAAGTTCCTACAATTAATCTTATTGTGGAAAAATAATTTGCTCATGTCAAATTTTAGTAATTATATACAGAACAACTTTTAGTAGTCGTATTAAATAAATCTATATCTACATAATGGTTTCTTAGATTTACGCGAATGTTACACATTGAAATAAAACTATTATTAAGGATTTTATCGCGGATTTGGTTTAATTTTTACATTTTAATCGGTACCCAAAAGACCAACTGCCAGACGTCAAGACACTGTAAGCTCCTTTTGCGTAGATCGGATTGCAAATACAGACTAGCTATTTAAATTATTTTTTTATATTAATAAATAAATAAATAAAATAAATAAATAATAAATAAATAACACCCAACAGTCACATACATAGTCCTGACCCCACATTAAGATCGAGTCTTGTGTCGTGGGTATCAGGAACTACGAGAGACTTTTCGGTCTCACAAACACCCAGACCCGGAAGAATATTTGTGGGCCGCACAAACATTTCTCTCGGTGCGGGGATCGAACCCGCGGCCTCTCGTTTCACAGGCAGCGTCTAACCGCCTGCGCCACGGTGGCTGTCCAAATTGTATAATTGGAAAATAAGGGTAATTGAATTATAACAGTCACAGAGCGGACGTCTAATACCTCAGTCCGCCCCGTGACCACGAAAGTTGTAAAGTAATCGAAACGTCGGGAACTCAAAAAGTGTAAAAATTCAACCAAATCCGCGATCAAATCCGTAAATAATAGTTTTATTTCAATCTAAATCTACATATCTACTATCCCTATCCGTAGACGCTATCACGTCAATAAAATATATGTTTGCTCTTAATAAAACTACTGCCTGTAGTTTTTCCTCACTAGTAGAACATACAATAAACGCAAGTTATACCAAAACCACAAATATTTATTCTCCTGCTAGATGTAATGTTGAATATTTAAGTTATTTATATTAACTAACAAACTCTTCTGTCTATAATACAAAATATTTGGCATATATTTTACAATATTATCTTTTCAGATAATGGAATGCTACCGAGAGACTGTTTGGACACAGCATCGATACTCCATTTCTTCGATGATCTCTTCGATTCACTAAATGGAAGCTATAACAAAGCACAGCACAGCAGTAAACCACTTTTAAAAGCTGTCACTCATAGCTCTCCGCATAGAAAAGTATGGAGGGACTCAAAAGTGGTACTAAAATCTATGAAATTTACAAAAAATGGAAAATCTTTTCTCGTGCCTTCTATAAATAATTGGGTACAAACTATTGAAAATGTGGAGTACATGACTGACTGCTTGTCTCAAAAGTACGGTTTGACCTCACTGTGGATGCGTCATTTCAACCAAGATCCGCTAGAAAACTTTTTTGGCTCCATCCGAAGCCATGGCCATCGCAACACATCGCCGACATGTGCTAGTTTTGGGGCAGCTTTTGCGTCACTCCTAATTAACCATTTGAGCAGCACTCACACTCCAGGATTCAATTGTGAAAAAGATTCTTGTAAAGGATTCGTATCATTAAAAAAATTTTTTTTTACTAATAGTGAGGTATCAAACCGTACTGCAGAGATTGATTTAGATGATGTCCTAAATATTAATTTTAAAAATGTTCAAAACTAAATGGAGAATGTTAAAATTAAGACACAATTGGAATATGTTACAGGATATGTCCTGCGCCATCTAAAAATAAACGTCTTTAAAAAATGTACAGTTTGCCATAGTAATTTATACAATCAAGATAAAGATGACAGTATTCTAACGGCAAGGGAATATGTAAAAAATAAGAGGTGCTTGACATATCCTAACATAAATATGATTGAAGGTTTTTCCAACATGCAGGACATCATTTTATATACCGGGTATCTCAAGACTGCTACCGAAAACGAAGCCGGGTGGTAGTTTTAGTGACTACAAACACAATGCAATTAAAAATTTCGCATAGAAACGCGACAATTATTTTTTATGATTTTTTAAATATCGTCATTTTTGGGTGGTAAATCCATAGTTTTTGCTAAAATAATAATTTAAACTATTTTATACCTTAGAGTATTTATAAATAAAAGGGCATACACTATTATTTTAGGAAAAAATGTATTTACCACCCAAATATGGCCATAGGAAAAAAATAACAAAAAAAATTGTCGCTTTTTTTGCAACTTTTTCTGTTGCATTATGTCTGAAGTCGCTTAAACTACCACCCGGCTTCGTTTTCGGTAGCAGTCTTGATATACCCTGTATAATAAGGAAGGACAGTCTAAAGGCAAATTTAAGAACATATATAAAAACTATCTTGGCAGCAGTCATGAATTACACATTTTTGTCGTGCACCATACATAAAAACAAATAATTGAAGAACTCGAAAGGAGAATGCCCAAAATTGGCCCTACACCTGCCCACTTTACCGTTATATTACAAAATCATAACTCAATTTACAATGATAGATCATTTGTTTACTGAAATACTCCGGGAATATTATTTTTATAATAAAAAAGTAGCTACCGGAAAAACACTTACATGACTATTTGTTTTATACATTCCCAGATCAAACGCCATGAAAGTGTTGCCAATTTTTAATTTTCTCTTAAAAATTGAGGATTTGGGTGTAGTTGTGTCATATTATTTTAGTTCGTAATGTTTTTATAATTCTCTAAAAGCTGATGATTTTGTGTGATGTTTATATTAAACAGCATTCAAACCAACAAAATAACGATTTCCAGAAATAGAAGAGATAATTTTGTTCTAAAAGACACCTAGTATCTAATCATTCAATCTTCACTGAAATAAATAATTGCTTCCAACAGTCGTTTAACCAACTTGATCCCACATTCAGTTATTTTTGTCTTTTTTTTAATGGTGAGCTATTGTTATTTTGTTTCTTGGGTTTGGCAGTTGGCAAGTCAAACACAACAAACACAAGTTAAACAAACAAGCTCATATTACGGTGAGCATATAAGATTTAATGGTTGTTACAGGATAGAGGTATGCAATAACCACAGAATTAGTGTAACGGTAGGCAATAACTTCGGTCCGAGCTGCTTCCTACTAAGAGCCTGAATTTCAAGTAGGCACATAAACCGAAAAATATATTTGTATATTTATTAGTTGATGGTAATGATTCCGGTATAAACGCCTTAAAGAAGTATTGCTGTAATTGTGTTGTGGGTTGTAGGACTGTTGGATGCTGTGCCCATGTTATGACAATTATATGGTATCTCGGATGGGCACGGCTTAAAAGCAACATTCATCCTTCTCAATAACTGGACAATGTCCTTATTGTTTGTGACATGGAATAATATTTACACAAATAATGTCAATATTTATCATGAAACAAATCTGCTCATAAAATAAAACGCAATAGTAAGAGTTCGACATCGATGCTACTCCTGTACCTACATAGAGGGATTTTATGTATCAAATATGTATAATTTCGCCTAACATATACGAGTATATATTATTGTATAATAAAATAAGTATCGCAAATGTGAATACATAATATGGTATAGAGAAAACTATGACAACAACGTTGTAAAAACTAAGAGTAAGGAGAAAATAAAAAGTGTTTTTTCTTCGAACCCCCAAGTTTTATTGCATCCAATTCTTTTAAAAGTTATTTACTACATTGTATATAATAATTTGAGTGTATTTTGAAACGTGGGCAGCTGGGGCCAACATCTGTATGGGGAGTGGGCATGCCCCTTTAACAATAAACTTTTTTATATTCAATTGGTGCAAAGATGCCAATAAAATATTAAGAGGCATTAGGACAGATTTTGATGAAAATGATTTTATACATAAATTGTGCTATAATAAATATTTAAAAATAAAAAAAAAATTAAACTTTGATGCAGTTTTTTTTACCACCCTGCAGTTCTATTGCATCACATTCTTAGGTGCTTTAAGCTATGCAATATGCACTAGCCAAAGAATGTGATGTATGGAAGAAAAAAATACTTAAAATTGAAAGTAGGAATTAAAAGTAGTATTAAATCGATGATAATTATTTTGGTCCAGACCACCAGACGTCGCTCTGCGGTAGGATTATTTTGACGCGTGAGTGACGTCTCTATTTCAATTTATAAAATGTACTCTGTGGGCTGTGGTTATGGTAGTCTGCAGGCCCGTTCAACTCAGTACAAAAAAAGTTACACGTTTTATAAGGATGATATGCTATCCCACTTTTTTAAATGGATGGCATGGTAGTTTCTCCGTTTACTTAAATTAGTGTGTGTGTCGTAGTAAATTTGAAATTGCTAGTTGTCAAACTGTTGTTGCGTCATAGCGTATAGCTGCCATTTTGTATTGTTCCGTGATTAAACCATAAAACGGCGATTAAAATATTATTATAATATAAATATTATTATTATAATCATTATTATTCCCACCGTAGACCGTTTTGGTGCAACAGTTTGTTTTGAAGGCAGATTTTTCCTTTATTTGTTAATTTCGTTTGCTACTGTTTACGTAAAAGATAAAATAGCCTTTGGAAACCTTAGTGCTAACCGGCTCGAACGAGTAATTTGTGTTAAAATACTTTATATTTTTGTGATAATAGTGTGATACTAATGGTTAATATGTGTATTGTACTTGGGTGCAGCATTCATACAGGACTGAAACATACATATTTTTCTGTTACCTTCAGAAACTAAGCAAGGTAGGAAATGTGGACACTGGTAAGGAGTTTAATTACTTATTTACAAAAGATTGCGTTTATTATATAAACGCAACGATATTCGTTTTTGTCATAAATGATTTTTTTCGAAAGATATTAACACGAAAAACTTAGAATTAACCTTTGTGCAATTCTGTTCATAAACTTATATACGATTTTTAAGAAAAGTTTAGATAAATGCGCAGTAATAGCTTCACAGAATCTTATATTTTTAAAGCAGTTGCCTTGTGTGATAGAGTAGATCAACCAACTATAGACTAAACTAAAGTTAAAACTCATGTTTTAAAGAATATTATTAAAAATATAATTTTGGAAGTTTTTTGATCTTGTTTCATAGTTAGAGCTACAATTAGTGATAAAAACTCTGCTATCTGCTATGTTGCTAATTGCTGTTCAGTCATTAATATCCAATTCCTAACTGAACATATTAATATTGCACTAATGATATCTGTTTCAAAATTGTGTTCAAGCAAATACATGTATCAAATTAATAATGTACCTCATTTATTAAAATGATATGGTAATAATTTTTCAGAAAAATATTCTTCTTGCTGGCTATTGAAGGGCAAAATGGGAATGTATTGAAAACATATACAAAAAGGATCGCGTTGTTGGAGCTTGAAGCACTACACTTCTTGAGAAACACATAAATCCATTTTATTACAAAATGAAGGTAATGTCATAATTAATGTATATTATTTCTAAGGAAAGTCTGTTTTAAAGTTATCAATAGTTGTTCAACATGTCGAAACGGAGTGATATTTACTTAATATGCTATTTAATTTATACCATGTGTTCCTAACCACACCAGGGAACAACCCCTACATGTATGAGACTCTACCGCTCAGATAAGTTTCCCAATTGAACCAAAGTTCAGCTAAGTGGTGAAAACTAAAAGCACTATTTTTGATATAAAATAATCTTTGTTTTTGTTTTCAATTCTTGAATATCAACTAGAGGGATGAGAAATATAGGGGTTGAATCAGATACCATATGTCCATATCTATAGATTTGATATTTTTTATTGTTACATAATAATAATTAGAATGTATGTACATTCCAGGTCATACTTGCAGCCCAAGTTTTTAGCCGGCAAGTGGCTATATCACTATACAAGTTTATAAGGACGGCTGATATTCTACAACTCCAAGACCATGATTATTCAAGGATTAAAATGTGAATTTTGATAATAGTTTTTTCACAGCAGAAATATTTTTGTTTATAAATGATTTGCTTGATAGTTTAATTGGTTTTGGCCGGATCAGTAATAAGTTGACACATGCTATGTCCTTTGATTCTGAACATATTTAATTCTGTAATGTATGTGTAATAAATATTATCAATCTGACTTGACTCTCCCCATCAAAGGAAAGCAAAACCTCTATTGTTGAAGAATTTTGTGCCTAATATGAATTCAATAACATATATGTGTCAGACTTGCGCTTAAAAATGGTGTAAAGTTTTTAAATTATTATATAGGAATTGTTCCAATGATGATGACAAAATATTAGGTATATTATACAATTTTAATAATTTAATTTAAGAGCGTATACACCTTGCGCGCAAAGTCAACTATAGGTATTTCTTCGTTAATTTCACGCACACATAAGCGACCAAAGCTGTGTGCGTAGAGCTGCCGCGTCGGCTCGCTATACAATCGGCTCAAACAACTTTGATCCGTGCGCTTCAAATATTCAATTGAAATGTAACTGTAATATAATATCATAAAAATATTTTATTTGCATTATAAGTAGACAAATATTACTGTGCAAGCAAAGAATAATACAAATTTTGGATACTAATCATATTTTCGTTATTATTACATTGTTAAGTTGCATTCAAATCAGTGTTCAATCAGTATACACTACGGACGTTTTATTAATCATTTCGTGTTCGAACACATAAATAGTGTTAGGGGCCTTACAACCCCTTACAATTACGAAATATATTTAATTTTATATTACAATACATAACATAATTTAGCCTCGGAATTACATCCCATTATATTACCTGAAACATAATTTATACTCACTACAAAATCATTGTAGGTAATAAAAATAATTAAATATTTTACTACCAAAGTACTAAGATGTGGTAATCGCATTCCGCGCGTGGCTATTGTTACTACGCGCGGCATAATCGACTGCAGCCAGGCCGGAGCGACGAGCGATACATCCTCCCTCTAGGAGGCCTTGCGGCGGTCTGATTTGATCCACGTCGGACAGCGTGTTTTATAGTGGTTTTTAAAATATTTGTAGATAATATGAAAACTAATTTTGTTGAAATATAAAAATGGTAATTTATTGATAAGATGTTCTTCTATTGTAATATGCAATTGCTATAAAAAATTATGTACGATAAGTTGGTGAAAAAAAAAATGTTCTTGACGAGAGTTTCTGAATAATTTCGCATTGTTTGAATTTTTATTTTTCAGGAACTAAACACAAAAAGATTATTTTTCTCAGCAAAATCCCTCCATAAGGGTCTTATTAGTCTGATATTATTTTTATTTTCATCTTATATTTAGTGGTTCGGAAGTCTTAAGCTTCTAAATTGCCATTTAAAGCCTAAATAACGAAACTTGTGTTCAGTAATCCGTATAGTACTCACAAATTATCCATCAATCTATAATGTTTTCCACCAAAATCCCTAGATGACAACCTTTTCTAAAATTAGTAATAATTATTTTTCCTTTAAATTGTTAATTGGTGGCTATTAAGTCATTTGAAAAGTCCTGTTTTTAAGCCAAAAAGCGCGTGCAGGGTATAAACGCTCTTAACAACAAAAATTTGGCTCCTTCCCTGAACATCTTTATTCTGAAGAAAGTGAGTTTACAGAAAACTACATCCCTCATGAAAATGTATGTTAGTAAATATATATGTATTTGTCTAAATCGATATAATATATTTATTAAAGAGAAATATTGACACTACTAGCTTTATTGTATTGTATAATAGTTACTATCATTATTTTAATAGCATAATTTTTGATACTTGAAATTGAAACATTGTTTTAAAATTAAAATTGTTGAGATGAAATTTGAATGTGGCCACTCAAGTCTCCTTTCAGGGTGAAAATCAAAGTAAACCTATGTTGATAAACATTCTCTTACACCCTGAAATTTACGTACTTGATGTTTGTCAAGTAAAGAACATTTTTGCTTTAAATTGTATGACAGTTATTTTAAAATTATTGATTTGCAGTATCCTGTTATGGTCATTTATTTATTGTCTGTTTGTCTTTAGCATGCATCTGATATTATTATATTTAACTTTGAAGTGTGTATTTATATGATATAACCAAATACATATATTATTATGCATGGAATGCCTCACATGTCGCAATATGTTAAAAATGTGTATTCTATTCATGAGTACGGTTTCATTGTATTTAAATTGAACCAAATAGAACATGTCTTAACTGTTTACATCACTACTAAAGTCATCAATGATGTATTGAATTATATAATTATTTGTTTTCTATTTATAAAAATAGTAGATATATGTGTAAGCATTGTACATAATTACACTAAATTGTAAATAATCATGGAAACAATAAAAAATATATGAGATCCATGAATGGTTAAAACTAAATGTGAGAAGGACGAAATGTGTAATGTATATTTTTTAAAATTATGTAATAATAAATTATAAAATAAAATTTACTTTTCCTGATAAAGATTAAATTTTTTAAAATACCTTATTAAATTTGATGCATGAGTGCAACCATATAAACAGGTATCAAAAACCGGTAAATTTGAAGGAGCGATGTAAACCAGACATTTGGGACATCCCTAATTATTTAAAGATCGGTACTGCGGAAAAGTATCGATTTCCAGCACTAGTATCCATGTATTTATATAGATATTAGACATGGGTAACTCAGCGAAAATCCTTGCGTTAACTCAGTAACTCAGGCGCACTTAACTGCGCTGGCTCACTGAGTTAACTCAAAATTGCGCCATGGCGCAACGAAATGCGTTATGCGCGTAATCTGCACGGCGCACGGGGCATGCCACGCTCACAAGTCTGTTTATTAGTTTGTGGCAGTGATGTGCCAACTCGGGATAAACCCGACTCGAGTTACAGAATTCGACTTGGAAGGAAGAAACTGAGTGTTGAACTTTGTAGGTAGGATTGAATTAGATAGATTTTTATAGTTTTTACTGGTATGAGACTGTACTGTTTACTGACTTACTGTTATGTGTGTCTCATATGTAAGAGGCCGCGAAAAGTCTGTTACTTTAAAATTTAAAGCAAAATGATGAAATTTCGTACGTAGCTGATACCCTGATATATTGCATAGGATACTATGTATCCCGAAAATGTAATATTGCCATAAATATGCTTATTTGCTACTCTTTCGTACCAACTTGTGTTCACCTACCGCGATTTTCAAACTCGAGTTAGAAATAATTTAATTCAAGTTAGTAAATCCGAAATCGAGTTGACTGTTGTATAACTCCTTTTTGCGCCAACACATTTTGAACAAGTGAGTTAACACATCCGGCGCAGTGAACTGAGTTGGCGCAATTGCGCGGCGTAGCGCAGTGTTACACATCTCTAATAGATATAATCTGTATGCGAAAGAGACAAATCCATGCGTTAAGAAAATGTGCACAGGATAAAAAGAAACAACCGATTAAGACATGAATGAAATATAAACACGATATAGATATAAATTACATGTGAGTGCTGTGGTTGTGTGAGTTTTCTTAACGTGTAAAATTATTTGTATGAAATTAGCGGTCTGTCTTGTTTCTTTGGTCTTGTTTAATAGTCTGTGGTAGTCTGTGCTTGCATGCATTTTGCATTTTTAGTACGATTTTTAGATTATTTTTTCTTCTTAGGAAAAAACTAGTTCAGAACCAATTTCGAAACTTATAAAATAAATAGGTATCTACATTATGAAAATAATATATTCTGAGATAGATTAATATTTTATTTTAGATAAGGAGTTAGTGTTTCCAGGTCCGAGAGCTACTGTGGATTTTATGCCGAAATATGGATGTGTATTTTGCATGGAACGAATCAGAAAGTTTGTAATTTAATATGTATGTGTTTAAATATTTGTACCGTTTCAATTTTTGAAGACAGGGTTTGGATGTTGTTATGGAAAATATATATTGTTTCTGAAATTATAGTGCAGTTATTGCAGTTTGATATTTATGTTATTATTGTTAAACTGAAAAATAAATGTTCATTTGGTCTATTATGGCCAATTGTAAAATCTATACATATAGAAATCGTTGAGACACAAGACAGTTTTTCTTCCCAAAACTATATGAATATGTACTGGAAGTGTTCTTACATTAAGTATTCTTCTCATTGTAGGTAATGGAAGAGCAAGGAAAAATAAGCAACAATCAATGCACTACTATACCTTTAGCAGATGGCTGGTACCTTCGTGATTCAAAGTCAAATCCAGGTCGCAAATATTACTTCAACCCAACAATTAAACAATCATTTTGGCACATAACAGATGATGAGGTAAGTGAATAACTATTATGAATTTTGATATAACACTTTAAAAGATTTTATTATTATCAACGAATACCAATATTGATATTCTTCTTCTTCTTTCTTTATCTGCCCTATCTATATATACTATTGATATTAATGTTCACTTATAAATTTTGAACTTTTTACGGCTGCTGTATGTACACATAACAGAATTTTTAGATAGCCATCAGATGCCAGGCATGGCATTTGCATAGAAAGAAAGAAAGAAAGAAAGAAAAACTATTTATTGATACACAGACGCAACGTACATAAAACACACAGTATGATAAAACTTAATAATAAAATGGCTGATCGCGACTGTGACCGGTAGATAGATAATAGATAATAGTAGATAGATAATAGTTCCATGAACATACAGTCAATTGCTACATCATTTTTTACCATTGACAACCAAAAGTGAGTTATTCTTATAATTTTTTACCATCATTGGTAATAGTCCACATAATATGTCTTCTGATGGTCTAAAGTGCCCTTTAGGTTTCTCCATGGATTGTGTATAGTTTTGCAGTTAAAATCCTAAAATTGGTAATAATCTTGATGAATCCAGAATCTGCATGCATTTGGTTGCGATTGCAGTTTAATAGTATGTGCTATTAAAGTAAAGTTAAGTACTGAAACCGATGGAGTATAGTTGTCATTATATTTTGCAAATATTGCTGCTACATTGCAATGCAGAAAATGTTTATAGTTATATCATAGTGAAAATTAAAAGCTTTGCTTCAGCTTAGAGAATTTGGTGAGATTATAGTATTATTGTCATATTTTCTCAGTGCATATGTTTGCAGAGAGTCTGAAATGGTTAATTTTACCCTCCTGGCCATGTATCTACTTCCATTTTAAAATGTTGGCATCTGCTTCTGTGTATATTGTGTTTCCTTTGAGTAGATGTTGCTATTTGTTGTATATTTCTTATAATAAAGACCAGAAATACATTAGGATTGTAAGGAATAAGGAAGGTTAAGTAAAACAATGATTTTATTTTATTGTGCATGTGCAACAGTACAATGTCAAACCATTTTATTGGTAAATGCTAGTATTTTTCTGATTACTATCCATTGGCCATTGCTGAATATTTAAAAATCAAACTTGTTTCTAATTCATGCATAGTAAATATTGTAAAATTCTAACATGCAATTAAAAATAAGGTCATTCTCTGTCGTCATAGTTGGATCTACCTGCAGATACCGATTAATCTTCTATTTTAGGGACAGCCGTTATACTGCTCTGAATTTATGAACAATATTGATTAGCTCTACAAAGTGTGCTTTGAACTTTTTTCATTCACATGTATAATTGTGATGATTTCAGATTAAGGTGCTGGAAAAGAAGACAAAAGACCAGACAAGTGGTACAAAAAATAGCAAACCTTCAAATTTTGTAATACCTCTAGAAGAATGTAATACAAGTGGACCTAAAGCTGCAACCATAATGCATCCCATTGTCCGTTATAATGAACTTCCATATGATCCGAGCATATGGGCGGTTCCACCTGCTGCTGAAATTATGCCAACAGTATTAATTAATCCCGTTAATACAATACCGTCTTTGCCAAACCAAACAGCATTTTCTATGACAAGAAGTACTTTACAGTCTAATATTCGACATGATACAAATCAGGTGCCCAATAAAAACAGATTTCCCAGTAATGTCAATAATTGTCAGCAATCTACCAAACCCAGGAAGTATACTCAGAGCCACACGATTGTTGGGGATCTAAGAGATGAACTAAAAAATAGAAGGATTCAGCCTAGTAATCCATCTGGCAGTAGAGTAAACACCAAAAGAAGAAGTTTTGAGAATGTGAGTATACTGAATTTTTAAATGATTTAAAAAAAAACGACTATATGTTGTTTTTTTATATGTTTGCTACCTCATATCACTGTACCGGGTGAACCAATTTTGATGAATATCTTCGGATCTGAAGAAGAAAAAACTTGAAAATTGGGTAGGATTCCAATGGTTCTTTTTGCATTAGATTCAATACAGCAATTAAGTTACAGCAGGAGAGAAAAAAAGGGCTAAGTGATAAACTTAAAATACTCAATATCTTTGGTAGCTTTAAACCTATTTTTGTGATTTCTTTTTCATCAGAAAGAATGTATTGACAGGTTGATCCCACATAAAATGCAGATTTGTTGATCATCTTCGTACCTAGAGAGTATAACTCTTCAAAATTTAGCAGGATTCTAATTGTTCTTTTTACATAGGGCTTTTAAAAAAAAAACACAATTCCTTGTGGAACCACCTGTTCGTCATTTAAATGCTTATCAATACTAAAAAGATACAGAAAACCGACTTCAAAACAAAATTACTAAAAAAATATAATAAAAATACCACATTATTTTACTCTTGTGGACTATGACATCGACAAAGAACAGAATAGAAAATAGAAAGCGTAGAAAAGGCCGTGGTATGGATTAATGAAAACGATAATATTGGGGTACCACCATGAGTTGTACGAAAGTTGGAATGAGATAAAATAAGAAAAAAATATACATATTAGTATTTATAGGTTCCTACTTAGGCTTTCCAGTACGTAACGTTTATTACTATTACAGTACAAGATAGTTAAATACATTAATATAAAATCATTAAAATCTAAAACCTTATTCGAACTAGTCTTCACTGCCTGCAATACAGTCCTCTAAACGTTGAGGCCATTTATCAATAGTAGCACATACTCTTTCCATAGGAAAATTCTTTACTGCCAGTTGTATTTATTATTTTGGGGACTCCGAATTATCATTGCGTTTAGAGTAAGCTTTACTCTCTAAAACTGACCATAAATAATAATCTAGTGGAATAAGATCACAACTAAAAGACGGCCAGTGAAGTCCGGAATGTTCGTCTCTACCCAAGATTGGGTGGATCTATGACCGAGCGCAGAGTCTTACTGAAAGAAATATTCTTGGTTTAAGAACATGGTTTTGTTTCTTTGATACACTTATGCCAATGATTTGATACCTTTTACACAAAAATATGGCTCAGTCGCTCCTTTATAGTTAACACCCCACCAAATACATCACTGTGAAACATTGAAAAATGGTTTGTTTCATTTTGGTCGAAGTTGAAATTTAATCGCTGCAGCGTGGAACAAATATTTATTCGTCTAACCAAACAGTATAACCATGCAGCGCTAAACTGCTTTCTGGGTGTAGTTTTCTCGCGATCAAAGGTCGAAAGCGTCGCGAGTTAAATTATTCGTTTAAAAATGGGCAAGGAAATTGCCCGCCGCATAGCGACTGGACTACGCTGGAATAGTGCGGGGTGGCGGGCTATTTTTAGTATTTTAAAACATTATTATTTAGTAATATAATTATATTTAATGTATTGCAATTATATAATAAATTAATATAAAATTGATTAATGTTGGAATAAAAAAGCATTTTTTTTATTGCTGTGAATGGCGAGACATAAGATGTTAAGTCTCAATATGGCCAGTAGTTACTCTGGCTACAATGTCCTTCAATCCGAAATACAACAGTGCATATAAACTGCTGTTTAACGGGAGAAATAGACATTGCGCTGGTACCCACCCAGGCAGCCTCTCACATATGAGAGACCTACCACCAGCAAATAATACTTAAAATAAATAAAAACATGTATCAACATATGATTTTTTTATGCTAGGTGACTTGGGATGAAGAAGCAGTTAAGGACGTATTACAATTTCTTATCCGAAAGATTGCTCCAGAAGCAAATCAAGATTGTTGGTACGTAGTACCAGATGTAAATGTGGTTGAAAAACATTCAACATTACTAAGTATGATGACTAATTTAGGTGAGTATTTACTGATACGTAGTTGCGTCTTTTTAAGTTAGTTATTTTGGCGCATTAGTATTTTTTTACGATGCGCTCATATATCGACATCCAAAAAGCGACATGATAAAGTTGCTATTAATAATTGTTTCTCAATTTCCGTTCAATACTTATAACATTAATCAAAATAGTTTATTAAATATTCATAAATCTACAACACATGTTTTATATCAGTGGAAAAATAAATACATTGATTCATAAATTAGAATCGTGTGTTTGTGATTTTCATGACGTGTGATTTTTATAAATTTATTATGGCTTATTTTTTTACTAATTGTTGGTTTAGTTTTACACTGTTCGATACAAATAACATCAAGCAAGCAATAATATCTACATATTATGTTGTATTGTAAATAATATTTTTTTTGTTATTCACTCGTTTTTTAAAGAGTTCTTTTTTATTTAACAGTTCATACAGATATAGTTAAAAGATGCTGTTTAAAAGTTCCACCATTCGTGATGATGAAACTTAAAGATATCGCTGAAGAACCTGGCAATATATCAATTCGTCGCTTCATGCGTTTTCATTGCACCGAAACACTTTCAGGTACTGGTTGTATTTTTTTTTAACATTCTGCGCCAATTTTTTTGTAAATTTACTATAATAGGTCCACTTGGTCACCTACCTGTATGATAAACCGTTCTTAGGAACGCTGGAGCTAATCAACTTAAACCATATGCATAAATCTTATGATCCCATGGTTCAGTAAAATTAATCAAGCTTGTTAGTAAATAAATAAACATAATAAATACGGCTATATATCTTAACAGCAGTCCGGCCGGACGCCGCCCGGGTGCAGATACATTTTCAAAAAATGACGACCAAATTGTTCAATTCTGACTACGAATTTAGAATATCGACCTAGCGGACCACGAAAAACTAATCAAATGTCCTTGAAGATAGGTCTGCTAGATTTTTCATTCCTGCTTCCCTTTTATAGGTCATAGCGTGATGATGTATAGCCTATAGCATTCCTCGATAAATGACCTATCCAAAACAAAAAATATTTTTCAATTCCGAACCAGTAACAGGAATGACTGGTTTGAATTTTCGAAAATAGAGGTAACATACAAACTTTTCAGCTCTCTATATTAGTATAGATTGTGCTTTGAGTGGATGTCAAATAAATCAAGTTGGCAAATCAAAAAAGTGATTCCATTCAACTTTAGTTAGTAGAAGATTCTCCCACTAAAATTAGATATTCAAGTTCATGTCTTAAAAAACTGATATTCCGATAACTTCCAATCATTACTTTCGTTCAGTGTTCCGTCAAAGTTGGTCCAGCCGTTCTGGAGATAAGCGGCAAGAAACAGACCAACAAACAAAAAATAGTTGATTGTCGATAAAGGTACTGCGTAAATAATGAAATGAACTTGAGAAAAAAAGTTATTTTTACTTTACAGGCATTTCCAACTTTATTATATGTTTAGTAATCAGTATTTCATTTCTTCTGAGTAATATCTTTAAAGGTTGGGTGTTTATCGTCGCCTGTTAAATGATTACATCAAAATGATACCAACAAAATAGTCGATTTTATATCAAGTTGCATTCAGTTGCATTGTTTTTTCTATATTGTGCATTTTTATGTCCTTATCAATTACCTACTGCAATCATTACTGTTAGTTTTTATCTTAGTGTGTGTAGGGTATGTGATTGTGGAAACAATGTGTTTAATTCACTATATAAAGTGAGATTTATATTGTTCTAATATCTTTTTAACGTGGCTTCTTAGTTTTCTTGTTGTGCTAATCTGCCTAGGTTGTACGCAAGTCATTAATTCTGCAGTCTTATCTAATCTGTCATGTTGGTTTATTTTATTTGTGGATTTTGATGATCCTTCCTGAGCACAATTAATTTTATATCAATTAGCCTTTAATGCTTGCTGTCCATTCACCGCAATACATATTTTTTGGTAGATTATTGATGTCTGTATCTTGGTTAATATTTTTAGGGAATGTAAAGGTGAAATTATGCTATAGTATTCCGTCTTAGGCATAGAGTAAAGAAGCGGCCATAAATACTAGAGAAACGCGTTTTACGCTACTTTCACACGGCAACATCCCGTTTTTTGTATGAACAGTATTTTGCAGGATCCCGTTTAGTAGTGTCGTGCTGTAATAATAGCATTCACACGATTGTCCAGTTTACAGTATCCAGCAAAAAACCGATATGTCCGAATTTGACATTCGGTTTTGCCACTACAAACTGGATGACAATGTCGAGAAAAATGCAGGATCAATGCAGGATATAATATATATATATATATACCGGGTATCTCAAGACTGCTACCGAAAACGAAGCCGGGTGGTAGTTTTAGTGACTACAAACACAATGCAACCAAAAATTTCGAAAAGAAACGCGATAATTATTTTTTATAATTTTTTTAATATCGTCTTTTTTGGGTGGTAAATCCATAGTTTTTGCTAAAATAATAATTTAAACACGTTTATACCTTAGATTATTTATAAATAAAAGGGTATACACTATTATTTTAGGAAAAAATGTATTTACCACCCAAATATGGTCATAGGAAAAAAATAACGCTTTTTTTTTGCAACTTTTTCTGTTGCATTGTGTCCGAAGTCGCTTAAACTACCACCGGGCTTCGTTTTCGGTAGCAGTCTTGATATACCCTGTATACTTTGATTAATATTGTCGGTACTAAGTTATGGTTTTAAAAATGTGATAGTGATATGGTACAGGTTCCCTAGAACAATTTTCATTATTGATGACTAACAAGTTGATTTTTCGTGAGTAGCTTTCTTTCGACAAGACGCCCAACTTTTTCCTTACAGTAACGTTGGTAAATGGTAGCTTAGTAGGGTAGCAAGGATAAAACATGTCGATTCGACGAATTTTTTAAATTTATTAGTAACTGAATTTTACTTTGTTAATTATCGAGATAATTATCTAAATAACGTGAAAAAATATTTGTCCTACAAAATATAAGGTTTTGTTAGGGAGTCCCCCCTCTCCAACATGTATCATAAACAAGGTCATGGAAAATAATTACTAACCAGCTGATTTGTTTTATTGGATAGCTAACTTTGTATAGTTTACTACCCACAATGTCCTACAAATTTCGTGGTATGTTATCTTGGTCCTACGCTCAAAAGTTGTCAATACCGCAAGACTTTTTTTAATTAGTAACTGTAAGACAAATATATCACGTGATAGGTTAATATATTTTTCATCCAAATAAAACAATGTCCTACAAAAATAAAGGTATGTTATATTAGTCCTACAAAATATGTAATTTTTGAGTATACAAAATAAAATGAAATAAACAGTTATACTTACAGTAGTATTCGTATACAACAACTTCGCTTATAATGACTAACCGGTTTTAACGACGATAATGTTTACTCAAGTTAGGTTTCATAGTATGGTACTGAGAAAATATCTCCGTTTAGTGCGTGCGACACGGTTTAAGCGAGCAACTGCTTATACCTGGACTAATAGGTTCAAATTGCACGCGGTCGGGCTTCTGTATTATTATATTCGTTTGAGATGATTGCTTTCCTCCGATCTGCTATTCATGTTCGTTCACATGTGACCGAGATGGGGAAATTATTGATATAATCTCTGCGTAATAATTTTCGATTTGCTGTTTTATTAGTTTCTAACCCAATCCCTAATGGATTTGGTAATAAGATTGCATTATAGTTTCAATTTGTGTAACTTAACCTTACACAGTTGGTACTGCTTGGTGTATTATTTTGTTGAATCAGCTGTATGTTTAGTTATTTAAAAGTATTTATTTGGGGGTTATGAGAGATAGTAAGCTATTGATTGCAACATCTTTATGTATTTGATCAATAACATTCTTTGCTGCGTATGATAGCTCTCTGGGCCATGCCTGGGGTGAGAGGTGGAATAATAATAATTAGGATTATTATAATTTAATATTAACTCATGTTATCATTATTTTTCAGAAAGTCAATCAAATGCTGAACACAATGAAACTGCGAGTATAAAAGAAACCTGCATGAAATTACTCGAAGATAATTATCATGTGGTAAGTATATTGAGTGGGGCTTGTGATTGGCGCTTTATGAGAACACACTCGTTGAACATTTTTCTCGGTGCGGGGATCGAACCCGCGGCCTCTCGTTTCACAGGCGGCGACTAACCAAATTTTCATAAAACTTTTAATAACGTATTTTTTTACTTTTAACACATTTAACCATGATGTTTCTTGTTCATATTTAATATTATTTCAATGCCATTTTTACAAAGATCTGCAAAAAATGATTAATAACGCGAATTGATAATTTTGTCACTATCGGTAAAAAAGAAAATATACAAGTTTCACATCGTGTGATTTGCAACATGTTAACGGACTTTCAAACGTTCGCACACCATCGCCCAATGCAGTTCAATATATTATTTATAATATTCGGCGATGTTTCTTTGCTATCCGTCCCTTCCTGGCTTTTAAACCGCAAATCAAAGCCGTCATTCTAATATCCGGTGTCACTGTTCGGATAGCCTGTAAATATTAACCGAATTTGTTTTGTTTAGGTAGTATTGTGTCAAGATTTGCTATTCAAGGATTTACGGATGTCATTGACTAATCCTGTATTTACTATACCGAAATTAATGTTATTTATTGAAAACTTTAAACATAATAAAGTATCACAAGAGACTGTTTTAAGTAAAAAAGTTGAATTTGAAAAGAATATTTTGCCTAATGCCATTGAGAATTCAAGCAGCACTATAAAGTCCGAAATGTCATATGAAGAATTAGATACGGCTGTACAAACGAATGAAGAAAATGACTCAAAAAGTATATCCAGTAATTCTGTACCTCAAATAAATCCAATAATACTTGATCATGCTGTGGAAGAGTCAAACAGTAGGAGTATTGTTTTATCGTTAAATCAACATGCCGTTTCCAATAACACTCCACAAAAAAGAAAAATAAAATTAAAAAGAACATGTGATACAAATACCTCTAGTGGTCAAACTTCAGTGAGGAGAAGATGGAGTGCTATAAACACAGGGAAAAAAAAGAAGGTCATTGGAAGCGCTGAAGCAGTACAATGCAGTCTACACGATGATGTTACTGAAAATAAAGATAAAGATAATTTACTTAAAGAAACTAAAATAGAATACAAATATGATCCTAAAAAAGAGCTGCCTAAGGAAGACAATGACTATAGTAAAATCTTATCAAGTAGTGAGTCATGTTTTATAGCTGCATCTACTACTCCCGCTTCTTCTATTACTGAATATAATGTTGATAATATTCAGAATGAAACAAATTCTATAGATGTGTGCCAATCCAGTCTATCTACAACCAAAGAATGCAATGATGATAAGTGTATAACTATTGATGAAACTACCATGGAATCATTAGCAACCCAAGAAACTAAGTATGTAACATGGTATTTGGATCTTATTGAAAATATTTTACTGCGAGTTTTACATAAAAATCCAATAGTTATGAAAGATTTACCACAATTGCAACGTTTGCACAAAGCAACGATTGAGATCATTAAAAATTACAGTCATTGCTGTTATGTTGTTGATGCTGCTAACAAATTGTCAATGAAACTCGATGAATTAAGTAAAAAAGGTTAGTTTAAAAATTATGTTTGCATGTTTATATTGGATCTAAAGAATTCATGGAAAAAATCTTTGCACATGAAGAATCGACGTCGTATAAATGTATATCTACCATATTGAAATATTGGTTTTAAAAATGTAGGCATAATGAATTACATCTTTAAGTAAGTCCCTCGTTTGAACTTAGCCATGTCAAGTATCATTTGCGCTTACGGTTAAAATAATTTAAGTATATTTCACGTGTCAAGATTTTTAAATTATGTTCACTTTAAAACATGTGTTAATTTACTTTTAGGCGCCATAAATATCAACAAAAAGTTCCTTGAAGATGCCGATATATATTCTCATGTTGTGAATTTAATAAATTCATTAGAGGTGAAGTATTACAAATTTGTAGTAATAATTTATTGAATTATGCAAAGTACTTTTTTATGTGAACTCAAAATATATTTTATATTATTAGGATATAAACAAAAATGACGAGGATATCCAGAGTGCTAAGTCATTACTGAAAAATATATTACAAGATGTCCACAAGCCTAGTATTAATGTAGCCGATCAACTCCAGGAAACTTCTGCAGCCGACAGTCAACACAATAGTAAGCGATTACTTATATGATATACAGGATATATCCAGAATACGACAAAAATTCAAACAAATGCAAATAAAAATTTTGCATAATAAAGTGATGATTTTATTTTTGTATTATTTTAACTATCCACGTATTTGGATGGTAAATGCGTAGTTTTTTCTAAAACAATAATGTGCACCCATTTATTTTTAAAGTAGCAATGGTACACAAGGGCTTAAATTTTTGTTTTAGCTAAACCATGTATTTACCACCCAAACATGGTGATACCTCATAACTAGTAAAAACATCGACGAATTTTTTTACGAATATTTGATTACATGTACTCTGTAGTCACTAAAACTACCTAGGCTTCGTTTTCGGTCACAGTCTGGATAAACCCAGTACATATACATTTTTTTTTTCAAAGCTTTTCCTCTATTTAAATTATATTCAACGTTGTAATCTTATTTCCACAGAAGGAAGCGAAGATATTATCGACGCTCCAATTTCTGAACTTGAAGTTACACCAAGTGTAGAAAACGAAAGTCATATTCAGCCTGAGAACAATGACTTTAATGCGAATAAAAGAAAATTAGAAGAGGTAATGTTTAGTTTATTAAACCAAATTAATAGTATGTGACGGTTTATAGGTTAAAAGCACAGAAGGATAGTTCCAACAAAATTTTATTCAGAAGTATTTTTAATTTTTAGGCTGCTAAAATCAAACATTTTAGAGCTCTTAAATTACGGAAAGTCGATCACAATTTGCCCAGAATGATTTCAAATGAGGACAGTGGTGCTCTTAATGATTCTACAAATAAAGAAAGCGAACCATTTGGTAGAACTGCAACGACGGAAAGCACAGAAGAAATTATAAACTCTTTAGAAACAGAAAAAGATAATAAATTAGATATTGAATATGAAGGAGAAGTTATAGAACCACAAGATTTCCTTAATGAAAATAAAGACAGCAATTTACCAATTACAAATAATGCAGACAATGAAAAGTTCAAATTGTTTATTGCGATGTTTTTGAAAGAAATTAGAGAAACATTTTTAGTTTGGTAAGTATAACATTAATCAATGTTTTTTTTTGTTAATTTGGTATGTAAGTAGTAAATATGATCTAATTTTAGCGCACAATATGTTGAAACGTGTTTAACACAAGAAAATGGGAAAAATGTTGTAAACGACGAAATCAATGAAGTATACGGAATCTTGTGTAAAATATTGCAATCACTAGACAGGTACGTAATAAATAAAGTAAGTCGCAGGTATAATCATTACGCTATCTGTTTGCAAACAACCTAGCTACGTTTTTAAGGGGTTAAATTGATCAGTTTTTTTTTTATTTTTGGCTACTTTAGAACGTATATTTAGTTGGTATAACTGAACGGCTAATGATTCTAATGTACACTTACAATATGCATGAGACTCCAAAATAAGTAAAAATCTTTTTTTTGTAATCTTTATTGAAATACATAGATCAGCGGTCGTATTGCTTACCATTGTTCCAATGGCATGCTATTCTCGCTAATCATTGAAATAAAAAAAAAAAACATTTGTTTTACAAAGTATTACAACAGCACTATGTAACTTTTAATAAGATATTACATAATATATGGCTGTGAGCATATTATAATAATTCTATTCATAAATGACTTTCCGCTTAAGAGCGTTTATACCCTGCACGCGGTTTTTGGCTTAAAAACAGGACTTTTCAAATGAGTTAATAACCACCAATAAACAATTTAAAGGAAAAATAATTATTACTAATTTTAGAAAAGGTTGTGATCTAGGGATTTTGGTGGAAAACATTATAGATTGATGGATAATTTGTGAGTACTGTAAGGATTACTGAACACAAGTTTCGTTATTTAGGCTTTAAATGCCTATTTAGAAGCTTAAGATATCCGAAACCACTAAATATAAGACGAAAATAAAAATATTATCAGACTAATAAGACCCCTATGGAGGGATTTTGCTGAGAAAAATAATCTTTTTGTGTTTAGTTCCCGAAAAATAAAAATTTAAACAATGTGAAATTATTCAGAAACTCTCGTCAAGAACATATTTTTTTTCACCAACTTATCGTACATAATTTTTTATAGCAATTACATATTATAATAGAAAAACATCTTATCAATAAATTACCATTTTTATATTTCAACAAAATTAGCTTTCATGTTTTCTACAAATATTTTAAAAACCACTATAAAACACGCTGTCCGACGTGGATCAAATCAGACCGCCGCAAGGCCTTCTAGAGGGAGGACGTATCGCTCGTCGCTCCGGCCTAGCTGCAGTCGATTTTTGCCGTACGTAGTAAAAATAGCCACGCGCGGACTGCGATTACCACATCTTAGTACTTTGGTAGTAAAATATTTAATTATTTTTATTACATACAATGATTTTGTAGTGAGTATAAATTATGGTTCAGGTAATATAATGGGATGTAATTCCGAGGCTAAATTATGTTACATATTGTAATATAAAATTAAATATATTTTGTAATTGTAAGGGGTTGTAAGGCCCCTAACACTATTTATGTGTTCGAACACGAAATGATTAATAAAACGTCCGTAGTGTCTACTGATTTGAATGCAACTTAACAATGTAATAATAACGAAAATATGATTGGTATCTAAATTTGTATTATTCTTTGCTTGCACAGTAATATTGTCTACTTATAATGCAAATAAAATATTTTTATGATATTATATTCCAGTTACATTTCAATTGAATATTTGAAGCGCACGGATCAAAATTGTTTGAGCCGATTGTATAGCGAGCCGACGCGGCAGCTCTACGCACACAGCTTTGGTCGCTTATGTGTGCGTGAAATTAACGAAGAAATACCTATAGTTGACTTTGCGCGCAAGGTGTATACGCTCTTAAGATGATTTTTTGGAACTTATGGGGTTACTTGGATGGTTGTTAGATATAAGTAGTGTTGTATATCAGTCCAAACATGATTCTTGGCATGTCATGGCTTTATCTTCGATTCAGAGGAGTTTATGCGTTGCTCTACCGCGCTGGTCTAGGCGAGTTGCGTGCCTTCAAAATTCTCGTTGAGGTGTAGGTTTCATTACGAATTCTTACCTATTTTTATTTCAATTACAAACCGGCCACTTGATTGACTTAAAAAATTATATTTTAGTTGATAGCTGCGTTATTTGTAGACTGTAGCGATCTGCAAGTGTTAGTACTTTAATTGTTTGTAGAAATACATAATATACCGGGTATCTCAAGACTGCTACCGAAAACGAAGCCGGGTGGTAGTTTTAGTGACTACAAACACAATGCAACTAAAAATTTCGCAAAGAAACGCGACAGTTATTTTTTATGATTTTTTAAATATCGACTTTTTTGGGTGGTAAATCCATAGTTTTTGTTAAAATAGTAATTTAAACTCTTTAATACCTTAGAATATTTATAAATAAAAGGGTATGCACTATTATTTTAGGAAAAAATGCATTTACCACCCAAATATGGACTTAGGAAAAAAATAACAAAAAAAAATTGTCGCTTTTTGTTGCACCTTTTTCTGTTGCATTGTGTCTGAAGTCGCTTAAACTACCACCCGGCTTCGTTTTCGGTAGCAGTCTTGATATACCCTGTATATACCGGGTATCTCAAGACTGCTACCGAAAACGAAGCTGGGTGGTAGTTTTAGTGACTACAAACACAATGCAACTAAAAATTTCGGAAAGAAACGCGACAATGATATTTTATGATTTTTTAAATATCATCATTTTTGGGTGGTAAATCCATAGTTTTTGCTAAAATAATAATGTAAACACTTTTATACCTTAGATTATTTATAAATAAAAGGGTATACACTATTATTTTAGGAAAAAATTAATTTACCAGCCAAATATGGTCATAGGAAAAAAATAACAAAAATAAAAATTATCTCTTTTTTTTGCAACTTTTTCTGTTGCATTGTGTCTGAAGTCGCTTTAACTACCACCCGGATTCGTTTTCGGTAGCAGTCTTGATATACCCTGTATATTGACAGCCTCCGTGGCGCTGACGGTTAGACGCCTCCTGTGAAACTAGAGGCCGCGGGTTCTATCCGCGCACCGAGAGAAATGTTTGTGCAACCAACAAATATTTCTTTCGGGTCTGGGTGTTTGTGAGACCGAAAAGTCTCTCGTAGTTCCTGATACCCACGACACAAGACTCGATCTTAGTGTGGGGTCAGGACTATGTATGTGACCGTTGAGTGTTATTTATTTATTTATTGTATTGTAAATGTATCATTATTTTTAGTATTGTAACACGTGATTCGGGCGATGTGAATAATAACTTCAAAAGTGTATTGAACAAAGCTGGATTCAATATCAACATTGATCAGAATACGTGTGATGAATACAGGTATGTTACTGAAGAATGGAGCTTGAAATAAAATTACTAAGAAATAACTAACAATATTTTTTCCTGTTTCAGAGATATTGTTTACAAATGCAAGGATGAGGTTAAGGCGTTTTTAAATTTAATTGAATCCCGTAGAGTGAACGACTAGCATTAGAAATGTTAATGTTCGTGTATTTTGTTGGCGAATCGTTGCCTTTGTAGAGGCGTCTTTAAAGGATTTTAATTTGATGGAATTTCATCAGAAAGTAGTGCAACATTTTGTATGATACACAGATGCACGTGTGTGCATTTTATTTTAAGCATATTGATGTAATATAATATTATAGATCTCAAGGCACCGTATTTTTTCATAATAATAAGTTCAAATTTTCAAAATTGAATCCTAACTGTTCAAAGCTGTGGTAAGCATAAGGGTTTAAATTACATTTCTACGTTCATATGGATTAGGCTGACCCCACATAAGACATTAGGCGTACGCGATCCTCGAACGTGTGTGGCTCAGTATTACGATTTTAAATGCTTTAAGAGCATATTTCAAACAATGCGTTAACAATATATTATTTATTATTTGTATTCAGTTAAGAAACCTCTTTTAGTTATCCAATGTTTTGTCCCTTTTGAACGACGAGAAAGAGACAAAATAATCGATATCTAATATAGGACTATAACTTTATAAGCTGACTTTGAATAAGCCGATATATTTTTTAGTTAGACGCGCTAACTGATAACGCGTACTGGTACGAACACTCTAGTTGTAAAATATTGTCATCAGGAAAATTCTTAAACTTAAAAGTGCACGTTAGTTTAGATGTACTAGGATGCTAATAAATGGCAAAGCTGTGTAAGACGATAGTGAATGAAAAGATAATTATTAGGCATAGATGACATTTCTACGAAGATGTTTCAGTAAGTCGACAAAAAGTATATTAATTTTGTGTAAATTATAAAATTAAAAGGTTCAAATAAGGCAGATTTTACTTTTAGAATACATGTAATTACGTTATTGTTGCCTCGGAATTATAATATATAAAAAAAAAAATTACATAAACTGCAAATAATTATTACGCCAATCATCTTTGATTCGGAGTTGGATTAAAGACGGTTAGGTACTACTGCCCGTCACCATTTCTATGTGCCAAATACAAGTATGAAAATTGAAGGTACTTCTATTGGCTAGGTCCCTACTATTAGTCATTGAAACAACATAATGAGGCTTAACATCCTATGTCTCAAGATGGCAAGCGCAGCAGAGTGCCAAGCATAGCTTTGTAATTAATGGTGTTTTTCGATTTTGCTACTGTTGATGAGCGGTCGTATCGCTTACCCCTCAGTCTAATAGCATGCTCGTCTCATCATTCACCGGAACAAATTCATCAAAGCTATATTTATCACTATGTTAATATAAATACAGCTTTATCTTATCGATAGATCATTTATTCTCTGTTGTTATAAATGACTCATTTCAGCGTTAGTTAGTCAAACGCATAAGTCTTAACTTTTAGGGATATAATACGTTTTTTTCATTTTAATTTTTTCATACAGTTCATATAGTTTCACAAGCTATTATTGTTTGATAGTGAGGTCGTAGATTGTTCACAGATCGTATTTCGATGATGTATATTAAATTATTGACTTTTTTTCAATAAATGGGCATGCTAATAATAATTAACGGTGCCTACTCGAGCCGCCATGAGCCAGCACGGTGCCTTGTTTAAAAAAAACAGGGAAGGGAGCTCGTATGAACATGATCATGCCATGTATTGTCACAAACAAAAAGTGACTCCTGCGTCTAAAAGTATTAATATGTCTAGGCAGGACAGGCACGGGGGAATGTGTGTGGGCGGAATCGCATTAGGGCTTTTCTTAACAGTGCAATGCTAAAATTGCCTCCGTTGTACATTTAAGATTCTATCAATTTCGCAATCAGTTTTTACGTTACTTATGATTATTAAAGACCGCTAATGTCTATTACAGTCAAAACTGTAAGTGCAATAATCTGATAAAGAAGATATTTTTACGTTATATTTACTTGTTTTTGTATCATTCCACAATTCCGGGATCTAAGTCTCTTAATCTGTCACATGATTTATGGCATGTAATCGTGTCTACTCCTGCCCCACCCTTTTGGGTTTGGAAGAGTAAAAAATATATTTGAATTCCTTGCTCACCCCGTAGGAAAACTATAATTTTTCGTAACCAAAGGTAGCCTATGTGTTTATCTTACATCCTTCTTTATCAGCCCATATACGTCCTACTGCAGGGCACGGGCCTCCTCTACAATCGAGAGTACGATTGAGAGTAGTTAGGCCATATAGTCCACCACGCTGGCCTAATGCGTTTGGACTCTATTACGATGGTAAAGTCTCCCAATAATAGTGTTTCTCGAATATCTCCCATGTTCAGACATCGATTAGTTACATTTTTATTATCTATACAGAATAGATATCAGTAGGTATTATAGACTGTTATGTTATATTTTAGATGTATAATATTGTGTAATTTATTTTTAAACTACAACATGGCGTTATAAAAATAGTAAAAACCATAGATGTAGTATAGAACATAGATCGGCAATGTGTCATTTTGAGCGCGACCAAACTGATTTACGATTGTGTGCGTGAAGTTTACATGTGTGCTTGACATATAGTGGTGTACCATGCACTTTTGATACTATCATATCGATATCGATATAGCTGTCGGCCTGTAGTTGTGAAATAAAATGTTATGGGTATATGCGACATTTTATTATACAACGTGTAACAGGATTAATTCACAACCTCAGACACCCCAACTTTAAAATATTATTGCAATCATAGTTTATGCTTTGAAATCGTACTACCATAATTACAAAATCTTTTATTTATGAAATTAGTTATACCAAATGTAGGCACTTAACATGGTTACCTTACGAGTTACAAATAAGAGTGCACTACTACACACGCTCGCGGACACGCACACATGTACACAAGACCCATTCACACGAGTACCTAACGTCGAACGCTGCGCCGCTGACAGAAACAGCTGACAATAAACGAAATACAAATTACGTATGTAACTGATTACTTGGTGGCTTGGTAAACAAATTATTATTAATTTAATATGTGCATGCATAACATTTGTGTTTTGACTATAAAATCTAAATATTTTACTTACAAGATATAATGCGTACGAACTGAACATAAGACAATATTTTGCATGAATCGGCTATAAAATATTATTAATTTCACTTCCGCTAAACTTTGTTCCTACAGGCCGGCAGGATACGGGCGTCATTATTTTGCATTACTAATGAATAAGATAATAAGATAACGCAATATCTAACAACGAAGACTAGATTGGGAATCACAACACAAAAAATACAAAAAAATTAACTTACGTGTTACATGGCACTCATGCGGCGATTTCTTTTTAAAATATGTTCGAAATGTCCACCACCTTGATACACTTACATGCACATTTGCGTAATTGTTCACGTAATTTATGTAAAACTTCAGTGTCACTTTTCACTTTTAGGAAGGCTACCACTATTCTACTTTTTAGTTCCTCCACATTAGTACTTTCACTGAAGTATACCGATAGAGATTTATTACGTCCCCACAAAAACGGTCAAGAGGCGTCAAGTCAGGTGACCTCCTAGGTCACCTGACCATTGCACAGGTTCGCCGCGACCTATCCAGCGCTCTCCGAACTCAGCATCGAGATACTGTCGGACACTACACTGGTGCCGTGCCTGTTGTTAAATGTCCTGCATGCCAATGATACATTATCACCACAGAGTGCGGAAGTTCTCACCATTTCAGTGTATTCAATATTCGAATACCGAAAAGACATCGCGCGCGAAAGTTGTCGAAATATCTACTTAACACTTAAACACAAGTAGACACAGATAACTGCGGTGCACGACTAGATTTTTTTCACATTGTCGGTGCCCAATGCCCATTTAGGGATTGCAATAACGGGATATCCGACACACCGGGATTCCGCATACATTGTAGCAAAATTATAAACCGAATTTATTCACCATTTAAACGTTCCGCGAAATTATTTTTCATAGAAATACCTACTTGTTGTTTCTTTTCATAGTGATTTTGTTACAATTTAATTTGTTTCATTTAAGTGCATGTATTGCGCGGGATTTGGATCGCCCGGTCTTGCAAATCCCAGGAGTAATTTTTTTCGCGGCGCATCCCTATAACCTTTTGATGTACCGCCGCGCGCGCCGTCGCGTCGTTTGTCCGATGGATCAAATTGCATTAAACAATACCTGCATCCTGCTCTATCTAGTTGTAGTTAAATGTGCGGAAAAGAGAATATGATAGTTATTTATTTTGGTAGCTTATTACGTTTATTCAGGCCTATCGTTGTGTGCGTTTAATTAATGATAGATTGCTTAAATAAACTTTATGACTATCGAAATAAAGTTCATTTTTGTTCATGATTTAGTTATTAGAGTATTCGTTAGTGATTCATTTAAAAATGATCTTATGTCCTCAAGTTACGTTTCAATTTCGTTTGTTCGGAGTACTAAATGAAAGAGTGTCTGTAATTTACTTGGTCTTAACTAATTATTTTGAAAAAAAATACCTACCAAAAAAATGTAATATCGGTTCAGTAGCTGATTCTGAACGTACTACTTTCCGCTTTTACATTTAAATCTGTTACATGTTGTATATTAACAGTAACTTATTGATGTGTTTATTTCAATACAGATTGATAAACACACAAATAAATAAAGATAAATTGTCATATTATTTGAAAAAAAAATTGTTTGAGATGTTTTGTATGGGTCTTTATGTTCACCTGAATAAAATTATTTTTTTCATTGTGATGTATACATAGTACATACACCTAATTAAACTGAGAGCAAAAAAACACTTTTATAAAATAAAACTATAATTTACAAATTTTAGCGTTTTCGGTTTATTTTTTTCATTTTTAATTTCCTGTCGCGAAGTTTCGATTACTTTACAGCTTTCGTAGTCACAGGGTGGACTCAGTCTGCAACAAAATCCGTGATTATTAGTGTTTTTCAATGAGTAACATTCGCGTAAGTCTAAGAATCATTTCAATTATTACTATATGTGTTTAAAAAATATGCTTATTTAAATCAATTAATTGACTTGAAACATATTTGGAATTGTTGGACGCCTGCTAGGCCGCGTTAGAGGTGTACGGAGCAGCTTGTAGGAAGTCGTTGGATGCAAGCAGCTTACAACAAACTGATGTAGACATTCTTGTGGAAGGCCTATGTTCATTACTCGCATTCCTGTGGCTGAAGAAAGAGACAGTTTAATAAACTATGAAGCTTTTCTCGATCACGTCACCTAAACTAATGTTTTTTTCTATGAGAATTATAAATTTTAAGCCTATACCTAATGTTATGATAAATGAATAATGTTGCTTCAAGGTTTGAACGATGATACTGTGCATAGAAGTATTGCATTTTTTATAATAATATCGAATATGTTCTTGTTTTATTATTATAAATTGACAGCCTCTTGGCAGAGATTGAAACAGGTTCTAAATTCATAAACCACACACATGAAGTGTTATAATAATTATTCCACAAATATAAAAAATGAGAAAAAGTAAAGTAATAAGTAATATTGTAGAATGAATACTATAATAATGGCCGGGGAAATATGACCGGGATAACGCCAGGTAGAAGAAGAAGAAGAATGCACACTATCACAACATACTATAGCTCCATAAAATGTAGGGAAACATGTGTTGTCATCGACTATTTTATCGACAACCTTTTATTGATCGAACCTGTCAATCAATCCCTAGCAACTTTTGGTTGAAATTATTGTAAATTCACGTATTTGATATATTTTTTATACGCAATGGATGCTTTCAGCGTATTTATATAATGAAATACTATATTCTTTTCTACCGATATGTATCCACGGATTTCCATTTAATTCTATAATATCGTCACAAAATAGTATTGTGCGAAAGTGGCCGGTACCTGTGAAAACTTTAATTATTTCGGATTTTTACCCCTGCATGAACCACACCTTGGCACTGCACAATGCACTATAATAAACTACGTTTAATAAATATAACCAAGCACTGTAAAATTAAATAAATTATGAAAATAAGCGAATTTTGTTGCTCGCTTAGTTTGACATATTTTGACTCTGGGTCACTGCAGGCTACTTCTGTGTAAACGTATGGTCGCATCATGCGTCTCGCTTTAACATATGAGTTAAATTATTCTGTCTCTTTCACATTGCCGATCTATTGCCCAAATACTGGAACGCAACTTAAATATAAATGGCGCTTAACTACGTTAATCCCGATTAAATGTACTGACTAACAGCCGTTCTCTATAATCTATCTATCTTTAACAAGAGATTTGATGAGATTTTTCGATGCAATCTATGTTTCAGTTAACAAAGATAGTGAGGTATAGCTATGGTGAATATATTTATAGGTAGCTAGATTAGACAAATATATATGTCTATATTTGTTTAATGAAGCGTAGAATTGTACCGACATAGTCATAGTAGCTATTTTAACCCCTGGTTAAAGATAGATAGGATATAGAGAACGGCCGTAAGTGGGCCGTGCACTGCTAAGAGCAACTTATTATTTGAATGGCGTTCCAGTATTCGGCCGTATGTTTTATACTAAATCTATGGTAAAAACATAAGTTGTATATTTTGTAATCTCGTAATTCGTCTCATTTTATCGCTGTCTAGGCCAAAGTATGTAACATAATATGGTTTTAACACATTTTTTCTATGAATTAAAATAGTTAATAAAACAATTTATAAAGTTTGTTGTTTTTATTAATTTATTTCATTAGTTACAATCGATGTTAGTATAAATATATTCATATTATGTTTTATAATCATTGACATAGCCACATATTAACTTCTTACAGCTGTAGGGTAAAAAATAATAGATTTCCAGATTACTTCTAATAATTGAATAGTATTTCGAATTTCCTTTAATATATCACACTTATGAATTATAACGAGCACGATTATGTCGTTGATGAAATTGAATTAGAAATTATTTGTAACGGTGTCAATACTACTTACACAAAGTAAGACCCGATAAACCTTTTAGGTACCTACATTTGGAAATGAATATGAATTCGTCCACTCTGATTATTTTATCGTAAATTATTTTTACTTATAACTATATTCTTTATTCGAATAATATGCCAATCAGTTCTTATGTTTATGAGGTAGACCTAGCAAGTAGTAACCTTACGTCATCTTTTACTAATATAGTTATCTTCTTATGATGTTTCCACCTATTTGCCTACACAATAATATAATTTTGTGAAATTCTATATTATTATAATATAACTAGCGGCCCGACCCAGCTTCGCCTGGGTGCATATATTTTTTGATTCCACTCCACACCAAATACATGTTGTTTTTCGTATAAACTCTTGTATGCCTAAACTTGACGTAGGTATCCTACTGTCCGGCTCAATCCCGTCTCATCCGCCTGTTCAGTCTCTTCCCAATCCGTCCCGTCCCTTCTCTTTATTATCAATCCCGTTTTATAACGTGCATTTACATTTCGTCCTAACAAATCTGTCATCTATCCCAGCCCTCTCTCCGTACCTTCGATTCTATTTTACTTTATGTCCCTTCTCTCCATAAACATCCATATACATCTTATATATAAAACAGGAATGATTAATAGTTAATATGAGAGTTACACTGATATAGCAAAATAATAATTGTCAACGTTACTACTACACTTGATGCATAAACAATAATGATGGCCGACAACTGTGTAGGGAGTGAGAGAAGTCTTGCTGTGTGAGAGAAACAGGAGACCGGCTTCGTTCTCATCCCTACTCCGTGCTGTTTACTGGGTCAGAAGTGACACCTGTAGACATCTGGCGGGGATAACTAATTAAATGACGATTGATCAGTTTTCGACCGGAGAGGAAAAATGATTAAATTACTAAAATGGCTATTAAAAAATAAGGGTTGATCGTAGAAGGGTGAAAATTGAGGATTGTATGTATTTTTGTATGTTGTATCATAAAAAAATAGAAATTAAAAATTTTGTCTAAAAAATAAAAAAAAAATTTAGGGGTGGACTACCCCTAACATTTAGGGGGATGAAAAATAGATGTTGGCCGATTCTCAGACCTACTCAATATGCTCACAAAATTTCATGAGAATCGGTCAAGCCGTTTCGGAGGAGTTCGATTACGCACCCCGTGACAGAAGAATTTTATATATTAGATAAAAGCTTTTATTCCTTCATATTTATCGTTAAAACGTTTTGTTTTTAACACTTATAATAATTAATAACATTTAAAATAGCACCCAGTTTTAAATGATGATCCATTTTATTTATCGTAGTGAAGTAAGAACATAATTGCCTATTGTATTCACATAATCATAAAAACAAACATTCATTTAAAATATTTCTACATCGACAATTAATCATAAGGTTTTTGACTAGATTAATGA
Source organism: Hyles vespertilio (assembly GCA_009982885.2). Lineage (NCBI taxonomy): Eukaryota > Metazoa > Arthropoda > Insecta > Lepidoptera > Sphingidae > Hyles > Hyles vespertilio. The sequence continues at coordinate 12,956,390 of CM042809.1, read as the reverse complement.
CAACTTAATTAAAGCCTCTTCCTTCAACCATTGCTTGTGCGCAATACTTCGGAAATTGCACCACTGACAGGAGGAAGTCTGTAAGGCCCTGAAACAAGCAAAGTAGAAATATTGAAAATACTACGAACAATTTTCATAGCACTAATATTTTCAACCTTATTCTCACACTTGCATCATAGCAATATATAAATATAAAATGATGTCAGATGATTACAGCCGACCAAGGTCCGAATTATTGTCACATGCTACAGAGCATATTATAGACTAGTATGAAGGAATAATGTATAAATAGTTTTATTAGGTTCGCGACGTTGTCTTGGGTCTAAGATATAGTACAAAAAGACGGTTCTGGTATAAGCCAGCTATCACACGCAGTACACATGCGGTTGTTTTGGTACGTGCATGAATGATGATACGTACCCATGCGTCACAAGGTTCTTACCTAATAAAATAAACACTTTTCATAATATGAATCGTCAATACATCGAATTCATTTTAAATGAGTAATTAGGTACATTTTATTTACCTACCGAAACATTATTATTTTGAAATGACGCATTAGTATTTATTTATGTAGGTATATAATAGGTACCTATACATAAATACATAAGTATGTATTGTAAAAAATGTCAATAATAGCTTTTAATATTCTTTATAGAAATATAATTAAAGTCGGTTGCGACTTGCGATGTAAACTGAAAAGTTATTGAATAATATTGATAGTTACCTACTTGTATCTGTAATTTTATAGGTTTTTGGCTTAGTATACCTACCGGTACTGCCCAACTTAGCATTCATCAATTGACGACATACTCTTTCACATAGAAGATATAAAATAAACACACAATGTTTATTTATAAAAATATGTAGAATGCTTGTTTAAATACTTACATTTAAAGGTTCTATGCAAACTGTAAATGGGAGTATAATTATGTAGAAACCGGCTGCAATCCCTGCGATCCAGAATGCTATGATTATAAGGATCAATAGCCATATGATAGAAAACAACACATTGCCCATTTTCTGAAACAATAAATGAAAATAAATTAAAAAAAATTCATTGAAAATGTTTTCTCATAGCCATAAATAGATAAACACTTGACAAAAAGTGCCTATAAGCGCCAAACTTGAAGACCATCGATACTGGTCTAATAAATGAGGACAGGAAAGCCAAACTGTTCAGAAAGGTCAAGAATTAAGATTGCAGGAGGAATATTACTTTTTGCACCGAATAAAATGGAACGTGTCATGAATTAGTTATTTCACGTCGGTTTTCTGCTAAACAATCTATCAGCTCATAAACATCAACTTCGGGGCACAGGCCTGCTTTATAATCGAGAGTACGATTGTGAGTGGTTAGGCCATATAGTAGGTAGTATCTACACTACGCCGCACTGGTCTATTGCTTGTTTGACTTTTCATGCTATCTACAGAATTTCTTAAAAATCGCTTTGTTTTGGTTTGGTAAAAAGGCAGGTTTCCTCACGATCGATGTTGTCATGTGTGTATCAATACACAAATGACTCCAAAAAGTCACCGTAAGCCTGCATCTCGTCCGTTTAGCAATAGCCCACGCCAGTGGCGTAACAATAGGATGGCATAGTGCGCAAAATGCCACGGGCCCCCGACCTAGGGGGCCCCCGGCCCGGAGGGCCCCGGTCCTACAGGGTCTCAGACCCGACAGGGCTCTAGCTCGATAGGGCCTCGGGCTAAAGCCCAACAAGGTGTAAGCAGAGAGGAACGTAACATTAATAACGGAATTCCTAATAATAAACAAGAGTTACCTACATTTTAAACTTGGCAAACATTTCGTCATAATATTTGATTTCATTGATTTGTTTTAGTTTCAATATAGTATAAATTCAGTTAGAAACTTAAATATTTTTTTATAAATATTAAGGTAATATTTTCCAAACAAATTTAAACATGCCTTGTTCTAGAAGTTATTTCAGTGGCAGCGAAAAACGAAAGAAAAAGAGAGAGTCTGTAGCAATAAATAAAAATATATCTGAAATAGTCAGTACTTTCGGAACGAGCAATTTATTAATGTGTCTAGGAAATGAATATGGACGAAACTAAAAATTATATAATAGCAAATTCCGACGATAAAGAATATTCAGACCTAAAACCACAACCAAATCCACAAAAAAGTACGAGCTAACATGATATTCAATCATATTTAGGAGTAGAAAATATAAAATCTCTATACATATATTACAGACAAGTGTAATAAAAAAAAAGAATGACGCAGTGAAAAGATTTTTGAGTGAGAAAGGCATACTATAAGCCCCACATTGTACATTGCTATACTTGATATGAAAGCCCAATGGTCTCCTCTAAGATACAGTGACAATAAATAACAAAATAAATAAATATAAACAAACGCGTCTATAACGATTCACTGACTATAATATAGTTTTGATGGCGGAATCGCTGGAGGAGTTGCAACAGATGCTGTACTGCCTGGCTTCAGCCTCATAGCGAATTGATCTTAAAATTAACTTCGACAAGTCAAAATAATGATCAACCACCACCCTGATCCAAGAACTGTCGCTGTATGAGGCCACCAGTTCGAATTTTTTTCCGAATATTAGGTATATTCGGAAAAAAATGGGGCAGACCCTTTACTAGGTAGAAACAATTTAAGAAGGAGGACTACGAGTCTTCATGTCAACTCTACCAAAAAGCTTGAAAACTACTTACGTTTCTTGGACACTCACAGTACGACTGGTCCACTAGCTTCGCTCAGCGAGCCATGGAGCGTGTTATGCTCGGTGTCTCTTGAAGGATTAGGATCCGGAATGAGCTTATCCCAAAGAGAACCAAAATTATAGACATGGCAAGCTGAAGTGGCATTGGCCACATCTGTCGAAGAATCGATAACCGTTGGATTAAACGTAATCTTGAGTGGAGTCTGCGTCTTGGTTAACGTAGTGTAGGACGCCCTCCAGCTAGGTAGAGTGACGATTTGCAAAAGATTGCTGCCACATGCTGGATGTAACAACTCGACGACAGGGTGAAATGGCGCCATTTGGAGGAGGCCTATGTACAGCAGATCAAAACAAAATGCTGATAAATAAACAAAATGTTTTGCGTTGATGACGACTGAAAACAAATTGTAAATGCGATAGAGGCACGAAACATCGAAAATTAACTTGGATTCATGTATTTTGTATGAACAATGGTGGTTAAATTGGATACTAGATGAGGAGCAATAATCGATTTAAAAAACTTTTTTTGAGTCCGAGGACTTACTATTACAAAGTTACTAATTTAGGTTTTCGTGGCCATAGAGAAATTGGAGATTGCCCACACAGGTCCCATTGCAAGGCACGGGCCTTCCTTACAATCGAAAGTACGACTGAAAGTGGTTAGTCCACCACGCTGGCCTAGTGCGGGCTGGCTGGGGCTGGCAGACTTAACGTACCATAGAAATTCTTACAAATCGTAGGTTTCCTGAATATGTTTTTCTTCATTTTCATAGTGCGTTGTGGTTGACTATCAATACACACATGACTCCGAAAAATCAGAGGTGAGCCTTGGGATTTATACCCGCGACCACCAGTAGCATATTGGCGGCCACGTCTGGTCCGTTTACCAAAAGGCCACAATAAAAAAATAATCAATAAAATTGAACTACAATATAATAGTTTTATTACCTTGATGAAGGGCCCCATTTGATTAATTTTGCCACGGGCCCCCGGCGGGGTAGTTACGCCACTGGCCCACGCACTAAACAATAGTTTAAGACTAAGTACTATTGCTAATGCTAAACAATAGTATGTAGGTACTAATTACTATCTACTCTTGTGATCTCAGTCTTGGTGCCTTACTAAATATTATTTTTAAGCTACAGTGGAAACCATCACTTGTATTATTTTTAATTATTATTCATATTTATAGTTTTCTTCGGCCCTTCACCTACCCAGAATCGTCGCAATATAGTTTTTAATTAGCTAATACCGTGATAATGCTGTAGAATTTCTTTTTACCCCACTTTATAGATTCCAGATTCCACATTTCAAATCTTTTGGGATTGGGTTTTCTTAAGTCCGCCGCGCTAGTCTAATTAAATTGATATATTTCGTATACATATTATATCTACCTACGTTTATCTATATCTGTATCAGCCCATATGCGTCCCACTGCAGGGCACGGGCCTCCTCTACAATCAAAAGCACGATTGAGAGTGGTTAGGCCATATAGTCCACCACGCTGGCCTAGTGCGGGTTGGCGGACTTACATACCACAGAATAAATCGCTATGGTATGCAGGTTTCCTCACGATGTTTTCCTACGTTTATCATCATCATCATCATCATCATATCAGCCACAGGAAGTCCACTGCTGAACATCCTCCCCCAAGGATCTCCACAATGACTTGTTGGAAGCGGCCTGCATCCAGCGACTTCCTGCGACCTTAGTCAGATCGTCCGTCTACCTTGTGGGCGGGCGTCCGACATTTCGCTTGCCTGTACGTGGCCTCCACTCGAGAACCTTTCGGCCCCAACGGCCATCGGTTCTACGAGCTATGTGCCCGGCCCACTGCCACTTCAACTTGCCAATCCTACGTTTATGCCAAGCGATAATTAACTATTAATAAATATACATAATTATATCCTTGAAATTTTGTTTTTGAGGTCAAAATACAACTTTGGAAGTCTGATACCGCATGGTATGGCGTATTATGCCTTTTTAATACGTGATAATATGCAGGTACCTAAGTATATGTAAACAATCTTATCTCTAAAATGTATGATAAGCCAAGCAAGTTTGGTGTTGACGAAGAGCAGTGATGATTTATATGCGTTTATTTTTTGTATAACACATATATCCAGAAAAACGGTAAGATTCAGATCTTACTCTCCAATATCTATTTCATTTGGATTACCTCAATAATTTTAGATGTATTACTAATTACACAGATAACTTATAACCATAAACACAAACAAGACTGAATAACTTTGTATTTCAGTGTTTTATGTAACGAATAGTAGGTATCAGACATATTTTTAAGTAGGTACATATTCTAGTTGGTATCGATGCTTGTAAACTACAAGTAGGTTACAATCATTTTAAAAACGCGGAAGATTGTTTACGTTTAGCGAAGTGTTATGTTAAAATATTTAAGCGAAAGTTATCTTCATAACTATAAACATCGAAGTATCTCGACGCATCTCATGGGAACAAGTCGGGGTCAATGAATTCGTTATTTTGATGGTGGTTTTTTCCAGTTTTGAAACTACTATTTCCAAGTCGATAGTTTAGCTTGCATGTGGGGATTACGTAACGTTATTGCTGTTAGTTAAGACTCGTGCGATAACTGCACGTGGGCAAAACAAGGACCAATGAGTATGTACTATATAGTTGATATACTACATGATCATAGTTGTTGATAAACTACATGTCCTACTTTGTGATAAACTCACTTTCTACAGCTTTCCGAAATCCATGGATATGATATTGCTGTACTAAATAATGAATGGTACATGAGTAAAAGTTTCTAGGTACGCTTGTATTTTGATACATGAAGATAATATCTGTCGATCGAAAAGCGGTCAGTAGAAAACTGTAATTGATACTTCTGTTACGCACGTGCACTGTTTTTAAATACAGATGCAAATTGCTATCGTCACCTACTTTGTAAAACGCCTAGGCGGTCTACTATTATACTTACTACCTGCTTTCTTCTATAAAATATACTAATAATCGACATAAATACAAGGCAAATGCAGACGTTTAGGTAAACTAGGTGATAATAAAACTCATTTATGTTTATTTTGATCACTTACAATGGAATGCTGAATGAGTAATCATTTGTAGCATAAATTCTATTTTGAATACAAACTAGCAATTAGATTCAAATTAATGTGTACCTAAGTAGTTGTATCTTCACAAGAAGACTATCTCATGCTCTAATAATTGATGAAGCGCTTTAAAGTTGTATTGTCAGACATTTAAATATTAAATAATATATGTAAACAATTTATCTTACCGATTTCCAATGCGTACGGAGCGAACACAATATATTTTCAAATGCGACGAGTTGTCGCGTCACTTTCCACTACTGGACTGACGACGTGAAACTACGAGACTAATAGGCGTGAGTAGTACCTTACGCATAACCTTATCTGGATGACGGAATGTGGGCTCTTGCTTGGTTTTACAATTACTTGATAACTGTAAATTGTTCATCAGTAATATTTTTGATACGCAGATATCTATTCTTAGTATGATAAAAAAAAAATATTAGTTTGGACGTTGCTACGCTGCTATGCTAAATATCTATCGCTTACAAATGACTCATAAAATACATTTGGATTGTTCATATTAGTTTTTTGTTTAGTTATTGATCATTGCATATGTTTGGAAGTTTTGACGTGACAACGTCTTAAATTAGGTTGCGGCTGGGAGTCACTTATGAAAAAGTGTAACGCCCGGTAACGTAACGGTGCGCGCGCAGTACTAGAGAATTATTTTTCAGTTTCACCCACTTTTTCCAAAATTGTCCCATAGCCCCCCCCCCCCTGCCTTCCCCCACCCTTATTCCGAAATAGTGCCTATTAGCCTCCCCACGAAACCTACCCCCCCCCCTCCCCTACCCCCACCCCGAAAATTTACCTCACCCCCCCAATCCTATCTCGGCCAACATAGGTCGTAGACCCACCGAGTTTGGTATCCTCGGAACCGTCTTGGTGAGGGCTACAAATTGACCCCCGCCAGAAATCCCAAATTACGCAAAAAATTACCCACCCAAAAAAAATATTTTACCTCCAAAAAATTAATTTAAGTTAGCCTCCCCACGAAACCTTCCTCCCCCCCCCCTCCCTTACCCCCACCCCGAAAATTTACCTCACCCCCCCCCAATCCTATCTCGGCCAATATAGATCGTAGACCCACCGAGTTTGGTATCTTTGGAACCGGCTCGGTGAGCTCTACAGATTGGCCCCAACCAAATCCCCAAATTCCTCCCTCTCTCCCCTAAAATATTTGTCCAGGCATAACTCCGTCATTTCTTAAAGTAAACCCCCCGTGTTTGGAGTCAGAGGAATCGTCTTGACGAGCTCGACAATCGAGAGCAGGCAAAATACGATTTTTCTTATTGACGTGACAACGTCTTAAATTAGGTTGCGGCTGGGAGTCACTTATGAAAAAGTGTAACGCCCGGTAACGTAACGGTGCGCGCGCAGCACTAGAGAATTAGGCGCATTGAATCGGCGCATGCTTGTGTCTCTGTCTTTGTCTTTCTCGAACGTTCTTGGCGTTGGAAAAACAAGAAAGCGTCACAATACAAGTTTACACGTGTGGTTAAAGTATCGTCAGCTGTGTCTGTAGTGAAAATATGGAGTGCTTAGATTCGTCATTACATGTACAATGTTTTAGTAAACAAAATATATTTCTATAGTTAAAATTTGTGCAATTCTTATTTTCATTCAATTCCTTGTTCCTATTGTGCAATTTAATTATATTCATATCAATAAATATTCTACCGAGAAAAAGACGTTGTCACGTAAAATCTTCGCCCGTAAAACCGACTTTACAGGCAACCATTTTTTATTTTAAGCGTTATACGATGTACCTACCTAAGTCGGAATATAAGATTTATCTGAAAAAGTTTAATAGATACCTACCTAGCTGATTATTTGGGTTGACTCATTGTGAGTTGTAATGCATAGATAGGCAACGAGAAACAAGTAAGTAGTCATTTTTATAATTTATAATTTTATAAGGGATTTAAAGCTACATTACACATATAAGTAGGTACCTACATATACAAACGGCGACTTTACCGCTATTGTATTATTGATCGAAAGCTAACAGCGATCTTTTCCAGACAGCCTTTGGATGGATTGGAATGAATAGAAGAAGGAAAACAGAAGATAGTTATTAAAAGGGAAACAAGGAAAATCATGTACACTATATACATTGCTACTATACATATAATGTAAATATACTATAAGTATCTTAAATATACTACATATCTATACTACACAAAAAATATGAAATAGGTATGTTATACTATAAACTTAACAAATAATATATGTATGTACAAACAATACTGATAAATATAATGTTATAAATAATTTCAAAATGGGCTTCGTAAGTTCGTACTTTTCACTATGGTGCTTTTTACTATTTAAATTCATTTAAATTAATTAAATTAAGATATTTAAATTCTCACAAATCGCTATGTATGGGCTATGCAGGTTTCTTCACGATGTTTTCTTTCGCCGTTATACAGCGTGGTGATCCACTATAATCGATACATTCATGACGCCGAAAATTTTGAGGTGTGCCTTAGGATTTGAACCCGCTAGTGACCACGGAGCGACTGTTGCTGGTCTGTTTCTAACAGCACAGCTAACAAGCCACCACTAACGTTCCAGAACAGTTTTTTCGGTTCTTTAAATTTATGAACCCATAGCTACCTAAACAAGGCCCTTTCATGGGCTCAACCAACCAAGGCACTACAACAAAAAACCCAGTCGTTATGTAAGTCCTCACAGGAGATATCACAAGATTATGATGAAGAAAATAAAGTTTTAAAAATAGAACAGTAGTTCACTTGAGCATTTAACTTAAATCAGATGAATATATCCTTTACAGTTAAAATATTTTTTAAGTTCGTGATGACCTGTTGGGAACGGACTCGACAACCGCCGCGCCAGCTGGCAGAATAACTCATACTTCTACCTACGGTTATCAAAGGACTTTATAGAAATTTGTTATAGAATTAGTTCAATTTTCACTAATAAAGGAATATAGGAGTAAGTGAGAGTAACGCAAATGTATCACAGCGCCCCCTCATTATTAGATATACTCATACTCTAAGGTCTGTTGGCACGAGTTTAACAGCCAGTGACCAGTCGTGGTTGTGGTTAATACATTGTGGTTTTAATTATAAATAATATAAGTAATATTCTTTAGGTACCTTTATGCAATTTAGTCGAGGCTTATTATTGCCTCGGCAAATCTCTTTGCGGCTGATTCCCGCCCCGAGGACCGCGGTTCCCTGAAGCTGCCTACACTGCCTGATTGCGACTTCTCAATTGCGGATACTCGCATTAGGCAGTGTGATATGCAGCGTGAACTGCAGACTCTCGATGTGCGGAAAGCCAGTGATCCTGATGGAACACCGGTGGGGGTTTAATGAGCTTGTACAGTGGAATTGTCTCCTGCACCGACTCGCCTCTACGGAGCATCCTACTACACACTACACAGGAGTTGTACCTGAATGTTGGAGGGAGACTAATAATAATAAATTATAATAATAATTTTATTTCGACAATAATTTGTACAGTTTCATATAAAAGTTATCTTAAAACTAAAGTTACACAGGCAAATATGCAATCGATCCCCAAAAAGAGTGATAGGCAGTGGCGTAACAATAGGGTGGCAGAGTGCGCAAAATGCCACGGGCCCCCGGCCTAGGGGCCCCGGCCCGGCAGGGCCCTGGTCTAACAGGGCCTCGGGCCCGACAGGGCCCTGGCTCGACAGAGCCTTGGGCTCAAGCTCAAAAGGGGGTAAGCAGAGGAGAATCTAACATTAATTACGAAAGTAAGAATAAACGATTTGGAAGATTGAAATAAAACTATTATTTACCAATTTTATCGCGGATTTGTTTAATTTTTACATTTTTAACTTCCATTTGCAAGATGTAAACAAGACATCTGCCTTATACGTTTTATTATTCTGAAGTCATAATGTCATTACTTAACTTCTGAAGAATTTACCAGGACCCTGACAATGTTTGAAGATGGGCGCAGTAAGCACACGAAATACTGCAATAACTATTAGTGTGTCTGTTTCTGCAGTTCAGCGAGTAAGTTTATAGTGTTTCCACGAAACTGTATCTAATCTTCGAAAACCAGGAACAGCCGAAAATGGTGCACGTGGTGGCATGGCAGGATCACTATATGGTTTCAAAAATTTAGAGAAATCGCGCTTTAGGGCTGTTGAAGTAAAAAAAAAAAACATCATTTACGAGCTGGAGGACACAATCTGAGCTTGGATGCAGTAAGGCGGGCTCTGGCTGAAGCAAATCTAAAGCCAGTGAAACCTGCAAATGGGCAAAAACTAGAAAGACACCACTGAAACTCTAGGTTGAATTATAGTAGAGAACAAGAGAATTTGGTGAGAGTGCCATTTCTATGCAAGAAAACGTCTGCCTCCATGTCATATCTACATATGTCCACCTCGGGTAACTAATGCAATTGGGTAGGTACAACTTCGAAAAGGAAGCCGATAGTGGGATTCAGTTTCAGAATTCAGGCTGACCTGCGTTTAGGAAGATGTACCACATATTTTCGTTGGATATACCACGGAGCTTGAAGATTATGGTGTTCATCCAGTATGTCCTGCAATGATTTACGGAGCCGAGACGTGGACACTGATTGAGGAGCTAATATATAAGTTTAAAGTTGGTCAAAGTGCAATGAAAAGAGCTTTGCTATGAGTGTCTCTGAAGGACAAAATTCGGAACTAAGTGATCTGTCAGAGAACCATAGCTTTGAAAGTTTTAGGTTGAACTTGTAACCGCTAGAGTAAGTGTGTTCTGGACTGGAGACCGTGTCTTGGCAAACGTAGTGTGGGACGCTCTTTGACTAGATGACGGACGACTTCCACAAGAGGGCCGGCAGCGACTGGATGTATAAAGCAGCATAAAGCCCGGTCTGCTTTATAGCGTACCTTGGGTGAGACCTATGTCCAGTAATGGACTGCAACGGGCGGGTGATAATGACGAGCACGCATAGGATGAAGTGAGACAACGTGTAAATCAGCGGAATCCACCGCCAATCACGCTACGTTAAATGAAATAACCGTATGAGTGCCCCATGTCAACTAGTAGTTGACATCATATAAAAGTGTATATTGCCCGTGTCAACTGGTAGTTGACATGAGTTTTGACCCCTAAACTGCCCGTGTCAACTAGTAGTTGACATGACGTGGCGCGTTTGGATGCAGAAATCCGTTAAATATGGCCATTTCGGTCGCACTAAGGGCAATTTGTATTATTCATCTCGCTTCTCCGTTAGTTTTCGCGCCAAAATGTTCGCAAAGCACTTGAATGCTGAGAACCATTTGTTTACAATAAATGGCGCGCGGTGACGCGCCGTCGCCGCGTCATAAAACGCCGGAGCAACGTAGATTGTTTATATTATCGCGCAGAGCACGTGTTCAGCGACTATATGTTAACCGTGATGGGCACGGGCGGCAGTGCGGATAATAGAGGAATGGTATTAAAAAATTCTTTAATGCAGTCTTTATTTCATAAGGCTAGATAAAGTACTTTTGCAGATATTAAAGATTTTCTAACCGACCCTTTTTCTTTATGGTCCAGTGTATCTTACTCGCTTTCCAAGGATATTCTCAGTTTTCGATCTACTTTTAAACACGAAGTAGAACATTCAACATGTATAAGAGAAGTTATTGCTCATCAGCCCGTTGCAGTCCACTGCTGGAAACAGGCCTTTACTAAGGTACGGCAATGATTCTGGTCTACTGCTTTGTGCATCCAGTTGCTGCTGACAACTTGTGAAAGTTGTCCCGCCATCTGACAAGACAGCGTCCTGCGCTACGTTTCCCAAGACACGGTCAGCGGTGTCCACTTCAGAACTAACTTACTCCAGGGGTTATCTTTTCTGCGACATACATGTGAAATGATGTCGGTCACCACGGTTTTCTGACGGATCACTTAATTCCGAATTTTGTCCTTCAGAGACATCAGACACTCATAGTATAGCACGTTGAGAGACTTTAAACTTGTGGATTAGCCCCACAGTTTCTTGAACTTGCTTCACAGCCTTAATTAAGCCTATAAACAAATAGCTGTTCTCCGTATGAACCTAGCCAAGACGAAAGTCATATCTAATGAATTCGTCGATCCGGGACCAGCTATCGTCGACGGCATGGCTCTCGAAGTTGTCAACGAATATATCTACCTGGAGAAATTAATGCAATTGCGTTGATACAACTTTTTAAAGGAAGCCGACAGGGGAATTCAGTTGGACTGGACAGCGTTTAGGAAGTTAAGTAGAAGTCCACATATTTACGTTGGATATATGACAGAGCCTGCAAGCAAAACTGTTCTACCAGTACGGCCTCCCTGTAATTTCTACGTATACTTAAGAGCGTATACACCTTGCGCGCAAAGTCAACTATAGGTATTTCTTCGTTAATTTCACGCACACATAAGCGACCAAAGCTGTGTGCGTAGAGCTGCCGCGTCGGCTCGCTATACAATCGGCTCAAACAACTTTGATCCGTGCGCTTCAAATATTCAATTGAAATGTAACTGTAATATAATATCATAAAAATATTTTATTTGCATTATAAGTAGACAAATATTACTGTGCAAGCAAAGAATAATACAAATTTTGGATACTAATCATATTTTCGTTATTGTTAAGTTGCATTCAAATCAGTGTTCAATCAGTATACACTACGGACGTTTTATTAATCATTTCGTGTTCGAACACATAAATAGTGTTAGGGGCCTTGCAACCCCTTACAATTACGAAATATATTTAATTTTATATTACAATACATAACATAATTTAGCCTCGGAATTACATCTCATTATATTACCTGAAACATAATTTATACTCACTACAAAATCATTGTAGGTAATAAAAATAATTAAATATTTTACTACCAAAGTACTAAGATGTGGTAATCGCTTTCCGCGCGTGACTATTTTTACTACGCGCGGCATAATCGACTGCAGCCAGGCCGGAGCGACGAGCGATACGTCCTCCCTCTAGAAGGCCTTGCGGCGGTCTGATTTGATCCACGTCGGACAGCGTGTTTTATAGTGGTTTTTAAAATATTTGTAGAAAACATGAAAACTAATTTTGTTGAAATATAAAAATGGTAATTTATTGATAAGATGTTCTTCTATTGTAATATGCAATTGGTATAAAAAATTATGTACGATAAGTTGGTGAAAAAAAAAATGTTCTTGACGAGAGTTTCTGAATAATTTCGCATTGTTTAAATTTTTATTTTTCAGGAACTAAACACAAAAAGATTATTTTTCTCAGCAAAATCCCTCCATAAGGGTCTTATTAGTCTGATAATATTTTTATTTTCATCTTATATTTAGTGGTTTCGGATATCTTAAACTTCTAAATTGCCATTTAAAGCCTAAATAACGAAACTTGTGTTCAGTAATCCTTATAGTACTCACAAATTATCCATCGATCTATAATGTTTTCCACCAAAATCCCTAGATGACAACCTTTTCTAAAATTAGCACTAATTATTAATTAAATTAACTTGAAATTGTTTATTGGTGGCTATTAACTCATTTGAAAAGTCCTGTTTTTAAGCCAAAAAGCGCGTGCAGGGTATAAACGCTCTTAAATAGACCGAACTTTACTTGGTTACTTATACTCGTAAAAACGAAATTACAACGTCAAGTATTTTTATATTTACGAAGGGCCCCATTAGATGAATTTTGCCACGGGCCCCCGATGGGCTAGTTACGCCACTGGTGATAGGCAAGGGCGTCGCCAAGGGGGGTGGGGGGGGGGGTAGGTAGGGGCAGCTGCTTCCCCCCCTAGAGATTAAAAAAATAGCCAAATATAAAGCAACCAAAATCTTTGACTTGGCTTGCCGGTTTTTTTTGGCACATACCATACTATTGTACAATACCATACCATACCATAATATTGACCGTCTGGGGGCCGCCGTTAAAATTCTGTAAGTTGCAATCACATTTTTCTTATTCTCCATAATATTTGTGACCCCCGCCCCCCCCCCCCCCCCCGGGCCATCGTCTGTCGACGTCCCTTGTGATAGGTCAGACCCTACGAATTATCACCCTATCGCTATCGCCTCTGTAATGTATAAGATCAGTGACAGACAATACAGATTCCGTTAAAACCGATCAACGAGTGTTCTTTCTAGCTTTTGTTCTGCATCGCTGAGGTGAGGCGATTGACCGGCGTGGTCGGTGGCGAAGCTGTTGGTGTGAGCCTCGTCATTACCAAGGCGTTTGACAGGGTCTGGCACCGTGGTCTTCTTTCCAAACTTCCAGCATACGGTCTGCCTGACAACCTGTGTTCGTGGATTTCCGGCTTTGTGCATGGGCGTAGAATGCGTGTTATCGACGGACACGCTTCGGCGCTCATGTTGGTAAATGCCGGAGTTCCTCAAGGCTCGGTGCTGTCGGTACCCTGTTTATTCTGCATATCTATAGTAGACTTATAGTAGATATAAGTTGTTGCTTGGCAACATTCATTGCTATGCAGATGACAGCACGGTCATCGACACTGAGGGGACGCGAAGATCATGTCATTGACCTCAACCGGACTTTGGATCTCATTTCTTCACAGGGTTCCAGGAATAAGCTCGATTTCAATGCCAAGAAAAACCAGGTGTGTGCGTTCGTGTGCAAAATATGCCCGTTCTCTCCCCTCCCCATTCTTTAGGATGCTCCTCTCTCAGTTTGGAATGACCTGAGTATCCTTGGTTTGGATATTCGCTGTGATCTCAATCACATCGAGGGCGTACTATCTATGTGAGTACTCTGAAGGAGTGTACAATTTGATCCATTCCTAAACAGAACCACGCGGGTTAGCTTGCGAAACCAAGGCTTGATCCAAACCATGTCGGCACGAACCAAAAGGTTCATAAATTGTTCGCCAATTCTTTTTTGTGCAATTCTTCTCGTTCCACTTGTTAGTGAGTGTTACTAACGTGATTTATATACTCTTTGAGCGTTACGTGCGCGATCCCAAGTGGAAAGGGTTATGGAGCGTTTTGAACGATGTAAAAGGGCATGATAGACAAAGAACAAAATATACTCTATAGAAGTTAGGATAAACTCAATAAAGCCTGAAAAATACTCTACTAATTATTGGTCAAAATAATTTGTTATTCCATTTTATTGGACTACTTAATTAATCTACTTTCGATTATTCCTTAAAAACATTTTGCCAATTTTTTCAACGCTAACCACGGCATATTGACATGGGTCGTCGGGAGTGCATGTCATGACAGTAACACCGGCTCCACACGCTGCACCAACTCTGGTACAAACATTGGTCTATTAATTTGGTTAAGCGTACACATGCTGGCTGTTATACTAGTTCCTTTCCGTCAGAGCCAATGTGAAGATGTTCGATACCGAAATTGAAATTGCTCTAAGTGCTTTTACAGTACTGAGTGCGTATAATTAATATTTTTATCGAAAAAAAGATAAAAAAGCCACGTCAAAGAAGGTGGAGGATGACGACGCATCATAAAACACGGTACCAGCTAGTAAAGACCATACGCTCCATTCTCTCTTTACAAGGCATTTTAATATTAAATTTTTATTTTTATGATCCTTCCGAGTTACGAGATACATTCCGGATCATTGGATGTGGCTCGTATAGTTCTATAAATACTATAACTTTTATTTGTCCATGCGGGTGGCGCTTTTCTTGATGATCCTCAGAACAATGAGTAACATTGTTCTGAGTGATGACCACATCTTGACGTACGCACTCGACGCGTGTTGCAACAGGACTGAGCAAATTACCCATATGTGGAACGCGAACCGCGTTGCCATAGATTCCTTTGATAAAACCGACACTCGTCGGCCAACTAGCAACGGATGCTCTAACGTTGGGGCCAGTGCTATTTTCTAGATCCACACGTTTTGGGCTAGTGGCTTTGAGGCCAACATTGGCGCCAACGTATAGAGCCGGTGTAATACAAGACCACTGTCGTGAGTTCCTATATAACAAAATACTCTGTGGTCGTGAGTCCACAACGATCGTGGTCTTGTATATTGGTCTCATCCACAGTCTCATCAACTGGCACGGCGCGGCGCGGCGGCGGCGCGGCGCGGCGCGGCGAAATTAATTTTTGAGCGCCATGAACGCGTAGTGGAACGCGGCCTGTATGTCACTGGAGGATTTTACCCATAATTTTATCATAGTCTGTGGATTGTTGATGTTGTTGATTGTTGATTGTTGTTTAGTCATCTGTCATCTGTTTTATTGCTTTGTAAATTGTACCCAAAATTGTACATATTTTCTCCTTTGTATAATTTTTGTTTATTATTTTGTTTATATCTACTCACTGAATTTAAAGTATAGTTAGCTACAAGGTATTTTCTTTGATATTTGCAAGTATTGTGTTTATTACTAAAAATAAATCTATTGCTATGTGAACAAATTATTTTTTACCTTACACTTGATTATTTCGGCTAATATATATCATTGTTAAATTGATAGTGAAGTAAGAAGTGTTATGGCTGGCTACTTTGAAGAAATGGGATGGAGGGAACTGCAAGATGGCGAACAACCTAACCATTTACTACACATGGCTAGGTTTCTTTTGGACTTTGGATTCCATGGAGAAAATTTCAATGGAGAATGGCCCAGGTTTGAAATAACTTAAAACGCACATCAGATATATTATGTTTACTAAACACTTCATATAACAGTAGGTTACCAAAGAATGCCCATTTTACTAAGAAACTTAGTATAAATAAATAAATAACACCCAACAGTCACATACATAGTCCTGACCCCACACTAAGATCGAGTCTTGTGTCGTGGGTATCAGGAACTACGAGAGACTTTTCGGTCTCACAAACACCCAGACCCGAAAGAAATATTTGTGGGCCACACAAACATTTCTCTCGGTGCGGGGATCGAACCCGCGGCCTCTCGTTTCACAGGCGGCGTCTAACCGTCAGCGCCACGGAGGCTGTCAATATATGTGCATATAGGTGCGAAGATTTGTGCTCTTCGATGAAACCTATTTGTTCTGTAGGGAAAAATAAACATTTTCAATAAATATAACCATAATGGCGATCCTGGCATGCAGTTCTTGGAGAAATTAATTTGAAGTCCAATAAAAATATATTTTTTTTCTTCGGCTCTGTGAACAAAATGACAAATATGATGATAATTACTTTTTCATAAAAATATGTCACCTGGGATAAAACGGGAAAATGTTTAAGGACAAATCATAAAAAAATTAATAATAAATTTTAAGCTGTATCAATATCAGGATCCATAATTTTATACAAATATCTTTTTAATGTGTATTTGGAAACAATTATTATTTAATATATTCATTTTTCCATTTAAAAAACGTATTTTGCAGATTTAATTATATCACAAAGATGTTAAAATATGATACATACCAGAATCAAACGAGGTATTATTCAATTATGATATAAGTAATATTTTCAATTTTATATCAAGTACTTATATCGAATAATAAATTGACTTCGACTATGTTTTTAATCAAAAAGTTAATGATAAAAAAAAACAAAGAATTACAAGTTTTTATTATATTAAAAAAAACCCTAAACCTATACAGTATGTATGAACTTACTAAATCCTGTAATCCTTATTTCCTGTTACATGATTTCCATTAAGATTACATAATACAAAAAATTAGGCAAGTTGTCTCAATTCTGATTATTATTTATATTGAAACAAACTAACTAATAACTGCTAATTAACTAAGAAACACACAGAGATTTTTCTTAATCCTTTTATTAATAAGCAAGCTACAAATAGTGCATTTGAAAAAGATAAGCTAGCCAATTATCTGGCTTTTTTAATACTTCAGATTAGGGATGTTGCGGATGCCGATTTTTTCACATCCGCGGATGTGAATGCGGATGCAGATGCGAATATTCGCAACATCCCTGCATCAGATATACATTGATGTAAAGATAAAAATTGAACATTACTGTTTTAGTTTTCTTTACATTTTACACCGGCTGTGAAACGAGATGCTGTGGGTTCGATGCCCGCACCGAAACAAATGTTTGTGTGAACCACGGGTATTTGTTTCGGGTCTGGGTGTTTGTGAGACCGAAAAGTCTCTCGTAGTTCCTGATACCCACGACAGAAGACTCGTGCTTAATGTGGAGTCAGGACTATGTATGTGACTGTTAAGTGAATTTATTTCATTTATTTATTAGCATAAAAAAGCCGCGACAAATGGAAGGAAAGCAGCTCTTTGCCCAGCTGTGGGAATTAAAGGGCTTGTAAAAAATTATACAGGTTTCCATGTTTCAACTTCGTGTAATGCGATAACCAAATGGGAAGTCGGATGAATTGCCAAGTTGCACATCTCAGAATCCAAGGCATGCCTATATGAGTCTTCTTAGTTTACCTAACTTTTATAATTATAATTGAATAAAATATATTTTTTTAAGGTTACCACCACCTGCATCAAGGGATGCAGTAGAGAAAATACCGGAAGTAACAATAGATAAAAAAGACAAAAATTGTCCAATATGCTTAAAAAGTTTAATACTGGAGAGAAGTGTAAAGAAATGCCATGTCATCATGTCTACCACACAACATGTATATTGACATGGTTAGAAAGAGTAAGTTTAAGCAAAATAATATATTTTATTAGTAGTAGTGTTAGATAGTGTATACCTACAAGAAATGAAGGGAGTATCAAATACCTACTGTTTTTCACATATTGTATAGAAGATGTGCCATAATTACTGTTCCGAGGGTCTCAGTGAGACAGCATTACATTTTTTTTACCTTTTGTAAAACTTTATTGCAATACTTAAAAATTCCTGGTTTCTTGAATAAACAAAATAAGCTATAGGCAATAAAAATTTCTAATAAACACTTTGAAATAAACATTATCAATTGATGCCACAGAGGCCGAAAGGCATAGGAAAAGCACAAATCGCTTTACAAATTATAATAGCATACAAAATTAAATAAGGTATGCATACAATTATTCAATTTCATTGTTTCAGACTAATTCATGTCCCTTCTGTAGATATGAACTGCCCACAGACGATGAAAGTTACGAAGCCTTTAAGAAAGAAAAGAAGCGCGCAGAACAAAGAAAAGAAGATTTAGAAACACTCCATAACTCTATGTTCAGTTAGATACATGACCATTCACAGCCTCCGTGGCGCAGTTGGTTAGATGCCGGCTGCGAAACAGGAGGCCGCGGTTTCGATCCCCGCATTGACACAAATGTTAGTGTGATCCACAAACATTAGTTTCGTATCTGGGGGTTTGTGAGAAAGAAAAGTCTCTTGTATTTTCGATACTTTCGACACAAGACTAGTATCGTAGCACGGTTAGGGTTATGTATGTGATTGTTGGGTGTTTCTTTATTATTTATTAAGTTAATTGTTTCGGGTAAATGTAACAGATATTTAATTGCATGTAATTCCAGTTGAGGGTGAAAAGTACTTGGGTGTATTTGTTATTTTCTGTTCTAAAGCAAACTGTTTATTTTTGTGAAGAGTTTGCTTCTTTGAATGTGCTAAACTATAGAACCATTGGTTGGGTATTGAAAATTGTTTTGGAATAAGTAGTTCAATTCTTATTTAAGGTTGTAGGCTATTTTACACCGCACCGCGCCGGACCCTTAAGCCCTGGTCTGTCGAAGCTACGCACAGCGTTGCGTTGCGCGGAATGCGGTGTCAAACTCGGTTTTGTATGAAAAACATTGACATTGACATGACGTTCCGCCGCAGTATGCGTCAGCCAGCGTCTGCGGTGAGGGGTCAACCAGGTGACGGGTAGACTGGTCTTTTGTGCTGTCACAGTATGCGTCGGTGTAGAGGGGCAAATGCGGTGAAGCGCGGGGCGAATACACCGCACAACGTGCCGTCATTGTAGTCATTTCGTCGCGGTAAGCGTATTTGCGCAATGGATTTATTTGAGAACAATATTTTTATGAATTTTCGTTTGGTTTAAACTTTTGTTTAGGCTGTGGCGCGTATATCGACTATGTGCTGCCGCACAGGACGTTCAATACAGTTCACGCACATTCCCAATGACAATGGCGTAATATTACTCCACGTAAGAATAAAACTTTAAAACCTTGCTTTGGTAAAAGATACAGTTAAAAAGTAAAAATAATTAATATTTAATAAGTGCAAGATTATAAACTGGAGTCAATTACATTTATTTTATTGTTATAAAAATGAGGAACGGAACTGTATGTTAATTGTTCTAAGTACCTAGCACCCCACGCTTTTTAACAAAATATAGCAACGGAATTAGTTCCCAACTGATCAGGGTACGATTGGAGACGATTTATTAGTAGGTATCTATATACATTCAGTCTTTATTCGCAGGGCACTTTATCAGCCCATATACGTCCCACTGCAGAGCACGGGTCTCCTTTACAATCGAGAATACGATTGAGAGTGGTTAGGCCATATTATAGTCCACCACGCTAGTTGGCCTTGTCCCTATATGTGCATAGAAACAAATACAAACAACAAACCCAATAAAAACATCAATCGTTTAAGTGCACCTGCTTTTTATATGAGCCCGAAAAAGTAGCTAGAAAGAATCTTACGATGAGTTTTGTATCAGCCCATATACATACATTCGTTGAATAATGATTGTATATTATCGTCGCATTTATTTATAAAATCCACCTGCAAGATAAAATAATCTTTCGCCGTTTGACACAATTAGCACCACTCTCCTAGCACCTGGAGTGCATCATGTAATTAAATGGTGCAATCTTAAAGAGGTAGTTCCTCAACGTAGTATCAAGTTCTGTGTTTTCCCCTTTTTTTCCATTCCCATTCCATTAAAACCCCCTCTATATATATTGTAATTTGTGCTACTTATACCTACGCATATATATTTTGATCTCTGTGTTATGAATTCTGTTAAATACTAAAATAAAATTATTATTTTAAAAATTATTATTCCAGGTTTTGCTTGTGACAATTTTATAGAAAAATAATTTAACCGTTATGGAATTTATTTTTACCCAATTACGGTACGATCGATAACGATAATGTAAGAAATGATATCTACATAAATCCAGTGAAATTGATTTTTGATCTGACAATAAGTTGTTTAGCCGAAAAAAATGTATTCAGCAGACGCGTATTTCATTAGAATGATACGAACCACTTTTATCACGTATCAATATTGCGAACATTGTCTAATAAACATATGTACCCAGATTATTTAAAATGACGCACAAACATTTTTTTTAAGAAATTATATATATTTTCGTACATTAATGATTGTTATTTGTTGTCATGGAAATTCAAGAAAACTTCAACGCGAAATTGCCATAGTAACGTTGGTTGTCAATGAACGGTTCTCCCATTGGTCAACAGTTTTACGCACAGAGTAAAACCTATATGTGAACCACCTTTTTTGTTGTTATTTGAACTACGTTGTATGACGTCATGACGTTGCCGCTTACCGCAGTGCCGCGCGTATCCTTCGCCAGACCAGGCCTTTACGTGTCAAGCATAAAAATAATATGGGAAATGTCACTTTTAGTTATGATAAACAAAATAGTTATACATAGCTGACTTATGTGTATATAATGTGTAAATAATATCTACTAAAAGACGAAAAATGTTAAAAATAAAGTATAATAATAAAAATTTGAAAGCCATATTATGTTTTTTGTTGGTTAGACGCTGACTGTAGAACAAGAGGCTGCGGGTTCGATTCTCGCACCGAGACGAATATTCGTGAACTGCAGGCGTTTATTTCGAGTTTGGGTGTTTTTGAGACCGAAGTAGGTTCTGAATTCCTGATACTTATGGATCGTATGCGTATGTATTTAATTTGCAGCCCATGCTTAATTACTGGGCAAAAGCGGCGCAAGACATGGGGGATGTACGCAAGTTTCATTAAACAAGAGATCCACGATATGAAAGTAGATTTTTTTAATCTGCTGTATCGGCCCTCTGCTACACGGGGGAATCTTCTTCACCCGTAATGTTTCGTATTGAGAGACCTTGGGCCGTCACAATGAATCAGTTCGGATTGGAAAACTTCACATGTCATAGAAAACTTGTTAAAATCTCTATGGTACGCGAGTTTCTTGACAATGTTTTCCTTCCCTGATAAAATGCGCGGAAATTGGCTATCCATTCAAATTACTCTGAAATGTCTGAAATGCTAGAGGTGCCCTGGGATTTGAACCCGCGTCCATCGTTACCGCAGCTGTGTCCAGCCCAAGAGGCCAACATGCATATATATTTCATATAAGTTTAGTTAGTATTTTTATAATTTTCAGATGTTGACGATAAAAGCAGAAAGAATCATAAATTAAGATCCTATAGAACACGGTACATATTCAAACGCTAATTTCTTCCCGGTACTTGACTATATACTTATTTCGAAGATAATCTCATAACAAAAATTGCATACAATATTGAAGCTCTTAAATATGTATATTTTTGCATTGGTTCATAACTACATTTCTTATATGCACGGCTTTCATGATTGATGATTTCATTCGTTACTTCATCAGACTTTAGCATAGATCCGTTTTTAAAATACGAATCCCTCAATCAATAGATTATGTCATTTAGAAGTCTATCAAAATTATACGTTTTCAACATGATAAAAATATAAAAGTTTATAAATTTACTAAAAATATTGTTATATTTCAAGATGAGTAAGAGAAAGGGGTTAGAGGCTAATGTATAAATTAATATGTTTTTATAGGAATACACGCAACATCTCATATGAATAATTTTTTTATCGTTACAGTCCTTGCAAGTGCCCTCCTAGATTACAAAAAGTTTGTAAACATGCTAAGTTCACTGATTGCAGAGATGTTGAAGATATTATTGAGGCTCTCACTTTTAATGAGACCAGTAAGCAGCTATACCTATATCAGTATCTTTGTATGCAAATTTCACCTAGAATGTTTGGTTTGCCTGATTGAAACAACTTAACTGTTGTATGTACTATTTTGTTATCAAAGCAATTTTACTGATATAAATATTTTTGTTTAAGCCGGACGAAAAAGTAAAAGAATAAGTGCACCGAAATTCAAATTAAAACCATTCAAACCTAAGCACTATAAAGACACCTGTGTTCCTATGGCACCCTCTATGCATACACGGTAAAAATAATACATTAAGTAGTTTAATATGATAGGTAACATACAGATTTTTTGTAACTTTGTAAAATGGTAATGTAAATTACAGATTGCGATATATTGGACACTGCGCACTAGAACCAGCAACTTCTAGCAGAAAAACCAGGTTTGCGTTTCTATATCAAGTGGTATTATGTGCCTTTTACACGTGAAATATTTATTATAACTGTTGCACAACACAATACATGTTCTTTAGAGATCAAGAAAAAAATTAACTGTAAAGTCAACGATGTGATCTCCGGAATCGAACCGGGGACCTAAATAAATATGTTTCGCTTCCAAATAGGCTATCTTTATAATCGATAATTGTCATTTTATTTAGCATCTATCATTTATTTAGTTCATTGTTTATTTTTTAATTAATTATTCATTGATATAATATTTAAAAACACATTCGCCGTTGAAGGAAAGCGTTTGGCGGATATGAATTTGCTTCAACGTCTGATGAGGAAGAACTATCGAGTTGTATTCTAAGGAAAGGAAAGAGAGGTGAAAAATACAAGAAGCGAGTTAGATATTTTGATTTGCTTCCTGGCGATGTATTGTTGCCTACACCAGTTCCCACAATAAAGCATTCGCCATCAGATAAATCTATTTTAAATGTGAGTTAAAGCAATACAGGTATATTTTAAAAGTTAAAAGTAAGTGCCTAAAAATAAGTGTGTTTAATGTTACATTTATAGGTGCCCAGTCCCAAAACAAGCGGAGAAGTGATTCAAGCGCAGAGGACGGCCGTCAAACCTGGAGAAAATAGACCACCTATACCCCCTAAATCTGGCCACGAGTAAATTCTTTAATTGTTTTTCCTAGCAGTATCCTTAATTATTTTTTTAAGTATGGATGTTTGTTACTCCGCAAACTGAAAAAAAAACAACAGCTGGACTGATTTTGATGGAATTTGGTATAGGTGTAGCTGATAGTATAGTAGATAGTACAAATACAGATATGTGATAAAAATAAATTGAAGAATATTTTAAAGTTGAAAAATACTCTATCGTCCATATTAAAATCGTTTATTCTGACGAAAAGACATCACACATTATTAGACGACTTTCACGTCTACAAAATGTATGTTTGTTAAATGCCTATTAATTATGTAATTTATTTAAACATAAGGTACTAATAGTAGATTCTCTGAAGTTTAAATATACTTAAGTCGTATAATCTTCTGATCTAACTACGGGGCAAAAAGTACCTAACAATCCATTTAATTGTATAAATTATTGAATTTGTAACGATGTTGATTAAATAATTAATTTCCGTCCGTTTCAGATTGTTTAAACCGCACAGCGGTATTGTGTTAAACAGGGACAAAGAGTATGTGCCTGATGTTGTACATATTCCTGGCCAAGGTGGTCCAAGGTAATCACAATTTATAGTTTTGTTTATAGGTATTCACTAAAATAGTTTACAAAATTTTATTGTTTTCAGACCAAAGAAAGTAAAAGGGAAACCTTGTCATAAGGGCGGGTGAGTAATTTAATAAAAAACTTACATCCTGCCTCAGACCAACATACCTTATACGACTTAATATCGCTCATTTATTGTAAGAGATACCGAATAGGTAGGCACTGTATAAAAGTAGGTAATCGAATTATGAGATCGGTAAACCGAGGTAGGTTGATATATTTTACAAAGGCTTAAATCAATTTTATCTGTAATATTGCTCCCTTTTTTTACAGTATATGTCGCAGAAAAACATGTACCAGAAAAAAATGCCGGTATGTACATTTCAAACATAGTCAATTTTGTCTGTTAATATTACAATATTTTTACGTCTGTTTCATTTTTTTAAGAAAATATGCTGCAATGAGAAAACGGCATATGGCGCAGAAAATGGGAAGGTAACAAAAGCAATGATTTAAGTTTAGTGGGTTTTCGTAGCCACGATTTTATTTGCTGTCTTTATTGTTTAATTTAACATTCCTCATGTCGTGACATGGGACATTGCTCTGTTTAAGATTACAATTAACCCTTTTTGTTATGTCTTGGAACCTAATTAGTCTGTTTTTATATTAATATAAAATTATTATTTGTTTCTGATTAAAGGTCATCTTCCGACGTGCCATACACGTCATTGGGCGTGACCGATGGTAAGCCACGAGCTCGTGGTACACAGAAACATTTGAAAGATGATGATTCTGTATGCGGTCTGGATGAAATACCGAAACCTGAACATGTGAGCATAGAAATTATTGTACCTTATTTATTCACGATATGTTCTAATGCTTAGTACGGGCCTCGTGTTTTCCCTTTTCCGTGGTATTAAGCCACCCTATCCAACACTGTATCGCGTGTCTCCAACCTCGCCCCTTTCCCCATCTACTCTTATTTAGAAGCGTGACCATTGCATAGGTATGCTACATCTACTTTAAAGATAAGCTGACGCTGTAAGATTAAGAGGAGTTTGAGTTTTAATACTTCACACTCCTCATCGTGATAGTTATTGTGGTGTAATTTTTTTAATTAAATTATTTGTTGGCTCAAAAGTGCCTAATTACCTACCTAATAAGCTGAGTGTAGCAGTGGGGCCAGTAGGACAGAAAGTAGGTATGACTGATTAAGTCATGTTGTGCATGAGATGGATAATTCCGTCATTTCTCATGACACGCGCAATTAAAAAAACTTCAATATGTATTTTATACGTAGACAATTATTACGTTGTAATGGATAGCTACTAAATATGCAACTGTAATTGCAAAATCTGTCGTCAGAGGTAAGTATGTATTTTGCTTTTGGCATTATTTAACCTTCCTCAGGTACAAATACCAGCAAATTTGAAGAGAGGAACATTACAAACCCATTCGCTAACAGTATTGCCATGTACAAAGGAAAGAAAGTCTGAGCTTCATTACGGTATATTGACGGGATCGTTCAATATGTACGATGCAAAGTTTGGTATGTGTTATAATGTATTAACTTTTACATGTTCTATAACGTTACGAAACGTAGTTTTCTTACTTAGGTATTTTCAATCACGCACGAAAGAGTATGGTTTATAGTCAGAGTTAATGATAATTTTATTGTTTATAACGTAATGTATCTATAGCTTTTTTATGAAATTCAATATCTTTAATATTTGAAAATTATCTTTATCCTTATTTTTCTTTCGATATGATTTTTTATGATCCGAAAGGAAAAGAAACCACACGTAGGTATGTATAATATTTTCAGGTGCTAGATCGAGAGGCAGGCAAGCGCTAACAATGAGTGTCATGGCCTACTGTTTAGCATTTCACTACCATCCGAAGCAATGGACCATGAAGCTAATAGACAATTTGATTGAAGCTGGTGATAGATGGCACGTAGATACACGTTCTTTACACCATTTTAATAGCCAGACACTTCTAGAAAATGTTTTTACCCTGGTTTTTCAGAAGAAGAACAGCAGATTTGCTACTTCAAATTATTCTTTTTCTATTTGATTACTTAGATATCTGTCAAAATGACTCTTTAATAAGTTATTTTTAAACAATCAGTTTTGACGATAACATTTTCTGTTATTGAAGGTACATACAGTGCCTTGATAAAGTCCACGACCACTCTGCGGTACAAGGAATGTGTGAAGTATTACCGTTCGGTAAAAAGCAAACATTGGTTTTGAATGGGAAACGTATGCAAGTGTTGTTGGGAGAACCTGACATTGTCGGCTATACAATGTCTTTAGATCCCACTGTGTATAATTTATGTAGAGGATTAAGAGTTTTCTTCAAAGATAACAGAGCTGGAATTTTATTGACAAGGTATTATTTGTATTAATTATATTGCTATTGAGTTAATAGTGTAGTGTAAAATGTACCCATATTTTTTCCCAGGGTATTAAAATTAGTGATTTGGAAAGATAAAGTATGTTACTACGTGTTCGATCCAGCTGGAAGGGACTCAAGAGCTTTCTCCAATTATGCGAACGGAGCTTCCGCCCTGATCAACGTGAAAGATTTAGATTCTCTCGCGGAAGTTCTGTTGTCACGGAGTATAGTAGAAGATCAAAAGTATGTTCTGGCACCCGTGAAAGTCCTGAAAATGGCGGATGAAAAATGTGATGACGATTTTGAATCTGATAAAGAACTAACTCAAGCGGAAAAAGCTATGATGGGTTATAGAATACTCAACGAAAATTGTGCTATAGTAAACGCTAACATGCACTTGGGTGATAGATGCTTTGAAGAGTCCAAATTTCGACAGGCGTTGCCAATCGCTATTGTTGCTATGACTTATGCGAAAATATCACCACCAAATACGTGGTTTACGAAAACATTAGACAAAATTTTACGTTTGGGCAATAAATTGTTTGTTGATTGTTTACATCCTAAAGTAATGATTGATTTAACCATTGATAATATTCCGAACGAAATAATTGTCGGTCCCTACGTATGTGAAATAATTATATACAGAGAAAGAGTTAAGGGGCAGCTTTTTACCACTAAAGAATGTTTATTTAATATTAAAACTGGTTTGGAAGAGTTCTTTAGCCATGAATATAACAGTGGAATTTTAGATTTCAACAATTATTGGCTTGCTGTTTGGAGACAAAAGGACATGTTTTACTTATTTGATCCATATCCACGTACTAATGACGGTCAGAGATCTGCAAAAGTTGGTAGGGCATGTTGTTGGATGTTTTTAAATACTGAAACAATGGCAAGAGTTTTTACCAAAAATTGGGACTATTTGCCTTGTACGACACAGTTTTATATACATGCCTTCAAAGTATTGAAGCTTAAGAAAAGAGAGCCGAAGGTATAGTATAATACATTACGAAAGAATAACTCCGATATCACTTAAGGTTAATTTTTCTGATATAATTAAAATATTTCAGATGCAAATAGTTTGCACTTTAAGTGATGAGCAGTTGACTGGTTCAAAAGGAAAGTCAAAAAGAAAAATGTTGCACATGAGTCAGGCACAAGGTGATGGAAAAGAAATATTTCATGATCTTATGCCGGCGAAGACTGTAGGTGACAAACAAGCGGTAAGAAAGATCCTATTTGGAATACAATAATTTTATCAGAATTGACTTAAAATATTTTCGAATACCTTAGCCCCAAGTTGACGAAGAACAAATGGGCGATATTATATCATTAGTTGATAGTATACAAGAGGATTATTTACCACCAATACCTTTGAAGTATAAAAATATGGAACCGGATCAGTTGATACCAAAAATCGGTAAGAATTACATTACTTGACTTAGCGGCAATTCAATGAAATCGTTTTGAGAAATATTTACTTTTTACAAATTCGATTTATTATACAAAAAGTAGAGTAGTACATAGATATAAATTAGAGTTGTCTATATAGGCACTTATATTACAAAATTAAATTTATTTGCTGTAGTAATGGAAAGTTACTAATGTACAGCTTTATCTAAATCATGATTTATCGTGGACAGCGAATTTGGACTCTCCAACGGTGTCAGTGACGCAAATAGTTCCGCCGTGGCCTAAGCCACGCGATAAAACAAACGAACCGCCGGAACCCGATCCAGATCCAGAACCAACTCCACCGCCAACGCCACCTCCTTTGCCTGTGCCGGAAGGAGGGGTCGAAGAGGTATGGACATACAAATATTTTTTCATAACTGATTGCTATCAATATTCAAAAGGTGTTTACGGCTATTTTACCGGATTACCGAATTTTTAGTTACATTGTGTTTTTATTCACTAAAACTACCACCCAGCTTCGTTTTCGGTAGCACTCTTGATATACCCTGTATAGTATCTATAGTACCTATATATCTAACACCGATCATTTTAAAGCATGCACATCACTGTTTATTGTAGGAAGAAGAGTTAGGCGAGGAAGAAGAAGATGAAGACACAATGAAAAGAAAAAAAGAAGAAGAGGAGAGACGAAAAGCTGAAGAAGAGGAGGCACGCAGGAAAGCTGAAGAGTTGCCACCACCATTGCCCCCTCCACCACCCTCTCCTCAGCCTGAACCTGAAATACCAGTAAGATTGATAATACAACATCCAGTAATAATAAACAAGTTACACCTTTAAAATAAATGTGTATTCGTAGAATGCTATTCTATTTCAATTTTACCACCTCGGATTCGGTGGTCTACTGCCCTTATAACGATAACTTTGAACGATAAATTTAAATCTATTCGCTTAATTTTTTCTCGAATTCAGATGTATGGCACAGACCTTTTCATTCCGAGTTTTATGATTCAAAATATTCCTCCAAACCATAGTATGAGTACAGTATTTGATTAAATTCTAGCTGGCTCCACCACAAATTGTAGAGGAAGAGGTACAAACAATGCCACCTACTAATGTTGATCGTCGCGTTCTACTCACAGAAGATGCTAAATATCGTTTTAAACTGAGACAAATAAGAAAGAAAATGACGGAACCTCTTGCAGAAGAAGGTCTAGAAGCTACGCCTTCAGAAGAATTACAAAAACCAAATAACTTCAAACAGTTGCCTGATAATACGCAGATAGTAAAGGGTTCATCGGCTATTTCCGATTCTGATGCTTTAGATATACTTCCATTTACAGCCATAATGGCGATTGTTACTTCATACAAATATAGTATAAATACTTGGACAAGTGGAATTGTGAATTTCGTGGTTGATACAGCAAAAAAACTTTACCAGAATAAGAAAGAAAAATTCCAAATGGCACCTGCGCATATTATACCAAAGATCGCTATTGGGCATCAAGTAAGATATTCATCCGTCATTATTTGTTCTTTCGAATTAAACGTTTTTTTTTTTTTTTTTATTGCCTAGTAGTCAGACGAGCAAGCGGCCCGCCTGATGGTAAGCGGCTACCGCTGCTCATGGACCTCCGTAGTGCCAGGGGACCAGCACAACAAAGTCGCTGCCTACCTCAAGGATAGTACTCGTAAATGTTTTTTTTATTATTATGTTTATAACAAAATTGTAACCTTATGAAATCGGCCATCGAAAATTTACAAGTACCAAAAAACTAAATCTAATAAGTACTTTGTTTGTCAGATCTTGTTATGGTTTGTTTTGGATTAAGTAGATATATAAACGGGAATTACATGATTATTTACAAATTTTCATTATCATTTAGTAGGTGGTGTTCTAAAAAGCATATCCAAACATATTGTAATGAATTGCAGGCTTATCACGCCAATATTGACGTAGTTGGTGAAGGAGCTACATGGCAGCTCGAAGACGTTTTAACAAGAAAATTCTTTACTAAATACGACAGGGGTATGATTACGACTTCCACGTACAGTTGCGCCTTATTCAAGAAAAATGGCCTTTTCTACTTGTTCGATGGCAGCCCATGTAATCCTATGGGCTTAAGAGATGAAAATAGTAAAGGAAAAGCTTGTTTTCTACGTTTTAGATCATTACACGATCTCGTTAGCAGGTTAGTACCTACATATCTACGTGGCACATGATTTTATCACATAAAAATCATCACCAGTTACCGGAACCGGAAGAATTTTCAAGGGTACATGGATGGCCATGAGTCACAGATCACTCCCAATAGATACCTAATGCAAGGCAGCGGTTGTGCGCCACACATATAAGCTATCAAAAATATATAAACCGATGCCAAATGTCGCGTCATCAGTGTCGTCCAAGTAGTGGACCCGCACATGTCGTTGCACGTTGGCGAAAATTGCATTTTGGGAACATAATATTACAGTTAAAAATGATTTGTTCAATAAAATGGTGTGCAATAAACTCAAAAAAATAAAGTATCTAAAAAAACGCAATAAGTTTTCATCGATAACTAATATTCTTTAAATTAATTTGGTCCCGAGCGAGCTCAATTTATACTGGTTAATGTATCAATGTCAAACAGTCGAGTTCGGATGGAGAATCAACCGTCTCTTTTTCGCATAGCAATAACCGTAATAAGCCATCTTTTTTTGGCGAAATCACGCGTTCTTCTAGTGTTTGACGCATGTTTATAATATAAATTTCCCAGAAATATCGATATTTTAAAACAATAATGTAAATTAATTTTATTTAATGACAATGTC
This sequence comes from Hyles vespertilio, assembly GCA_009982885.2. Lineage (NCBI taxonomy): Eukaryota > Metazoa > Arthropoda > Insecta > Lepidoptera > Sphingidae > Hyles > Hyles vespertilio. The sequence continues at coordinate 12,925,528 of CM042809.1, read as the reverse complement.
ACAAAATATATATTGATTTAAATAACAATTGCAAATTACCATAATTACGTTATTTTATGTAATTTGAAATAGTTAAATTTGTAAACAAGGTACTTTTACAATATTTTTTTATTTATTTTTATCTTTGGTGTAATTAAATTTCCTTTTTTTCCTCTAGTTGTATACGTTTTCAATTATAATCGGAGGGTATTTATCATAAGTTTTAGTATACTAGAAAGAAAAGAAACGGAATAAGTTATTGTAGCCCTTTAGGGTGTGAGGTTTAGTTATTTACTATTTCATGTTTTTATCTGATCTTTTATATCAACACTTAATTTGGGTATTTCGCCATTATGGTATACAAAAATACACGCTGAATAATAGAAATAAAACCGTTACATACTAAAGTATAAATCTTAATCCTATTTTATTCGTAGTTAGCGGTTGCCGGTTGGTATAATTTATCAGATCAGGCCGGTGAAAAAATATTATCAAACATTTAACAAGTTGGTAATCAAGTTATAGAAGGGATCATAACACATGAACATACTGGCAAATCGAACTATCGATACATTTTTTTATTTATCGACTTATGCCTCATCTCTCTAGCGATGTCCACGTGACCGCGCTGCAATCCGCCCACCCCCCGCGCAGTTCCCTTCGTTGGCGTTTTCGGTTCAAAACAAAACTATTTTAATGCGGTATCTATTGGAAGTGATCTGTGCCATGAGTGGAAAATGGCATTTTTTGACAAAAAGCACCCTGACTAGTTTTCGCTATTTCTCATTCCTCGGGATTAGCTCATACACGCCTATTTGACAAATTCACCTATAGGCACATTTGCCTACATTACACAAATTAATGTGTGTTTTTTTTTCATAGGATTTTGTACAACAAAGACGGTAAGACCGAAGATCAACAATTTGTGTTGAGTAGGATATTAGTCAGAAAACTTTTGACGGAGCCACGAGTTAAACTTCCCGAAGATTATGATTACACTATAGGCACAACTAAATCAAAAAAATCAAGTCCATCTATTGTTCCGCCTAGTAAGGATTCGGACAAAAAGAGTTCTATTGAGGTGGTTGAACCTAAGAGTCAAACTATTGTCGGTTATCAACTAATAGATGGTATGTACAGAATAGAAGGAACCACATCGCTTAAGGACAGAAAAGCGAGCTCTGATATAAAATCATGTCACTTTGTCAGTTTAATAGCAATGTTAATGGCGGCAATGCATCCTATTAGAACATGGGATCATATTATGGTAGATACCTGTATAGAAAAGGGTTTAGAAATACACGAGAAGGCAACAAATTTAAATGTTTGTGAAAAGAGAACAATTAAAAACATAATATTGGACGGAAAATTTATTAACATAAACATAAAGAAAATAATTGTTATTAATGAGAACCCAGATAAAAGACTTGAGCAATATCTGAAGGCTGTCTTGAGAAGGCTCCGTTATGTTATTATAAGATTTCCTCAATGCAGTATGGTTATATGCCAAACCGACGGGTATTACCATCTCTTTGACCCTTACCCGCCACCAAGCGAAGATCCACCTAAAAATGAAGGTGACGATAAGAACAAAACGAAAGACGAAAAACCAGCAGCGAGTAAAAAGGGGAATGCTGTGGCGACTTGGACACTGTATCGTTCGTTGGATTCTTTGATACACAGAATTAAGAAAGTTGTGTGCGGGAGATCTGCCGATACACCGGAATTTTATACTTTTGAATTAACCTCCGTAAAAACTGCTCCTCGTCACTCAGCCTTGAATTATAGGCTGAGTCCTTTATTTAAGCCTGATGATAACCCTAATTTACCGTATTTGAAAAGAAGAAAAATTCGACCCATAGTTGACGAGAAAATGTATTGGTTGAATATTGCCTCCATTCCATGGTCCAGAATGAACTCTGTCAATGATCTTGGTTTCGAAAGAAAAACTCCCAAAACAATGTGGAAGGATTGGGATATCGAATTTCCTGGTGATCTCTATTCACTATGGGGCACTATACATCCAATGGATAAAAAATTTGATGAATATAATCGTGGCCGACAGTACCTGGCCACGTGTGTTGTAGCTCTTGTAATGACTCAAGCTTGTAACCTCAGTGCCTGGACAAGCAGCTTTCTAGATGGAATCGTGGACTCCGGAGACAAATATCACAAAAAATGTGTCAGTAAAATAGGTTCTGATAAAAACCATGAGATAACTGTCAATGATTTGGAGACCAAGTTTGATGACATGTTCCCGTATTCATTTTCCGTTAAGTTTGAAAAAATAATTTTTGGATTTGTTTATAACATACTACTAGACCGATTTAATTTGAGCAAAGCACTGTCATATTTCTTTGAGAAGAACACTTTGGGACTATTAGTTAGCCCCACAAAGAATTTTGCTTTTGGGCGGTCAGGAGTCTCATACTTTATGTTTGATTGCCAAAGTCACGGTGCTCCGTTATTTTGTCCTGGACAGGGGTCAGCATACATCTTAAAATGTGAGAGTCTCAACAGACTAATTTATTGCATGACTTTGACTCTAAACATTAGAAGACATGGACAACAATTCCACTTGTATAGTGTAGCTGTAACACTTACAGAAAAAACGAAATAAATGTGTAATATGGGATAATTATACTTAATTTGTTTTATTTTGTGTTAGTTATTTTTTTACACGCTTTTAATACCTCGTGAACATCTAGGTATGTACCTACCTATATGAGGTAGTAGGCATAATAACATTGAAGAAATATTGCCTCAAAAAGATTTATATGTGTCGAGTTAAGCCTGTGCGGAGCACGTTTCGTGTAGTCATTAGTAGTGTAGGACAGGTCGGAAAGCGCGTTGTGTTCTGAGTTCTGACGTAAGTGGTGTGCGCGCTCCAGTAGGCAATACTAATCTATGCCAGTAGGTAAATCTCTTGTGGAGCGTTACTGAAATTAGTCTTTGCTTGCAATGATTTTGACAGAAAGATTAATAAAAATACACCGTTAAGGCGAAATCTAGTAAATTAAGGTAATTTAATATTTCTTTTGACGAATGAAATTCACGGTCATCTTTTAGAAACTCCAAGTGGACTGAGTGGCCTATCTTTAGTTGTTAAATCAATGAGTGTAGCATATCCTATTGACGGACCAATGTTTGGCTATAGATCTTAAATCTCGAGTTGTTAGCAAAAATACCTACAGGGGAAAAAAATCAGTGTTCACTAACATTTGTCATGGTACAAGAATTAAACCCACAATCTTTCATTTCTCAGTTGGGGTATAAGAATGTGCAAACGCATGTTGGTTTTTATTTTATTTATTTATTTATTTTATTTAAAATAAATAAAATAAATGTTGGTTTGTGTGAATATATGTATTATATTTATACAAAAATATAATTTTGTTCGTTAAGCATTAATATTAATTTGATAATGCAAATAGGCAAAATAAAATAGTATAAATAACTGACCTATTTGTTTTTTGCCTAAGCTAGAAATTTGAAAAGATAGACTGTCACTGTCTGAGCAATTAGAACAATAATTTGCAATGAAGGCCCTACACAAGAATCTATTAACATCATACACATGCAAAAGGTGGTAATCAATTGAGGCTATAATTATAACAAAAGGTTAAGCTATTTTATAGTACCAACCTCAATGTTAAATGCATATGTATAGATCACAGTGTTTTTATTAGGTGTAAATTAAAATAAGAAATAAAATAAATTTTTATATAAAAATAAAACATAATATGATGACTAAACAGTTTATTTGTACTTGCATACTCTTTAGTTGTTCCAGAAAGCTATTTATCTACTTAAAACACTATCAATACACACTCCCACTCCTGTGGTTTAGATATGATTTCTACTGTGTAATGAGTATAGGCACAGTGAATAAACCTAATCATTACAGGGAATATATGTATATGGTACCATTTTGAATGTACAAATATCCATATTATACAAAAAAAGTATTAAAGCTTTGACAATAAGTATTCAATTATTTATTTAACCTGTTAAGCTACCATTAGCAAAGTCTATATTATTAGCTATCATCACCCGAATATACTGATAACATCAAAATTTTGGATTTTGTACAAAAACAAGCTCAGGCAGTATTTATTGCTTTCGTTTAAAACAGAGCTTGAACACAATAAAATGATTTGTGAATTTTTTACTTAATTTTTATTTTAACTGTAAAAATCTTATACATAATGTAGTCAAGTTAAATTTAGACAACACTCATGTGTTTCATTCCAGATCGGGTAGGTTGTCATCATCCGAATCACTTTCCAAATCATCAAATGATGGTTTGTCGGCTTTTTCGTTGGCACCTCCTATGGATCTGAGCATTTCTTCTATGTCATAGTTGTTACCGCCAGCGTTATCGTCTTCGTCATCCTCGTCTTTCCATTTATTAAAATCAACTTTGAGATAATGTGGCTTCTTTTTATCCTTAGTCAAAGAGGGCCAGTACGGTGCATCTTTCTTCTCCTTTCTTAGTACCATTTCAATGCATCTCCCTTTATTTACAAAACCGCTATTTTCTGGAACTACAGCATCGTATAGAGGTATTGTTACCTCGTGGAGTCTGTTGTCCTGCACGTTTACACCTTTGAAGTACACTGAATCCTTTTCTATTTTAATAGATGGGTCTTTGGATTCGACGCTAAACGTGAGAAACACGTCTTCCTTTCGTTGGGCCCATAAGACTGGGGGAGGAACTGCAGTTTCGCTAGACATTACTAAAACGTATTTATTACCAAAAACACTTAAAAACGACTATGTTTTCGCGAAATTAATTGATGGGAAACTTCTAGACTAGATTCACAATTCGACTCACGAAGTAAAATTGACAAAACCCTTTTGTCTATACTGCACACCGTCAGTGTTGCCATGACATCAAAAAACATGTGAAGTGAGGTTATGTTTTAATGAAGTCTCCACATAATAGGCTTTTCATGAGAAAAATAAAATTAAACAGTGTTCTCAGTTCTATTTCTGTATGTGCGCACCCCGCATATCGTTATGTTAATTCATACTTATTACATATTTAAATTTTTGGTTCATTTGATGCTCACTTATTTTACATTTATCTTATTATTATCGGATTTCTCTTAATATTTTTTTATGCGCTCAGTATATTTAGGAGTAAAATGATTTTATAACATAGGTGCCTGGTGCATACTTTCTTAATATTTCTTTTAGAAAGGCTTAAATATTAAAAAGATCTCTCAGGGTTTTTGGCGTAGTTTTTGGCCTCCGAGTTAATAAGTTTTTAAAAGTGGCAACATTGAATTTTCAAATATTTTCGGACCTTGTTTCCGGATCAGCACATAGATGATAGATTTCTGTCTGGTTGACGCGGAACGGAAAATACGTCATTACTTAGGGATGTTTTGTAGTGAAACTGGGAAAATCATCGATATCAATGTTACTAGATAAGACGTTCTTTGTAACAAACGTGTCCCACCCAAGTGCGGTGCAATGCACCGCACACGAATCAGTCTGCAGTTGCACTCTGCCGCGTGACGGCCGCGCACTGTGGCCGCGCAATAGTACGCCTCTTTGTTTATATTTATAAGTAATTTATTTTGACTTTTCCCCGTCAAACCGACAGCGAAATTTTCTGCAGTTACAATATAATTAAAGAATACAACATAAGTGATATAATATTGCAAAATAATGCCGATAATATAGATCTTTTATTTATTAATGGATTAAATATATTTTAGAGCTCGTTAAAATACAAGGTGAGCTCCTTAATCGTATATCTCATTTCCGCGCATAAAAATTGCCCGTCGAGTGAGAGAGACGAACTATATAAGATATAGATTATTCAAGGGACATTCATATCAGAGGACCAAATAGGCATATAAACTATTCGAATACATTACAAATATGTTGGAAGAATGTAGTTGCAAATTGATTTCAGTATTTTATTTTAATCATATGTTGTTAATTAATAACTCAAAATATGTGTGTTGTATGTATGTTTTGAAACAGTGGATAGTATTTAGACCCCATTTCTTAATATGAATTACTTAATGGACTATTCGAACCCATTGTTATTGAAGACTTATATGATTTAAAATTGTTTTATATTCTTACGCGTCGGTTACGAAAAAAGGAGATCTCTATAATATTTTTCCAGAATTATGGGAATGGATATAAGTGGCTACCATGAGAACATACCTATATTTGTTCAATTTATTTTCGATACGAAGATTTCAGATATTCCAAATGCGGTAGTCATTTTTGTAAACTTCTGGTGTACCATTCCTTTTGTCTATTAGTCTCGAAAAAGTTTATCAGCTTGTTAAAAATTCATAAATGTTATTATGATAAATGTCAGACTGATTGTACACTGATTGACTGCTTGACAGACTTGTACACTTGTAAGAGTATTTAATTTTATTTAAATCATTTCCATGAATTATTCACGTAAATAAAAAAAAACATTACAAATATATTATTGCTATGACGGTATTTATACTAAGGCAGTATCTTAGGCAAAGCTATTATTGACATGAACTGTCTTGTCTGTCTAATAATCTTTGATCATGATTGATGTAGTATTCAAGTAAACGTAGTAGATGTCGCTACTGAGCTTTTGACAAATACGCGTTTCTATGACGCGCCTCGTCTATCGGTAGAATGGGCAAAATTAAGATTTTCTATTTACTCCTTAGGCTCAATTGCACAAACTAACTTTGCCAATACCTTTACCCTTGAAACTGTCAATTCCATACATTCGCAAGGTCTAATACATCTCAAATGTATGGCGATGACATTTTCATAGGCAAAGGTATTGGCAAAGTTACTTGGTGCAACTGAGCCTTAGTCTGTGTTTTCTATGAAAGGTTTACTGGTAGTAAGTAGATCTCTCACGATCGATGGCATAGGATAGCAACCGCAGTCCGCAGTGGAATGCCAAGCATTGCTAATTTATGATGTTGTTAATTGTAAGATTTTATACGATTTAGAGTTCAGGTCATGTAGTCCACTACGCGGGCCTAGTGGCAGAGGGTAGGCTCTTCCTTTAAGTGAGTGAGGGGATCGGGCCGTAGTCTGTCACGCTGGCCTAGTGCGGGTTGGCAGACGGTCTAGACGAGTGGTTCTTAAACATATAGACACGAGGGCCAATTGTCAAAAAAAAAGCTAGCCATTGACCACCCAGTTGTTTGATAATACAGTATTAGTAAGACTAACCACTCTCAATCGTATTCTAGATTGTAGAGGAGGCCCGTGCGCTGCAGTTGGGCGTATATGGGAGTTCCTATTGCTTACCGTAAGGTGCAGGTGAATGGCATTTTCCGTTTTGTAACTCGATTAAAAGTATATCTACTGGCATTTTGCATACTGTGGCAATGGCAGCAAAAGTTTTGTGATTACCTAACAATTTCTAAATTTAACTTAACTGAGATAACTTAGTTTCATTGCATCATGGCTGTCCAATGACACCTGGAATATAATTGAACAACGCAAATCCCTTAAAATTAGAGGCCTGACAAGTGAAGAGGATCGTTTAGAGTACTCACACTTTAGCAGAAAAATTCAGCTACTCTGTCGTCTCGATACGAACAAATTTATTGAGCGCATCTGCCGGGAAATAGAAGACCATTCCCGAAAAATACAAAGCTCCGACCTCTTCAAAAAAGTGAAACTTCTTGCCAAGCAATTCAAACCAAGAACGTGGGTAATTGAGGATGAAAACGGCGCGCTGCTTCAAGATCTAGACTTAATAGCTGAACGATGGCGAAAATACTGCGAGAAACTGTAGGAAAATTCACACGATGAATTATCTCCGCACGCAGTGGCGGCGTAAGGTAGGTTGGCACCCGGGGCGGTTGTGTATTGAGCACCCCTACATAAACATAACACCTAATACTAAACAAGCCTACAGCGGATACTCGAGATCGTGCACTTATCAAATCTGACTTTTATCGGAGGAAAGCTATTGTGCTCCTCTTTGGGTGGCACGGAGGCGGCTGGAACTGTATGTTAGTGTCACTGGCCTTCCAGCCTGGCACGTTAGGGATGTTTTGGCCGAGCCGGGTCCCTCACAAAACCTCCGCTAGCATACCGACTAAATTCCATGGATGACCGTCACACGCATTATGGGCGGCCCCAAACATCACAAGGCGAGAAGCGCATGGCCTCAGCGTCCTATAGAAAATCATTACTGTTTTTTTTTAATTCTTGCCCGGCATAATAGCCGCATTGCGCCTGGTGGTCAGCGCAAATGCCACCCAGGCAGAGTATCCATTGGCATCGGACGGCAGTCCCATGCCAATAGATACAATTATGCCGGCCTGCTAAGATGCCTTTTCACACTATGGCGGAAAAACCCAGGATTATAGGAAGGAAGGAACACGTGAGACGGCAAACAATTCCACAGCCTGACGGTGCGGCACAAAAAAGAATTTCAGAAGCGTTTGGTTCGCGCCGGGATGGTGTGGGCCATCAAGCTATGGCTTCGCAAGCCAGCACGCGTGGTTCTGGTTAGGAATGGAGTGGAGGGGATCAAGTTGAATAATTCCTCAGAGTATTCACCGTGATACAGGCGGTAGAACACGCTTAGAGAGGCGACATCCCTCCGGAGTTGTAGCGACTCTAAGTTGCTCGTAACGTCTGCATCATTCACAATGCGGATGGCCCGCCGCTGCAATCCATCCAAGGCATCGAGCAGGTACTGGGCGGATCCATTCCAGAGGTGCGAACAGTACTCCATACCCGGCCGGACCTGCGCTTTATACAAGCGATAAAGCTGACCGGGCGTGAAGAACCGACGCACCCTGTTCAGGACTCCAACCCTGCGTGATGTGGCAGATATTACGCCCTCGATGTGATTCCTTGGATTGAGATCACAGCGGATATCCACACCAAGGATACTCAGGTCATTCCGCACTGAGAGGGGAGCACCCTGAAGATTGGGGAGGGGAGAGAACGGGGATTTTTTGCACGTGAACGCACACACCTGGGTTTACTTGGCATTGAACTCAACCATATTCCTGGAACCCCATGTAGAAATGAGATCCAAGGTCCGGTTGAGCTCAATGACAAGATCTTCGCGTCCCTTCACAGTTTCGACTCGGCAACCCGGAGGCCCGCAGTGGTATCGCCCATGGACCGTGCTGTCATCTGCATAGCAATGAATGTTGCCAAGCGACAACATGTCATTGATATGCAGAATAAACAAGGCGGGGGACAGCACCGAGCCCTGTGGAACTCCAGCATTTACCGACATGAGCGCCGAAGCGTGTCCGTCGACGACTACACGTATTCTACGCCCGTGCAGAAAGCCGGAAATCCACGAACACAGGTTGCTGGGCAGACCGTATGCCGGATTTCTTCTTTTGAAGGGTGCGACTGTTTCAAAACGCGGCGCCAGTTAAAGATGTTTAGGTCGTCTACATCAAAGATGAGGCCATGCGCCCTGTCGCTCATATCCAAGTTGCTGTAGGTAAGGGCGCACCGCCCCCTGCACAGTATGCCAAGCCCAGCGTAATGTCGCCTCTTATGACGGTTAGGTAATACCGTGGCGAAATTCTCATACTCTACGACAGGGTAGAGGCGCCGCAGCGGATTCAGTCATTTATTGCCCGGCAACCCTTTTGTGCAGGTGGCAGTGAGCGGGATCGTTCACCTCGCGATCCCGTCTCGTGCTTTTCTTCTGCGAGATCACGATCTCGCAGAACGAGAGTTTTGCTTGCCAAGCCTTGCCAATCTCGACCATCGAGGGCATCACGACCGAGAGCGAGAGGTCTACTCTGGCGGCTGCATGCAGTATTCTGCGCTCGTCACCCCAGAATGGGCACTCCGAAAGAGTGTGTTTTTTCACAATGATGGCACACAGCGGAAAGGAACCGTAAAAGGCCATCGATCGCACAACTCCTGCGTACAGCCTCTGGTAAGGGGTGCCAGAATCTTCGAATTTGAGTTGGTTAGACCAGGACCTCCCGAAGCTGAACCCTTAAGAATTTTTTTTTACGATTCCCTCGGACCAGCCCCTAATAATAGATTATCAGAAAAACTCTTAATTTTAATTAGAAAAGATAAAAAAAAGTTTTTTACTTTTGGTTAACTGATAATGGGAAGAATGTGCTTGCTTTTCTGAGCAAAGCTTCCCAAAACGGGGCTCCAGTTTGGCTCACTCGATCTCGATCGCCCCTGGGACAATGCTGCGACGCCCCAGGGCTTCGTGACGCTTAGTTTGAGAAGCCGAGAAGAAGTTAGAAGAATGCGTCTGCTGCCTTGACTAGTTTCGATCTTAGGCTCATGGCAGGACATGAACATTCCACCGACTATACAAGACAACTCTAACATACTTCACCAGGAGATGGTAGAGACCTCTACGGCATCAATTGTGATGTGGGCCCCTGCAAGTGGCTCCTAGACTCGTACAAGCGGATAAGTTGGTAGTTATTTCTGGATACAGGTAGATTTTGTGTGCTTTCTGTGGGTGTCTTTGGCACCCCCTGGTGCTTGGTACCTGGGGCGGACCGCCCCCCCCGCCCCCCCTTTACGCCGCCACTGTCCGCACGCCGCCATTAAATGGGAAGACGTAAATCTGGAACCCCCCATATTGCTTTCTGAGGTCTCTGCCGCTATTTCATCGCTCAAAGACAAGAAAGCCCCCGGCCCGGATCAATTACCAGCTGAGATCATAAAAGCAATGGGAGCACCAGGGACGGAAGCCTTTCTCAAAATATGCAACAACATCTGGCACACAGGACAATGGCCAGAAGAGTGGGCTAGATCGGTTATCCTACCCTTATACAAAAAAGGCTCAACTTCCAAATGCGACAATTACAGAACCCTGGCGCTTATATCTCACGCGAGTAAAATAATGCTCCATATAATTAATAAACGCATTCGGCACTACTTGGACTGGCAAATTCCACAGGAGTAGGCTGGTTTTAAAAGGCAAAGGAACTAGTGAACAAATCTTAAATATTCGCCAGCTGATAGAGAGATCATACGAATTTAACACTCCTATTATCTTGTGCTTTATTGACTACAGCAAAGCCTTCGACTGCGTCATCTGGTCGACCTTATGGCGGGTATTGAGAGAATTCGGGAGTTCCTGAACACTTTGCGGATTTCCGGCTTTCTGCATGGGCGTAGAATACGTGTAGTCGTTGACGGACACGCTTCGGCGTTCATGTCGGTAAATGCCGGAGTTCCACAGGGCTCGGTGCTGTCGCCCACCTTGTTTATTCTGCATATCAATGACATGTTGTCGCTTGGCAACATTAATTGCTATGCAGTTACAGCACGGTTCATGGGCGATACCACTGTGGGCCTCCGGTTTGCCGAGTCGAAACTGTGAAGGGACGCGAAGATCTTGTCATTGAGCTTAACCGGACCTTGGATCTCATTTCTACATGGGGTTCCAGGAATATGGTTGAGTTCAATGCCAAGTAAACCCAGGTGTGTGCGTTCACGTGCAAAAAATCCCCGTTCTCTCCCCTCCCCATTCTTCAGGGTGCTCCTCTCTCAGTGCGGAATGACCTGAGTATCCTTGGTGTGGATATCCGCTGTGATCTCAATCCAAGGAATCACATCGAGGGCGTAATATCTGCCACATCACGCAGGATTGGAGTCCTGAACAGGGTGCGTCGGTTCTTCACGCCCGGTCAGCTTTATCGCTTGTATAAAGCGCAGGTCCGGCCGGGTATGGAGTACTGTTCGCACCTCTGGGATGGATCCGCCCAGTACCTGCTCGATGCCTTGGATGGATTGCAGCGGCGGGCCATCCGCATTGTGAATGATGCAGACGTTACGAACAACTTAGAGTCGCTACAACTCCGGAGGGATGTCGCCTCTCTAAGCGTGTTCTACCGCCTGTATCACGGTGAGTGCTCTGAGGAATTGTTCAACTTGATCCCCTCCTCTCCATTCCTAACCAGAACCACGCGAGCTGGCTTGCGAAGCCATAACTTGACGGTCCATACCATCCCGGCGCGAACCAAACGGTTCTCAAATTCTTTTTTGTGCCGCACCGTCAGGCTGTGGAATTGTTTGCCGTCTTGCGTGTTCTCTCCTTCCTACAATCCTGGGTCCTTCCGCCGTAGTGTGAAGAGATACCTTAGCATAATTGTTTCCATTGGCATGGGACTGCCGTCCGATGCCAATGGATACTACTGTCTGGGCGGCATTTGCGCTTACCATCAGGTGCAATGTCGCCACTATGCCAGGACAGAATAAAATAAAAAAAAAATGAGAAAACTACATCTGACTCCTTCTGCTTCGCGAAAGGCGTGCGACAGGGTTGCATCCTATCCCCCATTTTGTTTAACGCTTATGGTGAGTATATAATGAGAAAGACTTGCGAGGGCTGGGAAGGTGGTGTCATCATAGGTGGCACTAAGATATCTAATCTCCGCTATGCAGACGACACCACACTGCTGGCTGTCAACGAAAAACAAATGGCACAGCTCTTGAACAAAATGGAGAAGATTAGCCTGGAGCTAGGGCCTAAAATCAACTACAGCAAGACCAAACTAATGGTAATAGATCGAACCAACCAACTGCAGCTAACCGGAGTTCTACAGCTCAAAACCGTACAAGATTTTAATTATCTGGGATCTATCATCTGCAGCACAGGATCTTGTGAAAAAGAAATACGAAGGCGTATAGGTATGGCCAAAAATGCAATGACGCAGCTGCACAAAATATGGAAAGACCGCAACATCAGGAGGAAAACAAAAGTAAAACTAGTCAACTCGCTAGTCACCTCCATATTCAACTATGGATCGGAAACGTGGACCATGAAGAAAGCCTACCGAGATCGCATAGAAGCTTTCGAGATGCTGGAGGAAAATGCTTCAGATTCCGTGGACTGCGTTCCGCTCCAACGTATCCATTCTACGCGATCTCCAAATCAAAACCAGGTTCTCTACCATCTGCTTGCGCCGAGTACTGGAGTTTTTTGGCCATATAGCTAGGAAGGAGGGAGATAACTTGGAACAACTGATGATTACTGGCAAAGTCGACGGTAAACGTCCGAGAGGCAGATGTCCCATCAGATGGTCGGACCAAATCAGCTCGACCCTTAACATCAAGTTTCACGTTGCGCTCCACTATGCCAAGGATAGGAAAAGGTGGCGCAGCATAATCCGGTCAAAGATTACTCCATGTTCAGGGGATCACGACCCTCAGCAATGAGGAAAACGATGCGAGGAGGAGGAGTTTCATTTGTTATTTTTTTTTATTATTTGTATTTCTTTTTAAATGTTTTATTTAACTTTGCTCGACTGTTTCCTATAATTTATTTAAGCTGTGTCCTTCTGTGTGTCTTAAAATATAAGATGCACAATGGTTATAATTGTATGTAATGAAAATATGCCTGGTGTAATCTTAGTTGGAGACCAATTAATAAAAAATAAAATAAAATAAAAGCACGAATTTTATATTGTATGTACTGTTTCAAACTACAGTTTCCTTCACCGTTACCAATAGTGCGTGGTGGTTGGCTATGAATACACACATAACTCTCGAAAAGTCAGAGGTGTGCCCTGGGATTTGAACCCGCGACCACGGTAATCATATTGGCAGCCGCGTCTCGTCCGTTACTAACAAGTCACGCCGTATTTTATTATCTGTAACTATGTGCTTAGATGGAAAAAGTTGATGATAATAAAGTTCATTACTGTATATAGTTTGATATTCTCACAAAATACTCATTTTGAACATTCGCTGGGCGAATTAATTTACCGAGTTTTTCTGTCGGTATTTAAAGAGTGTAGGTACAATTCTATAACATTTAATATCCCATACAGGGATTTCTCCTTGTTTTCGGCTTTTATTTTTAAAATAGTTATTAAATTAAATAAGTTTTAATTTGTTAACTGCTCCTGTACCTGAGGAAAAAATAAAAAGCGAATTGTTCCTGTAGGGTACTTGGGCTCGCCTAAAGAGGTATTGCATTAAATAAATCATATGAAAATAACACGTGAGTTTTAATGTAGGCATTAAAATCATAATTATACAATTTATTGTATGTTTTTCTAACAAATATCTGAAACAAATTATTTTCTTTAACATATATTAACACAAAAACTATTATTAACGTGCGACAAGTGATTGGATGGTTATAAATATTTTAGAGCTTTTGAGCCTAATATTTCATTGTGAATATAATTTATATATTAACTATGCATTATCCATAAAGACAACTACTAATCAAGTATCTAACATTTATACTTACAGATGTATTAGCAAGTCACATCGCTAAAGTTAAGGTGTCCATGGTGAATGAGGCATAACAACATTAAAACTACTTATGTATAGCATCAGCAGATCTTAGACTTCAAGTCATAAAATTTTGCCACTGATTTTTTTATAGAAGAATTATATTTTCATTTAAGTAGCTTTTTAATATCTTTTTTATGTTTTTACACTTCATTTTAGAATAACGATTGAAACATTGCGATTGTTTCTTAAATATCATGTTATTTTAATGTTGTTATGTCACCATCATTCCATATATTACCTTAAGTTCGTAGTTTCACAACAAAGTCCATAACATTCTTATACATATTACAATATTTTTATTATGTTTATATTAAGTAGGACGGTAACAAAGAAATAATTTGAGGCAGAGTTTATTACGAAATATGAGAATGTCGAGTTTCACAGCAAAGATAAATAATATTTATTATATTCAAGCGATATTTTGTTTTAACTTTTTAAGACTCCACATTTCCTTCAAATGCTAATTAAATACACTTTGGTTACTTCTACAAATTCCATTTGGACTACTACATAATACATAGAATTCATAATATACACAATAATAAGAACACTATGGTTTACACATTTGCTTACTAAAGCAATTATTTCTCTTAGTAGTAAATATGAACATTTAAAATGTATGTACAAACAAAAAAACTCAAATAACATTTGTAAAGAGTTGAAAATAAAACCGGTAGAATAATACATTTTCCCTCTCACCAGCGTGAAAAAATGGACATCGGTTATTTCTATGCGTTATGTGAGATCATCTTTCAATAGCCCCTGCCTTCATAAAATTACATTCTTCAATATTTATTAAAAAATAATTTTAAAACGTCTGTAAACAGACATTTTAAAAATATATCAGTATATTCAATCACAGACTTGCGTTAAAAGGACTTCACATGCAGTTTACCGCCGTTCACACCATCAACTTTAACATTTAAATGACACACTTTTCCACATTACGAATCGGGAATATAATAACGTTTCAGAAAAGATATCAAACTTCACATTCTCTACAAAGCCGGGATGGAGAAAATAGCTCAATATTACAAACGGCACAACCGCCGTTTCTAGCAGAAGCGGCGTCATTTCAACAATAGGGAAACGTATCGGTGAAACTATTAAAAATACTTTGATTTTTCGATAAGATTGAAGTTGCGAATTAGATGGTTACACCAATCGTTCACAGTCACGAACACAAATGGTTCCTTTCGACAAAATTTCTGTTTAGCGATTGACCATCCATTTAAAAAAAATAAATAAATAACACCCAACAGTCACATACATAGTCCTGACCCCACACTAAGATCGAGTCTTGTGTCGTGGGTATCAGGAACTACGAGAGACTTTTCGGTCTCACAAACACCCAGACCCGGAAGAAATATTTGTGGGCCGCACAAACATTTCTCTCGGTGCGGGGATCGAACCCGCGGCCTCTCGTTTCACAGGCGGCGTCTAACCAACTGCGCCACGGAGGCTGTCAATTTGGTCGACCGTTTTATGTCAATACAATGAAATGTGAAAAATATCTACAAACAAACACGCAAAATAATTTTAACGACTTTACTTGGGGTGCTTCTGGGACCAGAGGTCGAGAGCCGCTGTCTTAGACGATTTCCGGTTGGAAGACGACGTGTTCTTGGACGAGCGTGTCGGCGGGCTGCCAGCAGGACTGCGAGCACGTGAACACGAGCACTGAGAGGAGGTGCAGGTGTGTGAGGGGCGCGTGGGGCGCGAGGGGGGGTTGCAGCGCGGCAGTGAGCGCGGGCAGCAGCTGCAGCTCGCACAGCAGCGCGGCGCCGCAGCGCGCGCACGCGGCCGGCGCGCCCTCCGCGCACACCGCGCCCAGCACCGGCGGCTCCGACCGGGAGTATCTGCAAACATCACATTCTGTATCAAAGAACACGCGAACATTGTGTCTTCCCCTTAATAGAGACAGTAAAAAAGTTTTATTGGAGATATTCTTAGTAATAGTCTCTTTAGAATTTTAGGTTAAATTTAAATAACTTATTAGTCATAAGACTAGATCGTTATTAAAGCAATGAATTAAATATTTAGTACATTACATTAAAAAAATATTCTGTATCAGCCCATATACGTCCCACTTCAGGGCACGGGCCTCCTCTGCAATCGAGAGTACGATTGAGAGTCGTTAAGCCATATAGTCCACCG
This sequence comes from Hyles vespertilio, assembly GCA_009982885.2. Lineage (NCBI taxonomy): Eukaryota > Metazoa > Arthropoda > Insecta > Lepidoptera > Sphingidae > Hyles > Hyles vespertilio. The sequence continues at coordinate 12,909,136 of CM042809.1, read as the reverse complement.
CGCTGGCCAAGTGCGGATTGACGGACTTACATACCATAGAAATGATTATAAATCGCTATCTCGTGTAATCTATGAACAAATGAGTTTTTTTTAAATCCATTTAAAGTAGAAACTGAACGGTCAATTTTGTGTGTTATTTGATGTGAAAATGTATATACGGTTAGATTTTTGTTTACAAATTCTAAGGGGCAATTACCAATAGCAGAAATATAGAGCATGCTAAGGCTTAAAAAAATAACAAGGTGGTGATGTTAAATTCAAAATAACAATAATTCCCATTACTTTTCTCAAATAATAAATATAATATGTATGTAATAAATATAATATGTATGCCCGTAGTGTTCCGACGTAAGTGACGCCACGCTTCAGTACATCTCGAGAGGAGCATTACTGATTCGTTCATCACAGCCATTTTAAAAATGATTTCTTGCATTATGAGAGAAACTTTAGTAAAATTTTTATCACCGTTTAGAAGAAATCTATTAAATTACTTAAGTTAAATTAATATTTATCTTAGCGCGATTTTTACGGTCATATTTTTGGAACTCCAAATGTACTGAAGAGCCTATCCTTAGTTTTAAAATTAATGCTCAACAATAATAAATTAATTTAAATGATTGATGACGCAGAGTGTGAAACGAGAGGCCCCCGCGGTCGCCGCATCGAGACTATATACACAACACAAATATTAATAGCTGTCTTCACAGACAACTTTAAAACCTATTTCAGTTTCGAATGTTTTGTCTTCTTCACTCAAAACGAATTCGAATGGCGAAAGGGTCAAAATATTCGATAGTTACAAAATGTATTAACACTATCAGGTGAATTATAATATACCTCAGAATCTGTCCAGGATGTTTCCGTAATCGCGCAAGGAAGGCATGGAATAATCTGTCACCATGAAGGGGAGCTTCATCCTCATATGTTTCTTCTTCACCGCCACCACCAGCGGCAGCAGCTCGGTCTATGCCGCTGGGTTCTATTTCTAGAAATTATATGATGAATACACATCACACACATTTTTAATCAATAGGTAATACATATCAGAGAATCTGAAATTAAAGACTCCTCAACATGGTAGTGTTTTCTTTGACGGATCTTTTTTATACGCTTAGGTATTTATATGCTTTGTTTTTTTTTAATATATACAGGGTATATCAAGACTGCTACCGAAAACGAAGCCGGGTGGTAGTGTTAGTCACTACAAATACAATGTAATTAAAAATTTCGCAAAGAAACGCGACAATTTTTTTATTATTTTTTAAATATCGTTTGGGTGGTAAATCCAAAGTTTTGGCAAAAATACTGATTTGAAGCCTTGTGTACCTTAGCAGTCTTTAAAAATAAAAGGGTGTACACTATTATTTAAGAAAAAACTATGTATTTACCACCTCAATAAGACGATTGATAAAAAATAACAAAAAAAAATGTCTCAATTTTTGGCATAAAATTTAGTTGCATTGATATCACCTAAAACTATCACCCAGCTTCGTTTTCGGTAGCACTCTTGATATACCCTGCATATATTTTCCCCCTAATTATTATTGTTATAAGTTCTGTATCAGCCCATATACGTCCCACTGCAGGGCACGGGCCTCCTCTACAATCGACTACCGATTGAGAGTGGTTAGGCCATATAGTCCAACACGCTGGCCTAGTGCGGGTTGGTGGACTTACATACCATAGAAATTCTTATAAATCGCTATGGTATGCAGGTTTCCTCACGATGTTTTCCTTCACCGTTTTAGTGCGTGGTGATTGACTATCAATACACACATGACTCCGAAAAGTCAGAGGTGTGCCCTGGGATTCGAACCTGCGACCACCGTGAACATGTTGGCAGTCGCGTCTAGTCCGTTTACCAACAGGCCACCACGCACTTATTATATAATTACTGTTATAAGTTACGCACACACAATACACACCCACTATTAAATTTTCTTTAATGTCCTATTCTATTCCTATATGGTTGTCTGGAAGAGATCGCTATTAGCGATAAGACCGCCAGTTGTTCACTATTTGTAAGGATTCTCTATTATTTTTTGTTATTTTATGTTATGTGGTGTGCAATAAAGTGTTGTGTACCTGTATTAATGGTACAGGTTATGCTTAGTTTTTATAGTATTATAGCTCTATAATTTTATAGTGCCCCTTATCAACCATTTATACCTATGCAAAACCCACTAGTCATTTCTGGTGCTTTGAGCAGTTGTTAAACAATGCTCTAACTCAAAGACCTTAACATAACTCCGATAATTTCTATGAATGTTTAATATAAATAATAATAATATTTTCAATTACAATGATTAAAATAAAATGTACATACTAACCATTCTCTATTCTATATTTATTGAGCAATTCATTTACTTTATCATCACTGTTAACAGTCTTTTTCCATTCTTCTTCTACATATATGAACTTTGGGATAAATTGCAACGGTCCACACATGAGACGGCTTCTTAAGTCGGCTGGGAGCTCTGCAGTCTAAAACAATGTACCTTATTATTAGGAAAAATAATTGTTAACTTTAATGCTATCAAGACTATAAGATCATAGCAAAGTACCTCATGCAGTAATGATTCAAGATCATTATTTGGCACTGTGGGAGTGTCAACGGTGACGAGACCTGGTTCATCTCCACCCTCTAACTCTGCGGCTGCTACCGGTGCAGAGATCGCTCCCACTGCTCCTAAAAAAATTCATACAAAATAAGCCAGCTAAATTATATATTTCAATTTATATTATGGTTACATTATTATGACTGCCTCAGTGGCGTAGTTGTACTAGGGTACGTTTACAAAGCTAAGTTCTTGCGTTCAAATTCTGGGTTGGGCAACGTGTTATTGGATTTTTATTCATTATCAGCCCAGTCAGGAATTTGTGCCCAATATGGCGATAGCCTATCGCCATATTGGCCGATAGCCTATCGCCATATTGTCACCTAACACATCGTTGGAGGGAACATACAAGGCGAAATGTTGGTGTCCTAGCACTTCTGTCAACCCCTTCTGGGAAAAAGGTGTAAGTTTATGTGTATGTTAATTATTTGTGATATTATCAAATTCACTAATATCGCAATTCTTACCTTGAACAGGTGACATATTTGCATTGTGAGCATCATACACTTGTAAATTTCCAAGAGCTTGTTCAACTGTTTCAAGTTCAAATGAGTTGCTTTCTTCTTCTTCATCCGAATTCCTATGGTAAAGACAATTTTAGTGGTGAACTACTGAAACAGGTCTATCTAAATTTAGCATCAATATTAAAGCAATTCTGATTGATTTACCAGCTAGTTCATAAGTGGAAACCCATTAATTTATAAGATAGAAGACTGATTACTATTAAGGAAAAAAGATTTACTACTGTTGAGCGTACCAACAGTGTTTTAAATGAAATCTGTAGGTTAAATCCTACAGACCTTCAAATCATATTATGTAAATTTTGCTACCTTTGTATTTGATTATTGGGGCTTGGTGCATTATCAACATTCATATAGTTTCCATTAGCATTATCTCCGTTGTCATTCTCGTCCCACTCATCAGCACCGTTGCACCAAGTCAGGTGAGTTTCAGTGTTTGGCATTACAACCATTGCATTTGATTCAGTCACTGAGTTGTCTTGGTACTGGCTTCGGACACATAACCAACTGAAATTAACATAGTTGAAGTTAAATTGTTAATGTTCAATTTAAATCAGGTTAAATTAAAATATCAAGTATTCACATTATATATTCACAATACATGCCTGGATAATGTTACATTACATTTATTAGGTAGTTGTTGATTGTTTCTTTGTTTGGAAAAACACATCATATCACATCAGATATTTAATAATTTTGAAAAAATATAAACAATTTATTTTAATCATAAATCTTAGTTATCATTACTTACATAAAACGAAAAAAATGGACAATCAAAAGTTATTCATACCTTTCAGATTGAATCCAACAATTAGGATTAATACATGCAAAAACATGTAATGTACGGTGGTACACAGAGTTTTCAAGTGGTGCATAGCACTGTACAATCTGCAGCCTATGCAGACCACACAGTGGACATTTTGATGGAAATTGCAAGTTTGCTAAGGGTGGCCAATCCTAAAAATATATAAAAGCTTTCAAAACAATAATTTTTACATATTGTATATGAATATCAACATAAGTAGGAGTACATATTAAATTAGAAGATGTTAGCAGGCTTTTATAAATTATATTGAGTGAATGGTTTTATAATTAACAAATGGACTCTAGGACTAGAGTTCTCTTTCAGTTTATCCATTAGTTTGTATCAGATTCTTTTTTTACCATCACCTATACAAATTGTATGGGGAATATGGATGGATATGTGGATATTCCATCAGTAATCTAGAAGTGTTCAAGCATTTTTAAATTAAGTTTAGCAATCATAATAAGTTTGATGGTATGAACTATGAGGTTAATTGAATGTAGTTTGTAAGAATTAGCCAGCAGTCAATAAAAGTTCTGGTGACACCATCTAGGAAAATATTACAAACATGTAAAGGCAGAAAAAATTCACTAGAACAAAGAATCCATTTAAGTATGTTTCATTTGACATACGTAGATGATAGATTAGAAATGAGAAATATACTCTCTCGCTTGTGAAGACTACTATTTATTACATTTAAATATGATGAACACAAAATGTGGTGTTATGAATCGTATATAAAATATTCAATACGAAACTTACTGGGAAACCTCCTATTTTATTAACTGTGTAGTTTAACAGTGTTTGGTTTTTTTTCGTTGACTGTTTCATCTTCATATCCCAAATAAATTTTTCCTCGTTGTTTTGCCATTTTAACCAAAAAAGAAACAACAGATCAATGGAATAAAATTCGACTGCGAAACGTCAAATGCATAGTTTTAATTTTTCGATAGAAATGTTTATGATATACAAGACTAAAGCATGCAGAACAAACAGCCTAAGGAATTATGAATAAATTATAATAACCAAAGATTGTGTTTAGCACAAAAAGTTTTAATTGATCATAAAATGTAGGCCACATTCGCACGGCCGCTATTTCAATGCGAGTAATAACGTTGCAATGAAACAAATGTAAATCCATTCGTTTGTTCGCACTTCGCACGAAGGCGATTTTCAAATGCGACGCTTTTTGATCAAGCGCTGTCGGGTTTTAAACGTTGTGCGTTGGACATAAAATTTTCATTTCATATGAACATTAATATTGGGAACGGCAAAAAACTGTCAATGTCGACGCTTTTTAATCACCTGTGCGAATGGGGATTTGGAATTGGTCATTTAAACATTGCCTTCTTTTAATTGCACGAGCAATAGGCTCACCTGGTGGTAATTGTATAGCACCGCCTAGGGCATGGATCCCAGAATTCCGAGATTTCGTAACTCCGGAACTTCGAATGATCGCAATCCGATATTCACATAATTTGTAAGATAAGTTACTACAATAATCAGAATCAAAAACGATATTTTGATCTTGCTGGATTCGTAAAAGTTGAGAAAGCCATGTACGATAATGGTAGAGAACGTGGTATTTATTTGACACAAGCATACAATTATATTTACTTTACTGGTGGTAGGTCTCTCATATGTGAGAGGCCATCTGGGTAGGTACCACCGCAATGTCTATTTCTCCCGTGAAACAACACTGCGTAAATGCACTGTTGTGTTTCGGATTGAAGGACATTGTAGCCAGAGTAACTACTGGACATATTGAGACTTATCACTTAACATCTTATGTCTCAGGATGGCGAGCGCAGTGGAATGTTGCTACTGTATATGAGCGGTCGTATCGCTTACCATCAGGCGAACGGCTTGCTAGACTCGTCATTAATTGCAATAAAAAAAAAAATGTTTTAGGTGTTCTTTACAAGTGTTGAGAGCGAAAGAGTATTTTCGTGTGCCGGGTACTTTTGTAACCGCCTACAAAGCTCGCTCTCATACAAAAAGTTAGATGGTCTGATACTCTTGAAAACACATTATCAAGAAGAGCGATCTTTTTTGAAAAAGTGATTCTTGCCTTATTTAATTTACATTTCTTTTAAATATAAGTTGATTTAATTGATCTCAATTTCCAAAAAAATACGAAAGTGTAATTTTAGAGTTTTTTAATTTAAGTTTAAGTTTTGTTCTTTAAACCTATTTTCATGATCTCAGAAGTGGAGAACTTGTTGATTTTGTTCATTGTGAGTTGTTGAATCTTATATTCATCATATTTTTATTAGATAGTTATTTAATAAGCTTCATTGCAATTGCAAATAGCACACGTTGATTTTGCTACAATGTATTGTTAAATAGTATCTACTCTGATAATGATAAACTGTATAACTGTTAACATCAGTATATTTTATACTTTTAAGGGTACAGTTTCACACTTATTCCAGTAATGTGTGCAATAATTCAAGACCACCCTTGACGTCTATAGCCGGGGCGAGCAAGCGAATTCCCGCCAAAAGTTTTTCTTCCCGCTTGTGCAAACAGTGTTGCCATATAACAAATTAATTAATATTTTTATTATTGCCATTCAAAATAGCTGTATTAATTTTTTTTTTAATATTTCTGTAATCTAACATTCGGCTAATCCTGACGTCAAACGCGCCCTCGCGTTTAACAAAATATAAGAGATCATACAGAAAAGAAAGAAACAAAATAAACACCAAAAGTAACACTAATTAACAATCAAACTTAGACTCTTGAAATTAATATCAATTCGTAAAACCAAAAATAATAGACAACTACCTTAAAACTAACATCGAATATGGGCACTCTCACCCATATCGACTCACTCTTAAAACTAACATCGAATATGGGCACTCTCACCCATATCGACTCACTCTTAAAACTAATATCGAATATGGGCACTCTCACCCATATCGACTCACTCTTAAAAACTAACATCGAATATGGGCACTCTCACCCATATCGACTCACTCTTAAAACTAACATCGAATATGGGCACTCTCACCCATATCGACTCACTCTTAAAAACTAACATCGAATATGGGCACTCTCACCCATATCGACTCACTCTTAAAAACTAACATCGAATATGGGCACTCTCACCCATACTGACTCACTGAACAAACATCTCTCAGAAACCTACTTGTTAGATCTCTTTTTTACATTTGAATAATACTAAGTAGTCTGTGCATTTGCACAAATACATTGCAACAAAACTCTCAATCTCTATAACATAAAATATCTCATCTTCATAACTCTCTCATTATTATTCTCATTATTAGTTAACAACATAGTTAACAATCTTGTATGCCTCTTTTTTAATCATCACTTTGGTTGAATTCATAAATATTTAATTTATCATCTTTATAATTAATTTATAAACCTCGCTTAGTGTTCTCTATTCATTTTGTTCGAATTGTGTATTTAATATAATTCTTTACAACTCCATTTACTTATACTGTTACTACAATGTTATAATATACAATATATATTTTATAAAACTATTTCAATGCATTTCATAATAATTCATGTTAAACTGTAACTTTCTCATACAGCTATTATAATTAACAAATTGTCATCACTTGTCTTCTTGTGTTACATACATCAGTTATTACAGTTAATATCATTTTACGCTAATAGAAGATGAATTATCATTATTCATCACTTCATTTTAAATATACAAAACTAGCACTTATGTTCCTCTCTTTTTACTCTGAATCACTTGACACTACATCGTGACTAAACACTAACCAAGGATATAGCCTATCAACAGCAAAAACAGATCTATACGGTTTGCTACCCTTTTTTCTAGTAATGGGAGTATCTTCTATCTCATAACGATCATTACCGATAATTTTTGAGATTCGAAAGGGTCCTACACATTTAGGTAATAATTTACGACTCTGACCCGGGTCTGTACGAATATCTTTTTCGACTCTTACTAAATCTCCTAATTTATATTGAGTTGGTTTTTTGTGAGATCTATCAAAACGCTCTTTCTGTTCTCGTTGATTAATTTGAATGCGGGTCTCTGCATCAGATCTAATCTCCTCTCGATTCAATGGAGAGTGTGATTCCGAGACTATGAAGTTCATGAAACCGTCCGAAACCCCTGTTGTTTGGACACCAAACAACATCTCAGATGGAGTGCGATTAGTGGATTTATTAATGGTATTATTTATAGACCATTGTATTTGTGGTAAACACAAATCCCATTCATTTTCAGGTTTACCGTGATTAGCGGTAGTGATTGCATCGACTATAGTTCGGTTGTATCTCTCAACCTGGCCATTGGCCCTAGGAGAGGCAACAGCGTTTAAAATATGTTTGATACCTCTATTATTAATGAAATCCGAAAATTCTTTACTTGTGAAACTTGTACCACGGTCGGATATTATGCGTCGTGGCACTCCAAACAATGAGAAATATTCTGTAAATACTTGAATAGTAGTACTACTTTTTACATTTTTGACTGGTTTTATGTATATAAATTTTGTAAACGAATCAATAATTACTAAAATGTGGCAATTTTTCTTTTTACTTAAAGGGAAAGGACCGCAATGGTCTGTATGAAGTGTATCGAATGGTTTACTAATTTTGGGTATAGGGTGGAGCTCACCTTCTTTAGCCCCAGCAGGTATTTTATTATGAGCACAGCTTAAACAAGAGTTACAATACTTTTTTATAAATCGTCGCATTTTCTTAAACCAGTAAATTTGATTTATTCTACTGTATGTCTTTTCAAACCCGAAATGACCGACATCGTCGTGGTTCATGCGAACTATTTGCCAGCGCACCGATTTTGGGACTACCCATTTTAAGTTTACATCATTATTTTTATCCGTTATGACTCTATATAAGCGACCATTTTTAACTTTATAGTTCTTATGAACCTCAATAATGTCTTTAGTCTCTGAATCATTTAAGATGCTCATTATTCTTTGTATTTCTGAGTCCTGTTCCTGCACTGTGCTCAGCCACGCATCCTCATCTATTGACAAAATATCAACAACATCTACTTCCTTAGACTCGGAGGTACTGGGGTTGCGTGACAGTGCATCAACATGACTCATTTTAGCCCCATCTCTATGTTCTACAGTAAAGTCGTATTCCTGCATTGTTAAGTACCAGCGTGCTACTCTAGGAATTAAATCCTTTTTAGTCATCGTACTACGTATAGCCGCACAGTCAGTTACAACTTTAAATGTCTTCCCTAAAACATATACTCTGAATCTGTTTAAAGCACAAACTACTGCCAAGGTCTCTAATTCATATGAATGTAATTTGCTCTCGTCTGATGTCGTTTGTCTACTGTAATATGCTATAGGGTGGAAGGTCTCTGAATTTATTTGTTGCATCAAAATTGCCCCAATACCAATTTTACTAGCGTCAGTATGGATTTCTATTTCTGCCTGGGAATCATATAAAGCTAAAACAGGTCTAGTGGTTAATTTTGATTTTAACTCGTTAAAAGCATCTAGTTGTGGTTTATCAAAACACCATGGAGCATTCTTTTTTGTAAGCTTCGTCAAAGGCTGTGCTATAATTGAAAAATTATAAATAAATCGTCTAAAATAACTAGTGAGACCAACAAACTGTCGAACCTCATGGACATTTTTAGGTATGGGGAAGTCGATTACCGCCTGGATTTTAGCTACCCCAGGACGAATACCATTTGAACTAATATCATACCCCAAATAATTTATACTAGTCTGAAAGAAATCGCACTTTTTTAAATTTAATTTAAGCTGAGCTGACCTTAACAATTGGAAAACTTTTTCCAACTTATCTAGGCCATTTTCTACTGTTTGTGACGTCACTAAGAGATCATCCATATATACTAATGCCAAATTTTGTTTGCCTTTCAGCATTGAGTTAATAGTTCGTTGAAAAACGCTAGGTGCATTAGCAAGCCCAAATGGCATCCTTTCAAACTCATACAAGCCATCTGGAGTCACAAATGCAGTATACCGCTTACTGGTTTCACTCATTGGCACCTGATAATACCCAGAAGTTAAGTCGAGGCTTGTAAAGTATTTATTACCGCCTAACCTATCTAATTGATCCTCAATACGAGGCAATGGATATTTATCTTTAAGCGTTTTCTTATTTAATGATCTATAATCAATACATAGACGTTTTTCACCGTTTTTCTTACTAACCAAAATTACAGGACTTGAATAATCAGAAGAACTCTCACGTATTATACCATTACAAAGTAGATCCTCTATAATCTTATTCAAGTGTTCTCGTTCACTCTGAGAAACTCTATATGGATTATATATTACAGGTCTGTTATCGGTTAGGGTAATTTCCATTTCAGTCAGGTTCGTTTTACCTAATTCGCTCAAATTCATTGCAAAACAATCTCTATATTTTTCCAATAAACAAAATAATTCTTGTTTTTGTTCTTCCGATACTATCGCACTAATCTTTACATCCGCTAAAGGTAAGGGGTCATACTCTTTTGTTTCTGTTATACCTACGTACTCGGTATCTACTTCTTGGTATAGCTGACCACGAGCTAACAAGGATCCTTTAATAAATTTTAAATCATTATTTGATAAGTTAGTTACCATTAAATACCCTTTACCTGTTTCAAACTGAAAGAGACCTGATAAAACAATGTACTCATTATCAGGTAAACATCGGAGTTCGTATTGAATAAATAGTCCACCCGAATAATTACTATTCGTTGTGACATCAATGGGCATAGTAGTTTTAGGCTTAATGACATAATCATTTTCTGCATACAATTTAATCTTTATATCATTATTACTCACATCTGGTGTTTGTATAAAAACTAATTCATCATTTGTTTTTAAAAGTATCACGTTAGGTTTTTCCGTAAAGGATTGTCCAATCAAAATCGATGTCTTTAAATAAAAATCTTCTACGACGAGGAGTTCTGTTTCAGCCTTAACAGCTCCTATTTGTAAATTTACTATTAACCTACCTATTGGTTTTACTGTAGAATTGCCAAAACCCTGTAATATAGGTAAATTATCTGAGGCCCAACTATCATGCAAGCGTTTTGCGTCAGACTGTCGTATAAGAGTACATTTGCTACCTAGATCAACATATCCTTGTAAAATAATATCACCTACTGTAACATCTTTGTAAAATTTTGCATCAGAAGAATTACTATTAGTAATACACATAACACTTTTAGTTTGCTCCGTAAATCTATTATTTCGATTAACTTCATCGGTTTTGTCACTATTTCTTTTACGACAATCTTTGATTTCATGGCCCAATTTTAAACAAAAACTACATTTCTTTATTGGTTTGCTACATTTTAAACTTATGTGTCCTATCTCGTTACAATTGAAACATCTGATTGTGTCTGTGCTATAATTACCTTTTGGTTGTTCATTTGATACCTTATTATATTGCTTAATTTGATTACTATTTCGATTACGATTGTTGTAAGATGGTGTGCTACTTTCATGTTGAGATACCGTGCGCAAGTAATTAAGGACCTGTTCTGGTTCATCAAACATGCAAGCCCCTGCTCCCATACGTACAAACTTGTCATCGATGCCATGAATGATGCAACCAACTGCTTTTTTACCGATTATTTCACATTTATTTATAAGAGCAATTTTATCATAATAATAATGTTCTAGAGATTGTCCAAACCTACATCTAAGTTTTAACATAGTTGTTAATAAATCACCGTAATTTTCATTTGACGGGAAAGCCAGCTTCAATTTTTGTATCCATTGATCCCAATTATACAGGACTGAGGACAATCCTTGATACCACTTTTTGGCTAAACCATTTAATTTAGGAAGAGCATAGTGACAAACTTGACGATCATTCCAAGAGTAAATTTACTAAGTCGACCGTCTTCTAAATAACTGCATTCGATTTGTTTTTAATCTTCGCAAGTTTGACCATATCTCTTCCTACCGATCGCAGTTAAAGTGGCTTCCCATCCGGCAGCGCCGTTCGTTGCGTGCCCTCACTACCCTTTTCTCTATTCTAAAGTCTCCTTCCCCTCCTTCTTATCTGTCTCCGCAATTCATTTACCTCAGTGATACTCACTCTAGAAATCTGCGCTCGTCTAGCAATCTCCTTCTAAAATGTCCTCCTCATAGTTCTGACTTCCTTCACTCTTCCTTTACTATCCAATCCATTCTTCTCTGGAATGCACTCCCACTCGAAATCAGGTCGTGCACAACACGGCAGGCTTTCAAGATTAAGGTTCGACAATTACTCCTCGCCGAAGTAGCAGATTCTCACCACTAATGTAGGTATTTATTTATTTACTTGTTTATATATATGTATGTGTGTGTGTATATATATATATATATATATATATATATATATATATTATATGTATGTGTATGTATGTATGTGTAGGTATATATATAATTGTATTGGTAAATAATAATAATTAAATAGATATATATTCGTATAAATATTATTATTTATTTATGTTTTATAAATATATATTCTCTTCTCATTTATTTCCTTATAAATTAATAAGCACCTGCTTCCGTCTCTCTGCACTACCTTAAGGTTGGCTGGTAGAAAATGCCCTTAGGCATTAAGTCCGCCTGTACTATTAATATGTACAAAGTGTTTAAATAAATAAATAAATAAATCTGTGCGCATTCATTGACTTTGTTTATCCAATTTTCTATTGTCTGACTATTATCACTAGGATCGAATTCCGGAACTACACTAAATGCAACTGGAAAATTGTTTTGAGCCCAAAAATTTGAAGTCAATGGCACAGAATCGCTCCTGGGACTATTTAATGTAGTAACATTATTTGTTACACTGTTATTGTTCTGCAATATAGGATCAATTCGATACTCAGCTACGTCGGGTGTATTTAACCTACTAGTCTGAACCTGGCATGTCAACGGGGGAGTTTTGGTGAATTCCCGGTTAACATTTTTATTGCGAGACCTATAGACCCGTTCAGAATCCACTCGTTTTTCAACGCGTCTTTTATGGCGATGAGAACGCTTAAGGCGGCGACTACGTTTCTTTCTGCGTCTCGACATGCGATCATAATTGTCACTATCACTACAGCTAGAATTTGTAATAGACGTAGAGGTACTTTCTACGCTTGGTTCCCGCCTTTTCCGCTTAGATCTTCCCATTATATTTAGCTACTAGTGATGCAATGAGTAAATGACTCAAAGTAGGAACAGAAACAAAATAAATACACTAAGGCAATATGTGTACGATAACAATCAATATAAAATATATATATCAGTATTTAAGAAAATAATAAAAACCTGCCGTAAATATCAAAGCAATAAATCGATAGAGAATTTTAGCTAAAACAGATAAATTAACATTCTCTGTAGTTTGAATTCAAACAGTAAGTACTAGTGCTAGTAGTAAGCAAAGCAAGTTCAATAATCACATAACAGTTAAAAGTAATTCATTAACTATAAGTACCTAGTAAAAACAAGTCAATTATTGTTCACTCAAAAATTATTAACACCGACACTGATATAATTATTATAACGTAGGTTGAAAAATAATAAATCACTTTCACTAATCTTCCAGTAGGTGGACGTGTGCACCTGATCAACGCCGCACTCGCACCTAGCCAGGCAGGCACGTACCACACGTACGCGATAATCAGGAACAAGTTTAATCATCAATCAATTCGTCGCTTGTGGGCCACTGCTGCACGATGTGGCCAGCAAAACCTTTGTCGTTTGGGTTAGACACCAAACAAGCTGCAGCGAATCGTTATATGGCCACATAGAAGCCAAATAACACTTTAAGATCTGACCTTAAAAATCCGGTGTTCAGGAGACCGCAGCACCGGGCACGTAGATACACTTTGTCACTTCTGACTGTTAAATAGTATCTACTCTGATAATGATAAACTGTATAACTGTTAACATCAGTATATTTTATACTTTTAAGGGTACAGTTTCACACTTATTCCAGTAATGTGTGCAATAATTCAAGACCACCCTTGACGTCTATAGCCGGGGCGAGCAAGCGAATTCCCGCCAAAAGTTTTCTTCCCGCTTGTGCAAACAGTGTTGCCATATAACAAATTAATTAATATTTTTATTATTGCCATTCGAAATAGCTGTATTAATTATTTTTTTTTAATATTTCTGTAATCTAACAGTATATTATTGAAAAGTTGATTATTTATTGTTATATTTACTAAGAAAAACCTAATAGAAGGCTGTTTAATTGATCTCAGTCAAGAGTTTTGTCGATTTACTTAGTTTTTATAATAAAGATTTGTTTTAACAAAACTATTTATTGGTTTTTTATTTCCTATACTTTTTAAAAAATTCTGGAACCGGTTCCGGAATTCCGGAATCGAACCAGTAGTATCGTAACTCAGTACCGGAATCGAAAATCATCCGATATTACATGCCCTAGCGCCGCCAAAGACCATATAACACTTAGAAAATGTGGTAGGTGCTGTGTCGGATTTTTATATTTTCTTCTTAGAGTATATATGTATAGAGGGAGCGCTGGTACTTCAAAAACGTAGATAAAAATGGTGGTGCCGGGCCACCTTTTTCTGCCTTCCTATTGGCTAATATTTGAACAGGTTGTGCAACATACAAAAATTACTTGAAAAAAAAATAGTTTAGGTATATTTAATTTCACTCAAACTCGTTTTAAAAGGATAATTGCTAAATATAATTTCGGCTAACAAAGGAATTTATAGCAATTTATTGCTAAATAATTAATTCAATTTTCACTAATATAGGACGAACAAGAAAATATCTACGTTTTTCAAAACGCGAATGTATGACAGCGCTCCCTCTATACAGGGTATATCAAGACTGCTACCGAAAACAAAGCCGGGTGGTAGTTTAAGCAACTTCAGACACAATGCAACAGAAAAAATTGCAAAAAAAAAGCGACATTTTTTTTTGTTATTTTTTTCCTATGACCATATTTGGGTGGTAAATACATTTTTTCCTAAAATAATAGTGTATACCCTTTTATTTATAAACAATCTAAGGTATAAAAGTGTTTAAATTATTATTTTAGCAAAAACTATGAATTTACCACCCAAAAATGACGATATTTAAAAAATCATAAAAAATAATTGTCGCGTTTCTTTGCGAAATTTTTAGTTGCAATGTGTTTGTAGTCACTAAAACTACCACCCGTCTTCGTTTTCGGTAGCAGTCTTGAGATACCCGGTATATAAATACTCTAAGATTTTCTTGTGTTGATTGCCGTTTGTCTGATGGTAAGCGATACGACCGGACCGCTCGTGAATAGTAGCAAAACCAAACACACCTACGCCCGAATACTGGAACGCCATTCAAATAATAAGTTGCTCTTAACAGCGCACGGCCCACTTACGCCCGAATACTGGAACGCCATTCAAATAATAAGCTGCTCTTAACAGCGCACGGCCCACTTAGCCAGTACATTTAATCGGGATTAACGTAGTTAAGCGCCATTTATATTGAAGTTGCGTTCCAGTATTTGGGCGTTAGCCAGTACATTTAATCGGGATTAACGTAGTTAAGCGCCATTTATATTTAAGTTGCGTTCCTGTATTTGGACCCTAGAATTACAAAGCATTGCTTAGCATTCCACTGCGCTCGTCATCCTGAGACATAAGATGTTAGGTCTCAATATGACCTGTTGTTACTCTGGCTACAATGTCCTTAAATCTGAAATACAACAGTGCATTTAAACTGCTGTTAAGTGGTAGAAATAGACATTGCGGTGATACCTACCCAGGCGGCTTCCCACATATGAGAGACCTATCAGTGAAAATAAAATGGGACGGGAAAGGTAAGAAAAGAAATACAGGAAGAGTGTAATGGTATTTGAAATCGGGGCTTAATAATAATCTTATCCAACGTCATACGATCAAAACACAACAATAAAACCGTTGGTTTACGTCGTTTCTCCATGAGACAGTAGCAGTGGCGTAACAATAGGGTGGCAGAGTGCGCAAAATGCCACGGGCCCCCGACCGACAATTGTGAATACATATTCAGACCAAAAACAATCATAATCAAGTACGAGTAAACATGAAATTAAATCATATTTAGGAGTGGAAAATAATAAATTTCCACAATTAACTGACAGATCAGAGTAATTTAAAAAAATGTCCAATTGAAACGATTTGTTTTTTTTTTTTTTTTTTTTTTTTTTATTGCATTGAATGGCGAGACGAGCAAGCCGTTCGCCTGATGGTAAGCGATACGACCGCTCATGAACAGTAGCAATATTCCACTGCGCTCGCCATCCTGAGACATAAGATGTTAAGTCTCAATATGTCCAGTAGTTGCTCTGGCTACAATGTCCTTCAATCCGAAACACAACAGTGCATTTAAGCAGTGTTGTTTCACGGGAGAAATAGACATTGCGGTGGTACCTACCCACATGGCTTCTCACATATGAGAGACCTACCACCAGTGTTTGTGATTGAAAAAGGTCACTGTAAGCCCAATGGTCCCTTCTTAAGAGACAGTTGCAATAAATAATAAAATAGTAAACAAACGCCCCTACGTTTCGCTGACAATATAGTCTTAATGGTGGAATCGCTGGAGAAGCTGCAACAGATGCTGGACAGTCTGGCTGCAGCCTCACAATGAATAGGTCTTAAAATTAACTTCGACAAAACCAAAGTATTGAAATAAGACTATTATTTACGGATTTTATCGCGGATTTAGTTTAATTTTACATTTTTTGAATTCCCGACGTTTCGATCACTTTACAGCTTTCGTGGTCACGGGGCGGACTGTAAAGTGATCGAAACGTCGGGAATTCAAAAAATGTAAAATTAAACTAAATCCGCGATAAAATCCGTAAATAATAGTCTTATTTCAATGTGTAACATTCGCGTAAATCTAAGAAACCATTATGAAAACCAAAGTAATGATCAACCACCACCTTGATCCAAGACTTGTCGCTGTATGTGACCACCAGCTCGAAGTAGTTTCTATATACCTACCTAGGACAGACCCTTTAACTAGGTAGAAACAACTTTGAGAAGGAGGCTACGAGGAGGATCCAGCTGGTTTGGGCAGCATTTGGTAAACTACGTCGAGTATTCTCATCACCTTTACCACAAAACTTGCAAACGAAAGTTTTCAACCAGTGCGTCCTACCTGTCATGGTACGGTGGACACTCACAGTACGACTGGTCCACCAGCTCAAGGTCGCTCAGCGAGCTATGGAACGTGCTATGATCGGTGTCTCTTTGAAGGATAAGTTCCGTAATGAGTTTATCAGACAGAGAACCAAAGTAATAGACATAGCAAACAGAATTAGCTGAAGCGGCAGTGAGCTGGCCACATTTGTCGAATAACCGATAACCATTGGAGTAAAGGAGTTCTTGGGTGGAGACCACGTCTTGGCTAACCTACTTTAGGACGCCTTCCAGCTAGGTAGAGTGATGATTTGCAAAAGGTTGACTATGCGACAGGCCATGAGACAGGGTAACATGTCGCAACAAAAAAACATGTCTATGTCCAGCGGTGGACAACAAAAGGACAATGACGTCTGGAAAATTGTAAATGCGATATAGAGACACGAAACATCGAAAATTCATTTGGAATCGTGTCTTTAGATGAGGGGCAAAAATCCATATAAAAATATATATATATTTTGGCGGAGATAGCAGAAATAATGTAACTTTTTGAATATTGGTGAGTTCCAAAGAAAATGTGACCCTGATTTGGAAAAATTGTTAAATAACTCAATGGGCCAAATAAAATACTTAAGGTCGATTTTTTTTGAACATATTAGTTTTATATTTATAATTAACAAAACGACCTTATCAATTTCTGTAACGCGAAAATACTAAATCCTACGAGATGAGCAGGACTCTTGAAGTCCAAAAAGCACATAAGTAAAATATTTTATTATTTTTTAAAAACCGATGAGAAATATGAAGCCATGTCATAAAAAATATGATGTACTGTACTGTATCAGCCCATACACGCCCCGTTGCAGGGCACGGGCCTCCTCTACAGTTGAAAGTACGATTTCGAGTGGTTAGTCCATCATGCTAGCCTAGTGCGGGCTGGCAGTAGAAATTCTTACAAGTCACTATGGTATGCAGTTTTCAAACGATGAATTTCCTTCACTGCCACAGTACGTGGTGATTGACTGTCACTACATACATGACTCCGAAAATTCCTCTGGGATTCAAAACCGCGACCACTATGAACATCTTGGCCGCCGCGTCTGGTCCGATTACCATTAGGCAGTTGTCCCACCAACGACGAGAAAACGACTAACTATCGGCTATTTTCTCGCTCAAGAAACGTACAATAGATATACTTTCCGTGTGAACAAAAGAGATGCATATACAAACGGTTGATCGCTGACTGTTCACACTGCCGGCGAGCACTCGCTTCACTAGTTTGTCGCTGAGCGACAAGAGCTATGAAAGATAAAACTCGCTCGGCGATACTCGCCAAGCGATTAGAACTCACGCCGAGAGAGCAACCAGTGGTCATTTCTCTACAGTGCGTATCTGAAAGTATACTTTTTTTTTATTTAATACGAATATCGAAAAATCATTTGAATTATCATTGTGATGCGAGTAATCACCCGCCTCACTCGCACACTCGCTTGTAGCCGAGCTACACAAATATCGGAATTACGCACGCGCTCCCCGCGTCTCGCTAACTCGTTTCTAGTTCTAGCTCTACTCGTTACTCGTTAATCGTTGCCGTTGAGGCAAGTGCCTTAGGCAGTTGTCCCACCAATGACGAGAAAACGACTAACTATCGGCTATTTTCTCGCTCAAGAAACGTACAATAGATATACTTTCCGTGTGAACAAAAGAGATGCATATACAAACAGTTGATCGCTGACTGTTCACACTGCCGGCGAGCACTCGTTTCACTAGTTTGTCGCTGAGCGACAAGAGCTATGAAAGATAACACTCGCTCGGCGATACTCGCCAAGCGATTAGAACTCACGCCAAGAGAGCAACCAGTGGTCATTTCTCTACAGCAGTGATTCTCAACCACTGTGCCGCGGCACTTTTGTGTGCCGCCAAATTTCAAAAGTGTGCCGCCAAATTTTGCAAATATATAATGTTAATATTATTAAATTAAATCATTTAAAAAGAAAAATATTTTAACCATGAATATGTATTTAAATCCACAAAAAAATAATTATTTTATTATTTGCTTTGCAACGCGTTTTTTCTTAGTGCCAAATTGTGATGAAGCGGCGTGCATAGCAATAGGAATATGTCTCAAGGCGCTCTTTGTGTGCCGCCAAATTTTGACATCGTTAAATATGTGCCGCAAGTCGCAACAAAAAAAGGTTGAGAATCACTGCTCTACAGTATCGAGTAATCGCCCGTCTCACTCGCACACTCGCTTATAGCCGAGCTACACAAATATCGGAACTACGCACTTGCTCCCCGCGTCTCGCTAACTCGTTTCTAGTTCTAGCTCTACTCGTTACTCGTTAATCGTTGCCGGTGAGACAAGTGCCTGCAAGTGCCTTATAGGCTACCGCGTACCTTAGAAAAGATCCATAAAAATGAAATTACAATGTTAATTTTTTTTACATTGACGAAGGGCCCCATTTGATGAATTTTGCCACGGGCCCCCGACGGGGTAGTTACGCCACTGGACAGTAGTATCAATTAAGTCGAGCGTGTACCTATTTATTGAAACTTCTACGTAGCTAGTAGCTACACTACTTTGAGAATTTATTACTACAAAAATAAGGAACAAGTAGAGCGGTAGAGACATGCAGCAGCCACGACTGTAGTACGAATGAGCGGGTATCATCGGGGTTTTAGGTATTAATTACCTACCCAAAATTTATTAATCATGATATTATGCCTAAAAAGAATGTTGATCTTGACACTATAGTTTTGATTAATTTACGTTATCCAAATGCCCTGCCTACGTTATTTTACGTAATTCTTGTTGTAACTTTAAGCTTCTATTATGGAAGTCTAAGCATTACCAAATTGATGTCATTGGGTTTTGCTCAAAACGGACTGAGATTACGTAAATCCGATTTTTCAGTCAGTTATATTAAACATTAACAATCACAATTTTCATATTTAGACAAGTACTCAGATACCTTTTTGCCTCTTAGTTTTAATGCCGCATGCACATTATGGATGGCATGCGAAGTAGATGGGCGAGAGGCGCCCTTTATAACTCGCTATATCGTCAGCGGAATACCATCAGGTGGCTCTACGCGATTGGGAAGGTGGAAATACCCCCACATACCCTTGTTTCGGACGCTTATAGCGATAAGCCTTATGAATCGCCTCAGACAACAGGCACGAGACACCTTGATGGCATTCTTGAACCCTTATGAGTAGATACCTAAATATTTCTTACGCCAAACAGCAGTGTTAATGCAATTTTGTGTTTCGGTTTGAAGGACATTGTAGCCAGAGTAACTACAGGACATTTTGAGATTTAAAATGTTATGTCTCAAGATGACGAACGCAGTGGAATATCAAGCAATGCTTTGTAATTCAGGTGTTGTTTGTTTTGATGCTGTTTATGAGCGTTCGTATCGCTTACCATCAGGCGAACGGCATGCTCGTATCACCAATCGTTGCAATAAAAAAGTAGCTGGGTTCAGGTATCACAGCAGAGTTCATGCAGTGGAAGTTAGATTACACCGGTGCCAAATGGTACAATAACAGTCGTTTATGATTAGATGCGATATACCTACATGCATGATGCACATAGGTTTTGCGTAGTAAGTTTTACTCCTGTCTCCTACCATTATAAATAAACTTTTGATTCCGTTTTTTAAAGTGTATTCTAATTTATACTTACCATTATTCAAGGAACTTATACTTCTTGCCATTATTCAAATGTAAATATACTGAGAATATTTGGAAATACCACGGATCTGGTTAAGTTTATGACTTAACGTATAAGGATAGGCTATTGCCGAAACTCAAACTCATTTCACTTTTGCGTGGGAGACTCAGAGTAGTATAGCAATGATGATTCTGTGACCCGGGCAGACATTTTTTAGACTTCTTAGCGAAAAGTAAAAAAACCTTTATGGAGAAATAGTGCTAAAGTTTTTAATCCAATAAAGGCGACAAAGGATTATAATAAAGTGAATAAAATGTACACCAGCAGTTTAATTCTGGTAAGTTTTAAAATAGATTTTAACGGCGGTATGTGCGCATATATTAGATTCCATTATATTATGTTAAACTTTTTTCCAGATTTTTTTACTCTCCAATTTATTAGAAGCAATAACCGTTGGTCCGTTATGCCCGACAAATAAAATAGCACCTCGTAGGAAAGATGTGATTTGGGAACAAAATAAAGGTCGGACATTTGGAGCCTTTTACGATTTACTTACGCCTGGAAATCCTCAAAACAATTTTCAATCGGACGATTTGCAAGAAAAGCCGCAAGAAGACGAGCCTGACGATGACTGCGGCGAGATCGAAGATTATGACGAAAATGATCTTAGTTCGGGTAAGGCGTAAAATTTATCTGTACCTAATTTTACCTTTTGCAAATGTTTTGTTTTCTGTTAGGTGGATATTCGTATGCACCAGTATAGTAAAAGACTAATACTAATTATCTGTCACATAATTATTAGAGAATATGTGAAAATAATATAATAATTATGAGAAATAAAATCACCATATTGACCCACGTATGCTTCGTTTAGAGTTCAGCTTGTGTACCATTTCCGAAATCGAGCAGGGTTATACAATTATGTCGACTTAGGCGATAAAACCATCTCTTGCCGGTAGACAATAATGTATTTAAATAGGACTGCTTATGTAGGTGTATGGTATCAGTAACTTTGTCATGCATAAAGAAATGAACATGCATAATGGCCACCATAAGTATCGCAAATGCAAGACGCCTGCTATGAAATAAGAGTTTGCGGGTTGGATCCTTGTACGGAGACAATTGCTAATGTACTCTAATTCAACTGCTTTTGCGTTGAGGTTTTCGTAATTTGTGACAAGGATAGAATATACAACACTTAGATTTTTTTCCCACACTTTAAGGTGATGCTTGTGTGTGATTTTATTGTTACAAGAACAAAATATTTTTTTCCACAGTCACACAGCAATCCTACAGAAGGCATGGAGCTAGTAATGATAGGGGGTTCTTAGGTGGAATTTTTAGTTTTCCCTCTTATAAGCCTGGGAATAGGCCACCACCTACAATCCAACCCGGGAAACCTTATCCACCATCGCGACCGCCGTTCTGGAGTGGAGGACCATTCGGCAACAATCATTATCGACCTCCGATGTCACAATATCCATCAGGTAAATGATATAATATTGTCAAAAATAAAATCATTCGACTACTCAATATATTTTTCGGAGTTTCTCTGAAGGATAGGATCCGTAACGATCTTATCCTACAGAGGATCAAAGTCGTAACACATAGGTTTAGCAAGTTGAAGTGGCAGTAGGCTGGCCACATCTGTAGAAGAACTACTTCTGGGGTAAACGTGTTCTTGAGCGAACTAATATAACTACAAATTTTTGCTAATTTTTTAAGGAGTTTTATTTTTAAATAGGAGCTGCTGTAGTGATAGAAAACCTTGTGAGAAAAGATTTATTACAATGGTGTACAGATGTAAACCATAATAATTCTAATTTCAAATTATTTTAAATGCAGATTACGTGAAGCCGGTTCATGAATACAATCAACAAGAGTCGTCGCCATATAGCCCCGACGTTGTCGGCGGTGTCCTTGGACATGTTGTGGGGGTTTCAACTATAAAGCCGACAAGAAGACCAGATAATCAAGGCTTGCGACGAAGGCCTCCAAAATATTACTCGGCCTATACAACATTTCCTTCAGCAACTGTAAAATTAAATGAAGAAGTAACTCGGGAACGTCAAAGACCTAGAAGCGTTAACACAAACAGTATATTTGGCTCATTTATTGATTTGTTATTTAAATAAATATAGTTTTCGAGTTTTTTATTTTTTGTTACTACCTTTAAAAATATAGCGAAAGTTTCCCCACGAAATTGACCTTCCATTGTGTTTCGTAACAATAGAGAAGAGGATCATGGGATGATTAAATATCAAGTCGTAACCTTTAAGTCCACACATTTTGTCATAACACTTTACGTAAACATTAAGGACAGTCTTCTTTTGATACTCGACTTAGTGAGTTAGCTTAGTGCCCGTTAACAACGCACGTCCTACTATGTTTCCTAATGGATAGCGCGTGACAGTATCTGGGGATAGGGTCACATCCTACCCATTTTTGTAGAATTAACTCATTAAATTGTCAGAGATAAATATGTGTTATGATATCATCATACAGTGTCTGTTTAATTGCTCTTAATCGCTAAATGGAGGTGACATAGCGCACATGTGAATTTAGGAAGTGGCAAAGCTGTGAAATTTGCAATGAATTTTATATTTATGTTAATGATTATTGTGTATTGTGTAGTGGGACAGTTGTTGTCTGAAGGTAGATATATTTTTGGACACGTAACGCCTATCCAGTGATTTAATGCATCGTG
This sequence comes from Hyles vespertilio, assembly GCA_009982885.2. NCBI lineage: Eukaryota > Metazoa > Arthropoda > Insecta > Lepidoptera > Sphingidae > Hyles > Hyles vespertilio. Next base: position 12,885,725 of record CM042809.1, on the reverse strand, counting down.
GCAATGATGTAACATATTGAAAGCTTTGTTTTTATAATAAGGATTTTTGTTGTAGCTCCAAACCCTTATTTAGAAGCATTACAAAAGAACCCGTTAGCGCAACAATTTAGTCATGGATATATAGAAGCGCGCCCAGGAGCACACTTTTTTTATTGGTTTTACTATGCTGACGGTAAAAAAATTGAATCATATAAAAAACCGTTACTAATATGGATACAAGGTGGTCCAGGATTTGCTGCAAGTGGTATAGGAAATTTTGGTGAATTCGGACCAATAAATATGGAGATGGAGACTCGTAACCATACATGGGTAAGGTAAAACTGTTGTAAACAAAGGATAAATAATCCCAAAAAAATTAAACGGTGCGTGATGACGACTGTTTCGGTAGCGCACTGAGCTCTCGAGTTCGAATCCTGGGACGTGAAAAGTGATACTGGATTTTTCTATTCACTATCAGCCCGGTGGATTAGGATTTTGTGCCTGTTAAGGCGAGAGGCTCCCTCCCTGTTACATCGTGGGACGGTGCGCCACACAAGTTGAAACGTGAGTGACCTGGTAGAATATTGCCTACCTCTTCTGGGGAAAAGGCGTGATGGTTATGTATGTACTATGTATGTATGACACGGTGCGTTTAGAAAAGAAAATCTAAAAGAAATGATGCGTTTAATTCATTCATTACCAAATAAGTCAGCGTGGTTGACTTTGTCTTAAAATCCTACTAGAAGAGTGTTAACTATTACTGGAGGTTGATATTGCTTGTATCATTAAGATAATGTATTACTCTTATTTTAGGTAAAAGGCAGGAACGTGTTGCTTATTGATCATCCTGCTGGAGTAGGATTCAGTTATGTCACTAACCATACTTTGTTTGTTAAAACCGATAGAGAAATGGGTACGTAGTTATCTGATATGTGTGAACCATTAAATTAAATAATAATTACATTATATTATTCTTACTTTCAGCACTAGACTTGTGTCGAGTCATCAAAAGATTTTTTAACAGACATAAAGAATTTCGCAAAACACCCACATACATAATCGGTCAGAGTTACGGAGGTAAAATAACTCCGCGGTTGGGATTATATTTACACACAGTAGGTACAATGTTCATGCTATAGATGCAATAATTTATTGTTGTTAGTCACTTACGTGATAAGGGAGTTACTCCATATTCCGACAGCGATTTCAAATGTTCGAAGTTCGAGGTCCACGTATTCATGTATAAGATACCTAAAAGTTTTCCACTTCTACAAATCGATACTCTAAGAAACTTATCATTTACTCCAAACTTAGTTTATAGTTATGACGTACGTTAGACGATTCGTACATTTTGGAAATAATTTAGGTACATATGTACCTATTCTTACAGTTTTGTGTATCTACGACTTTCGAATATTTGTCGTAATGTTGGAGTATAGAGTAACCTCCCAGTGTCATCTCATCATTGCTTTTTGAGTATTTAGTTTAATTGCTAGGCATTTGAACATGTTTAAAACATATTTTAAGGCGATAAAGAAGAAGGGTGTAAAGATAAATTTTAAAGGTATTGGTATTGGCGGTGGTTGGGTGAATCCAAAGGAAAGCACTCTGAGTCAACCAGATTTCCTTTACCATACGGTGAGTGAATATTTATAACTCTCATATTTAGATATTATATAAATAAAATTCAGCATAAATAATAAGTGGATGTTCCTGGTATTGATTACGGGATATTTTGTGGCTGTCGAGCATTTGGCCAGAGGAAAGCTGATAAGTTTCCTTTTGTACTCCTGGGAAGACCGAAAGGTATGCCGGTGACTCTAGTCCAGCCCGGTACGCTGCAAATACTGCGACTGGATCGCCACATCCTACGCCAGCATAACGATTAAAACCCTTCCGTGACCGAACACGCATTATGGGCGGTACCAGACATCTCAAGGTGAAAAACTCCCCAATGTACTTTTGCTTAACCGCCCTATATTGGCCCCTCTATATTATACCCTTTACTTACAACAGTTCGAACACCTATTTAAGATTTTATGGGCGTCTGCAACAGAAACGAGGCTACATATTCCTATCAATCCCCTCTGAGTCCTTTTTGAAGAGGGCGTAGAGTCCCCGCTGTATGCTCAATCACAAACTTAGAGATAGTTAGAAATCTGCTTACACTTCAGTGCAGTTCAGTTTACCACTAGATATGCGATTTTTAGCATGTCTGCGGCAAATGAGCAAACAGTTCATCTGATGGTTCGTGATGATAAATGATCGCTGCCGCCCATGAATATCCATAACTCTTGGGTCGTGGATCACTTGCCAGCCCATTAAATCGGGAGAGGAGCGGGAAGGATAAAGAATAGGAAGAGCGGTGTATTGAGCATTAGAAATTTCTGACTCAACGAACGAAACGCGATAGAAAATCTGTAGCTTCACATCGATCTGAGATAGTGGTACCGCCCTGGACTAGCCTGCACATTATTTATTGTCAAGTATTGAAAAGCCTGTCGTGTTTTTAAGCCATATTTTGGATTAGGTAGGTACCTCAAGTAACGTCAGATTATCAATAGGTACTTTTGTTCATCTTCAAAATTTATTTCATTTCAGGGAGCTATCGACCGAAATTTATATTTAGCTTCAACGAAAATAGCGCAAGAGTTGTCAGACACTGTTGATAAGAGAGATTATGGTTTTGCTGCCGTTCTAGATTCCCTCTTATATACGACACTTAATGATGACACAGACATTAATTTTAACAATTTAAAAACTCCAAGCCCATATCCTGCATTATCAAAATTAAATTCACATATGAATAAATATGTCAAACCTGCTTTAAATAAAGTTAATCAAAGTATTCATTGGAAATACTTATCGACTGAGGCGTATCACTACTTGAAATCAAACTTCATAATTCCTGCAACTTCTTTTGGTAAGCGGTTATGAATGTTGTTAATATTATATTGTATATGCATTGCAGATATGTAAAATAGTTTCAAGTTTATTTTATTGTGTTCAACCAATAATGAAAAAGTATGGAATATTTTTTATCGCATTTATTACCTTATGATTCTTATAGGATTTACCTACTTACACTTAGAACCTACATTGTATTATATACCTATTGAGTACATAATATATTGTTATAATCACCAATTGACAAATTAGAAATATCTTAGTTCCTTATTAATAGTTTTAAGACGCTTTAGATATACCCGAACGATGTTATTGTTTATTTTATATCTGCATATAGTGAAAAAAATCGCCATTCATACTTTACCTTTTAGTCATTTAAAAAATAATAATGTATTTTTCTATAATGATTCGTGTGATATGTATTTTTTCAGTGGAAAGGCTACTGAATCAGACAACTCTAAAAGTTGTAGTATATAATGGAAATTTGGATGTGATTACTCCAATAGCTGGTGCGTAACTTGTCTTCCTATTTATAAATAAAATACATCCAACAGTCACATACATGGTCCTGATCCCACACTAAGATCGAGTCTTGTGTCGTGGGTATCAGGAACTACAAGAGACTTTTCGGTCTCACAACACCCAGACCCGAAACAAATACCTGTGGTTCACACACAGATTTGTTTCGGTGCGGGGATCGAACCCACGGGCTCTCGTTTCACAACCGGCGTCTTATCAACTGCGCCACGGAGGCTGTATTTATTATTGGAACCTATCTATAAAAACAAGCAGATCCATTGTTGGCTCATCCTTGTGTATGGTTAGGTAGGCTGCTTATATACTACAGATCGATGACCCGGCAATTTAATCGCTTTATTTTCACATAGTCTCGCTCAGTTTAGTTCTAGCGGAAAGAAAAAGGTACAGTGGAAAAGAGTTATTTTTACATACAAAATGTGGGGATGAGCGAAAAATTTGCACGAGGCGTCGTGGCCATTTGATTGTCAAGTTTTAAGTCAATATTTTGTATTGTATATGTCGATTACTCGTATAAACGCGGTGGCCAACAGACTCGCGGTGGTCGCGGGTTCAAATCTCAGGGCACACCACTGACTTTTTGGAGTCATGTGTGTATTGATAATCAATCACCACGCACTATAACGATGAAGGAAAACATAGTGAGGAAACCTGCATACCATAACGATTTTTAAGAATTTATATAGTATGTGAAGTCCGCCAACCCACACGAGGCGCGTGGTGGACTATATGGCCTAACCATCATTCTCTCGACTGTAGGGAAGACCCGTGCCCTACAGTGGGACGTATATGGGCTGATAGAGACATGATACAGACTCGTGTGTTGAATATTGTTTTGGTGTAACAAATATTTATTTTCATAGGCGCTTCAAATTGGGTGCATAAGTTAAGATGGCCCGGGATGGAAGAATTTGGCAATGCGAAAAGAGTTCGCATTCCCGGGAACAGAAATGGCTATTATAAAGTAGTAAGGCAACTCAGTTTTTGGTCAGTATTCGAAGCTGGACATTGGGTACCAGAAGATAATTCAGAAGCGATGGAGTATATATTGAACCACTTAACCCAGACTGACGTATTGCCGTAATTATTTAGCAATATAAAAGGGGATTATGAAGACTTTATTATAAATTAAGTAATTTATTCATACCCGAAGTAGCAACATTATTGTTTATATAATATAATGGTGACGATACCTATGTATAGTTTTCTTATAGATTTAATGCATTTTCTTCGAGGACGGATAACTTTTAAATTTAACGTAGGTCGAAAAGTATTTACTATAATTAGTATTACATCTCATGTTTACTTTAGCAATAAGGATAAATAAAACTATGAAATTATAATGTTTACTTTTTATTTTTCATCAATTGATTAGGTATATAACACATTCATTATTACTATTACAAACAGCATAATACATTTATTTATAATATTTACAAATAAGTCATAAAAATTATTCAATACATATTGATAACAGCATAAAAAATGCACATTGATTTGCAAGCATCACACTAAAGACATTAAGGATTATTAATGTGCTAGTGTTTGGCTTTAGATAAAGGTGTCGTATATTGCAGGAAGACTGTAGAATCGGGTAATTATATCATGCCCAGATAGTTTACGTTTAGTTGCAAAACCCGTAAAAAATAAAACTTTTTTATAAAATAGCCATATACAGGTGATATTGACACATTGTATTTTATTTAATCTACACGTTCCTCATTACACCAGGGAACATTGTACATAATTAAAAAAAAAATTAAAGAGATTTTTTCTCAAAATAGTTATTTTTGTTTTCATGATTTTTGGACATTCCATATAGATGAATTTCAGTTCGGTTCGGGAACTTACCTGAGTCGTAAAAAGAATCGGTATCTATAGGGATTAATCAAAAGTTTGGAATATAAAATCGCGATTTATGACAAAACTATCAAGCAGTTTTTGATCAAACTTTGTACAATATTACCTATGGGGGTTAGGAACATGTGGTTTAAATTAAATACAATATATCAATTTCACCCTATATACATATGGCTATTTTTTCAAATAATTGATAAATTGATAGCAACATAATATTTTCAACGTAAAACTGGGTTGAACATTGTTCATTCTACAGTCTGCGCGAGTTATATGAGAGTCAGAAATTCGTCTCGATTCGCTTCATTTAATCTGTCCATTACAATTAACAATATATCTGTCCATTGCAATTAACAATGTATCTGTCCATTACAATTAAAAATATGTCAGTTTATAAAATTGTCCTATCGGAATAACTAGAAATATTTTTTAACTAAAGTCCTGATTATAATACGTGATACGTAGAAACCCATTTTATCAAAAATACAATTGTGAGTGGACGTCGTTGTTCACTAAATATTAAATAAGTCATAAGCGTAAAGCCTTTTTAAATAATTTTAGTGTGCAACGGACACGAAAACGCTGAAATACAGGGTATCTCAAGACTGCTACCGAAAACGAAGCCGGGTGGTAGTTTAAGCGACTTCAGACACAATGCAACAGAAAAAGTTGCAAAAAAAGCGACAATTTTTTTTGTATTTTTTTCCTGTGGCCATATTGGGTGGTAAATACTTTTTTTTCCTAAAATAATAGTGTATACCCTTTTATTTATAAATAATCTAAGGTATAAAAGAGTTTAAATTATTATTTTAGCAAAAACTATGGATTTACCACTCAAAAATGACGATATTTAAAAAATCATAAAAAATAATTGTCGCTTTTCTTTGCGAAATGTTTAATTGCATTGTGTTTGTAGTCACTAAAACTACCACCCGGCTTCGTTTTCGATAGCAGTCTTGAGATACCCAGTATATTACGTCCATTGACATTAAAATTAAAACTGTAATAAAAGTTGTAACTGATTTACTTTGATATTTTTAATATTTATTAACCAGGCGGGTGATTAAATGATGTAACACAAAATATAATTCCAGAAACTTATTACATAAAATAAAATTGTACATGTTTTCAATTTTTCACAACGGAATCAAATTGACTGATTGGTCCATATTAAAATTAACACAATTCCTATCTAATATATCTATGGGATACATCTAAACATTTTTCCATGGACAGAATATCTATAAAAATTTTAATAGGCCATGGTTATTATCAATGTTACCGTTTAAGGAAGGTCATGTTGCATATTTGTACGTATATTAATTTGCAAGATCAAATGATCCGACTATTTCATTGTTATTAGGGTTGGTACCGAAATGAATGTAATTTCATACATTTTTTATTTAAATTAGAATTATAAAATCCATTGTTAGTAAACCTAATAGGAGGTCGAAAATTATTATTGTGAAATTATTTTAAACCACCACGTAGAAAGCTGTATCACAGTGCTATAAAATTAATCATATTTCAACTATTTTCTAAGTCATACAATCCAAGGCATGTCTTAGGTTACATTGGAGAAATGCTTCTTGGTTTCAAATTATATATATATATTGAAAAACCGTGCCGATTCCAAAACATACATATTATATCCAAGTTATTATATTGAGTTAGAATTTAAAATAATATTTGATATATACAAATATGGTGCAGCGGTCTGTCTAGTCCGTAGTAAGCAGTTATTATAATTTACGCTCTTTGACAATGCCAGAGCTTCAGCTAATTGGCTACCGTGTAGCAATTTACTCAAAGTACCATTTTCAACAACAACGTAAAAAATTGAGCTAGGTATTTTGAAACACTTTAAATATTATCCAAAAGGCACTAAATTGCGAACACAAAATTAATATATTCCTGTCTACACTCAATTTGAACTCATTGATTTAATTTGATTAATATTAAACTAGCTACTACGCATGTCTCACGGCTTCCCCGTAACACGCGTCGCACACTCGAACGGGTTTAGTGTTGCCAACTAAAGCAACCGTTTTGTCACTACATGCTGCGCAAAATATGTGGCCACATTTTCTACAGTGATGCTGAAAATAAATAAGAACATATTAGAACACTTAATTCCTGAGATGATCATCTTTAAATACAATATCTTAAAAGACTAAACACTGCAGATGTCGTAACAATAATACAATAAATTCAAGATTAACTAAATGCCTGAGAACACAGAGTTATGAACGCATATTATAATAATGCAATATGTTGAATCCAACTTAATCACAAACTAATACAACCCATAAGAACTAATTTAGCAAGATGAACATCCAATGATTATATTTTTTAATTATAGACAACTATCTGTGGTTTAGAATTTCAATTAAAATAATGTCTACATCACCAGGAACATTTTTTTTATAACAACACGTCATAGTTTGAGCTATTTTGTTTTCGCTATGACACATTTATAGAGCCACAAACTTATCTGGCCCGGTGGCCAAAAGTGGAAACAACGACGTCATTTGGAATTGACAATTAACCTGCCACTCACTGACATAACCGGCATTGGTTGTTTACTCAATGTATTTATTTTTCCTGCATTATTAAAAATTAGTGAAAAATGCCGAAAACTTTAAAAAGTGACGCTAGGAACGTTAGACTCCAGGTATTCAATTTTACGAAGGAAGATAAGCGTCTTCAGACACCAATAATACCCGTCGAAAAATTTTATCTATGTGTAGCTGCCACCACAGGCTTGTGTTGTCAGCTTTTCAAAATAAATTCCACGTAAACAGAATTTTGTACGTACTAGTAGAATAGGTGTAAGCACATTTATCATAAACTAAAATGTATCGTTACGTGCGTGGTAGCCTGTTGGTAAATGGACCTGACGCGGCTGCCAACATGTTCACGGTGGTTGTGGGCTCGAATCCCAGGTCACAAATCTGACTTTTCGGAGTCATTTGTGTATTGATAGTCAATAAACACGCACTAAAACGGTGGAAGAATACATAGTGAGGAAACCTGCATACCATAGCGATTTATAAGAATATCTATGGTATGTACATAAGTCCACCAACTCGCATTAGGCCAGCATGGTGGACTATATGGCCTATGATATGGCCTAACCACTCTCAATAGCACTCTCGATTGTAGAATAGGTCCGTTCCTTGCAGTGGGACATACAGGGTATATCAAGACTGCTACCGAAAACGAAGCCGGGTGGTGGATTAAGCGACTTCAGACACAATGCAACAGAAAAAATTGCAAAAAAAAAGCTTTTTTTTTTTTTTTTATTGCAGTGGATGGCGAGACGAGCAAGCCGTTCGCCTGATGGTAAGCGATACGACGGCTCATAAACAGTAGCAACATTCCACTGCGCTCGCCATCTTGAGACATAAGATGTTAAGTCTCAATATGTCCAGTAGTTGCTCTGGCTACAATGTCCTTCAATCCGAAACACAACAGCGCATTTAAGCAGTGTTGTTTCACGGGAGAAATAGACATTGCGGTGGTACCTACCCAGATGGCCTCTCACATATGAGAGACCTACCACCGCAAAAGCTTTTTTTTTGTATTTTTTTTCCTATGACCATATTTGGGTGATAAATACATTTTTTCCTAAAATAATAGTGTATGCCTTTTTATTTATAAATAATCTAAGGTATAAAAGAGTTTAAATTATTATTTTAGCAAAAACTATGGATTTACCACCCAAAAATGACGAAATTAAAAAAATCATAAATATAATTGACGCGTTTCTTAGCGACATTTTTAGTTGCATTGTGTTTGTAGTCACTAAAACTACCACCCGGCTTCGTTTTCGGTAGCAGTCTTGAGATACCCGGTATAGTATATGGGCTGATAGAGATACACTAGTTTAAGGGTATGGGGAGCGATTTGTTAGAAATATTGGGAAAGAAAAATAACATGCAAATGAAACTGGTCTACTCATTTTCCTGACACTATTGATTGGATTGAAAAATCTTACTTCACCCACTTTATTTCTATATCTATTTTTAATGGCACCACCAAATTCGACAACAGCGACTCTCTCACCGGGTCAGATAAGTTTGTGGGACTATAGTTATTTTTGTAGAAGGAATTCAAATAACAGTTTTACTGACATAGACTAATGATATAAAAATGTTACTACTAAAATTACTATTGCTTACGAGTTGAAATACTGTATTTTTACTTCCACAAGTAGGAATAAAATCACATTGTTATTAAAATCCTTCAGAATAAGAAAAAAAAATAATAGTTCGATATACCTTCCGCCTCGTAATATTGAATTCTTTTGAGCAAGCTGTACAGGCAGTAGCGTCTTTATCACTCGTCCACGTCGGAGTTTCTTCAGTTGAAGTGGATTTCGCCTCTTTCTCTAACAACTCAGCTAGTTGCAATTTATTTTCACTTAAAGTAGCCCCAACTTCCTCTAATGTTTTCTGTGCCTCACTGTACTGAATCTTGAGCGAATGCTGTTCCTCTTGTAACGCGAGATATTTCTACACACAGCGAAATACATTTCGATTAGTACACAAATGTTTCGAAATTATTGTCTCTTTATTTTAAAAATAAATGTATAGAATTTGTTTGATACTTTACCAGAAATATTGTAATTTATTTCAAATTGAATATTTTGTCTAACTCCAAACTTTAGGTTCCTTTAGAAGCTATTCATTATTTTACTTCGAATATTAATTTACATTTTATTACTTGTTTATATATAAGATTCCCATATTTGTCAACACTCACCTGTCCTATTAATTTCATAGATTCCAATTCTTGAGTTAACATTGATATTTTGTCGCGGTCACGCATCATTGATTCCTGTAATTTATTTTTGAAATAAAATTATAGGTGCCATGCGAGATGTTAATTTTGGTATATATGTATTTTTGTCACCAAACCGTATTTTTCTATCGATGACACGGGAAATTTTGGACCTATATTCTGTACGCCTATGTTTCCAAGGGGTGGACAGAAGTGCAATTCGTACTACCTACATCTTACCATTTTATTGTAAACCCATGTGACAGGATTGAACTGTGGGTATTATTATTATTTCGTTTTGATGTATATTCGCGTAATGTTATGTATTACAATTTTTACACAACTTTGAGTTATGTGGTTCATATTTATATATTTTTTTCTTTTGATGCTAGGCCGTGAAATCTAATACCAGCACATTTATTAGGTGGTATCGCATACATGTTAAGTTTACTAATGAGTAGAAACTATTAGAAAGTAATAGGCGTATGTGCATAGTATATTGTTACACAACTATTACGTGTCACTCCTTTCTTGTGCAAAATGTACCTTTAAAAGTATTAGCTTGTTATAGTCTTGTTATGTTGCTTATACCGATGTACATAGGCAAGTATGAATAGATATCTATTTATTTACTTAATCATAATAAAATATATTACATCAGAATATGAAGATCTTGGTTCAAAAATGAATCCATCGTCATACACAACAATGTATCATTCTATTAATGCCGTGGTTCCTAACCTTTTTAGGTCCGTTACCCCTATGATCTAACAAAGGTGACTGATTTTACCCCTCCTCCCAACAATGATCTCAAACAGCTCGTGTTAATACTTATACATAGACTTTATTAAACTTAAAACAATTGGACATAACAAATAATGAATAATAACTAAAAATAAAATAACTTAGGAGTAATTTAACAATAATCAGTTAAAAGTTTTAGGCATACATTGGTATGATGAATACTTGTGTTTGCCTGTTATTTATATTGCTTGAATGTATTTATCTATCGGGTATATCAAGACAGCTACCGAAAACGAAGCCGGGTGGTAGTTTTAGTGCTTACAAACACAATGCAACTAAAAATTTCACAAAGAAACCCAACAATTATTTTTTATGATTTTTTAACTATCGTCATTTTTGGGTGGTAAATCCATAGTTTTAGCTAAAATAATAATTTAAACCCTTTTATACCTTAGAGTATTTATAAATAAAAGGGTAAAAACTATTATTTTAGGAAAAAATGTATTTAGCACCCAAATATGGCCATAGGAAAAAAAATAACAAAAAATTGACACGTTCTTTTTGCAACTTTTTCTGTTGAATTGTGTCTGAAGTCACTTAAACTACCACCCGGGTTCGTTTCGGTAGCAGTCTTGATATACCCTGTATATATGTATGCTTATATACCATCTCGTCGATACCCATCACACAAGATTTAACTGGTTTGCTTTTGCCAGATGGCAGATCAGATGGCCGTTTGTGATATATGCTTTCGAAGCTTATAATTTTTAATGCGAAGGTTGGTGGTACTGCTTCGCAATTATGAGTTTGGTAATATCAGGTTTTGTTTCACCTAAGACAATACCAGCTCATTGTTACCCCCGCAAAATACAAGTTTTACCCCCGCGGGGGTAATTACCCCCAGGTTAGGAACCACGGTGTTAATGGGATAAATAATGGAGTAGTAGGTATAACTGATGAAAGTTCATGATGAGATTAGCGATTGTTGAAGACATGAAAATAATATGTTTAGACCACATCAACGGCACCTATGTTATGGTATGCATTGGAAATGATAAGATGGGGTTTACACTAACCCAGACTACATACACAGTCAGGTCATAAGTATTGTCACACAGTAAAAACTTTTCTTTTAGGATGCCGGCCACAAAAAAGTTTATTGAATTAGAATTTCGAATTGTTCATGAAAATAAAAATGTATACTTTTTAGAATTTTACTCATTTTTAAATATGGAGTGGACGCTTAAAGAAGACCGTGTTGCAGTTATTGCGTTGCATCGTTGCGGTTACGCGCCAATTCAAATTTTTAACATACTGAAAAAATTGAATATAACCAAAAGATTCGTTTATCGTACCATCAAACGATTCAATGAAGACTCTAGTGTAGACAGGTCAAGAAGTGGTCGCCCTCGGTCTGTTAGGACTCCAGCAGTGATAAAAGCTGTGAATTCGCGCCGAATTCAAAGAAATCCCAAACGTAAGCAGAAACTGTTCGCCCATCAGATGGGGTTAAGCAGAACCACGGTGAAAAGGGTGTTAAATGAAGACTTAGGGCTTTGGGCATATCGAAGAAAAACAGGACATCGTTTGAATGCTCGTCTAATGGACCTGAGACTGAAGAGATGCCGCGCTTTGTTGAAGCGGTACGCGGGAAAAAAATATCGGGAAATTCTTTTTTCAGATTAAAAAAAAATTACCGTAAAAGAGAGCTACAATAAACAAAATGATAAGGTGTACGCACACAGTAGTGAAGAAGCGAGCAGCCGTATTCCACGTGTCCAACGAGGTCATTTTCCATCCTCGCTCATGGTATGGTTGGGAGTTTCTTATTGGGGCTTAACAGAGGTAAATTTTTGTGAGAAAGGTGTAAAAACGAATGCAGTTGTGTATCAAAATACAGTCCTGACAAACCTTGTGGAACCTGTTTCTCATACCATGTTCAATAACAGGCACTGGGTATTCCAACAAGATTCGGCGCCAGCTCATAGAGCGAAGAACACACAAGACTGGCTGGCGGCGCGTGAAATCGACTTCATCCGGCACGAAGACTGGCCCTCCTCCAGTCCAGATTTGAATCCGTTAGATTACAAGATATGGCAACACTTGGAGGAAAAGGCGTGCTCAAAGCCTCATCCCAATTTGGAGTCACTCAAGACATCCTTGATTAAGGCAGCCGCCGATATTGACATGGACCTCGTTCGTGCTGCGATAGACAACTGGCCGCGCAGATTGAAGGCCTGTATTCAAAATCACGGAGGATATTTTGAATAAACTTTAGTGTCATAAGAATCTATGTTTTGTTAAGTTCATTTTGGTATATAAATGGTTACATAATGAATAAACTTGTTTAAATTATTTTATATTAAACATGTGACAGAATTTATGACCTGACTAGGTATATATATATATACAACGTTGATGCGACCGATGGGTATTAAATTACACTATGTATTCTATACGTCCTTGGTATTAATTCGGCACGGCACAAAAAATAATAATACCAAAAATGAGATTTAGTTTGTTTCAAACAAACTAAATAGCTTCCAAATAATTTTACTCAAAACGCAACCATCCTGTGTAAATAAAGTTCATTGACCTGTAGATACGAATAGATAACAAATTGGCAACGTCGCGTGCGGCGCGTGTTATTTTCGCGCCGCCGCCGCCGCCGCCGCGTGTGCGCACCCCGCTTAGTTTTGAAGTACGCGCACAACATACACTTTTAAAATTACACATTTTAAATTTTCTATATGTCCTCCATTTACGCACAAGAACGCACAAGTTATGGCGCCGGACAATATTATTATTGTTTAAATTCTAATTAAGTCGGTATCCCAGTCTACGCACTTTATTTTTCAAATGCTTAAATAATCCTATTTTTAGTTCTTTAATTATGTTTACTTCTGAGGCATACATTTCCCCCTTAATGTAGCCCCGTAAAAAGAAATCCAAGGGGGTTAGGCCCGGAGATCGCGGTGGCCACCGTGCAGGTCCGAGTCATTGCTGTCTAAAAGTCAATAACACAAAAACACTAACACTAAATAATAATTATCCGAAGTTACGTGTCCTGCCACAATGACAAAAAGAAATAATGTCTTAAAGTTATTTAGTGTCAATTACAAGACAAAATCATAATTGTCGGTGCAAGATCGGCAAGATCAAAGCGGCGCGCCGCGGCGGCTCAGGAGCTTCCGTGTTATATCCGTTCTGAAAGGATAGCGGCGGCACATTAATAACTTTTTTTTTTAGAGGTCAAATTACGTACGGGTCACACACACACTGACCTATTTCTATTTCTTTTACGCGCGAGTTGTTTTGCTAGGTCTCTCTCGTAATGAAAGTGTGGGTGTGTGTGTATTTATTGCTTTCTTGTTTGCATCGGCAACTTTGTAAGTAATATAGTTGTACTTATTATTGTGTGACTTGTGTAAGAGCGGCAACGCGCAGATTTGAGTACGATGAGATTTAAGGTGAATGACCATGCGTTAGGCGTAATCAGCTGTTAGAAAAGCTACATCGTGTTCAAATGGGGCAAAAACTTAAAAAATCATTTATGGCTAAACTACTGCTCCTATTTAATTGATTTTTAGTACAGAGCTTCAAATGGTACCTAGTATATGCTGTTTAAAGAAAGGCCCATCGGTCGCATCAACGTTGTATATATGTATATGGAAACAGTGACTCAATTTTATTGTGCCGATATATTATGTTTTTGTGCGTTTCTTGATTTATAATAAACAATGTGCAGTTCTTGATTTGTTACAATTTTACGTTATAGTCTCATATTAGAGTTTCCTAATTTGGAATGCACGTGTATGGAGGGCGGGGGACTTGGTTATTATCCATTCGCTCCCTTTTCTTGGATTGTCGTAAACAGTTGGAGAGTTACATTGCCTCTTTTTTACCTAGCGTTATCTTCGTTGGTGCCAGGGTTCGCTTTGTGAATTAACATTGAACTTCGCCGTTCTTTAGTAACCTTTTCTGTGAGATTATTAGCATTCATATCATCCCTAACGACATCGAGTCAGTGTTTTTGGGGGATTTTGGGCGCCTTCCCCAATAAGTTTGAGGCCCAAGCATGCGTTGCTATTTATTTTAATGCAGCATTGTGATTTTATGTCTGCTTTTCACAGTATACAATGGACCTGAAGTTTAACAATAGGGATATTGGCTCATAATATAATAAATTCGGCTAAATTTATTTTTTACATAAAAAAAAATAACCTAATATAACAACTTGAGGATCTAATTGTTCGTAATTAATTAAATAAAAACATATAAAAATGTTTTATTCATTACCCATTATCACGTGTCTGCAATCAGCGATCGGAGCGCGCTGACGTCACTGAACGGGCGGCAAAATGATGAACTTAGTTCTCATTTTGATAGAACGCGAGACTGTTAGCGATCGTCGACGTGGATTATAGCCACGTGAACGTGACCGATTGGAGCGTTTTGCAACTATTTTTGTTTACGTATTTTTTATTGAAATATGTTACATGTTTCAGTAAAATTATTCTTTTCGTGTTTATACAGGGCCTATCTCCAAAAAAGTTTCCAAAAATGAGTCAATATCCCTATTGCTAGTAACTTACTTGTAAGGATATCCTCCATTCCCGCTCTATCCTGAGATCTCCCTCGGCGGCGACGGCCCTGGTCTCGGCGGCGGCGGCCTTCTGTCCTAGAGTACGTGCGTTCTCCTCCAAACTCTTTCTAGCTAACTTATCTTCCTGGAATCTGCGCCACGGATATATTTGATTGTGTGTGCGATTCTAACATTTATGTGTATATTGTGAGATTTTGCAAAAAATAATTTAAAATAAAACTATTTTTTAAAATACATTTTTTTACTGTTGTCAAATAATATCTCGTGGTGAGTCGAAAGTGTAAGTAATATATTTTATTTAGTCATGGTCATTAGACATAATTTGATTAGGTCATTAATGTCGGTTAAACGGTTTTAGGAACGATTAAACATAGTTAACGGGCAACATAAAGGAATTGTTTTGACATAAAGCATGCAAACATAACACTGGAATGATAATGGCAAACCTACACAACAAATGTTAAATTAAAACAAACAAGAATCCTGTGGTTTTGTATTCAATAAAATACAGTATGCGACTGAATATGCTTTATTGTAAATAAGGCTTTTACATTGACGTCCTGATTACAAAACTATATAATAGGAAACTTTATAATTACTTTCTCTAAGCACATTTGATGCTACACAAAAACCAGCACAATCAATAATACAATTTTCTCTAAAATATATAAAAATGAGATCTTTGTCCAAATTAACACATATATCCCTGCCATTACATTAATACTTTAAATTAACTACGAGTATACAAAATCACTTCTGTAAATAATTCCACGATTAAACACACTGCAATAAATTAAAAAAACAATACAAATGATTCATCTTTGTACAACTTACGTCCAGTAACAACTACGATATCTATACCGGGTATCTCAAGACTGCTACCGAAAACGAAGCCGGGTGGTAGTTTTAGTGGCTACAAACACAATGCAATTAAAAATTTCGCTTAGAAACGCGACAATTATTTTTTATGATTTTTTAAATATCGTCATTTTTGGGTGGTAAATCCATAGATTTTGCTAAAATAATAATTTAAACTCTCTTATATCTTAGAGTATTTATAAATTAAAGGGTATACACTATTATTTTAGGAAAAAATGTATTTACCACCAAAATATGGCAATAGGAAAAAAATTACAAAAAAAAAATTGTCGCTTTTTTTTTGCAACTTTTTCTGTTGCATTGTGTTTGAAGTCGCTTAAACTACCACCCGGCTTCGTTTTCGGTAGCAGTCTTGATATACCCTGTATAAAATAGATTTTAGTATAATATATCATTTTCCACAATACTAGTCTTAAATAGAAACAAAAAGATGATTTTTTAACAAAAAAGAAATACAATATCATTTTACGTTTAAACCACAGCAACGTTAAAGCTAAAGCGACAGTAGCATTGCCATTCGAATAACATTTGACCATCGTTATTATGAAAATATCAGAATATTTATTTTTTATTGCGTTCACTAAATTCATTGTGAGGGTTTGCCAATATCGAGCGAATGGAAAGAGTTGCCACCGTTTGCAAGCTGTGCATTGGTATTGTTCACTATGTGCGGTTCCATTACTGATATGTGAAGCGCATAAACATGGCGTTACATGACGGTCGCAGACACTCTTTCGATCCTGGAACCTGCCATCTCATAATAAAAACGAACAAAACCTACTTTTCATCAAGTTGATGTATGGTGCTGCCCATTGACTCAGTCTTTGCTTCCAATTTTGTTATTAGCTCTGTTTTATGTTTCAAGGAACTTTCACATTCCTAAAACAAGTTCAATACAATTTAGCTGATTATTAACTCATTTTGAACATAATGTGTGATATGCTAAGCAAATATATATTATTTTATTATTAAGCTTTTCTAACTTTAACGGTGGTTGAATTTATAGGATAAATAATCGCCTTAATAGCCGCATTAGTATTCTAGTGATACATAATAATGATATAATTCTACAACATTTTAAATATTGCTAAGTTAATATTAGTCATTAACAGGAAATACCGTCCGATTTATTTACAAACTCGATAAACAATTTTCATGAGTGTTTGTATCGCGGCGATGATGAAGCGACAACACGGCGATATTCAAGATCCAACGCGAAATATAAAAATGATTAATCTAAAAATGTAGTAGGAATAATCTGAAGTCAAAATTGTTTAAAAACTATTCGCTATAAAGGGAAGATAATAATTATTGATTAAAAACATTTGTTAACAATTCGATATCGCATTCGTCGCAGTAATTATTTCCCTGGTTGACTTAAACTCTTTTCATTACTGTAGCTTTTTTTAAACGGCGGTATTTCCTGGAGGTTAATTTTTTTGTTAGGAGGGCCCTCATCCCTAGACTTTGTACCCTTGTAGGAAGTGCTACTTTGTGCTTTCAGCTTTTCTAATTTTTCCCCTAAATTATTCTCGTTAGTGGTGGGAGACCTGAGGGCTTTGACTAAATCATGATCAGGTCCCAAGAAGTGGTTATATTTCTCAAGGTTGTGAAGTATTTTGCCAATTTGTTCGGCCTTTCCCTGGAGCCTCGACACCATTTCGCCTTTCTGCGTCAGTTCCATCTCGCATTCCTTCCGTACGACAATCGCGGCACAGATGAATACAGCATTTATTAGTATCGGATAACATAAAGTTACATTGATTTGGAATACATAAATATTGCGATACATACATACATAATACATAAAACTCGTTTAGATTGAGTTATAATTTTAAAAAGCGGTTACATAAATACAATAAATGATAAATATGCTCGAACATACAATAAGACACAACACGTATAACACAAAATGTGACGACGTCCAATTATTTATTGTCGGCGAGGTTAACAAACGCATGGGCGGGAATCAAGAAGCATTGGCCTGAGGAGCGATCACCCACGCCCGACCTTCGAATATTTCCTCTCAGAGACTAGGCCGGAAAAAATATTATTTACCAATATGGTGTGCAATGTGGTTTTAGCAGCTCATTAAAACGTGGAAAATTTAATAAAAATCATATTCATGCAAAAAGCCGAGTTGTTGATGTTGACAGTGTAGTGATAATGTAAGTAGTGGTGATTCGGATAAAGATAGATTAGAATACAATCTCCGCAAACATTATACATTACACGTCGAGTTCTGCGATCACCGACGGACCGTGAAGAGTTAAGAAACTTTAGCAACTAACTTGACGCAAGCGAAAGTGAACGGTCAACGACTGGTTATTTAAGGGTACAAAATCCTATAACGTACATATTACATGCTCAATTATTAATTTTGATTGCTCACCTGTAGTTTTTTATACATTTCTAGATTTATTAGTTTTATGTCGTCCAGTTGCCTCCTTAGCGATATGATTGTGTCTTGCTTGTCGTGAATGTCCTTCTCCAATAACTTCATTGCCACTTCCATTTCGGCCTTCAGCGATATCTGAAGCATTTTACATAAAAACATTTTTAATTTCACACCAATTTTCCAAATTTCTATATTATCTATAAGTGAACTTATTTTTTTGACTTTCAAAGAACAAAATTTAATGCATATTTAAGATTGCTTCTATTCGTTCTGTAATAAATCTATAGATTCCTGATGAACTACTTCATCAGTTTTAAATAATATTTTATAATTATGCTTATATTATGAAAATAATCCAAATATTATAAATACCACACTGTTCGCTATTCGTATCGACTTGTGTGAGCCACCCAACACTAATTAGTGAAAGTTTCAAATATTTTACGACATTATTCTACCTGCAAATCCAATTCTTTTTGCATCTCAAGATATTTCTTTCTTTCTTCCTCCAATATTTTCCCCATTTCACTATCCTTATCGTTTTTAGACTTATCGGACGTAGTACTTTTGACGCTGCGTTTTTCCTGGAATTAGCACGAATATTACACATGAGTCGTATTATCTTTTGCTAAGCCGTCAACAAAGTTAGCATATTAATAATGTAATATGCTATATCGGATGATGATATCACAAATAAGCAATCTTCATACAATTGCTAAGTGATTAACCTGTGTGGGAAGAATTGCGACTGATTTTCATTATTTATTATTTAACCATACACAAGGTGGCAACGGATTTTATTAATTGTTACATAGACAATCAGTACAATGATTAATAGTTGGTTTATTATATTGTACAATTATAAAATTTAAATGGTTTGATATTACTCCTTATTAGAGTAATCTAATCCCAAGTACGATTTGCATGAAAATTTGGCAATATGTTGCAAAAATTACGTAATTCTTACCTCTTCATCAGCTTGCAGCTCGGTCACTTTCATCCTCGTATCTTTGGTTATGTCTTGACCTGCACAATAATAATATATAAATAAACTGAAAAACAAAAAGCCGGCGTACGCACAACACAAAACTCACAAGATCTAATCCAGAACGTTTGTGATATCGGTGTTTTTGTTTAGTATTGCCCATTGATGCGGGCCTAAAGTGCATAACGGTGAAGCGGCGCAGTTAAATATATATTGACACCAAATAAAGACGCGGCCGTCGAGACCGGCATACTAACGCATACTAAGCGGTACAATAGAACGTGACTCATCAGTGCAAGCCGTCTTATCTACTGAGTACTGACTACGACTCTCCATTATGATTGACGCCGTGATTTCGATAGTAAACACCTGTGGCCGTGAAGTTTCGCTTTCCGTTTGTGCTAATGTCACTGGACAGTCGACAATAATTACTACTACTTAATGGGATAGTTTACGATGCAATTACAACCCGACCATCGCGCTTTGTTGTGAAGTTTTAATGTAAACAATATTCTATTGACATTTCCATGAGGATAAAAATTTTTCAACATCTGTGAGTTCACATACACAAACATGAAGGTGAAATTAAAATTTTCCTCATTACAAGAATACGTCATTATTAATTCTAAGTAATTATTACAAGTCATAATTTAATTTATATTAAATTAGTTATGTGATGATTAATTAATATTACCTAGGGCGTGTTTCAGTTGATTGTTCTCCTCTACGAGTTGTATCATAGTGTTTTTAGCGATCGCCAAATCTTCCTTCATGAGTGCATTTGTTGTAGTCAGACCTTCGACCTTAGCTTGCAGGTTTGCTACCGTGGCACTACAAAATATATTACTCGTTACTTACACAATGGAATCAAATTGTCTGTTATGGTTATTACGGAACATTGATTGGAGTTAATGTATTCCTTCTTTAATCTAATTGTGAAACAAATGAGCGTGCTGAATAATGCGATGCGTTTACAAATTAATATACTGAGTAAAAATAGTCTCTCACAGAAGCGTACAAAGATTTACTATTAGTTTAACTATCTGTGAATTGCGAAACAATGTGTGGAAAGTCGACAGCGGTTCCCACTTACTTGAGATGTCTATTCAGTTCCTCGATGTAATTCTTTTGGTCCAGCATTGTGTTGATGTGGCGCTGTTTTGGCTCATTGTTCGAGTTGTTCTCAGCGCCGGCTAAGTCATTTGACGAGTTGCTGCCGCGCAAGTATAGCGAGAAATCTATGACGCCTTGTTGGCTGTCCAAATCTTCTTCCTATTGAAAATGTTCCGTATATTTAAACTTGATCGTTTAAGTATTTAAATTATTCTATGGAAATTCAGGCAGTATTTGTAGCAGAAACTTTTCGTTTATAACGCAACGACGTCGTCTTAAGGCCTTAGTTATAGACAGTTTTAAATATCTTATTTTAGACGTCGAATGTTTTGTCTTCTTAGTTTAACTGAATTCAAATGTCGTTTGATAGGAATAAAACATTCGATAGCTAATATAGGTTTTAAACAAGTCCATGAATAAGGCTGTAAGTCGTAAACTATCTTAATTAATGCATTTTATTGACAGATAATTTTGTATTTAAAAATAAAATGCATTATTTTATATGACTTTATATAAAATATTTTATTTTTATATGCATTCTTTGTGGTGATAGTTAATCACCTTCAACACGCTTTTTAACGGTGAAGGAAAATATAGTGAGGACACCTGTACACCATATTGATTTGAAATTATTCCTATGGCATGTCCGCACTAGGCCAGCGTGGTGGGCTATATGACCTAACCACTCTCAATCGTACTTTCGATTGCAGAGGAGGCCTGTGCTCTGCTTGGGGCGTATATGGGCTGATACAGTACATATTATTATTTCTCTTTATTTTAAGTCTTTTTTTTACATTTTTATATATATATTAAAAAACAAAATACATATAAAAATATAAAAAGTTATCCAACGATGGCGAGGCTCGAGACCCAAGCCACCGGTGGTTAGGAGCCCAAAGTGAGGAACCGCCTCACAATACGTGCCGTGTCAAGCAATACTGCCTTCTGAATCTGACTCCTGACCCAACAGCCGATTGAGAGCCTCTGTAGATGTTGGTCGAGGCTCTTTGGTATCAACCCATGAGCAGAAACGACAATCGGGACAATAATTGTTGAGTCGACATCCCACATGTCGGCAACCTCGTGTGCCAAATCTAAATATTTAGACATTTTGTCTTTTTCAGCTTTGACAAGGTTATCGTCATGCGGGATGGTGACGTCAACAAGTATAGCCCGACGCGCCAATCGATCTATTATCACAATGTCAGGCTTATTGGCTGGAATAGTCCTGTCTGTGATAATAGATCGATCCCAATACAGCGTTGCATGACCATTTTCGAGAACTGGTTGGGGCACATACTGGTAATATGGCACTTCAGGTGTCACAAGTCCATATCGAAGGGCAATTTGCTGGTGTATGATCTTGGCTACTAGGTTATGTCTATGCAAATACTCGCCGTTAGCAAGATACGAACAACTGGAGATAACATGCCTGATAGACTCGCCAGGACGGTGGCATGCCCGACAGATGTCGACCGTACCGTCCTTCAGGATGTATTTCCTATAGTTGTTCGTCTTAATAACTTCGTCCATAATTGCAAAGACAAAACCCTCGGTTTCCCCAAAGAGGTTACCGAAGCGTAGCCAAGACACAGACGCTAGTCGGTCCACATCAGGCCCATGAAGGGCTCGATAGAACCGACCGTGCAGCTCTTTGCTCTTCCATATGTCCTCGCGATCCTTAATGCCTACCACCAGAGGTTTCCGCCAGTTCTCAATCGCCAAATAGAGCGGGGTAAATCCTTTATCTACCATAACTACAACCCTATGCATATCAACATCACTGTGAAGGAAATAATCCCTAAGAT
Source organism: Hyles vespertilio (assembly GCA_009982885.2). Taxonomy (NCBI): domain Eukaryota; kingdom Metazoa; phylum Arthropoda; class Insecta; order Lepidoptera; family Sphingidae; genus Hyles; species Hyles vespertilio. The sequence continues at coordinate 12,863,127 of CM042809.1, read as the reverse complement.
TGCACACCTCGCGATTATGCAAGTCCTTAGCATTAAGAATGCCTCGGCCACCACATCTCCGCGGGATGTACAATCTCATCACTGATGATCGTGGATGATGCATACGATGTGCAGTCAGGAGAGTTCGGACTTTACGATCCAGGGCGTCCAATTCGGTCTGAGTCCATTTGAGTATGCCAAAAGAGTACATGAGTACAGGCATAACCCAACCGTTAAAAGCGCGAATCTTGTTTCCACCTGATAAAAAACTGTTAAGTACTTTTGTCAGGCGGCTAAAAAAACGCTCTTTCAACGATCGTTTTACATCTGCACCCATGATACCTAGAGCTTCAGGCATACCCAAATATTTGTAGGTTTCCGTCACGGAGAGGGATCTGAGCCTTACAGTCTCTGAGACTAGTATGTCATCAGAGACCGCAACCTCCCCTCGCTTCACATGGATAACCGCACATTTATCTACACCAAAATCCATATTGATTGATTTGCTAAATATATCCGTTATTTTTAACAACTCAATCAATTCGGTTTGTTTCGATGCAAATAACTTGAGGTCATCCATATAAAGCAAGTGAGAAATAGGCTCAGAGCCTCTCCGTAGACGGTAGCCTAACCCTGAATCCAACAACAGAGTGCTGAGGGGATTCAGGGCCATGCAAAACCACAGTGGACTCAGACTGTCGCCCTGAAATATACCCCGCTTGATTCTAATCGGCTCGTCACAATCAGGAGGAACCGTACCACCTGGATATCTTAGGACAGTGGTCCACTGCCCCATACAAGACCCAAGGAAGTTGCATAAATTTGTATTAATTTTATACAAATTTAACACCCTCATGAGCCATGTATGAGGCACCGAATCATAGGCCTTTTTATAATCTATCCAGGCAGCCGATAAATTCCTTCGGTTGTGACGAGCCTGTTGGCAAATGGTCATGTTAATGAGAAGGAGCTCCTTAGTACCACGGGACCCATTCATGCAACCTGTTTGGCCGGAAAAAAGAATTTGGTTAGAATTTATATGGTCTGTAATTTTAGATCTAATTATGGAGGTCAAAACTTTATAAATAGTGGGAAGGCATGTGATGGGTCTATAATTTTTTGGTTCCGTGGTACAACCGGACTTAAAGAGAAGGTGAGTAACACCTGTTGTCATAAATGCTGGAAGGGATCCCCGCTCAAGCGCATCCTGGAATTGCACTGCCAATCGAGCATGCGAACTTGGAAACCATTTTAACCAGAAGTTGTGCAGACCGTCCGGACCCGGTGACTTCCAGTTTTGCGTCTGTCTAATTGCAGTTAGCACATCTTCTGGATTGATTAAAATGGTTTCCATAGCCGGTATTGTCTCGCAAGCTCGATCTACAACACTAAACCAGGAGGCTTCAGTGTGAGAGACAGGCGACGACCAGATATTCGTCCAGTATTCACGCATTTCGTGAGCACTGGGAAGCCGCCCATCCACCACACCTTGTGGAGGATTCTCCCAACATCTATAAACCCTCTTTTGGTCAGTTTGGAACTTGCGATTTTGTTGGAAACGATCCCATCGCCTCCTGTAGCGACGAATGCGGTTCGCCCACGCATAGACTTTTGTTTGAAGAAGTCTATGCGTTCTGTGACGCAAAGCCTATAATTTCGAGGACTTGTGTTGGTCCCCGAAAAAGCCTGCGTCACAAAACGCATAATCTTCGGCCTGCTGTTTCCTTCTTTAAAAGAAATTAGCTTGCCGATGAGAGTTCGGGCCCTGTTGATACGATCCTCTATCCTCCGCTGCCAGGCAGGCACAGTTACAACACCTCGAGTAGCTCTATATTCTTTTGGGAATTGAACATTAGCCACTCGACATGCTGCGACGGCCGCGCAGTAAAGGATCGAGTGCGTATCAACAAGATCCCGACTGGACTCCAAGTATGTAGGTAACATGGAGTCCAAAGCTCCCATCAGCGCCAAATTTCTTCTATGCGTTGGCAAACGTGGCAGACGCGGTCTACAAGACGCCGATAAAGACGCAAACTCCAAAATCGCACACTCCAAAGCTCCTCTCAATACAGTACATTATTATTTTTATTATCAAAGAAACATGTTTAGTCACAACAGTTTAGAAAGTATACTGTCATAGTTTACCAAACGTAGCAATGTAAAAGCAATAAAATAAAATTGAATCGACAGCTCAATAAGGACGGTCTGTGGTTACTGGTCATTAGTTTGGCAACTTTCTGAACAAAGACTTCGCGGATAAAACATATTATCCCCCAAATACTGGATAGCTACTCAGCCACCGGACTCATTTGATATGACGTTATTTTGAGGTTCTGTTAAATTTCGAAATGAAATACTGGATAGCCATTTAGCTCATAAATCGGTCTACTCAGCAAACATCCAGCTAAATTTCCACAGATTAACGAAAAGTTTGTTTTCAGTTACAATTTTTATTGTATAAATATAAACGTTCCATTTGACGCAATATTCTTCATACATAATTTCCCTAAATTGGAAATTTAACCCTTTATATTTAATATGAGGAATCATTGTAACGTTTTTACTTTTGTTACGATTATGTTTAAAGCTATATTATATATTGCCATGTTATTATTTTAAAAATCTGTTAATAAAATCATGTGGGTGAAAAAACTTATGTCCCTATATCCGTAGCGAGTTTATTAAAAATATTATGATGTTTGTTTATTTTATTTATTGTTTACAATTGCACTCGGTTTTAAAGTTAGTTTTTGGAATATTTTTTCAATAAATAGGTATATAAAATACCAAACAACGGCTGCAGAACCACCTAAGTACCAAATGGAGAAGACTATGTAAATAAATACGATATGAGAAAGAAGCTGTGCTGGATATTATAAACAGGTAAGTATACACGTATTCCTCTAAGTTTTAACGAATTTATATGATAATTAACTATTTAATATATAATATGAATCGATTATTCACACATTTTAAATCATCATCATCATCTACAGCCTGTAGGATCCCACTGCTGGGTACCTATAGGCTTCTCTCATATTATGCCTCCTATATATTATCTCCTCCTCATATAGTAGTATTATGTAATAAATATGGAAAATAAAGTATGGTACAATGTGTATAACTATAAATAATCCTTTGTTTCAGGAACTGGAGTGGAGTACATAAATATCCAATGTGTACCTATATAATAAGACCGTCCAAGAAATATGGCTCATATATATAGTGCCATGTATATCAGCTATAGACTAAATGAGTAAGCTCAACAAATATATATAAAAAATAAAAAGAGATATATAAAATTATGACATACTTTAACTTAAACACTTTTGCAGGTAACGCTATAGAAATCATGCATACAACAAATCATTTGGACAATACACACCCTTTTGAAATGAGTATGTAATATAAAAATATACAAAAAAGAATGAGACAAATTGTGTCAAGGAAGAAATATTTGCATCAGAAAACAGTGTTTTAAATCAAAGTTGAAGAATGTTATGAATTTGAATTAATATGTAATACATAAAATAAATTGTTTATTTCACCTATTTTCATTGTTAAAAAATGTCATTATATTTCTATTGTACATTTTTAATAGTACATTTATTAATTTAGTTAATAATGTTAAAATAATTGTTATTATTTTGTGTTTATAAAGGAATATAGATATAAATGTAAGACAGATCTAAAGAAATGTAGATAATTAAAAAAATATAATATGTACTAATGCTGTTATTAAAATAAATATACTACAATAAAACATAACTCATTTTTATTTGTATTCATTCCATGGTAATTCAATAAAATGCACTGTACGGTTTAAAATATGTATTTTATTATATTATTCCTTGTTGCAACATTTTCATTGGTTATACTATGTGGAGCTGGTGGAAATGATTCAGAAAGATCAATCTCCAATATATGATCATTCTGGGAACATGCTATATTATGTAACACAGCACATGCCTCTATAATAGTAAACAAATTTTCAAAAACTTATAGCCCAACTTGCAGACAAGAAGATCTTTGTTGTAAAACCAAAGACCCTCTCCACTGGGTTTCTTGTTTTAGTATGGTCTTGATTGTAAGCTTCTTCAGTCTCCCCTTTCCAGAAATGCACATAAAGGAGAATCATTGAAATTTTTACTATCATGCACCGCGCCTGGCCATCGGCCTATAATGTTTCTTATCCTCAAGTTAGGGTCGCAGACTGCTTGCACATTTATAGAAAAATGGCCTTTTCTGTTTCTAAATGTTTCTGCTTGTGGTCCTCCTAAAAACAAGATAGTAAAAATTAGAGCTCTAGCAAATATTCTTATTTCAAACTACAAATAATTTTATGTAGATTGAAAAAATATATTCATAAAATTGAATTCTTTATAGGAAACTACTATTGTAGTTGAACATTGTTCCAGTATATACTGAATAGCTACAATCAGTACAAATCATTGTATGATTAATTATATTATATTATATATTTAGCCCTACAACTATTTAGAGAGCTTGGTTATATGGGGTACAGTGGGCTGGGGAAGAGCCAATTACCTGCTAAATGTTTTGATTCCAACAAGCATATATATATAAATTATTGTGTAGAAATCATTTAGTGTGCCTTTATACTGTGCATAATATATTATTCTATTCTTTGATTAATAATATAATATTATGTACAGTAAAAAGGGATACTCTAAATGATTACTACACAATATAAAATACGCTAGGCATTTTAGAAGCACATTTAGTTAAAATAGGATAAGAAAACATATATTTGTGTACATGTAAAAGCTTAATAGTTATGTATACATTATTATAAGTAGAAATTACCTGGAGATTTGATCCTTATATGTATGAAATTTATAACTTCAATCACTCCTGCGATCGCATAGAAATCATTCGCAATATGGCATTGTTGTTGTTAGTTGGGAATTTTCATGCCACGATTTTGTAGTTTAACTAACTCTGCTGCAACTTTGTGTTGTACAGTCGGCTGTTCCACATGAAATACATCTCCAATAATCTTCTGGTAACTGCCTGTCGTAGAATATCATAAAGCAAGTAACAGTTGGTCGCAAGTTTTTACCAATCGACTTCTATTTGTAGTGGGTTCTATTTTGCCTCCAGCAAGGAACGCAGATGCAGAACAGTTTCTTTCTTCAGGCGGAACCTCACTTTGTTTGAATGTTTTCTTCTTTGTATTTGTCAAAAGCATTGATTTTTTTCTTGATTGACTCGCCTTGATGAAGCTATATCGTCATCAGACAGCGATGAAACCGACGCGAGAGTCATTTTAGTAAATTTTATGTAGAATTGATGAAGTTAAGAGTGGTCGCAGGCGGCCTTAAGACGACGGCTGCTTAAAACTAGAAATTCTTAAAAATTTGACTGTTTGACAGCTGTCAAACTCTTAAGTTGCTTTCGAGAATACGAATCGGATGAATAATGCCCCATTAAATATTTAATTCTTAAGTGGTTTAATCGAAGTTATATTTAACTGGAATCAATTTAACAGGTCATTAGAGCTAGTTAATCGGAGTTAAAAGTTAATTGGCTTTCCAGTATTTGGGCATATGAGAGTTAAATATCTAATATTTTTGTTTTAATTGCAATTAATGGCAAGACGTACATGCCATATCCCTGCTGGTAAGTGATACAACCACTCTTGAGCAGTAGCAAGTACCAACCACCACCATGAATTACAAAAGCAATGCTTGGCATTCCAGTGCGCTCATCCTCCTCAGACATAAGATGTTAAGTATCAATATGGTAGGAGTTACTCTGGCTACAATTTCCTTCAAACCGGAACAAAACAGTGCATTTAATATTATTCATAGCGATATACCCAATAACAAATGGTTGTTAAAACGAACAGACTAATTTATAATAGCATGGGGTTTGGCAGGTGGAACGGGGCTATAAAATGCACACGTGAGTCACACAGACGATGCCAAAACCACAAGTTTGTTCACAACTGAGCAGGTAATTGATAGCTTTGAACACAAAGGTACTTTGTGAGCGCATAATAATTACTGACGTTCCCAGCAATGAGTTTTTTATGAAGCTTTTATTAATATGATCATAGTGCATGCGATTTTAGTACGAGAATTCGAAAAAGAAAACAGAAAAAGGGATCACTCATTATCATACTGTACAATAATTACTGTCAAAGAAATTCTAATCAATCGATTGTTACATCAGTCCTCAAAATAAGAAGATTGGTTTATGGGATATAGAGATACATCTAAAATACACAAACTGCTAAAATTTACCCCTTCCCGTACCTATAGTTTTTGTTACAATCGGGTAAAAATATGCAATATTGTGTAATGTGCTTCTTTGCGTCGAATTAGGATTTTAAATATTATCATAAGATAGCATATTTACCTTCACGCACAAGTTGCAATCCACAACGTTCAGCCCCACCAATAGACCAGTTATGATGACCGCTTCTTCGTTCAACATGAGGGCATGAGGTTCAAAGTACTCCTCCAGCGTGTCTTCACGATGTTCGAGAAGAATTCTTAGGTAATCCGCGAGTCGTTTTTGCATCAAGGCGAGTCTCAGCCAGGCACGAGCTCGGCCCATGGCAGTTCTAAAATAACACAATTTATTGCTACGTGCTTGCAGTTATGCTCTTTTTATGTATGTAGCTTCGTGTGAAGGAAAAACATATCTACAGAATGTGGATAATAGTTTTAACTTACTTGACAGTAGGCAGATCTCTAACACTCGCCGTGATATCAGCTGCTTCCGGCGAATATTTCTCCACCATTTGAAGAATGTCCCACAACTCTTTCTTAGGACCAAGAAGTCCCTGAAAAAAATATTGGGACATCACATTTCGCCCATACATTTGTAGCCTTACACGCAATTTTCATTACAAGCACGTAATAGTACCTTTTTAGGTTTGAGCCCATGACGCATAACATGTTCGAGCACAATAAAGAAGTGATGTAACGGCAAGTGGTCGCTGTCGAGCATTCGGCCATAACGAAGCGATTGTTCAATTAACTCCTTCACAATGAGCTTAGAGATGTTTACGAGATTACTGCGCTCAATCACAACTGGGTCTCGGGCTACAACAAAAGCATTATTTAGTCCATTTGTAATACACATGTATATTTATTGTCTGAGAAATTTTACCCATTAACGAGTGCATAGGATCGTCAGGTGATGTGATGGCTCCGTTGTCGGAAGGTCGGATGTAAGAATCTTGCATTTCCATGTCGTGCAGCTCTTTGAGACAAAGCCACTCGCCGTCGACGGACACGCGAAAATTACACAAGTATATAGTATCCTGAGCGCCGGCCATATCGGCGTCGGGATTTCCGTCGCTTTGCTGTTGTATAGCAGATGGAATGCCTAATTCAGGCAAGGGATCCACCCCACGAACCGCGGCAAGAGAACGCATAATAAATTAGCAAATAAACTATCAAGCAAAACGGGCAGCACTATTTCTTTAATCTTGATCAAGCCCTCGTATACATTTCACTTAAGGCGCAATTTGAAGGTCAAAGTTAAATGTATATCTTCGCACTTAGTTACGACGCACGAGTCTGTTTTCTTTATTTACTATGAGGAGCCGATGTCCTCAAGCCAGTTGCTGCTTTTAGAAGAAAAAAAACAGTTGCACGACTGTAAGTAAAATGGTGTTTTCCAGTGGGCTCAGAATAAATATTGATTTCCCGGCATGTGTTGGTACGGCGCGGCGGCGCGGTGAAAATCAATACTTAGGCACGGTGGTGCCATCTATGAAGAGGGTGCAAAAATAAATTATGACGTAGTTGCTAGACGTTTGTTAGTAGAGTTGTGTTATAACAGGTCAAACTCAATATCTGTTCCTCCTGTTACTGTTCCTTCCAAATCACAGTTCCTAATAACTGTTCTTAAATAACAGCCTGTTATTTTTATATCATTTTGTATGTATGATTTCTTCTAGCGCTGCATATTGTATTTGTCAAATAAAATACTAGGTGCTTCTCGTTCTAGCAAAGGCCTATTCAGATGGTGTGAGGGAGACGGAACGTTATAACAAGTAACACGACCTAATTCAAGAAGTATTTTTTAAAGACGATTTGTTCGTACATGACTGCCAACTGCTTTTTTTCGCATAAATACTAGGTGTGTCTCGTTTTAACAAGTGACATTCGTGTGTACATTTAAAAGAGACGGGTGATGAGAACAGTTTTGTTAATACCAACTGTTATATTTTTAAGAACAGATTAGGCCTGAGGAACAGATATTTGTTAACAGTGAGAACAACTGTTATCTGTGATTTGCTTCTACCTGTTCTTTTGAACTGTTACGATAAATACGCATCACCCCTATTTGTTAGCCGTCGCTCGCCAGATTATAATGGAGCTCATCCTCTTACAATAAGAAGCAATATTATTATTGTTTGCTAGAGACAAGATGCAGCGAGACTACAAAAAATACGTACAGACTTACAGTAGGTATCCCTAAATGAATTAAGTTAATACTTTTTGTTAGTTGGGTCTAAGGGTGAAGGTTTTTTATTATAATGCGGGAAAAAGTGTAAAATATAGAAACGCTAATTCACTGCTCAGCTGATCAGCACCGTCGGCTGAACGTTACTGTTTCATATTTTATTCCGTGACTAAGCAGTCAATACTGTAACCATACCTAACGTTAATATGATTATATTGCTAGACTAGCAAGGCTATAGCTTATTTATGGGATATAATAAAGTTTTAATATTGATAAACACCAACCAACCTATCCATGGTTGCCAAATAGTCAATGACCCCTACTACTTAGGGGCCGTCCATTAACCACGCGAGGGTTTTGATAAAAATCACGAAATATCATAAGAGGAGGGGGGGCTCTAGTAAGATATCACGTGTATTTTTTTCGACACATAATTTGAATTGAAAAACTACATAATATTATATAGATGAAGTTATTTTTAATGCTGAACTTGGGTGTAGCTCGGAAACTTACCTAAGCGGTACCCAAAAAGACATACAATATTTTTTTTAAATACATTTTTGGGTGTTTTTTTTTTAAGTTTGTATCTAGGAGGAGATATATCATTAAAAATGTGGAAGTTTAGTTAGAAGCTTGAAAAGTCTATTTTTCAGATCGAACTCCATTTCTTGATTTCAAGCCTGGTTAATAAGCGATCTTAAGAAAACCAACGATAAAAAATAACAAACTATTACTGATCTTTAACAGCGTGCATTTTCTTGGGTGATGTATAATTAGTGACATCATTGTAAAGTTCTAGGAGATAATTTACCTTCTTTTAATTTAAGCCTCTTTGTACCAGGTGGGGTATCTTACACCCCAGCGGGTATAGTAGCGCAAATAATAGGTGAATCATAAAAACACTGTAGCTCCTTGTCTCAGTAGACGCGAATAGATGATGACCCTATCAATTCTGTTAATTCATGTCCGTTGAAATACTGTTTTTACGTGAGTTATACGCGAATAAAGCGCGCTGGGGTATCTAATGACTAGAGACCGGATTATATGCAATTGCATATTCCCATATGCATTTGCATATTTTAGCCATTCTCAGCGGTAATAGCATATTTTACCTAAGATCAAGTTATGATGCATATTACAATATTTTTCACTCACCCTGCGTTTCGAAATGCGACCAAATTTAATAACAGTCACAAAATATAAGGGCTTAGCTATTGAGGACCTAAGTTCAAATTCTGCCCAGCTACCTCAGTGGATGTGTAGCGAAAATTTTCCACTTACAAAAATATTCTAAATGATCGTAGACACAATCTTACCACTGAAAATTTAGAAAGATATTTGATTGCTTACGTTTACAAAAACTTTAAATAATTTTAATGTCATATAATGTTACTGTACCTATTATTGCATATAAAAAAATAATTTACTAATTGTATGTTGATTTTGAAATAAAAAGGAAATGAATACATTTCTCTTTTTTTTTGAGATTCCTAAAATTTATCATTTAATTTCGCATATTCTGCCAATTTTCGTGCATATTTCAAGTATTTTTCATGCATATTTGCATGCATATAACAAGCTTTTTATGTTGCATATTATCCGGTCTTTACTAATGACCCACCTTGTACAGCGCGTATATAAAAAGTAACATTTTTTTGTTTTTATGCTTTACACAGTTATGTCGCTATTGTTAAAATGTTAAATTTCATATAAACATGCCTTAGGTGAAGAAATCTGGCATGTCATCACCATTTTTGGAAGAAACACGATGAATTTGTTTGTGAATCTATACTAATATTATAAAGCTGCAGAGTTTGTTTGTTTGTTTGTTTGAACGCGCTAATCTCTGGAGCTACTGGTGCGATTTGAAATATTCTTTCAGTGTTGGGTAGTCCATTTATCGAGGAAGGTTCAGGAAGCAGTAGTGATATTTCTAACAAATACGAGGAAATTTTGTTCGTTTTTCGTGGTCCGATTGGTCGATATTCTAAACTGATAGTCAGAATTAAACATTTTGACCGCCATTTTAAAACGTGTATGCACCCGGGCGGAGCGGGGCCCGACCACTAGTGTAATATATACGTAAAACATGTCTCTGATATGACTACACTTATTGTTTTATATCAATGACTGGCGAGACGAGCCAGCCGTTCGCCTGATGGTAAGCGATATGACCGCTCATAAACAGTAGCAAAATTCCACTGCGCTCGCCATCCTGAGACATAAGATGTTAAGTCTTAATATGTCCAGTAATTACTCTGGCTACAATGTCCTTTAATCCGAAACACAACAGTGCATTTACACTGTTGTTTCACACGAGAAATAGACATTACGGTGGTACCTACCCAGATGACCTCTCACATATGAGAGACCTACCACCAGTAAATATAGGTGTTCCCAAATTATTACCAGTAGTATGAGGAATGCTTTAATACTATTTGGTTATAAGGACAGTATCAACATCTTTTAAACTTTTGCAGAAAAGAGTTTATTTGTGTAAAGATTACATAGTTTTTATTATTATGCAATTTTTAATATCATTTTGCAACCTAATTTATTATAAGTATAAGCATAAACAAAAAAAAAGTAGCTAAGGACCTATAGTACTCGTAAAAATAAGATTCACATAAAACACACATCTACAAGGAAATACAAACATTGTTTTAGGGCTCAGCTGTATTCAATTTATCATATGGTTAATAAATTTACTAACTAATGCAGAATTTACCTAATAAACCGGGGAAATACCTGGAAAAACCTTCTGAAAGCCTGTTACATTATCAGCAATATTTAAAAAGATATGTAGATATATTTCCTATAAAAATATACGTAGACGGATTTCCTATAAAAAGATACGAAGACAAGGCATGTTATGTTTGGAATTCACATATTATTTTTTGTCAGAATTGCTTTAACACCAATTTTCTTTCTTAATATATTATTTTTCCATGATTTAACTAGTAGAAAAACCAATTGTAGTCCGAGGATCAACTTTTGTATACAAAATTAAGTTATGTTTCATTACTGTCCACAAGAACTTATTCTTACTATTTCAAATACATACTTTATCAATTAATCAATTTATTAAAAGTTATAATTATATTATGTTACCAAAAATATATATGGGTGTTATTTTACCCCACCTTACACAGGGCGGGAGTTAAAGTCACCTGGTACACGGAAGGTGCATATACTAGATACCTTCGTAGCATGATTTGGTGCTGATTATGACAAATCAAAGTAAAATTGGCCATTATGACTTTGACACTGGTATATTTTACTGGAATTTTTGATAAGGCAGGATATCGATGCGACTATGATGTTATCAAAATCTTATGAGACGAGCATGCCATTAGCCTGATGGTAAACAAAACAACCGCTCATAAAGAATAGCAAAACCAATTACCACCTTGAATTACAAAGCAATGCCTGTCATTCTACTGTGCTCGCCATCCTGAGACATGAGATGTTAAGTCTCAATATGTCCAGGAGATATTCTGGCCACAATATCCTTCATTCCGAAAAACAACAGTGCATTTACATTGCTTTTTGGCAGTAGATATGGACATTGCGGTGGTATCCAACGCGGTGGCTTCTCACATATGAGAGCCCTGCCGCCCGTTTCTGACTAGACTGGTTGACCAAAGAAAAGGTGAAAAAATGGTTATATAAGGATATTCGTACAAATGATGCACATCTTTCGATAAATAATATAGACCAAAGAATATTGTCGGTTACTGTTCAAGCTTTAGGCTATGCTCAAGACACCTTAAAAATTCAAACTGCTCTAATTTGATAATCTTATTAGTCTTCAAAACATTTAGAGCTACTGCGTTTATAACAAAAGTATCTTGTAAATTCTGATACCCATGACACAAGACTCAATTTTAGGGTGGGGTCACAAGTATGTATGTGACTGTTGGGTTTATTTATTTCCTGTTTAAAATGTAGAAAAAATCTGCTCTAAAATACTCTCATTTGAATGTCTTGCATTTAAATGCATGGGTATTTGGTTAATGTTTTTTTAATTTCACATATTAAGGAGATTCATTATCCATAATTGATTTAATATCATAATTATAAAAAAATACAAACTTAATTACAAGATAAATTATGTTTTTGTCAATTTATTATGTTACAACAGAAATCAAAAAGTGTTGTGAATTGAATTGGTCAAGTAAATATTCATTGCAATTTCAAGAGAATATGTATTTCTTGGATTTGCATACATATATATACATTACTACTAATACTAATTACTCATCCATGTTTCAATATAAAAAAAAACATTTAACACTTAATTATTATTATTTTGTCATGTTATGTATCCAACAGAGAATAATGGAGTATTAATTAAATAAAAGCAATTGTGCATTCATTTTAAATACTAACAATGTTATTTACAAAGTTCCCATATGTCATTGAAACCTACATCAATAGAGATAAGCAAAATTGATAAACAAACATATTAACACAATTACATTTTTTTGCAATATTGGTGTAAAGGATCAATTAATTATATCGCATTGTAAATCACGAGTTTTAATTACATTTTAATTGTTTACATTTTTTATACACAATGTTGTCAATGTAGGGCACCAAAAAGTCACACGACCGTAAGCGGTTTGTTTAAATTTCATATTATTGTAACTTATACACCGCGAAAAGCTAACGACATGAATATGTATCGATAAATAAAAGCAATCAATCAATATGCATAGATATCAAAGAAGGCGTACTTACATTTTGAACTGTAGTAATAAGATTTGTACGGTCTCGATATCATTAGTTCAGGCCATTTTTCTTCCTTTGTGGACGACACGGACGGGGGTCTTTCAAATGATTGATTCCTTCCAGACGATATTGATGTTGCAGGCGACACTTCCGCTTCTGTTTCTTTTGACGATGCCATAATTTCATTTAATCACTTTAAATTAATTCTAACATTTCGAGCAAAATACACAATACAGTAAACGCGTCAATGTTATGTCATATGTCAAACTGACAGAGTTTCGTTTAGAAATCGCTCAATGTTTCAATTCAATGAAGTGTGTAATACCTATTTGTTTTCGACAATCATAAAAAAATAATTAGAAGTACAAATTATATTTGTTACTATTTTATAAATAACGTGTAAATAAGTCATTATTGATAACTCGTAAGCAAGCTCCTACGTGTTTTTTATGTGTATTCGTTTATAAGCTTTTTAATAGATGGCGCTGATTGTCTATTGCTTGCACAGATATAAATTAAAAGTCTGTGATTGCTTGTGATGTTACGGCGCGCCGCGCGGCGCAGCCTGTGTATTGCCCCTTGTAGTTTGTACACAGGACCGCAGTTAGGATGTGAAATAATTAGAATAATAATAAGATTTATCTAAGCACAAACAGGGCATTGTCATGAAGAGAAAAAAAAGATATATAAGAACATTGTCTACAGTTATTACCATTTGAAGGTGGCATTTGTTTACATTTGCTTTCTTCCCACAATGGTCAGTTATGTGCGTGTATGATGGGGTTCGTATAATATTCCTTTAATATATTTTTTACAATAAGTTTCACTATTAAGTTGTCAATTTGCTTTCAAAATTTTATAAGTATCTAATCAGAGTTCATAAGCTGGTGTAAGGATATTTGTATCCGCCCGAATGGCGACCACAGTTTTCGATTGTGGAAAATCTGTCGTTGTTATTTATGCACACAGAGTTGAGTTGCGGTTCAGGTCCACTCTGTCGATCGGATCGGAAGTTTAGAGAGGCAAGATTGTCTATTTTGATTACATATGCAGGTGCATTGTAGTAACATAATCGGGCCATAATACAAATCAAATTTTAATTTCAATCCACAACTCGCACATTTATTTAATTACCCCGTTAGCAATCACAGCGCAAAAACATTGCAGCAGGGCAATTTTTTTATTTTATACATAAGTACTACTTACATAGGTACCCTAACTACTATGTTCTGATTTATAGTTGTGTGTCCCATAAGATTCCACTGCCCATGGATTTAAGGTTGGTGAAACAGGAGGCTGCGGGTTCGATCTCCGCATGTGATCCATAGGTATTTGTTTCGAGTCTATACTCCAGCGGTTTAGATACTTAACTAAATGTAAACAAACCAGAACACGTGGTACACACGCATGGTTGTTCAACATTTTATTGCAATGTCCAATTTACGAATATTTTCTTAGTCAACCAAGTAACAAGTATTAACAACAATTAACAGCAGCTTCTAATAAATAATAACTAAAACAGAGTAAAGAACAACGATGAACACTTCCAAACACTTCACCACTTCACGAAAACAGTAAGTACATTAACGCAATGACTAATAATTGGCTGCCATAGATAACTATGATGATGCTTAGTTATCCGACATAACCAAGAAACTTATACTCAAATGGAGATTGCATTCTCACTCTAAAGAAAAGGATAGCAGGCAACAGCGACTTCATTCAAAGTCAAATTTTTGTGCTTCACTTTTATACATACAGGGTATATCAAGACTGCTACCGAAAACGAAGCCGGGTGGTAGTTTAAGCGACTTCAGACACAATGCAACAGAAAATTTGCAAAAAAAAAGCGTCAATTTTTTTTGTAATTTTTTTTCCTTGTGGCCATATTTGGGTGGTAAATACATTTTTTTCCTAAAATAATAGTGTATACCCTTTAATTTATAAATACTCTAAGATATAAGAGAGTTTAAATTATTATTTCAGCAAAAACTATGGATTTACCACCCAAAAATGACGATATTTAAAAAATCATTAAAAATTAATGTCGCGTTTCTATGCGAAATTTTTAATTGCATTGTAACCAGTTTGTAGTCACTAAAACTACCACCCGGCTTCGTTTTCGGTAGCAGTCTTGAGATACCCGGTATATGGAATGCAATCTCCATTTGGGTATAAGCTTCTTGGAGCTAACGCCTTATCTTTCATTTAAAAGGTCGCATTACGGTAAAGTCGTACTTCTAGATTTTGTAGCATAATATTTCTTGTAACTTTTATGAAAATGTTTTGGATGCCTGACTGTTTGGGTCTTTTTTATAGACAGATTGCATTATGTAAAATTAGATAATTTAATTTAGATAATTTAATATGATCTTACATAATTTAATTGTTTCCAAGCTCACCCATTCATAATTACAATCGTTATATAATTTTGAACATGCAATGTAGTTTTACATTTACATAAACATTTTTTTTGTCTTCAATTAATTTTGAAATGAGAATGACAATGTTAAATAACCTTTTTTATGGTTTGTTTACATTTAGTTAAGTACCTAAACCAAGAAGCTTATACCCAAATGGAGATTGCATTCCGTATATAAAAGTGAAGCACAAAAACTTGACCTTGAATGACAATGACAATGAATGAAAATGACTTTTTGCTTTTTGTTCATTCATTGTCACTCGAAAGAAAAGGATAGCAAGCAGTAGCAACGTCATTCAAGGTCAAATTTTTGTGCTTCACTTTTATACCGGGTATCTCAAGACTGCTACCGAAAACGAAGCCGGGTGGTAGTTTTAGTGGCTACAAACACAATGCAATTAAAAATTTCGCCTAGAAACGCGACAATTTTTTTTTATGATTTTTTAAATATCGTTATTTTTGGGTGGTAAATCCATAGTTTTTGCTTAAATAATAATTTGAACTCTTTTATACCTTAGAGTATTTATAAATAAAAGGGTATATACTATTATTTTAGGAAAAAATGTATTTACCACCCAAATATGGCCATAGGAAAAAAATAACAAAAAAAATTTTGTCGCTTTTTTTGCAACTTTTTCTGTTGCATTGTGTCTGAAGTCGCTTAAACTACCACCCGGCTTCGTTTTCGGTAGCAGTCTTGATATACCCTGTATACGGAATGCAATCTCCATTTGGGTATAAGCTTCTTGACCTAAACCGATGGAGTATAGGTGTCTCTCTCTACCACCACAGGTGACAGGAAGGAAGTCAACTGCTGAACATAGGCCTCCCCGAAGAATCTCCACATCGACCTGTAGAAAGCGGCCTGTATCCCGCGACTGCATCTGGGTTTTAGTGACACAAAAAAGTCATAGTAGTTCATGGTACCTACGACATAAGATTTGATTTTCTTGTGGTGTTAGGACTGCGTATGTGACTGTATTTCCTTATATTATATTTATTAATTTATCTCTTTGCTTGATATATTATAATTTTTCGTCTTGTAACTTTGACACTGACAATTTAACTTATCAAATTGTCTTTTGTGCTTTTCTTTGTTAATTTTCTTTTAAAAACAAAAACTGAACTGATAATTTTCTTAGCCATAGCGCTAAAGTGAGTATTAGAGTCTATGAAAATAGCAATGAATTTTCAATATTTTCCATCATATGCGCCTTTAAAAGTATTGATGGTCAATGCATTGGCGCCAGCGGCTCAGCTCACAGCTGTTAAAATGTTATCTGGAGAGATATTCGGAAGTAGCCAATTGATTGATCTCATACTTTTAATGTATTCCAATGAAATAGAAGCAGCACAAGCACTTCAAATCGAATTGATAAGCTGTGCATTACCTTGCATGAATTCTATTGAGATTTCGTCAGACTTGCCAAGGTAATATTGTATTACTCGTTCGTGTCAATTAGTGAACTGTCGTCTCTTTGCCAGTATAAAACAGCAAGATACCGAGATAAACAAACTTAGGAGAAATGTAATTAAATATAATTTTAAATATTGTTTCAATGAATGATAATCATAGTAGTTCAAAATAGTAATGGAGTTGTTATTGTATTACGACGCTAGATTTTCATAACTTTTCGTAACGAAATGGTTCGAGATGAATGGGTGTTACATGTAGGTATCCAAAGAGGTATGTATACATAAGGCCTATGTTAAGCAGTAGACTTTTTATGGTTAGTGAAAAGTTATAAATAATAATAAATACACCCAAAAGTCACATACATAGTCGTGACCCCACACTAAGACCGAGTCTTATATCGTGGGTATCAGGAACTACGAGAGACTTTTTCGTTCTTATGTCTCAGAAATACCTAGAACAGTATATAGTTATTTTATTTTAATAATCTAAAAATACATTTGATTATTAATGAATGAAATGAATTATGAAGTTTTTCAGACGCCGACGTTTTTTGTTTTATAACAAACTTTCCAAACCCTAATTGTATTGACTTCGATAACGTAGACACTGATGAACAGTTCGACACTTTCTATTTAATTATAAAAATAGCTAACAGCTTGTCGAATCCACAAGTGGCAGTCGAGAATACGCTAGAGGAAAGCGGCACGTACAATAAAAAAAATAAAAAAACTGAACAGAAATCCAGGAAGCCAATATTTATTGCTGACGGCTTGATAGCGATAGATATTCTTAAGTCTTTGTCGAAAAATATCCCCGACGATGTGTTATTTTGCCCCACGCCTTTGACGCCGATCGCCAAATCTATTTTGGGTGAACATCTAAAGGTAAATATTGCTAAAACTATGATAACTTAATATTAGCCTTTTTGGGTTGCTTTTTTATTTAAATAAAATTTTAGAATACTATATAAAATCATTTTAGTAATTTATATAGATAGTTTTTCCGGTTTTTTTGTACGTTTTGGAAAAATCGAATGTACATGTAAATTTACAAAAAACAAAGTAAAGGAAAATTGAGATAATAATGATGTAGTTTTGAATAATACGCGAATAATTTAAAGGTGGAGAATACCAATATAATAAATACCGTTCACGTATGGGCAGCTAGTGACGAAGTTTTTCATGTAGAGATACAGAAACCTCTCATTGTTTACGAAGAAGTTAAAGATGTGTCAGAATGTGATGAGGAGGTTCTATGTAAAGAAGCAATGGAAGCTCTCAATTTAGACCATACACAATTCAACGCAGCATGGTTGAAAAAAGATTTCATTGAAAAGGTAAGCTAAGAACAGTATAGATGATACAACATTTGTTTATAAACCCGATTAAAATTCTACGATGAAAGTAATGATACCTTTTTGCGTGCTTATATTTATAAATAAAATTAAATCATCCATCCATCCATCAGCCAAAGGAAGTCCACTGCTGAACATAGGCCTCCCCCAATGATTTCCACAGAGACCTGTTGGAGGCATCCTGCATCCAGCGACGTCCCACGACCTTTACCAGGTCATCTGAACATCTTGTGGGTGGACGTCCTACGCTGCGCTTTCCGCTACGTGGCCTCCATTCGAGCACTTTCCGACCCCATCGGTCATCAGTTCTCCGCGCTATGTGCCCTGCCCATTGCCACTTCAATTTGCTAATCCGGTGGGCTATGTTGGTTATTTTAGTTCTCCTACGGATCTCCTCATTTCTGATTCGATCTTGTAGGGAAACTCCGAGCATAGCCCTCTCCATAGCTCGTTGAGTGACTTTGAGCTTCCTAATAAGGCCCATAGTGAGAGGCCACGTCTCGGTGCCGTAAGTCATCACTGGCAAGTGGCAACACACAACTATCGAAGACTTTCGATTTGAGGCACTGAGGTATTTTGGACGAGAAGACGTCGCGTAGTTTCCCGAACGCTGCCCAACCGAGTTGGATTCGACGATTGACCTCTCTCTCGAAGTTGGACCTGTCTAACCGGACCACTTGTCCTAAATAGACATATTCGTCAACAACTTCGAGAGTCGAGCCCCCAACACCGATGGGGGTGGGCACAACATGGACATTCGACATGATTTTCGTTTTGTCCATGTTCATTTTAAGACCCACCTGTTGGGAGACTCGATTGAGGTCTTCGAGCATAGTGCTAAGGTCTTCCAGCGATTCTGCCAAGATAACAATATTGTCGGCAAACCGAAGGTGAGTGATATACTCGCCGTTGGTGTTGATGCCGAATCCTTTCCACTGCAAGAGCTTGAAGGCATTTTCCAGCGCGGCAGTGAACAGTTTCGGAGATATGACATCTTCCCTGTCTCACGCCTCTCTGTAGTGGAATAGCCTTCGTACTCTGATCTTGTACTCGGACCGACATGGTGGCGTTGTTGTATATACACTTCAATATTTCGATGTACCGATAGTCGATATAGCACCGCTGGAGAGACTGTAGTACAGCCCAAGTCTCGATTGAATCAAAGGCTTTCTCATAGTCCATAAACGCTAAACAAAGCGCAAAGTTATATTCCTCGGTTTTTTGTATAACTGGCCTAAGTGTATGGATATGGTCTATGGTACTAAAGCCTTTTCGGAAACAGTATTGTTCGGAAGGCTGGAAGTCATCAAACCTGCGTTCGAGACGATTTGTGATGACCCTCGAAAACAACTTATAGACATGGCTCAGGAGTGAGATGGGCCTGTAGTTCTTCAGTAAAGTGTTATCACCTTTTTTGAAGAACAAGACCACCACGCTCGTGCTTCATGCCTCCGGCGTTGAGCCCTCGAGGAGAACGGAATTGAAGAGCCTCTGAAGGACTTTCAGTATTGGCATTCCGCCCGCTTTCAGAAGCTCTGAAGTGATTCCGTCCTCGCCCGGCGCCATGTTGTTTTTAAGTTGCTTCAGGGCCATCTCAATCTCACACAGGCTGATGTCCAGGATATCATCGCTAAAGTGTCGGATCGACTCGGCTCTCGGGTCTTCGGCCGAGCTAACAGAAGGATTTTTTTTTATAATGGCCTAGCGTATTGGCGGCATTGCACCTGATGGTAAGTGCCAATGCCACCTAGGCAGAGTATCCATTGGCATCGGACGGCAGTCCCATGCCAATGGAAACAATTATGCCGGCCTGCTAAGGTGCCTCTTCGCAAGCCAGCACGCGTGGTTCTGGTTAGGAATGGAGAGGAGGGGATCAAGTGGAACAATTTTTCAGAGCACTAACCGTGATACAGGCGGTAGAACACGCTTAGAGAGGCGACATCTCTCCGGAGTTGTAGCGACTCTAAGTTGCTCGTAACGTCTGCATCATTCACAATGCGGATGGCCCGCCGCTGCAATCCATCCAAGGCATCGAGCAGGTACTGGGCGGATCCATCCCAGAGGTACGAGCAGTACTCCATACCCGGCCGGACCTGCGCTTTATATAAACGACAAAGCTGACCGGGCGTGAAAAACCGACGCACCCTGTTCAGGACTCCAACCCTGCGTGATGTGGCAGTTATTACGCCCTCGATGTGATTCCTTGCATTGAGATCACAGCGGCTATCCACTCCAAGGATACTTAGGTCATTCCGCATTGGGAGGGGAGCACCCTGAAGATTGGGGAGGGGAGAGAACGGGGATTTTTTGCACGTGAACGCACACACCTGGGTTTTCTTGGCATTAAACTCAACCATATTCCTGGAACCCCATGTAGAAATGAGATCCAAGGTCCGGTTGAGCTCAATGACAAGATCTTCGCGTCCCTTCACAGTTTCGACTCGGCAACCCGGAGGCCCGCAGTGGTATCGCCCATGAACCGTGCTGTCATCTGCATAGCAATGAATGTTGCCAAGCGACAACATGTCATTGATATGCAGAATAAACAAGGTGACAGCACCGAGCCCTGAGGAACTCCGGCATTTACCGACATGAGCGCCGAAGCGTGTCCATCAACGACTACACGTATTCTACGCCCATGCAGAAAGCCGGAAATCCACGAACACGGGTTGCCGGGTAGACCGTATGCCGGAAGCTTGGACAGAAGACCACGGTGCCAGACCCTATCAAACGCCTTGGCAATGTCGAGGCTCACAGCAAGAGCCTCGCCACGCCGGTCAATCGCCTCACCACAGCGATGCAGGACAAACGCTAGAAGATCCCCGTCCATCGATTATGACGGAATCCGTATTGTCGGTCACTGATCAACGAGTGATCCTCCAGGTAGCAAACCAATTGAGCGTTTATGATCCGCTCCATGACTCCATCACTGAGATGATAGCGATAGGGCGGTAATTGGTAGGGTCCGACCGATCACCCTTTTTGGGGATCGGTTGCACATTGGCCTCCCTCCAAGATTCCGGCACAACACCTGTGCGGTAGGACGCTCGGTAGAGGCGAGTCAGTGCTGGAGACAACTCGGCTGCACAAGCCCTTAAAACCACCGCTGGTATCCCATCCGGACCACTGGCTTTCCGCACATTGAGAGACCGTAACTCACGCCGCACATCACACTGCCTGATGCGAATATCTGCCATTGAGAAACCGCAATCAGGCAGTGTGGGCAGCGTCTGGGAACCACGGTCTTCGAGGCGGGAATTAGCCGCAAAGAGATTTGCCAGCAAGCCAGCCTTCTCTTGCGGCTTGTGGGCCAGCGACCCTTCTGGGTACCTCAGCGGCGGCAACGCTGGACGGCAGAAGTTAGATTGAACGGCCCTGGCCAACCTCCAATAAGCACGTCTGCTAGTTGGGTGATCGGCTAACGCACGCCCAATCCTGCTAACGCGCTGGGCATCCGCCCTAACGTAGGCCTTCTTGCAGGCCTTGGTGGCACGGTTGTAGGCTTCTTTGAGGGAACTGATATTGGGATCCTTCATGGCGTGACCCCTGATCCAAGCGCGATACGCCGCCTGTTTGTCACCGACAGCATCGGCGCATGCACGATTGAACCAGGGGCGTCCACGGCCCTTACTGGCGATCTCAGAGGAAGGAATGTAATATTCCATTCCAAGTCTGATCTCGTCAGCAATAGCGTTCGCACTCGCTGAGGGATTTTTACACTCAAAGCAGCTGCCTCCAAGAGATGGATGCGAAATATTCCCGCATACCATCCCAATCTGCCGACGAGTAATGCCAGACCCTTCGCCTAACCTGCACGGGACGTGGAGGTGATGCGATCGGTACTGACGACCCAACCAGACAGTGATCGGAAGTGCCCAGAGGTGCACTAACGATCACACGATACCCGGCTGGGTGACTCGCCAGCAGAAGGTCCAGCAGAGAAGGCGCATGACTCGCCACATCCGGGATCCTGGTGGGCTGGTTCACCAGTTGTGTCAAGTTATGAGTCAGAGCGAATGCATGGGCAGCTCTGCCAGCATGATCAGTCGTGGAGGAGCCCAGCCACAGTTCGTGATGAGCATTGAAAACCCCCAAGACCACCATTTCGGCCGACGGGAACTGCGCCTGCGCGTCATCAGCCGCCTGGCTAAGATACCTGAACAGCCAAGTCGTCTCATCGTCCCCGTTGTGAGACCTGTAAAGGCACACGTAGATGCGGCTCAAGGAACCTAGATCCACGTGCACCCACAGAGCGGAGAAGGAGGGGTCCTCCATGCAGTGCAAACGGCTGACAGCAGATGCCCGACCGAACATACAAGCATACCCCGGCTTTAGGCTTGAAGTTTACTTCAAGCGAATAACCGGGATACAACAGGTA
The DNA here is from genome assembly GCA_009982885.2 of Hyles vespertilio. Classification (NCBI taxonomy): domain Eukaryota; kingdom Metazoa; phylum Arthropoda; class Insecta; order Lepidoptera; family Sphingidae; genus Hyles; species Hyles vespertilio. The sequence continues at coordinate 12,840,395 of CM042809.1, read as the reverse complement.
AGAATTGTCGGCCGGACAACGAATCTGCATCTCCGTTAGGAAGAGCAAAGCAGGCCGGGCCGTCTCGAGATGGTGGTGGACGGCATTGAGGTTCGTATGGAGTCCGCGGATGTTAGTAAACTAACTGGGTTAAGCACCGCTGAAGGACCTGCTCTGATTGGTTGCACTGTCATAAAGAAAGGATGGGATTGGTGAAGAGGCAACGAGGAGCTTAAGTTCGGGCACTAAGAAGGCCGAATGGGCACCGGCACGAAAGGGTCGGCAGGAAGCGAATTGATCCGTCGGACGGAAAGGCCTCCGTACCCTCCGGGATGGGCCGCCGGGACCCCACTTCCGGTCACCAACCGGCACGACGGACCCGCCCAAGATTATGCGCGGCATGGTGAGGCAACCTCTCGAGGTGGTTAGTCCCGATCGGGCCCCTGTACTATACCGCGGGCGGCCAGCGGACAACCGTTTCTACGGGTCTCCCTGGCCGGCGGATCAACGTTCCTCCCTTCGACAAAGGACCGAAAATACCCACACGGTACAACCTCATGCCCGGACTCAAGACCCTCGAAAAAACCGGAAAACCATTGGCTGATCCCGGAACACGATCTCCTTACGGAGATCACTATGGCGGTCTTTACGCCTCGTGGACGGTGGTCGCTACCCGGGCGGACACATAAGTCCTACCACCACTAGGTGGTAAGGCCACAGGTTGGGCAACCGAGGTGTAAAGCTGTCTGTAGATCCTCTCGATCTCCATAACTACCTCTGCCCTCGTCGATACCACGCGGCCATCGTCCGTCTTCAGCCTAGACAACTGGCTTTGCCTAATAGACAAGTCTCTTGCATACACTTTGGAGCCTCCGTTCCGCTCAATTGTCTCCTGAATGCTCACAGTATTGTGAGCACGGACATCGTGTCGCAAGGACTTCCAGATCCGTCTATTGAGCCACCGATATGCTTCGGCGTCATTGGAAAACTGCAGCGCTAAAGATCGACGTTCGGCCATGAGGTCAAGAGTGTGGATCGAGAGTTTTTGTGGTCTATCTCTACGGCGAGGTCTAAAATACTTAGATCCCACCGTATGGACAGCTTTTACCAAACCGCTGTTTAGCTCGTCCACTGCAAGGTTTTCTTCTAGACAATCAAAGCGATTTGTCAACTCGAGTTGAAAGCTCTCGGTGTTTTGGATATGAGCGCGAGTAGGTCGGAGCGTAGATTTCATCAAGCGACGCCTTTCTGATTGGACATTGATATTCAGTGTGCCCCTAACCATTCGGTGATCATTGCCGGTTTTCACCTTGTTGATCACAGAGACATCACTAAATATCCGTCTATTCGTCGTCAAGATGAAATCTATCTCGTTTCTTGTAGAACCGTTAGGACTCAGCTAGGTCGATTTCCTGTGAGGCGGCTTCTGGAAAAAAGAGTTCATTGCAAAGAGTCCCTCTTTCTCCAGAAAGTCGGCCAGCCTCTGACCCCTGGGGTTCCGTTGCCCACGTCCAAATTGCCCCACTTTCAACTCTGCATCGCTTCTCTTGCCCAACTTTGCGTTGAAGTCCCCCATAACAACATTGAAGTAGGTTTTGGAAGTATGTATGGCCCGACTTATATCCTCATACATCTTATCTACTTTTTCATCTGAGTGTGTCCAGGTCGGCGCGTATACCTGTATGATCTTCAACGAATATCTTTTTGATATTCTGAATAAAAGGTATACTACCCTGTTCGACACACTTTCGATGGATACGATGTTGTTGATGAGAGACCTGTGGACGAGAAATCCGACACCTACTCGGGACTGTTGGTCCCCCCCCCCCCCCGGTAGAAGAGCAGGTTACCAGACTTCAGGGTTATCGTATCATCCCCGATTCTTCGGACTTCCGATAACCCCAGAATGTCACAGTGTACCCTGCTCAATTCTTCTTCCAGTTCGACAATCTTCTCGTCTGTTTTCAATGTGCGTATGTTGTGTGTTACCAGGGCCAGTCGTCGAGGATGGTAGCCGGGGCCAATCCGGGGATTCTTAGCACCCCCTGCCCCACCGTAACCATGACTGCTACCATAGCCAGGAATAGTGGGACTGCCGGGGACTGGGGGCCTAGTCTCTATTTGTGTCGCCATTGTGGGGTTATTTGCGGTTACTCGCCACGCTTGGCAGGCGTGTTGACGAGCGCAGTAGGGGACTGGCGTTAATGAAGCTGCTGCCCGTCATTAACCGGGGAAAGGAAATAGGATTTATGGGTAGAGGGTGTTATAGGGAAGGAGAGTATGGCCTGAGGGAGTGGATACTGCAGTCACGGAAGGGAAGTTAAGGTGACTGCAGTAGCTCGGGGGCCGAGGTCGCGTACTCGTAGCACCTATACTAGGACAGGCCATGACCTCTAGATAGGAGCATCCCTGACCTATAAATAAATCATATTATCATCCATCTATAAACTTTGCTCATAACGTTATAAGTATGGAAATCTATTTGTCTTTTTAAAATATATCTCTGCAATTACTTTAAAGATACTGTCAGCTGCTGCTAAGAATCCCTACGGATGCATATATAAAGCTCTACAAGTCGCCAAAACTTTGCAAGAGATTTGGAAGACGCGAATTTGCCCAGATGTAACGAAATCCTATTGCAGTGTGGGTGTAATTAGTGATGGATCATTGGAAACTATTAAAGGTGTTTATAACTTGTAAATAAAATGAAGAATAAAAGTTAAAATTCATTATCATTCCAACATTTATTGATTTTATAACTCGACTCGACTCCTAACACTTGTTTGGTATCTAAATGTTTTGGGAATTTCCGAACGTAGGTAGCTTTCTAGAAGTTATTTATAAACCTATTTCTCCAATGGATTTACAGTCGTTGATAGATATGAGTAATTATGATGTTTTCAGGGTATCCATATGTGCTACCATTGATATTCTCAGGGGATTCTTGGGAAGTCAATAAGTTTTATGAAGAAAATATTCACGTGAAGCATGAAATAAAAAGAATTAATAAAGCCGTAAAACAACATCATCAAAAGGTACTTATCTAGTATGATATAAACATAATGTAAAAAACGTTTCGGCGCAACCCTTACTGTATCAGCCCTTAATCTTATGATTTTATATTATTACACTTGCATATAAACGTTTGCATTCTAAACTATGAGAAATGTAATGTTACTAGTCATAGGAATAGTCCCAAATGTGAATAGATTATAATAACTGAACCGCCGTTAGTAAAAAGGTTTTAAAATGTATGTAGGAATCAAATAAAAATTATAGACCTAAATTTAGAAATTAGGACGGAAATACAATGCAACTTTATCATTGTGGTATTCGAATGAATTTTATTTAACCAAGATAGTGTAAGCGAAGTTGTATAATTTCAGTTGGTGCCTTATTGCAAAAGATTCCTCCAAGAAAATGTTATTAATCAAGCTTTCATGCCCGATGAGGAAAGCTCAAGTTTTTCCACGAGCGATCCCAGCAGTAAGCGGTCTCTGGACTACTTCGCAGGGGATCGCGTGTGACTCGAAAATGTTTTCAATTTGCATTAATGGCTCATTATTTTATTGATATTAAAATAAATTTTACCTACTTATGTCTTTTAGAAATTAATTTTTCCAAATGAAATTCATTCCAAGATCTATGTGTACGTGATATAAAAGTTATTAGGTATACAGTACTGGTATATCTGGAGAAAGTTTCGTGTTGTCACTTAATAAGATATTCTAGTACGTACTCTATTCGTTATTTTTTGTATCTCGACACGAAATGAAACCAAATACACTAGATTTCCTTAGACGAAATAGAGAATCTCGCCAACCTTATTGGCCTGCGCGTAGATAAACAGTGTCTGGCCCCCGTAATGGAAATTACATACCCTCGAGGTCGGAAATCAAATTGATAGAAGAGGTTAAACAAACGATGCGGTCAGGGAGCCCAGACCGTAGTCCGTCGAATATTAATCGCTCGGTAAATGCGCTTTTATTTGTATTTTCTCTTGCATGGTTCGTGCCTGCGGCGAGAGTAAGTGACAATCATACTAATCTTACTCGGAGCGGCACGGCGAGTTTACTTATCAATCAGAGTTAATTGCTATTTAAGGAGAAGTGAGAAATCTTTCAAATTGTAGCCTTTATCTTTCTTAGGATGATGTTTTATCCAAATTACAATGTTTTATTTCTGTTAGTACTGAGTCTGTAATATAAAGCTTTCCATGTTCGTTAACAAAGAATTTTGAAAATATAGACACATTTTGTATTCATTATTTCCACTACGTAGCATAAAAGAGGTCAACAGAGCATATTAACTCGCATTGCAAAAATAAATAGAGTAAAAAAAGTTGCATAATCATAACATTTTATGAAGCTTAGTATTACTTTTATTTGCCGTATTCACTAGCTATTCGAAGAGAGGGCTATTTCACGGCGCGTAGGGAATTCGAATCAAACTCGTCTCATTAGCCAGTAAAGGAAAACTTGGATTAGTTGACCAACTTCTAGTAGGTAGTGAATTGCGCGGGTGCGTTCGGCACGACGACAAGCTGTGTGCACCGAGTTCCCTCCCGACATTAAGTACAATCAACTGACGATAAGAATTCTTAGGCAGCGTATTAAATGTCTTAACTTTAGCACGCCAATTAGATTAATAAACAGGGTTTCGTTACCGTTTCAGTGCTGCTGGCATTTTTAATTAACTGCTGTTTGAACAAGATGGCGTTGCTATCGATGCTTATCGTTTCATAACAGAAGAGAACATCAAGTTTCATACTATATATTTAAACAACTTATAAAGTTGATGATCTTTAAGTTCATAACTACGAAACTAAGAAATAAAATGGAAAATATTTTAGAAGGATCATTTATGTAATGTTAGAAAGCTAAGTGTCTTATAATACAAAAATAATATAGTACAAGTTATATTAGGAGACATAGAATAACTATAAACAGATTGACAAAAATACCATTTCATTATCAGCCTTGTTTAACATACTCAAATTATTAAAAATATACCAATAATAATATTAGGTATTTTTCATTATTCTCCAAGTACTCTAAAACTTATCCCAATTTTCTTTCTTAACATTACTAAAACATAAATCGTTTTGTAATGTATAATTACATCTATTTACAAATACTCAAACTGCGCTTGAAGTAGTGGATATAAAATGGCAGACATAATGGCGTTTAAATCCACGAAAAGGATATAAACTGCAGCATTTATCTAGTGAAGGCGGCCACCACACCTTGTAGAGATATACGATTTCCGCGGGCAACGATTCGTAAACAACTATCCATAAGCACGGTCCACCCAATGTGCTAGAATTTATTTTAAATGGAATACTTACTTTCAATTTGTGCTATACCTAATTTAGTTGGAATATAAATTTTATTACACATTTAAGATTTGAATTTACCTTTAAAAATTCCACGTGCGATTATGTAAATTGGTAAAGACCACCTACTTACTTTTATGACAGCATTAGGTTGATATATTATTATGTGATATATTTTAATCATTTATTTACATTTATACAGATTGTGTATACGTGGATTTAATACATATACATAGATAAACTCATGCCTTTTCCTAAGTAGGGGTAGGCAGATGTGCCCGAACACCTACATTTCGCAAAGTATAAGTGAAAATATAATAGGTATTTCAGTATTATTGTACAATGTACATGTTTCGCAGGATTCGGCACGAACGCCGAACCGCGTTCCTGTGCGCTTTATAGTATTCTTTATTATAATGATATTGAAGATTGGCCAGGCACACCGGCTTTAATGAGCCAGTATTTTTAAATATAATTGTTATAGATAATAATTAATAGTATATTTGCCTATTTATATACTTACATCCAAAAAAATATTAAGCTTATTTTGGCCTTGTTCATATACCTAGAAAATTAAGATATTTTAATAATTATTTGTGATTATAATAATACCATTTCATAATGGAGAAAATTACGATAAAAGTATGTATGTGCCCCTGATTAATAAGATGTATATAAATCAATAATTATTTGCAAGTGAGATTACTTCAATCGGACAGTGAATCAGGAGAATCACTGAAATATTAAATAAATAAATAAATAGATGTGAATTAAATAAATAAATAGATTTAACAGTCACTTATTGCTCTGACTTTACATTACTAGACCCAATTCCATAAACTAACTTTTCCCATAACTTTAACTTTGAAAATGCCAATCCCATACATGTCAAATACGTCTCAAATATGTGGCGATAAGTGCACATTGCTAAGTGTCCGTGTAACTCGATTCCTATAGGTTTTGTGGCATGTAAAACACTACGAGTGTATTTTTTGTCCCACAACACTATCCCCAATGTATTTTTGTAAACTCGCTTAATTGGAGTATAGTCCAATAAAGTAGCCACTTACAAGAGATGCTTAGTCCTCGACACAGTTATATATGACTGGCAGGAACTGAACAGATGCACAAAGATAACCCTAAACGCGGCCATTTTGTTTACTGTGTTACTCGTAGTGGTTGAATCCTGTTAGAAATGAATATCCTATTAGTTCTTGGGCTCCGGCAATCCTCCGTATCGAACAAAACGCAACAGCAAAGTTGTTACTACATAGGATCTGTAGCGAGCCTCTACCAGTTACAGCACGGCTCTATCATATTGATTGCATTGTATATCCATTTTCTGCAGGGTATATGAAGACTGTTACCGAAAACGATGCCAGATGGTAGTTTTTGTAATTTCAGACACAATGCAACTAAAACTTTTGCAAAAGCGACTATTTTGTTTTGTTATTTTTTTCCTACGGCACATTTGGGTGGTAAATACATAGCTTTTTTCTAAAATAATGGTATATACCCTTTTATTTTTAAAGATGTTACGGCACGCAAGTACTTAAATTATTATTGTACCAAAAAATATGGACTTGCCGCCCAAGCACGACGATATTTAAAAATCACAATAAAAGTCGCGTTTGTGTGCGATTTTTTTAGTTGCATTGTGTTTTTAGACATTAAAATATTTATCCAGCTTCGTGAACAGACATTAAAGTATTATTACAATTCATATTTATGTATAAGTATACGTATCGATATCATATTTTAATACAAATGTGATCTCGCAAGTTCTATTCGCAAAATAGCTTCGTTATTATATTAATAATGTTAATTGTGTAAGAGTAATTTATAACTTCGGTATTAAGGTAGATAAATGATGTAACGATATCTAAATGATGAATAAATGTTGGAAACGTGGGTGATTTTTAATTTGAAACGAAGGGTTTTGATTAACATTAAAGCGAACGCGCCTACGGCCCTTCTTGTCTCCTTTGCAGACATTAATTATCTGTACCAGGTTGGATGTTAGATTTATTGACTTTTTTCCAACCTTAATTTCTAGAGATTCGGCCGAATGGCCCGTGCTATCACCGGGACATTAACGCCACTCGAGGGAAATCTTTTGTATTTTGTATTACATTACGAAAACTGTAACTTATAACAACTTAATTTAATTTTTAAATTCAAGTTTAGCTTTTATACTAAAATTAAAGACTTTTTGTTGTTGTAATTAAGTACGTTAAGATGTTTTTTCTTTCTATGAGTTATTGCTATTGAGAGATCAATATCATTAATCAGAATCTCAGTATTAATAACAAATAATATGAATTGCTCTATTGAGACATTGTTATGACCATTCTAATAAAATATCCTCAGATATTTTTTTTCTAAAGCCGTACTTATGTTCAGTTGAGAATAAATTCATATTGTCAGAGGGTATTGCAGGCGATATTTTCTTGACAATGAGCTCTATGATTAACTCGTTAGAGTCTGCTGAAGTGAAAAATGGTTTTAAGTTCATTTGTTACGATCGATTTAAAATTAAATTATTTTTTGCAATCATCTTTAATGTAGTCAATATATTCCGATAAGTCATACTCAGACAAGAGTAGGTGCCGTGAATTGAACTCAATTTTCGCAATTTTTGTTTATGTGTAAAATCTGATAGATCAGGAGCGAGGGCTTATTATTATGTCATATAAAAATAAATTCTAATATAACAACGGATGATTCGATATATTGCACTTAGTAGAACACCTTGCTATTGATTCAAGTTTAACTGGTAGCAGTTTCTTTTAATTAATAAATATTGTATTATAATTAACGTAACATATATGTATAATACAAAGAATGTTGAATGGATGACGCTGTAGAAATGTTTAACTAATAACCTCCATTTTGGTAAACATTCAGTAACCCGAATATCAAAAGGTTAGGCAGATATGAGATAGGTATAGGTATACACGTCTTACCTATATTATGAATTATATAGATTGGACAAAGAAAATTTATTTAAAATCTTAATCACAGTCGCGTCTAAGAACTACGAAAGTAAGAATTATTCATGGAAGGTTTAATGGTGTAATAACGTTCTAATCCTATAAGGTAAAGTGGGTTCCTGACCGAGGCGGCGGGTCGAAAAATTTGTTTAAAAATTCAATACCGTCTATAAGAAACTCGTTCTGAGAACGCAACGGCCTGCGAACATTCCCATTTTCCTTTAATAACATGGGAGAAATTGCTCGATTAGTGCGAAAGGGGATACCTTCGCAAACGTTCGATTGCGATATGTAGACCGAGACGAAGTTTAAGTAAACTGATATTTTACGTCAGTTATTTCAAATTGCAATTTTTTCCAAAGAAATGTTACATACATACAAATGTAAAGAAATAATTCATCAACCTTTGTCTGCCTCCCCTGCTGTGAATAATTTTCTGAGAAACCTCTATTCTTTGATATAGTTTCTATGTTTTTAATTTTAGTTTTGTGTTTATCATATGAATGTATGAATAATTAAATATGAACCAGCTTTTAAAACTTGTATGCTTTCCATATATAAATGGAATTTTCCGCAGGGGTTCTTATACAGAAGACATACTTATGTATATATGTTACATTTCGAGGGTTTATAAAAACAAATTACCTAAAAAGTAGGTCTACGAGTAGCTCAATATCTATTCGTCTGTGATGTCTGTTATTAGATTTGAAAATATTGGATTGAAATGAATTATTCCCAACAGACTAGATTATTAAAGTGCTATCTGTGATCATGAAAATATTACGCACACTAACAAAATCCTATCTGTGGAAAAAAATGGAAGAATTTGCCGGATTAAAAGCATTCAATTTAAATATCCCAGACCTTTGTCCAGTGAGTTTCCGTAGGCAACCGGCCGTGAAATTTCATTTAATCGCCGGAGAGAAGTGCGTCTCGGCTAATGCAGATTGCGAGCTACGCCCTCCGGGGCCGGTTAATTTATGGCCCAACAAATTTTTATTCTTTCTTGGACTGCTCAATCGTCATTTTTTCTCTTAATCTAATCATTCGGTTTCTAAATGGCCATTGAATGAATGATAGTTACACCTTCTGCCAATTATAAGGGTACGAATGAAAATTGTACTGTTCGTTTTACAATTTGCCACGTGTGAGATATGTACAGGAGTAAAACTTTCGTTGCGAATGTGCTTGAATACAGTCGTAATTAAAGTACACTTCGAATAATAATGCTCAGTAGTACGCAAATTGGTATTGATCGATCGTCCAACAATGACTGTAAAGTCCCGAGCGATGAGAATTTAACATAATCTGATTACGAAGGCATACGGCCTACGACTGAGAGCGACAGTGCTCGTCAGTCCCCCTGATGACTACAGTAGTCAATGGTGCCTATAACTTTGATTTCATTTTTATTCTCTGTGAAGTGTAAATTTGTGTTATGTTCATAAACTACAGTATGGAAGTGGAACGCGATTTAAATGTAAATAAGCAGTTGAGCTTTTTGATGCTTGTGTTTGTGATTCTCCCTAAGTTCCTTGATGGCAAACACTACAATTTCAGTCTGTCCCTGCATTTCATTGTTCACTTGTTGCACTTCTCTATATTTATATGCTGTTAAATACTCTTTCAGGATCTGTATTAAATTTGATTTTATATGCCCTTTTGCAGTCTGAAATGTGGATGTACATGTTATATCCGCGTTTGTTTTAGTGTTTTCGTGGCAGGCATGTATTTTGTTAATTTAATTTAATTCGTTGCTAGCTCGTTTGTAAACTAAGCGAGATTAACTTAGTGTAACTTGTAAACACACTTTCTCATTAACCACTTCCAATTATTATTCGTCACACTCCATGTATTCCGTGGCTAAGGCTTTTCACACCCACCTCATATTGCCATTGAAAAAAATTATAAGTACCATATAATGCACTGATAGAGTCATAAAATATTTTTATTTTATGCTCGGGGACATGTCTTTTCTCGTATATAAAAAGTAAGTGGCTTGTAGAGAACGACAATAAAAACATGAGTTTGTGTTGTATCCCAGCGGAACTGCGACCTTTTCTTGTTGACATCTTTATCGAACGATTTTCGAGATGTGGAGGCGTGGAAAAGTTAAATAAATCCAAAGAGAACATTAGATAAGGGAATGGCTTTTGTAATGTCTTCGGGACGCCGTTAATGCAACCGATGTGCCATAGATATCTGTCTGGAACATGAGCGAACTCCGACATTGTTTCGGTTCGTTGTAGAATTTTAAACAATACTTATTGGCAATTTCTAACAAACTCATGTACACTGTTATTAATCATCCAGAAGTCACTCTTCGATCCATCAACTTAACCCCCGATCAATTACATTGATACCAATGATTTAAGTAATAATTTACTGTTTAAACTTACATTTATGCCCAAGTTTTTGATAAGTTTTCCGTAATGCTCATGTCACTATTTTTAACAATTATGTAATAACATGTAATCCATCTCAATACGCGGTGAAACAAATGAATCAGCCTTTTCATTTTATGCGACGACGCCATAGTTCCGTACATAATAATATGAATAGCAACTGTGCAGTGGATTTCGTGCCACCATCGAATAACTGCGATGGAGTCTGTAGTAAAATGATGGAGCTATAAAACAACACAGCCAGACAGGCGTTACAGATAAATCAAATGCACTTGCATCTAGACAAGTCGTCGCAAGTGAAAAACGACGATTCGATGTTTTCGAAGCATTTTATTTACCGTTTACTATGGTACATCGCTTAGACATGGAATAAATACTAATAAATGCTTTTGTTTTGATTGTCCAGTGTGTCTCGATAGCGTAGTTGTACGATTACAACGCTGAGGTCTCGTGTTCGAATCCTGGATCGGGTAAAGTGATAACGGATTTTTATATTCATTATCAGCCTGGAGTCAAGTATTTGTACTCCATTGGGCGTTAGGTTCGCCCCTTATACCGTGGGACGGAACTCATAAGGCGAAATGTGAGTGACCTGGCTGCACCTCCTCCCCTTTAACCCTTCTTGGCAAAAGACCTGGTTTATATTTATGTATGTAAATTTTTATTCGCTGGGTTATGTAGAAGTATTTTTTCGTTTTGTAAGCCTGTTAATAAACCTACATCATTGGACAAATGTACGATAAATTCCTTTGAAAATAATTAGATTTCATATTTCTGTTTGTGTACACCGCATGCGTTAATTATTCATTCGTTGTTTCACTTAAAATACTCGAACACAAGTAGTATAAATTACACGCTAGTAGAAATACAAATTACACGGCTGTTCTGAAAAACTTGTACAACCTTTTTACAACACACAAAATAAGTCTTAATCCATTAACTTACCGCAACGGCTCATAATGCTTATATTTTTATATTTTCGTGATACCCCAGAAAACTTATTGCTAAAAGGTGATTTTTTTAAATACCCTTTTTTCGCAGCCAAAATAAAGTTTAATGAGACGCGCGGGAAAGTGGGATTTTACGGAATTCCTTAGGGATCCGGATAAAAGAAGGTACCTGCGAAGTTTAAAAGGATATAATAGCTAAAATAACTCGTGGGTGGTTACCGCGGTTAGCGAAAATCATAAATGTTTGCCTATTAAATTTCTGCTTATTTTTATATCGCGGTCTAATATTTAATACTTTTTTGAACCAATATGATGGTTTCATACAATTTGCTTTCATTTGTAATATGCTTTTGTAATTTTTGCCCTTTTCTTTTATGATTTTCAGACTTTGAGAGTTATAGGTAAGTCTGTAACAGCTTTAGAGGCACGGGGATCATCTACAATCGAGAGTACGATTTACAGTGGAGAGGCCGTATAGTCCGCCACACTAGCCAACCCGGAATAGGGTTGGCGAACTTTATACACCATAGAAATTTTTAAAAATCGCTATGGTGTGCACTGTGCAAGGTTTCTTCACAATGTTTTTCCATCACTGTTAAGGTTCTGTAATTAATGGGGATCAATCATCGAGGCTCAATAGATTTATTTTTAGCAATAAATTGACTACAGATTTTTTACTTATATCGCTTTTAACAGAGCTATGCTCATTGTTATGAAAGTTACAGTAGCTATGGTAATTAACGCAGTGGGGTATTTGGATCTGGATATAAAGGATGGCTTTCCCGATATTTCATTAATAACGGGACTTAGTTGGATTCTCAGTGAGCAGCGCATATAACGTTCTTCTAACAAATCCCTATGTATGATTTTGATATGTGAATGTTTCAGTGTAGTAAATGGTAAAATATTCTCGATGAATTTCTAGAATCTAATCTGGTCATCAGAAATTCAGGTGAAACACAAGTATTTTGGTAACTCACCTTCGGTTTGCCGACGATATTGTAGTCTTGGCAGAATCGCTGGAAGACCTTAGCACTATGCTCGAAGACCTCAATCGAGTCTCCCAACAGGTGGGTCTTAAAATGAACATGGACAAAACGAAGATCATGTCGAATGTCCATGTTGTGCCCACCCCCACCGGTGTTGGGGGCTCGACTCTCGAAGTTGTTGACGAATATGTCTATTTAGGACAAGTGGTCCGGTTAGGCAGGTCCAACTTCGAGAGAGAGGTCAATCGTCGAATCCAACTCGGTTGGGCAGCGTTCGGGAAACTACGCGACGTCTTCTCGTCCAAAATACCTCAGTGCCTTAAATCGAAAGTCTTCGATAGTTGTGTGTTGTCAGTGATGACTTACGGCACCGAGACGTGGCCTCTCACTATGGGCCTTATTAGGAAGCTCAAAGTCACTCAACGAGCTATGGAGAGGGCTATGCTCGGGGTTTCCCTACGAGATCGAATCAGGAATGAGGAGATCCGTAGGAGAACTAAAATAACCGACATAGCCCACCGGATTAGCAAGTTGAAGTGGCAATGGGCAGGGCACATAGCGCGGAGATCTGATGACCGATGGGGTCGGAAAGTGCTCGAATGGAGGCCACGTAGCGGAAAGCGCAGCGTAGGACGTCCACCCACAAGGTGGTCAGACGACCTGGTAAAGGTCGCGGGACGTCGCTGGATGCAGGCTGCCTCCAACAGGTCTCTGTGGAAATCATTGGGGGAGGCCTATGTTCAGCAGTGGACTTCCTTTGGCTGATGGATGGATGGATGGACAAGTATTTTGAAGTCTTGTGGCTTACATCATGCAAACTGTCTTCTGTCTCGTATTATGAGTAGTTAATGTATTAGCATTACAATTTTAAAAAATATCGCATAATGCATTTGCATAAATATATGGAGAGGGCGGAAAGAACGTAGTGTTCGGACGTAAGTGGTGCGCGCTCCAGTGCATCTTTAGTGGATCGTTACTGAAATTTTGAAAATGCTTACTTGTATTATAACAGAAAGTCTTGTATTTTTTATCACCTTTTGCACTGTCATCTTAATTCTTATTGAAGCTCAAAATGTACTGAAGAGCCTATCCTTAGATTTTAAATCAATGGCAAAAAGATTGATTGATAGATGCCAAAAAAACATAGGAAAGCCTATTGCTTAATTTGGACTTTGTTCACACGACATGGTAAATTATAATATTTTTGTTGACTATAGCCAGTGGAATAACAAGTAATAAAGGATGATGATTCGGAGAAGTAACCTGTGTTATTTAGCCAATAACTGCGCGCAAGGAGAGAACAGTGCAATATACCAGCAATAGTTACATTTATGGCTTTGACATAATGCAAATTTACAGCATTATTACGTCATTATTTAGCTACAGTGTGTAACTATTATGGTCCGACGTAGTTATCGCCACCATGGGAATAATGGCAAGCTTCAGTGTTGATTGTAGACATGTTTCAAACGTGTCCGCACATGTCGTGCCATTATTCAACAACGACGCGATATCGTCTACGCAAATGAATTGTGACACAACACTGGTATTTGCAATCAGTGTCGGCAATTAACTCATTTACATGCCTTGGAGTAGGTGCTCAAAACGGCGGTTGTTATGTTCGGTAGTCTATTCATTGGCTGGTTACATTTAAATTTTATGATTGACAAAAACCAAATTGACCACGATTGAATTGAATGATTTGGAGACTTAAATGAAAAATGTGCTGCATGTCATGCATAGGTCGAAGTGGAAGTAGAATGTGAAGAAAGCTGGCCCCACTACCATGTGGTATTAATGGTCGGAAGAGAGAGAGAGATAATTGATTTGTAATGACAAAGGGGCCATGCTTAGAGCCCTACGTTTAAGTTTGTCATTAAACTGATCGCTGGTATGACGAGATCCACCCACCAACCCGCTTTCACCAACGTAGCAGGCTAAGCAATAACTTGTAATTGGAGGTAGGTATACTTAAGTAGAACCAATGCTTGTAGCTGATTGTATATCCTTATAAGCATCACCATCAGTCTTCATTGTCCACTGTTGGAAATAGGCCTTCTCCAAATTGCGCTATTTCAACCCTGTCTTCGACTTGTCGCATTCAGCTCCTGCCAGTGACTGTTCGCAAACCACTAGTCCACCGAACTGGAGTTACAAACATACATATTAGTTAAAATACACATTTTTTAATTTACTAATAGTAGAAGTACATAGATAAGTTTTTATATTTTTAACTAGCGGCCCGACCCAGCTTTGCCTGGGTGCATATATTTCTTGATTCCACTCCACACCAAATACATGTTGTTTTTCGTATAAACTGTTGTATACCTAAACTTGACGTAGCTATCTTACTGTCCGGCACAATCCCGTCTCATCCGCCTGTTCAGTCTCTTCCCAATCCGTCCCATCCCTTCTCTTTATTATCCATCCCGTTTTATAACGTGCATTTACATTTCGTCCTAACAAATCTGTCATCTATCCCAGTCCTCTCCCATACCTTCCATTCTATTTTACTTTATGTACCTTCTCTCCATATACATCCATATACATATACACATAAAGATTGCCTTATGAATTTTTGACATTAAAAACTTTTGCGTTTTTTATTGTCCATCCAATATTCCTTCCCTTACTTCAGCACCAAAATGCTGTTTTTCCAAAAAATATTGCACGCCATTACTTTTTGTTAGTAATAAAGAGTTGAAATATAAAATTTCATAAACATAACTTCAGTGGTTTCGATTTTCTTAGACATAACATTTCCACCCTTTTTTACCCCCTTTAGGTATAATATAACCTATCTCACTCCGATACGATGTACATTTCTATCAGTGAATTATAGCGAAGGAAAGGCCACTATAAAAATTCGTGATAAAATGGCATTCGATCTTGAAAAGGAGTAAGTATAACTTCTTATGCTGCATTTACACGCTTGGCCAACCTCAGCCAGCCTCGACCAACGGCAGCGTGTAAACGGAGTGCTTGGCTCGGCTGGCATTATGTTTTTCATAGTTAATAGCTTGGAATTGGTAGACGTTGGCCCAGCCTCAGTCAACATGTAAATCTACCATTACGTGTGAACATTATTTATTTCACTGTCCTATATTAATGTAGCTTGATATATTCTCCTTAGTTTATACAAAATAAATTTCTGAACGCATGCATAAACAATTAAAATCAATTAAAATGTCAATCCATTTTCACTATTGTCAATATTTTACTTCTTTAAAATCTAAAATACGCCATTAATCGAATATTGTGGATATATGTTTTCGATTCGAAACCTTTATTTAAAAACGTTCATTAATTTGAGGGAAGAGTTTACCATATCGACAGGGTGAAAATTAAATTTTTGACAGTTAAAAACCCATGAACATTTTGTATGGGAAAATCACGCACACTGTTTTGATAGATATGATAGAATTTGAACTTTGTCTAGCGGTAATAAAGTGCAAATTGACTCTTTGACGTTAGGAACATACCTACATTGTTTAAACAACAGTGTGAGTGAGTTTAACTTTGACTTATTAAACCATTATTAAACCAACATTTTTCCTCGTCTGCTCAGTTTGATGGAGCAACTAAATCTATCACATTAAAATATCTTTCATCAATGCCTGCTCCTGATTTTTCTTCGTTTGTTTTTAGTTACTTTACTGATTGTGATGTTAAGAAGCGTGTAGTTTCTATTTTGTCTAACGCAGTTGGTAGTGACAACATTAGTCGCAAGATGATAACGCTCATCCTTGATGAAATTGTGCCAGTGATTTCACACATCTTGAACTCCTCTGTGTCCAGTGGAACATTTCCATCTATTTGGAAAGAAGCGCAGGTAATCCCACTCCCCAAAAAAAATAATCCTTCTTCTTTCTCCGAATATCGTCCCATCTGTATACTTCCTTTCCTATCTAAAGTGTGATTGAATGGTTTCATAGTTACCTGTTTGGTCGCCGTCAGTGTGTTCGCCTAGGGGATTCGGTTTCCTCGTGGTGCAACACATCTGCCGGTGTTCCTCAGGGTGGCGTCCTATCTCCCCTTCTTTTCTCAGTGTTTATTAATTCAATTTCTTGTAATCTTTCTTCCTCCTACCACCTTTATGCAGACGACCTTCAACTTTATCGTCAATCTCCGCTCGACCAGCTGAATGACTCTATTCGTCTGATGAATAGCGACCTTCATGCAATATCCGAGTGGAGTAAAGCATATGGCCTTAAATTGAACCCAACAAAAACACAAGCCATTATTATAGGAAGCCCAAGAACTATCTGCAAGATCGACTGGTCTCTTTTGCCTCACGTGCTGCTAGAAGGGGTTGTGGTCCCGTTTAGCGACACTGTGAAAAATCTTGGTGTTATTTTCGATCGCAGTTTAACTTGGGGCCCTCAAATAGTGGCAGTTAGTCGTAAATTGTTTGCCTCTGCTGGTTCGTTGCGTAGATTGCGTAATTTTCTTCCGACTACCACTAAGATTGCACTTGCACAAGCTCTCTTGCTCCTTATTCTCGACTATGACGATACCAGCTATCTCGATCTTACTGAGGCCCAGCTAAATAAGCTTGAACGCCTTCAAAATTTTTGTATCAGGTTTATATTTGGTTTGCGCAAATATGACCATGTTTCTGAATATCGTAACAGGCTCAAGTGGCTCCCTATACGTCGTCGCCGAAATGCTCATATCCTGTCTCTTCTCTACAGTGTTCTGTTTAATCCCTCTTCTCCGCGCTACCTTCAGGAACGTTTTAACTTCCTACATACTGCTAATTCACATTGTCTTAGGTCATCAGAGAATCTGATGTTACAGTTTCCAGCACATAGGACGTCATTTTATGACCGTTCCTTTACTGTTGAGGCAGTGCGGCTGTGGAACGCTTTGCCTCTTACAATTAAGCGATCGTCCTCGCTGGAAATATTTAAATCAAGGGTGAAAGCTTTCTACCTTTCGCAATAGATTTATCATCATTCACTATTATTGTTATGTATATATGTATGTTTATGTATTATATTGTATTTAAGTGTATCATATCTTGCATTTATTCGTTTATATCGGTATTTATATATTTATATTGTATGTAAGTTTATTGTTAATAATAAGCACCGTCCATAACCATTGGATCTTTCCTTTACCAACCGGTTGTCTGGAAGAGATCGCTTAAAGCGATAAGACCGCCAGTTATATCACCAACTTTATTTTTCTATAACTATTGTTTTCTTCTTTTTTCTTTTGTTTTTGTCTTTTGTTTATCTTTTGTATATGGTGTTATAATAAAGAGTTATTATTATTAAAGTGCTGGAAAGTTTGGTTCATGCACAACTATTGTCCTTCCTAAACAGCAACAATCTTCTTAACCCACTCCAATCTGGTTTCCGCCCTGGACACAGTACGGTCACCGCTCTGATCAAAATCACCGATGACATCAGGTTTGGGATGAATAGCGGTCTCCTGACAGTGTTGACACTACTGGACTTTAGCAATGCGTTTAATAATGTTGACTATGACATTTTATTGGCACTCCTATGCTCACTTCACATATCTCCAATCGTAATTAGCTGGTTTCGTAGTTACCTGTGTGGACGCCGGCAGCACATGCGTGTTGATGACACTTATTCCTCTTGGTGCGACTTAACTGCTGGAGTTCCGCAGGTCAGCGTTTTATCTCCTCTCTTATTTTCTATTTTCATAAACTCGATATCCCATAAACTAACCTCTCCCTACCATCTATATGCAGATGATCTTCAAATTTATACACAAGCTCCGATACAAACACTACACGCTGCGATTGAAGCTACTAATCGTGATCTACAACGCATATTAGACTGGAGTAAATCATACGGGCTACACGTTAATCCCTTAAAGACGCAAACAATTATTATTGGGAGCTCCCGTATGATTTCTAAAATTGACTGGTTCCATCTCCCGCAAGTCATTTTCGATGGCGTTAATGTCTCATTTAATGACACTGTGAAGAACCTGGGTGTTCTCTTGGATAGGCAACTGTGCTGGGGACCCCACGTTTCGCAGGTAAGTCGAAAGATTTTTGCATCGATTTCTTCGCTTAGGCGACTGACTAACTTTCTGCCAATTGCCACTAAAATTAATCTTGCACAGTCTCTGTTATTATCTTTGTTAGATTATGCGGATGCCTGCTATATCGATTTAACTGAAGACCAATTAAACAATCTCGAGCGCCTTCAGAATTACTGCATACGGTTCATATTTGGTTTACGAAAATATGACCACATCTCCGAATTTCGCAAAAAACTCGGGTGGTTACCTATCCGCCTTCGCCGAAATACTCACATTCTATCCCTTTTCTATAAAATCCTTTTTGATCCCTCTGCTCCGTCTTATCTCAAAGAACGTTTTAATTTTTTGCATCTTTCCAATCCTCGTTCCTTACGTTCTTCTAATACCTATCTCCTTAAAACCCCTATCCATTCTTCTTCCTTCTATGACTACTCATTTACTGTCCAAGCTGACTTTGGAACGGTTTGCCAGTCAGTCTCAGACTATCAAAATCGCTAGCTCAGTTTAAAAATAGCTTAAAAAAGCATTACTTGAATTATTAGAATGTGTATTTTTTGTTCATATTAAGTATCATTTATAATTGTATGTACCAATTTAACAAATATAGTATTTGTCTTTTATATGTTGATATCTTATAGTATATAGTATATGTTATATGTATGTATGTGTATGTAATGATTACTATAATCATTGTATATTTTGCACTACCGCCACTATTATTAATTATTGCATTTCTATCCATCACAAGGTTGTCTGGAAGAGATCGCTTAAAGCGATAAGACCGCCCTTTGTACCTACAATATTTTGTCTTTAACTGTAAGTGTAATATGTACTATCCCATAAAATATGTGTCTGTGTGCAATAAAGGATATTATTATTATTATTATTATAACAGTGAGTGCTTGTAATTTAATATGAACTTTATACAATAGCAATGAAGCTCAAATTGATTTTACGTTTTAGTTAGAAAACGTTTGTATGGGAAAAAGAAAAGGGCTGTTTTTAGGGTTTTTTCGGCAATTATTCGATTTTTTCTCGCCGTAAGAACCATACTTGGACTTCCACAAACATTTAAAAAAAAGAATTATCGAAATCGGTTCACCCATTCACACGTGATGCCGTTACAACGCGAAACGGGTTTCATTTTTATATATACCGGGTATATCAAGACTGCTACCGAAAACGAAGCCGGGTGGTAGTTTTAGTGACTACAAACACAATGCAAGTAAAAATTTCGCAAAGAAACGCGTCATTAATTTTTAATGATTTTTTAAATATCGTCATTTTTAGGGGGTAAATCCATAGTTTTTGCTAAAATAATAATTTAAACTGTTTTATACCTTAGATTATTTATAAATAAAAGGGTATACACTATTATTTTAGGAAAAAAAATGTATTTACCACCCAAATATGGCCATAGGAAAAAAATTACAAAAAAAAATTGTCGCTTTTTTTTGCAAAATTTTCTATTGCATTGTGTCTGAAGTCGCTGAAACAACCACCCGGCTTCGTTTTCGGTAGCAGTCTTGATATACCCTGTATAGATAGATATAGACAGTTTGTTAAAGTTTGATTAATGGTAGAATGTAATGGAAAATATCATGGCCGGTCGTTTAAAATCGTCTTAGATTTTAAAAATAAAATCGTATATGCAAAGAACCTCAAAAAATATTTTCCAGTGTAATCCGTGAATTGTACAGACGCCATGTAAACTTGCCTTACATCCTATAACATACGACAATCCGTCCAGCGGCATAAGAGCCCTGTATTTGAATGGAGTTTCCTTTCTCGTAGAGGCTTATTGGCATAGAGTCGAATCAGACTGTTGCGACGGGGATCTTATTAAATCGGTGGCTTTAGGTTGGACCGGTGGCAATTCGTCTCGTCAGTGTAGGTCCAGCTTATCGAACAGTCCACACTCGGCGGCCGGCACATGCTAACTGAAACTGATTTACGACATCGATGATAGTTTATTCAACAAAGGAGGACATCGTTTATTAATTGGTACACGGCGCTGCATGATGAGCGATTTTATTGTGTCCGCGTCCGTGCTACGTAATTTATTGAAGCCAACGCATAACTGAATTATACGGTGCATGTTTGTGGATATTCTTATGATAGCGTAATTAGGTCCTGGTGATTATATTGCTCTAATCAGCACAGGTATAACGAGTTTATTGAATGCATAAAGTGCTCTCTATATTGCGCTTTTCAGGAAGAATGTAACATAACAGACAATTTGCATTTTTAACGGTGGAAAGCTTTTTCTTAAAAGGAATATTCCCATTCCAATTCCAATTTATCGTCGTCAAAATGTTATCAGATTGTTTATGTGTAAATTCGAGTAAAATTCTTATGAGTGATCGTAAGAAGGTGGAAAACCGTCTAATTGAGAGGGAGCGATCATAGCATAATATTTATTGGGCTAATGGCAGCGATGTGGACTATAAACCATGAAATTCTGAATTCGAATTTCAGGTTCGACAATCTCTTTTGTGAGAAATCTCAACTTATAAGATCTCATATAAGTTGGATGGGACTTTGTGCCCGGTATGCTGATGGTTTCCATTCCTGTCACTTTATAGGATATAAATAAAAGAATTAAGCAGCGCTTGAGTTTTTGCGGACTTGTTTGTCTAGAAAAGCACAATAATTTTATTAAAAATAAATAAAAACTGGGTCTTCTATTGTAGGATCATATAATTAAGGTTGAGACAGCTAGAGACATTGTAATAAGCCCGCCCCTAAATATTTATGAGCCTTTGATATTGTTGCTAATACTTGCAATGTTTTTAATGCACTTCGCTAGTAATTTGTTGCCCACACTTGTTTATTTAAATAGCTACAACACAGCAAACCTATATAACCGGTGTAAATAATTGAGCTGTTCCAAACATTGAAATGAGCCCACGATAAACATCAATTTGTCTGTGTGATTGAATTTATATTGTTTTACTTCACTAGTGTCTATTGAAAATAAGTTGCAGTAATTACGCCTATTTAATTACTCACCGTTTGCGAATATGGGGACATCATTATTTTCGGATAACAAGCGCTTTCCGGTTTATGTTACTGATTTAATTAGTGGATATATGTTTTTGCCTAACACAGATTTAGTAGCTCGAAAAAGAAAAATCTCAAAATACGTAATGGATATTTTTTGTTTAAAATTTGTCTCGGTGGCGAGTGGTGAACTACGATATGATTTCAACAATGAGGTCTCGGTTTTGAATCCCGGGTCGGGCAAAGTGATATTGGATTGTTCTTCTCATTATCAGTCCGATGACAGTAATTTGTGCCTAATATGGCGGTAACCTCGCTCTTTATCACTTAATGGGACGGAACAGACAAGGCGAAACGTGGGTGTCATGGTTATTACCAGGAGAATCTCTGCCTATCCTTCTGGAAAAAGGGCGTGAGTTCATGTCTGAATTTATAAATAAATATATATACACAACATCCATCCACATAGTTCTGTATGTACAGTGGCATACCATGCTTTGCGTTTTGAGTAGGTACAAGAAACTACGAGAGACGTTTTGCTCTCATAACACTCAAACCGAACTTGGCAGAAACATGGTCTCTAACCTCTTTGGACCACAATAGGCCAGGGGAAACCCTAGCCTCTCTTTTCGCAACAAGCTTATTACCTAATTGCGCTAGAAAGGCTGTCCAATATGAACATAGAACACAGAGAAAGAGCGTTTCTTTAAATTGCTATAAAGGCGAAACGAGCATGTCGTTCGTCTGATGGTAACCAATACAACCGTTCATGGATAGTAGCAAAATCAAACAAATCCATGACATTTTAGTAAATGAATTAAAAAATAATAATAACAGATTGTTTCTTTAAGCTCACATCCTTAGAGTGTTATATACTTAGAGTATTTATATATAGAGGGAGCGCTGTCATACATTTGCGACTTTAAAAACGTAGATATTTTCTTGTTCGTAATGTTGGTAGCACTGCTATAATAATGTTACCGATAAATGACTTTTCCACGAAAAATATATAAATAAATAAATAAACGGAAATTAACATGTTCACGTTACATTGTTTTTAGCTACCATAATACAAAATATTGATAATAAATGAAAAATAAAACTCACCCTTGGCTTATTATAATATATTTCGCTCCAAATTCAAATATTTTATCTTTTTACCTAAAAATTATTCCGGAACTTTTTCGGAATTTCATCAATTTAAATACTTGCAACATTGAATAAAAAGGCGTTCGAAAATTCAAAAATATGAATGTTTTTCTGTAAAATGATTTAAATTATTTCTTGTTAATTAATAAGAAATTGGATTTATTGTCGATGATAACTGAATACACAGTTAATAATTAACCCCTAAAATAAATTTGGATGGTATTCGATAGCGCTAAACTACATTTTTTGATTTTTCTTTTTCATGTAAGTCATGCGTATTCCAAGCTGTCACAATTCACACTGGATGTAGAGAAGAAAAAGGTGGCCCCGGCACCACCATTTTATCTACGTTTTTGAAGTACCAGCGCTCCCTCTATATATATATATATACTCTAAGAGTATATACATATAGAGGGAGTGCTGGTACTTGAAAAACGTAGATAAAAATGGTGGTGCCGGGGCCACCTTTTTTTTCCCGCCAATCAGTATGGATTCAGACAGCGTGGGGTACACATGAAATCTTCTAGAAAGAAAAATCTTAAAATACCATTTAGCGTCATTAAATTGTGCCCAAATTCTACTGAACGCATAATTAATAAGTATATAATTAGCTACCATAGGTAACATTGCATATTTATTAATATATCGGGAGATATAGTCGACGAAATTTTACTAAAAAAAAAAAAAATAGAATTTGCGCGCTTTCTATAGACATATTTTTCAGTTTTGCAAATTTATAAAAAAATTATTAACTTGATATCCTGGTTAATTGTTTACGTTATATTAAACCGACAAAATAAAATTATTGCCACCATTTATTTAATATGACAATGAGTTAAAATTTACTAAGTTTGTGACTAAAAATGACTTGTAATTTAAATATTTTGTAATTCTCTGATCTTATATAATTGGACATAATTTTTAAATCTGTCTGAGTTTAATCCGGATTGTGAATATTGGCTGCCATTTAAATTTTAGAGCTTTAGAGCGACTTCTGGTAGGAGGTATATATTTAATATTTAACGGCCGTTCCCGTGTACCGGTAACTTAAATTCATAGACAGAATTGTATATTTTGGCCACCATTTTGAACTTTTTTGTTTTTAACCCGATTGCTCTCAAAATCAATATCTATCTGTTAAAGATATGTAAACAGCCAAATCTATATAATGTTTTTTTAGGATACCCCTGGATCGAAAAATAAGACGCCAAAGCGTTAATATTATAAGAAGGAGTCGTTTAGAAGACTGTTGGATAGCTACAAAATATTTTTATTATAATTAATATGATGAGAATACATTTTTAATTTTTAAATCATAGTGAACCAACAATGTAGACGGTCGACCTGATTAAGGTTTCAGGAAGTCGCTGGATGCAGGCCACTTCCAACAGGTCAATGTGGAGATCCTTGGGGAGGCCTATGTTCAGCAGTGGACTTCCTATGGCTTTTTATGGCTGAAGAGAGAGAGAGAGAGAGAGAGTGAGAGGGAGACAAAGAGAGAACCTTAGATTTTGATTCTGAGAGCAATGGCAGCCACAATACTTTCAATAAAGTATTGAAATGAAATGAAAATATTTATTATATTTATTAAAAAATATATCATAAATATTTTCATTTCATTTCAATACTTTACCTATAAATGTGGCTTATTGGTACCGAGACCACCTCAGATATTAATTTTGAGAGCAATCGGTTTAATAAATAAAAAGTTCAAAATGGCGACCACAGTTTTTTAATCTACTTATAAATTTGGTTTATTGGTGCCGACTGCCGAGATATCCTCAGATGTTGATTTTGAGAGCAATTGATTCAATGACTAAAAAGTTGAAAATTGCGGCCAGTTTTTTTTAAATCTGTTTATGTATTTGGCTTATTGGTGTTGACATAACGTCAGATGTTGATTTTGAGAGCAATTGGTTCAATAAATAAAAAATTCAAAATGGCGGCCACATTTTTTTTAAACCTTACTATGAATTTGGCATATTGGTGCCGAGATACCCCCAGATACTGATTCTGAGATCAATCGGTACAATAAGTAAAAACTTCAAAATGGCGGCCACGATTTCAATACCGAATACGAACGAAGCTCGGCTATCGAAGCATAGGGACTAAAACATTTACCATTTCACCACCAAGCATTTTCAATATTGCAATGCTATTGTATAATAACGCACAGGTAAAATTACTTCGTATTCGCAGTGAAAACGTATTCGGAATTATAGATAAACGTGTTAAAATAGTCGCCACAATTTTTCATTCTTTAAAAATATTATGTATCGATATTGTTATTGGGACCAAAAAACGTAATTAAATTTTGATACAGTTGGGGAAAATATGTTAACCGGCAACCCTAATGCAGCAATGCTACCAACATTACGACCAAGAAAATATCTACGTTTTTTAAAACACAAATGTATGACAGCGCTCCCTCTATATGTATATACTCTAAGCTCACATCATAATACATAAACACGCCTCCTAACATGCTTATATTCTCGAAGGAGTAAGCGTAGGTGCAACAAGTCTAAAAATATTTCGACAGCGATATTTATGTCCCATGAGTAATGTTGAGGTTGTGACCAGTCGCCCTACATCGGACTCACAATTTCATTTAGCTCCATTAGATATGCCACCATCAAGTGAAAGAGAGTAAAACAATGCGTTACAGTGGCGCCTAATATTAAAAAGTGACCATTTTTTTTAAATTAAAAAAATAGCAAAGGCAGTCCAGCACATTGGGCCTTTCAATTTCAGATAATATGTATTGAACATTAATAGTAATGTTAATGTTAACATTAATAGTAATTACAAGTGGTAATAATACCAGAATATGCAGAGAAATATTTGGTAGTACAAATAATTGTATTACCAAATATTTCTCTGGCATTTTTATATAATAGAAATTAAACCGTAAGGCCATTTGTCCACCGCCGCCGTCACCGGACCGTCACCGAGAACGAGATTATTTCTTGCCGAGTGTAAGATGACGTGACGGCGATCGTGTGTCCACCGCGCTCATATATATATACATATCGTTTTATTTATTTTTTACACAAATTTTATGATAATCAAAAAAAAAAAATATACCGGCCCGTCATTAAACCGTGCCTAGTTCTAGCGGTCACGCCGAAGTGCTCGAAACATCGGCGGCCGAAATGACGGTTCTCGGGTGACGGGCGTGCGGTGGACACATGGTCATAGTACTCAGACCATAGTAAATATATGTGTCGCTAAATCGGCGCCGTCATCTCGTTCTCGGTGACGGTCCGGTGACGGTCCGGTGACGGTCCGGTGACGGTCCGGTGACGGTCCGGTGACGGTCCGGTGACGGCGGCGGTAGACAAACGGCCTAACGGTGTCTACCCAATAAAATACAACTCCCTGACTGAGCTATGAATGAATCTGTCACTAGCCGTCATGACTACAATGTAGTGGGAACTGGGCAGATATCTCAATATCTAAGATCTATTGATAAGATGCTCAAAGTATTATTATATTGTTGAAGCCCGGTAACCGAGGCATATCAACATTTCTGAGTGTCCATACTCCCAGTAAAGGTTTAATTGGGTGATATTGCGTTACATTGTGGCTCAGAAGTCAGCCCCGGAGCGTTACGAGCTCCCTGTCTTTGACCTAATTAATATATCGCCATTCGCCAGCATCAGCCACGTATGCAAGGCTAATTTTGATAAACTGCACCGAAAATATTTTTTATTATTACATTAATGAAGATGTGTTGTATTTTATATAATAAGTTACTTCTTTTTGTGCAGAATATCAACCTAGAAAAACTACAAGGGCGTCAGCTATTCAATTTTTTAATGGTTAGGTTCTGCCAACAAACAAACGGATCACCTGATGGTTAAGTGATCACTGCCGCTCATAGACATCCATAACACTCGGATCATGGATGAATTGCCGTACCATCAAATTCGAAGAGGAGCGAGGGGAGAAACACAAAATTGCATTTATACCTACTTCTGTTTGGTGGAAGAAATAGACATTACGGTGATACCTACCTAGCCGGCCACTCACATATGAAATACCTACCGCCAGTATTGTAGAAACAAACAGGCATAAGACGAAGTAATCCTCTTTTGCACATATAACATATATTCAGTAATAAATATTTTGATGCTAATATATCTAGTTTTAAAAGTCGTCGGACTAGGACTGTGATCATAACTATTTTCTTTTTTAATAATTATATTTGGTTACAGGCAGTAATTTTTTTAAAATAGGTCTCCTTGTGTGGTATAGTTAACTGTTAACTATAGAAATTGGTTGTTTTTCGTGAATTTATTATTTGTGTTGGTGATGATTAATTGGTATTTACGAGTATTACTCCGGAAATGCTAGCCAAATCGGAAAAATCTATGATTGTCTTGTCTAAAATAGCCCACGACACGATGTATTAGATCTTGTAAGTAAATCAACTATTGCACATAATTAATATGTAGTCTGCTTTTGAAGCACAATAATAGATCATAATTATTATATCAACCGATTTGCGTGTCAGCAGTACAAACACAATTACCTGTTCTTATTATCCACCACGCCGTAATTGAAAATAGGATGAAACTAATTACTTAAGCCATGTAATGAACCATAATAATACAATCTTAGTAGCTTTCGCAAAATCTTTTTTATATACCAGCTCTTATTTAAGTTTTTTGAGATAAGCTTGGTCAGTGCAAGATGTTTACGTACAGTGCATATTAATCTATACTAATATTATAAAGCTGCAGAGTTTGTTTGTTTGAACGCGCTAATCCCTGGAACTACTGGTCTGATTTGAATGATTCTTTCAGTGTTGGGTAGTCCATTTATCGAGGAAGGCTATAGGCTATCATCACGCTATGACCTATAGGAGGAAAGCAGTAGTGATATTTCTATCAAATACGAGGAAATTTTGTTCGTTTTTCGTGGTCCGATTGGTCGATATTCTAAAACGATAGTCAGAATTAAACATTTTGACCGCCATTTTAAAACGTGTATGCACCCGGGCGGAGCCGGGCCCGACCGCTAGTTTGTCTTATAATTTTACAAATAGATCACTTTTTATGTTAATCATTTCGGATTATTATTACATATTAGGACATTATCAATGGGCAGGATGGGGAGCGCAGTGGAATACTTTGCATTGCTTTGTAATCTATGATGTTTGGTTTTGCTACTTTCCATGAGTGGTCGTATCGCTTAGTATCAGGGAATTGCATGCTCGTCTCGCCATTCATTGTAATAAAAAGAAAAAAAAAATCGAATCTTCATTCCATGAACTCAAATAAAAAACTCCCCACATGCAAGTCAAATCCAAGACGTACATATTACATACTAACTAGAGGCGGTATGTGGTGAATAGTCTCATTAACATTGCCAACTAATGTCTAATAGTACAACATAGTAATTAGTACATACTCTATAATTATGTGTTCGATTCTAAGTAGCGTATATTTAGTATCAGAAATTTCGTGGCTTTACGTGCTTCGGAAAATACTTTAAGCTCCCAGACCTCGGTGTTGCCAAATGGCAAAATTAATTAAGCGAAGTCATATTGTTTTAAATATTATATAATATTTAATTAGTGAGTCCTTTTTCGAATTATATAAGTAAATAGCTACATTTGACAAGACATGTAAATAAAATTGGAATAGAAAAAACATTTACATTACGCATACGTTTTCTTGATACGTTTCAATACATTATTAACAGTTTCCATTTTTATTACGCCGACTTCATTTCAATAGGTTTGAATTGATTTAAAATAGTAGTTGAATACGTATATAAAAAAGTGTTTAGAAAACACATTGGTAAAAATATTGAAACTAAATAATTAATTTTAATATTGTCCTCTGTAACATTGTCATCTGTAGCAAACTTTATTTTAACAATACGTCCATAGTTATACGTCAATAGTTTGTTACATAATGTGTTTTTTAAAATTATGTTGCATTATAGCTATCGGCAATAAAAAATAATAGCACTTATGAGTAGCGAACATATAAGTAATCCTATAATTACCTCAGTTGAGAGGCTCCGTTTTCATTGGTCGTAAAGCTCGATGGTTCTACAACAACGCCGGACTGGACTATAACACTATAAAGTGTCGGCTAATAGGGATTACTACACTTTCCTGTGCTAGATTTAACTTTGATACACGTTTCGTATACCGAAAATAAGCTAGGAAACATTAATTTGATACATAAAAGTTTAGTCCTAACATAGCTAAGTTTTTAGTAGGTTTTTGATAATATATGCCATATTATGATTCTTATATCTTGTAAAAAGTCTATAGCAAGTAACCCAGTGGATAATGATTGATCATCTGAGTAAAAGTCCCACTACTGGGCGACACAAGTTATGGTAATGTAATGGTGTTAGTATATAAAAACACCGAGAGTTTATTTTCGTTGCGAAATTATTGTATACTAGTAGAAACTGGGAAACCTAAGTAGCCTTCACCTTTCTTTAGCATATTCTTCACAGTAAAGACTTTAAAATGATTCATTTGAATGGTGTAAAAGTTAAACCACGTAATAAAAAACCACGTACAAAGTTAAAGAACACAGGAAAAAAGCCTGAAGTTCCTCTTAAAACGTTAACGACGTTTAAGTGTTTCGTAACTGGTTGTTGCGCTGGAATAAGTTTGTGTTGCACGGTCAATTTGTTGCACAATCAAGATAAGGCTCTTTTAAAATTCATTCCTCGTTATTAAACATTATAAGTGTAATCCCGCCGAAGCGGGGTTTAGCGTTACTTTATTGTTGTCAAGAGATCAGCACGTGAAGGATGAAGGTGCGACGGCAACTTTTACGGAGATAAAACTTGTTTGTTAGTTTATGCCTTCGTATTAAACGGAGTTAGCCGTGCCCGCCTCGCGTTCTTATCTGATCGTGAGACACTCAGATGTTTTAATCGAAGACAGTCTTATAAATATATACGTGTTATTAACTAAATAAAACTGGAATACATAAAGAAAGACGTTGCCAGTAAAAAATAGTCTTGTACCAATTTGGCGGTGGTACTTATTAGTACCTATTAACACTGCGGCAAGTCAAGCCTGATATTGCTACTCAGTGGGAAGCCTTGCCCAGTGTTACATAAACTAATATACGTAAATAAACTAATCAGTTAATGATCATGTTGATATTGTTAAATATACAAACATAAATTCACGCCTTTTCTCAGTAGGGGTAGGCAGAGGTGTTACCTGTCTAGGTAACACCTCTGCCTACCCCTACTGACCTACCCTGCCTTAGGTGTCTACCTAAGTGTGTTCCATCCCATGACGTGATGGGGGGCGAGCTTACCTTATACATACCTCGTTGAATAAGTATAATGTATATCACATACACGCTACTAAAATTACCAATTGTATGTTCAAATATTTGTGCTCAGCTAAACATCAATCGTTTCATTAATTTGACATTCCAAAACTATTTCAGCTCGAACAGTGTCAGTTTCAAAGTGTGAATAGAAATTTCGTTGTTGAGGTAAAATTAGCGTGTGAGTTTATACGGGCATGTCCATTGCAGTGTTTGGAACAGGTCAGGACAGGCGGCTGACCGCAGTTTGCGCTAGCCGCATCGACTGCAACCAACTGGTTTCCCGGCGGACTGACACAGGAAATTAATATAAATTCCTATCGCATAAACTCGAAACGGGCGCAGTGTGCTGCCACGCAGGCCGTGATGAGGCCTATTGTGTGAAAGTGATTCAATCAAACCCCACTTCCCCGGTTGATTCACGTTAGTTTGAATCTGAATGTGGTGTCAATAGTTTGTTTAAATTGCCTAATATTTCCATTGTGTATTTGTTCGGTTCGAATTTGAATTTATATGTTCCGAGTCGCACATTACAGGTTTCAATTGGTTTGTAGAATCCGAGCATCTAAACATACAGGGTATATCAAGACTGCTACCGAAAACGAAGCTGGGTGGTAGTTTCAGTGACTTCAGACATAATGCGACATCCATAGTTTTTTCTTAAATGATAGTGTACACCCTTCAATTTTTAAAAACGCTATGGTATGCAAGGCTTTAAATTATTATTTTAGCAAAAACTATGGATTTACCATCCAAACTCGACGATATTAAAAAAATTGTCGCGTTTTTTAGCGAAATTTTTAGTTGCATTGTGTTTGTAGTCACTAAAACTACCTCCCGGCTTTGTTCTCGGTAACACTCTTGATATACCCGGTATAACAGTATTACTATATATGTAGGTGTTGGTGATTAACGGCATGACTTTGTTGATCTATAAGGTCAAGTAGCATACATAATCTGTGATATAACTATCGTAGGTAATAATATGATTTTGTTCTGCCCACCCTTTTGGGAATATACGCGTAAGCTTAATTAAATAATGAATAAGTGGTATTCTCGTAGCTGTTTTAAAATACTGAATAGAGCGGTGTCAACGATTAGTATTTAATAGATCTTAATTTGTATACCTTATATAGCAAAGTTATACATTAATTTAAAGCTAAAATCATTATGAAACTCGTAATTTGTGTAACAATGGAGCTGTGTAAGTACATTGTGTAATTTATCATAATAAGAAAAAGCAAAGATAAAGATATTAAAACATAAAAGATGAGTGTACATTTTAACACTTGTAAGCGTATTTGCATGAATTTTACGAGTTGATATCCATTTCTGTATCGCACGGAATTCACTATACTTAGAGGCAATACGATTCCACAAAAGATCGGAATTGCTCCCACCTTCAAAATGAAACAGGCGCTTTGTCGATTTTGCGGGGTTTTTGTAACGACACCTTTATTGAAAACGTACCGTGTGTGATTCGTGACTCTTTTTACGAGATACACTCTATGTGAACGTGTGTACGTTTTCAGTTTTATTGTACTTTTTGCACGCTCTTTTATCAGTTATGGCAAAGTGAAAAGGTATGTCGTCAAAATGTTTTATGCTTCGGTAGTGATTTCGGATCACGTAAATATTTAAACTCTATCGTTTCAGACTTTAACTTTAACTTTAAATGCAACAGAATTCAGAAGGCAACTCTTTAAGTTCAGTAAACAAAAAACATTGAATCACAAGTTTGTTAGTTGTGTTCGCGTTGAGGTCTAGATTTATCAGGTAATTAGTACTTGCGAGTTCACTTGAACCTTTCAATATTCTAGAGGTTTATTGTTTCTTTCTGTATTATGATCGTTCCAAAGTTATAATTTATGGAAAAATAACTATAAATTAACTATTATGTCTTTTACATTGTAAGTAAGGAATAATTATGATACATCTTGTTTGTTACTAGGTGTAATTACTTAGTATATTTTTAATAATGAAGCGGTTCCATCTATTTTACTTTTCAGTGTGACAAAATACACAAAGCTCATAGTAAAATATTACATGTAGTTGAAATAATTTTTTTAGATTCCGTTTAAAAGGGAGGTCCCTTTTTGATGGATGGACTTTATTAATAAAATGATGTGTAATCTGTACCACACGGATAAATAAGAAATGATACTTTAATATTTTAGATATTCTATGCAAAAATATTTTATACTACAGGAAAGTATTCCTCATTTATGCTATCCGAGATATAAACATGTATTTCTGGCTTTGTAATTGGTTTAACCATAATAAATGTAAAACGTTAATAGCATCGCATTAGCGTGTGTAAGGGGGTCTACCGGGCGGGACCATCAAAGTCGCTTATTGTTACGCCACGGCCCTGCAAAAAAGATTAGCACATTTGCCGTTAACGATCCCGAAAACAGGGCCACATCAGACAGCATTGGGCCGGGCAAAATAAAACGAAATAGCAATAAAAGTAAATCGACGGGCGCGCGCCCTGCACTACGTGCCGGATTAAATCAATCGTTATTCGTCTTAACAAATTACGGTTCATGTTTCGTACACCCGTCCAATCTATGTGCGCAAGTGTAAGCCGAGTGGAAAGTATATTTAAATGCAATTTAGGCATTCCGATTCCGCTCGATGGTGGCGCCGCGCCGCTGCGAGTGTGCAATTAATTTACCTTGTTAGATTGAAATTCCTAGGTGCAATGTTTATATACAAATAAGTGACGCCGTCTACGTGTGATATCGTAGTTAGGACGAAAATTGTTTAGGTTTATTTTCAGTTACTCATTTTGCTGTATAATTGAAATTATAGTCTGAAATCGATCTGAAAGCCTCGGTGGCGCAATTGGTTAAACGCCGGCTGTGAAACGAGAGCCGTGGGTTCGATCGTTGCACCGACACAAATATTTGTGTGAACCACAGGTATTTGTTTTGGGTCGGGGTGTAGGTGAAATCGAAAAGTCTCTCGTATTTTTTGATACCCACGACACAAGACTCGATCTTAGAGTGGGGTCAGGACTATCTAAATCTATGTGACTCTTGCATTTATTCATTATTATTTAATCAAATGTATTGAAAGAGGTGATAAAAAGATTTTTTCTATATTTAGGCCAAGGTTTTGGGTTGTGACATATGATTAAGACAAGTTACATACAAGGAAATTTTAGAGCGTAAAATTGCATATAATTTGACACTGATTAACAGTATACTTCATAACTCAATTCAAATATATAAGGCAGTAGTCATAAATCATAACGCAATCAATCCTACAAACCAATCCAACGTTTACAATCATTGTAAAATGTAGAATTTAAAGGTACATGTTGGCTTTGTACAGTCCGTTTGTAAAAATGAATGCCAAGGGATAGCGTTGAGCGCGGAGCAGTAGCCTATAGTGTGCCGGATGGACGCACAGTTGCTATCCCCGCTTACACCTGTCTACTGTAAGCTGTACGGTACTGTACGGCACTGTACGAGGCTGTACGGGACAATTGTTAACACGCCTGGAATGGCCAGTCCATTGGGTATATTCATAGAGAATTTCGACGTAGTGAAAAGTTTGTAAAAAGTTGCGCGCCGTTCAGAGTATTGATGGGCACGGAAGGATTATTATTTGATTCGCGTGTGTTTTGTAAAAGTCTGAATCGAGAGTTAATATTGACCGCATGATCTTATTTTAAATTAATACGTATTTTATGTTTGCTATTGTTGCAAAGGTTGTGATGGTTTTTTTTTAAATTGTGGTTTGCAGTAGGAGAGAATTAAGAACGAGGATGGACAATATCCCATTACTATATTCCCAGGGTTTTCTCTGCCCTGAAAGTTACTCTGATACAAATGTTTCACTTTTCAGTAGCAATATGCCGTGTCGCTAACTAGATGGATAATTTAGAAAGTTCTGGTAGGTATATGAAGTATAACATAGATTTGAAGTGTTAAATTAAGATTCAAGCAGTTCATGTGATGTCAGAGGACGTCTATATTCAGCAGCTGGATACATAGAGGCTGATATACCAAATATTTGCATATTTTACATTACTCTTTATTTAAGTCATAAACACTTCTTGGATTATATATCCAACCTATCATATAGAATAAAGTTTCTTAACCGTAACGGTTTCCTTGCAAGGACAGTCGTGCTCCTTGCTATATACAACATTGGACCTTAGCCAAAGTCTGCGCTCATGGCCATAGTCTAATAGATAAACGTTATACATATCCATATATCGGCATAACAGGCTCCTTCGTTATTATTAACTACGTGGTGTCATGACACGGAAATATGCAGAACATAGGATAAAGCTACCAATAGAGTCTGCTCGCGGCAAAAAAAATGTTGTATAATGGAACGCTACCCACAACTTCACACTGCTTCACACAAAGATTATTTTTAGACCGATATTTCTATGTCAGGGCTATGACAACCTGCTCTGTAGAAAGCAGATTCCACTGCCCACATAAACAAGGATCCGCATAGTAATACTTATTCTACATATTTGCCTTGATTTTAATTTTCCCCTATGAACATTTCATGAAATGAAATGAAATGAAACGAAAATATTTATTGAATCCATAAAATATTAGTGTCATATTTAGATTCAGTCATATATTTTTTTTCCCACTACCACCCAGTTCACAAGGCTGTTTTCGCCAGAGAAGAACGGGCAAGAAACTCTAGCGTTGCTCTTTTCAAAATAAGTTTACAATACAGTGATCATACAGGAGTTCAAATTCAGAGCAGTTCATAAATTATTCATAATAATAATTATAATTACTCTGGCAACACCTAAAGATCATCCTTTTGAAAAATATATATATTTTATGTTTAATATCAAATATATACACAATATTCACAATTTATATCTAAATAGTAACCAAAATTATTCTTTTCTACAATCACATAATGTTTTATAGAAGAAATAGTGTAAATAAACAACAATTCAGCATAATAAAAAATAATAGAATGACAGTGTGTGACAACGTCAAATTTTTTTACAAAACATGTTAATAAAAGACCAAAAGGATGTTCCATAATAAAGCCAGGAAGAAACGGAACGCACATTTAACATCTCCCAGCTCGTCGAGCTCCGCGTCGTGGGCGTCGGCTTCGGACGTATTCGAAGTGACACCGGACAACGACGCGTCGAGCCAACACGGCGAGCTGCAGTCGTCCCCGCCGCCACCAAGACCTGCGCAGCGAAGAGGACGACCCCCTCCAGCGGTGGGCTTGGGACCTGTGGGGCCGAGTGTCCCGCCTACGGTCCCCGCTACCGGTGGAGTAGTGCG
Source organism: Hyles vespertilio (assembly GCA_009982885.2). Taxonomy (NCBI): domain Eukaryota; kingdom Metazoa; phylum Arthropoda; class Insecta; order Lepidoptera; family Sphingidae; genus Hyles; species Hyles vespertilio. Next base: position 12,804,955 of record CM042809.1, on the reverse strand, counting down.
CCGCATGAGATGGACACGTGAAATCAATGAGAATGTCATGCGGGCCTACTTTGGGGCAACAAATGGAGGAATTAACCTCACTGCCTATCGTGTTAAAATGCTGTCTCTGTTTCAGGCTTTGGAATCAACGGTTGATGTATCATCCCAACGACTGTCGGATCAAGTGCGATTTATTCAGCGGCGTAAGTTGTTGGATGATGACACACTTGAGCGGTTGCGCACAGACTTATGTTTTGTCCAGGAAGACCATGTATCGCCCGTCAGTGGAGATCAAGCGGCAGGCCCAACACCAACACCTGTTGCTGATTTCGAGCTGACGGACAATTTGGATGACAACGTAAGTCCCCAAGATAAACAGCAACTGAGAGGAGCTTTGGAGTGTGCGATTTTGGAGTTTGCGTCTTTATCGGCGTCTTGTAGACCGCGTCTGCCACGTTTGCCAACGCATAGAAGAAATTTGGCGCTGATGGGAGCTTTGGACTCCATGTTACCTACATACTTGGAGTCCAGTCGTGATCTTGTTGATACGCACTCGATCCTTTACTGCGCGGCCGTCGCAGCATGTCGAGTGGCTAATGTTCAATTCCCAAAAGAATATAGAGCTACTCGAGGTGTTGTGACTGTGCCTGCCTGGCAGCGGAGGATAGAGGATCGTATCAACAGGGCCCGAACTCTCATCGGCAAGCTAATTTCTTTTAAAGAAGGAAACAGCAGGCCGAAGATTATGCGTTTTGTGACGCAGGCTTTTTCGGGGACCAACACAAGTCCTCGAAATTATAGGCTTTGCGTCACAGAACGCATAGACTTCTTCAAACAAAAAGTCTATGCGTGGGCGAACCGCATTCGTCGCTACAGGAGGCGATGGGATCGTTTCCAACAAAATCGCAAGTTCCAAACTGACCAAAAGAGGGTTTATAGATGTTGGGAGAATCCTCCACAAGGTGTGGTGGATGGGCGGCTTCCCAGTGCTCACGAAATGCGTGAATACTGGACGAATATCTGGTCGTCGCCTGTCTCTCACACTGAAGCCTCCTGGTTTAGTGTTGTAGATCGAGCTTGCGAGGCAATACCGGCTATGGAAACCATTTTAATCAATCCAGAAGATGTGCTAACTGCAATTAGACAGACGCAAAACTGGAACTCACCGGGTCCGGACGGTCTGCACAACTTCTGGTTAAAATGGTTTCCAAGTTCGCATGCTCGATTGGCAGTGCAATTCCAGGATGCGCTTGAGCGGGGATCCCTTCCAGCATTTATGACAACAGGTGTTACTCACCTTCTCTTTAAGTCCGGTTGTACCACGGAACCAAAAAATTATAGACCCATCACATGCCTTCCCACTATTTATAAAGTTTTGACCTCCATAATTAGATCTAAAATTACAGACCATATAAATTCTAACCAAATTCTTTTTTCCGGCCAAACAGGTTGCATGAATGGGTCCCGTGGTACTAAGGAGCTCCTTCTCATTAACATGACCATTTGCCAACAGGCTCGTCACAACCGAAGGAATTTATCGGCTGCCTGGATAGATTATAAAAAGGCCTATGATTCGGTGCCTCATACATGGCTCATGAGGGTGTTAAATTTGTATAAAATTAATACAAATTTATGCAACTTCCTTGGGTCTTGTATGGGGCAGTGGACCACTGTCCTAAGATATCCAGGTGGTACGGTTCCTCCTGATTGTGACGAGCCGATTAGAATCAAGCGGGGTATATTTCAGGGCGACAGTCTGAGTCCACTGTGGTTTTGCATGGCCCTGAATCCCCTCAGCACTCTGTTGTTGGATTCAGGGTTAGGCTACCGTCTACGGAGAGGCTCTGAGCCTATTTCTCACTTGCTTTATATGGATGACCTCAAGTTATTTGCATCGAAACAAACCGAATTGATTGAGTTGTTAAAAATAACGGATATATTTAGCAAATCAATCAATATGGATTTTGGTGTAGATAAATGTGCGGTTATCCATGTGAAGCGAGGGGAGGTTGCGGTCTCTGATGACATACTAGTCTCAGAGACTGTAAGGCTCAGATCCCTCTCCGTGACGGAAACCTACAAATATTTGGGTATGCCTGAAGCTCTAGGTATCATGGGTGCAGATGTAAAACGATCGTTGAAAGAGCGTTTTTTTAGCCGCCTGACAAAAGTACTTAACAGTTTTTTATCAGGTGGAAACAAGATTCGCGCTTTTAACGGTTGGGTTATGCCTGTACTCATGTACTCTTTTGGCATACTCAAATGGACTCAGACCGAATTGGACGCCCTGGATCGTAAAGTCCGAACTCTCCTGACTGCACATCGTATGCATCATCCACGATCATCAGTGATGAGATTGTACATCCCGCGGAGATGTGGTGGCCGAGGCATTCTTAATGCTAAGGACTTGCATAATCGCGAGGTGTGCAATCTTAGGGATTATTTCCTTCACAGTGATGTTGATATGCATAGGGTTGTAGTTATGGTAGATAAAGGATTTACCCCACTCTATTTGGCGATTGAGAACTGGCGGAAACCTCTGGTGGTAGGCATTAAGGATCGCGAGGACATATGGAAGAGCAAAGAGCTGCACGGTCGGTTCTATCGAGCCCTTCATGGGCCTGATGTGGACCGACTAGCGTCTGTGTCTTGGCTACGCTTCGGTAACCTCTTTGGGGAAACCGAGGGTTTTGTCTTTGCAATTATGGACGAAGTTATTAAGACGAACAACTATAGGAAATACATCCTGAAGGACGGTACGGTCGACATCTGTCGGGCATGCCACCGTCCTGGCGAGTCTATCAGGCATGTTATCTCCAGTTGTTCGTATCTTGCTAACGGCGAGTATTTGCATAGACATAACCTAGTAGCCAAGATCATACACCAGCAAATTGCCCTTCGATATGGACTTGTGACACCTGAAGTGCCATATTACCAGTATGTGCCCCAACCAGTTCTCGAAAATGGTCATGCAACGCTGTATTGGGATCGATCTATTACCACAGACAGGACTATTCCAGCCAATAAGCCTGACATTGTGATAATAGATCGATTGGCGCGTCGGGCTATACTTGTTGACGTCACCATCCCGCATGACGATAACCTTGTCAAAGCTGAAAAAGACAAAATGTCTAAATATTTAGATTTGGCACACGAGGTTGCCGACATGTGGGATGTCGACTCAACAATTATTGTCCCGATTGTCGTTTCTGCTCATGGGTTGATACCAAAGAGCCTCGACCAACATCTACAGAGGCTCTCAATCGGCTGTTGGGTCAGGAGTCAGATTCAGAAGGCAGTATTGCTTGACACGGCACGTATTGTGAGGCGGTTCCTCACTTTGGGCTCCTAACCACCGGTGGCTTGGGTCTCGAGCCTCGCCATCGTTGGATAACTTTTTATATTTTTATATGTATTTTGTTTTTTAATATATATATAAAAATGTAAAAAAAAGACTTAAAATAAAGAGAAATAATAAATTATAATTATATTATCATAGGGCAATATTTCATTTTCGGTTCGAAATTGCATGGCTAAAACCTTATTATGTATAACGAAATTTGAAAATCTAATACCTCAGCTATTACCTTAAAGAAAATATCATTTGATCATGATTTTATCTTAACTGATTTCTAAGACTGAAGTAACCCATTATTTGAAATATATACGTTTTACAGAATTACTCATTCTAAGGTATAACTTAATAAGGTATACACTTTATGAAACTATTAAAATCTTCACATATTACATTAAATGTGATTTCAGTGTGGGTGAATAAACAAACTCACATTTGATTGCTTTAAAATATTATATTAGTTTTCATGTATCGTCAAATAAAAAGGAACAGACAAGGTTGTAAATATCTAACACTATAATTTGATTTGCATTTCTCATCATCATCTACATATATTGTTACTATTCGTATATGCAATTGAGTTATGTTTCAATATGAAATTGCTTCGGGAAGTAGAATCATAATATAAAACACGCTTGCGTTGGCTCCTCATCGAGGTGCACCAGAGCAGCGCGGGGAATCACATCCGTTACTTTATATTCTGTCTACACATATTCTAATTCTTAACCATCGAAATAAATATATGTTCTTATGCATTAAACAACATTAAATACGATATTATTAGGCAAAATAGAAAAGCGGTCGTCATAATCCGATTCTTATCATGAGAGTTGAGTAAAAGTTTTATGTTTTGGCAGCACACCATGTATCATCCAATCAATAACTTACATTTATGTAGAATCTGATTAGTTATACATTCGAACACATACAATTCATAATAGCCTAGAGGTCTGCAGCCTGCCATCCAGACTTATAGCGGGCATTCTCTTGAATATTCCACTACATGAGCTATTGAAATACTTAGAAGCGCGAACAATTGTGTGCGTGTACTCGGCAACTTCCTCCGTCTAAGGTTTATACGTTGCGTTTAAGTCCTCGCGAACAATATTAAAGCTACGATAAACTTAAAAACAAGTTTAATCCGGCTTGCCGCAGACTCCATAGCCTCATCCGAGCAATCTGCTGCATAGCCGCTGAATTACTTCGTCTTACACTTCAACATACTTACTATTTACTAATCAACACATTACTAACTTTCCGACTCGGTAGTGGGGTTTGTCATTTGCATAGATTTAGTATAAAAGATAGATCGGCAATGTGAAAGAGATAGAATAATTTAACTCATATGTTAAAGCGAGATGCATGATGCGACCATACGTTTACACAGAAGTAGCCTGCAGTGACCCAGAGTCGAAATATGTCAAACTAAGCGAGCAACAAAAGGAGATGTTTTATCTTGGGCCGTTTTGTGTACGTCTAATACAAAATCTAGAAAAAAATGTGGAATTCAAATAAAATACATTTATATTTCTTGGACAATAGGGGGCTTTATACAAAAATGTGATTGTTTTAGTACAGAAACAATATTTTCTTCGATAATCTGTCCTCCATGATGCCTAATTGTCATTTCGTTCAAAAATGCGCGAACCCATTATCTTTAACTTGAATATGTCTTATTTTTAAAAACCCCCTCCAAATTATAATTATTGTCTATATTTCTTTTTCTAAATTCTTCGCTTTTTAAAAGACGATATATGTTGTTAAAGCAGTCACTTTTATTATTTTATTTATATTACATGATTTTAGTTTAAGAACGAAAATGTTTAACTTGACAGCAATTTCAAAACTCTGTGTTTCTAATTGGTCTGTGACTCTGTGTTATCCATAGTGTTATCTGTCTACGTCTGTGGCCGTAATTCGTATTATTTTTTATTATTCGCATACATTTCGCAAATGTGTATTTGCTTCTCTGTTCACCTGGCTTTGTTTTATGGATTCTGATTCTCGCAGATGATATGTCTTGACGTTTAAACGTAATTACTAGTTCGTATTTTGGTGAGTAAACATGTATATTATTTACAATGCCACATGTAAGTAATACTTTTATGTTTTTCTATGTTCATATTTCTCTTCTAACCCACAATTCTGCTTTTCAGCACATCAAAAGTGGCGCTTTGCTTGAATTGCACTTCTGCAATTGTTGTGAAATGGTTGAATTGCACTTCTGCAATCAAAAATTGAAATGGATTCAACAGAATCTTAGTAACTACATGGGATGCCAATTCACTCTCGTGTAGAGTATTTCAAAACGTTTTATTGCTGAAATGGCAGAACAAGAAGTAAGTATTCTATTTTCTTCATTAACTTGGGAAATGTATGTTTTATGCCAATTAATCAAGGTCAATACAAAGTATGGAGTATTACAAAAGTATTCATGTTAGAGCTGAATTGCATTGTGTCCACAGGACAAGTCTACTAGTACATAAATATGTAAGAAGTGATATTTTATATATTGTTGTTTAAATTGTTAAATGAATTACATTTTCTTTTATTTTCCTCTGGACACTCGGATGATCTTGTGTTATGTATAATATATTATATTATTATTATTTCCATAATAACAACACTATGTCTGATGGTAAGCACAAATGCCGTCCAGTCGGAATATCTAATGGCGTCAGACGACTGTCCCAAGACATTTCATACAATTATCCGGCCGGACTGCTGAGATGCCTCTTTAAACAATAGCAGAAAGACTTGGGATCATAGGAAGGAGGAAACACATGTGACTGCAAAGAGTTATTTATTCATCATAATTCTTCGATATCTTCAATATTAAATCTTTTTTATTTTGTTTTAGTTATCAAAACAAGCAATTATCTGTACTGCTGGCTGCAAATAAATCAAGCTGTAGACAATGAGCAAGATTTTATTCCAACTCCGCCGTAAGAAGATTGTATAAATCTCGATTCTTTTGGACATATATAACACCCACAAGTGCTTCATGTTGAAAGGAACATAGCTGGACACTGGACAGTGGGTTGCTGTACTCATACCATGATCATACTGTGGTATTTAGCCTTTAGGTTGGGCTAGGCAATAGTACAATATGGGAGCACCGGCATTGCTCCTAGATGTTTTGACTGGAGATTATTTTTAGGCTAATATAAATAAAAAATATAAAGCAAGATCTGGTTGTAATTTATTGTCCTTAAGTTTTGTTTGATTTTAGTTTTCTTTCATCAATTAATCCTACTTTTTCCTTATGTGTGCTCAGAAATAACCAGTTATAATTAATGTCAAATACATTATTTGAAAAATAATATCTTAGACCTTAGGATAATATTATTTTTAAGTATGCAGAAGTCTAATATACCAAAGTATATTAGACTTCTAGGGGTAGACCAAATATAATGTTTAAAATGTTAGCTTGTACAGAAATGATTGCTAGTAAGTTCTTTTACTAGACATTAAGGTATTGTTATATGTGAACTCCGTGGATGTTACCTCGTTGGCACGCACCCTCTCAAGAGAAGACGAAACACATGTGACAGTAGTTTGAATGTCTTTGGATTATTATTGATCGTGACTTTGTGCAAAGCGGATACCTAATTTTATTAAATAATGTAAAACCACTTCTGGTAGTTTATATCAGAAGTGGGATTGCTCACTACGTCCACTTTGAAATTTTCAAAAGTCAGTTGGTTTATTTTGTTTGAGTGTCCGTGAAACACAAGGTTGCGATTGATAATCTCTGGTAAGCTTGTTTTGTATTGCTGTAGTAGAAAATGGGCCGATCCCGATCTCGTGACCGGTGTTATTCTACTACCAGCCGCTCGCGCGGCGAACGCTTGGTGAGACATCGTTCGCGCAGTTCAAGTAGAGGGTATACCCCTCCGGTAAGAAAACGACACTTTACTTGTAGTCGCAGCCGTAGCCGAGGCCGCAATGAACGTCGTGGTGAACGTCACACGCGCCGAGATCATAATAGCAGTCGCAAGAGCAGTCGCGATCGTAGCCGGAGTTGTGACTACGGGCGCAGTCGTGGCCACAACCATTACCGCTGTGATAGTAATCGGCGAAACGATAATCGTGAGTTTAGTGGTTATGAATCCTGGCACACTATAATGTCGCGTCTTCAGGCTTTAGAGTCGCAAGCGTATGATTCGCATTTATCAGGTCGATTAGCCTCTACTGAGTCACGCAACCCGAGCGGAACAGAACAGATTGTCGAAGCGATTCAATCATTGAAATCGGTAAGTACACATAGCTATTATGTGTCTAATTTTAACCCTAATATACATGACGTGGATTCCTGGTTTGAGGAAGTTGATCGGGCCAAGGTTGCAAATCGGTGGGATGAACGCGAGTGCCTCGCTCGTGTTGGTAAGTGTTTGAAAGGTGATGCAAGGTCATGGTTGGATGAGTGGGTTACCAACGACCGTTCATGGACCAACTTTAAAGAGGACTTTAGATGTTTATGTACCAAAAAGGTAGATCGGGCAACAATCTTGTATGAGGTAATGTCCACTAATTCTAATGGTTTTCGTACTTATGCTGAATATGCACGAAAATCATTACTTCAGTTGTGGGTTGTTAAGGGCCTTAGTGATGACCTAATCACCGATATTGTGCTTCGGGGTGTTACGGATCCCCAAGTTAAAGCAGCGGCTATGAACGCAAATTTAGCTCCGCGGGACCTGGTAGGTTATTTGGCTACCTTCTCAAAATCGGAAAATGCAGATGCTCGTGCTATGCGCTATCCGATTGCGCAAAGTGGTACCGAGAAAACGACAGTTACCAACCGACCGACTCCGGGAATTGGAATAGACGTTAAATGTTATTTATGTGGTAAGTTGGGACACAAACAGTTGCAATGTTCTAAGAAGTCGAAACTTGCTGCCACTGGTTCTGCAACTGAGCCGGCCCTAAAACCGACCGCTGCTAAGATTGATCGATTCGTCTCATGTGCATACTGCAAAAAACAAGGCCATCACATACGTGATTGCTTTGTAAGGAAGCGTGCGGATTCAGGTAAAGTCAACTTTTGCTCAAGTTACTCAGCTCAAAAACAAAAAGACGTCGTTGTTGGTGTCATCAATGGAATTCCAGTTGACATACTTATAGATAGTGGTGCTATAGGGGTGTCGCTTATCTCTTCAGTGGTAGTAAATCATCTTTCTTGTACCAAGAAACCCACCAGTCGACAAATAAAAGGCGTAGGTAAGTTAATTACGCATGTTAATTTTTACGTCTCTCTCGTGGTTCAGCTGGAAGACGTTTCATTAGATGTGGACTTCTTGGTTGTCCCTAGTGAGTGTATGAATGCTCCAGTCATTATTGGCACCGATGTGCTGAATCGGGAGGCGTCACATATGTACGTACCAAGGACTTGCAGAGAATCATACGGGCTCCTGAATGTGCTGTTTCTTCTGTGCATGATAACCGACAACGCTCGTATAAAACCAGTTTAAGCGGTCCTCATTTGGTTGATCTCAATAGGATCTTGGACGAGTTCTCCGAACACATGATTTCAGGTACGGCCACTTCCACGGTTACAACAGGTACCATGAGCATTCGTCTAAAGGACGATACACCAGTTCATTATAGACCGTACAAGATGTCATATGACGAAAAGTTGAAGGTACGTCGAATTATTCAAGATTTACTTTCGAAGGGTATCATTCGTGAGTCAGAGTCGCCTTATGCAAGCCCAGTGTTGCTTGTTAAGAAAAAGGACGGCTCTGACCGGATGTGTGTCGATTTCCGTGCGTTAAATGCCCGAACGGTAAAAGATCGATTTCCGCTACCCCTAATTGATGACCACATTGACCGTTTGGGTAAAAGCACCTACTTTACGACTTTGGACATGGCGACTGGGTTCCATCAAATAAAGCTTGATGAAGAATCCATACCACTCACCGGCTTCGTGACGCCAGAGGCCCATTATGAGTACGTAAAAATGCCATTTGGGTTAGCAAACGCGCCGATTGTATACCAGCGCATTATTAGTAAAACTTTGCAGAAATTCATCACTGATGGGAAAGTTCTGGTATACATCGACGATTGTTTGATCTTGTCTTCTTCCGTTGAAGAGGGACTGCAAACTTTGCGGGGAGTACTACAAACATTGACGGAAGCTGGGTTCTCGTTAAATCTGAACAAATGTTTCTTTTTGTGCACAGAAGTAGAATACCTGGGGCGGGTGATATCTAACGGTGAAGTGCGACCCGCTACTGGTAAGGTTCAGGCTCTTTCAGATTCCATTGCACCACAGAATGTTAAACAGGTTAGACAGTTTCTTGGGTTGGCGGGGTATTTTCGAAAATACATCCCAGAGTATTCCACCAGAACTGCTTGCATTGCGCGCCTGACTTGTAAGGACGTGCAGTTTCACTGGACTGCGGAACATGAAACTGTACGTCAAGAAATTATTAAAATTTTAACTGGTGCACCCGTACTTGCGATATTCGATCCAAGTTTACCTACGGAAGTTCATACGGATGCAAGTAGTCTTGGGTATGGTGCGGTTCTACAACAGGTTCATAGGGATGGTAGTCGGCGTGTTGTGGCCTATTATAGTCAGGTCACAAAAGGTGCTGAACCGAAATACCATTCCTATGAACTCGAAACCCTTGCGGTAGTAAATGCATTAAAGCATTTCAGGCACTATCTCATTGGTATTCAGTTTCTGGTGGTAACGGATTGTAATGCCTTAAAATCCACCCAAAATAAGAAAGACTTGTTACCGCGTGTGGCGAGATGGTGGATTATCTACAAGATTTTAATTTCACCATTCTTTACCGAAAGGGCACCATGATGCCGCACGTGGACTATTTAAGTAGAAACCCATGTAATGTTAACAATGTCGAACGCCCACGTAATTGGGCTCAAATTGCTCAAGCAGGTGATGAGGAGACTCAAAATATGATTCGATTGCTTGAACAAGGTCAATTGGATGCGTCAAGGTATGAAGTACACAATGACATATTATATTACCGATATATGCCGACGGGTGAAGACCCGAGGCTACTTTGCTTTATACCTAAAGGTAACCGTTTGAGCCTCCTCCGCATCTTTCATGATGAGCATGGCCATGTAGGCGCAGATAAGGTAGTGGATCTAATTTTAAGACATTTTTGGTTCCCTAGTCTTAGAAAGTTTGTCACTAAATATACTTCTCATTGTTTAACATGTGTCGCCCACAAGCGTGTACCGCGAGCACCTTTACAGCCAATTACATCCTGGGAAAAATCCGAAGTTCCCTTTGAAACCTTACATGTTGATGTTCTCGGGCCTCTCCCTATGTCCAAGGGTTATAAGTTTGTCATGCTTGTGGTAGATGCGTTCACAAAATATTGTCTCTTGACACCTATATGTCGACAAGATTTAAATGAACTGAAACGAGTATTTAAAATTGTGTTATCGTTGTTTGGTACTCCTAAGTTAGTTGTATCAGATAGGGGACGCATGTTTGAGTCGACGGGCTTCACTTCATGGATGAAGGTCCTTGGTGTACAGCTTCACTTCATAACTCCTGAAATGCATCATGCAAACGGACAGGTTGAACGTTACATCCGTACGGTCTTGAATATGCTTCGTATTGCGGTCAATCATCAAAAAGCTGAGTGGGCTGAAGAACTATGGCATTTACAGCTCATTCTTAACCTAACAAAGCAGAAAACTACGCAGACTTCTCCTCTTAACCTTTTAATTGGCCATGAAAGCGCAACGCCTGCAATCCGAACGTTGGTGCGAGATGTGGCATTGAATTTAACCAAAGGCAACCGGGAAGCAAAACGGGAAATGCTCAGACAAAGGACGGCCGAACGGTTGAAAAACAGTCAGACTCGTCAAGACATAATGGTCAATGAGCGCCGGAAGCCTCCTCGTGAATTCCAGAAGGGTGACCTGGTGTTTGTTGTCAAGTTTGCTCAATCTCAGGGTAAATTGGATTCTGGCATGCGGGGGCCCTATAGGGTAGTGAAAACCCTCTCTAATCACCGATATGAGTTAAAGTTACTTGCTGGATCATATGGAAAGTCTACTTATGCGGCTGCTCAGTATATGATTCTATGGAAAGGTGAATGGACCCCTGAGACGTGTGCAATATTCTTTGAAGGTGTGTGTTCACTCTTTAAGTACCTGTCTTAGATTGAAGCTGGTACCTTGGTTTGTTCCTTTTAAAAGCTTTTCGCGAAGAGTCATCGAGGGAGTACAGTGTCCTTTTCCCTCGGTGTGAAAGCTTTCCGTGTTCGGAGAGTCGTCGAGGGAGTACAGCCTCCTTTTCCCTCGGCGTGAAAGCTTTCCGTGTTCGGAGAGTCATCGAGGGAGTACAGCCTCCTTTTCCCTCGGTGTGAAAGCTTTCCGTGTTCGGAGAGTCGTCGAGGGAGTACAGCCTCCTTTTCCCTCGGCGTGAAAGCTTTCCGTGTTCGGAGAGTCATCGAGGGAGTACAGCCTCCTTTTCCCTCGGTGTGAAAGCTTTCCGTGTTCGGAGAGTCGCTAGGGGGATTAAATGCACCCTGACCCCTAGTGTAGATTTAAGTATTTCCTCGGTAGGGGCCCATACCGAGGACCTGTGTATGTGCATATGTTTAGACTTTTATATGTTGAATGTTTTAGCTTGTATAAACTTATTTGACTTTGACTTTCTGACTGGTTTGACTTTTATGACAATCTCTAACAAATTTACTTTGTTACATGTAGCAATGGAGCTCTGAAGTAATTTGGACTTTGGTTTCAGAGACTAATCATGGTGTGGATGATGAGTGTTTGAATCTAAATAAATAGATTCCAATGGGGCTGGCCCATCCTCAACGTTTGACTGAACAACTAGGCCTTTGCCACGCCTGGTTTCAACGTCTTTGCAAGAAAAGGAACTTGCCGATGGCGTTGGATCATTACTTCGGTTGATTTCTACATCTTTGGTCGACGACGACTAAGCCTGTCGGGACGCCAGGGTGTCAGGAGAGGCCGTGTTATATGTGAACTCCGTGGATGTTACCTCGTTGGCACGCACCCTCTCAAGAGAAGACGAAACACATGTGACAGTAGTTTGAATGTCTTTGGATTATTATTGATCGTGACTTTGTGCAAAGCGGATACCTAATTTTATTAAATAATGTAAAACCACTTCTGGTAGTTTATAGTATAGAAATAAACATGGCTGCTATCAGATTCGATTCCATTTTTATAGCGTATTCATTTGTATGGACTATAATAACTAAGAGCTTATTAAGTGCATATGCCTAATAATAAAATGATTATTTATTCATATGCACATAGGGTACACCTCCGACTTTTCGGATTCATGTGTGTATTGATAGTCAATCACCACGCACTAAAACGGTGAAGGAAAACATCGTGAGGAAACCTGCATACCATAGCGATTCATAAGAATTTCTATGGTATGTAAGTCCGCCAACCCGCACTAGGTCAGCGTGGTGGACTATATGGCCTAATCACTCTCAATCGTATTCTTGATTGTAGAGTAGGCCCGTGCCCTGCAGTGGGACGTATATGGGCTGATACAGATGCTAGCAGTCGCGACAAGTGATCAGTCTGTGCCGTGCTGTATCTCATGCCTAGCAGATTTTTATTGTGGATTATTTAAATAGGTTGTTTAGCAGGTACTATGCACCGCACTTACGGCCAGATATAGGTACACTTTCTTAATATTAAATAACTATAAACATGACGAGATTCTGACAGACTTGTTGCAATTTATTGTATAGACATTATGTTATATTATATAAGATGATCAATAAAGTATGATACTAATTCCGTTGACGTAAAAACATTTACGAGTTATATAGAGTACAGTAATTTATAGCACAGACGACTAAAAATAATATTTGATTTATAGGAAAACGAATTACGACTTCATATTTCATAAATGTCAAGTTTTGACATCGGTTGTCAAACATGCCGTTTCAGACGCCATATTGTCCCCTTGTAGTGTTGCTGTTCTTGGCTTGGTATTTATTTTTGTATAAAGCTAATATGCAACGTATAATAGTATTTCATACAGAAATCGAATGCCAATTTCACTAAGTAAATTTGGTGTAATGTACTACAAACGGCCCAAGGTCCATACATTTCTGGCCCATCTCCTTTGCTTATTTTCATAATTTATTTAATTTTACAGTACTTGGTTATATTTATTAAACGTAATTTATTATAGTGCATTGTGCAGTGCCAAGGTGTGGTTCATGCGTAAAAATCCAAAATAATTAGAGTTTTCACAGGTACCGGCCACTTTTGCACAATACTATTTTGTGACGATATTATAGAATTAAATGGAAATCTGTGTATACATATCGGTAGAAAAGAATATAGTATTTCATTATATAAATACGCTGAAAGCATCCATTACGTATAAAAAATATTATCAAATATGTGAATTTACAATAATTTCAACCAAAAGTTGCTAGGGATTGACTGACAGGTTCGATCAATAAAAGGTTGTCGATAAAATAGTCGATGACAACATGTTTCCCTACATTTTTATGGAGCTATAGTTATGTTGCTATAGCTATGTTGTGATAGTGTGCATTCTTCTTCTTCTTCTACCTGGCGTTATTCCGGCCATATTTCCCCGGCCATTATTATCGTATTCATTCTACAATATTAGTTATTACTTTACTTTTTCAAATTTTTTTATATTTGTGGAATAGTTAATGTGTGATTAATGAATTAAGAACCTGTTTCAGTCTCTGCCAAGAGGCTGTCAATTTATAATAGTAAAACAAGAACATATTCGATATTATTATAAAATATGCGATACTTCTATGCACAGTATGATCGTCCAAACCTTGAAGCAACATTATTCATTTATCATAACATTAGGTATAGGTTTAAAAGAACAATGGCAACTGTCCATACATTATTTTTATTGACATTAAAATTAAATGTCTTAAGATGAAAAAAATATCGTTAGCCTGAGAGTTAATTTCTAATTCAACATGTGTAAAAATTGTTGTTAAAGAAACAGGGGAAAAATTGATATTCACATCAGAATTTTTGTGTTTGCACACCTACGTAACACTACGAGTAAAATGGCTGACCGTACTATGAAGTATTGTGTTGTCAGGAATATCATTTTATAATAAATAAAAGTATAATAATACACCCGTTCTATTAGTATCTTGTGTTTTTATTTATATTAGCCTAAAAAGTATATTTACACGTAATAATTATAGTTGATCTGCCGCAGCCTCAGTTGACAGTTACCTTTAATTCTCAACATCTTTACTATAAATCAATCCAAGCATTGAAATAAGATCGATGATCATAACAAACATAACATATCACAAACAGTAAATATAAAAGTCCGTAACAATGCACGGATCACACAATGCAGTATCAGGCTCCTTATTCCTCAATTATTTTTGACTCAGTCCGGATTAAATAAATATTTATCAACAATTCACGCAACAGAAACGTCAAAAGTCTATTTTTTTTGCTGGGTTTTCTATGTCAATCGATTGCTTTAAGTATGAGTCCTCTGGCGAGGCTCATATCATACTTTGAATTTACTTATTATTTAATACAGAAAAAAATATCATGTGTTGTTGCTATTTAAGCAAATAAAATATCAATGAAGTATAATTATTTACAAAATTAAAATGACTGACAAATTGCGGGAGTTTGCCAATATTATATTGACAAAGTTATCTCGAATAACAGTACTTTACTAGATAGCAAACTATTTAATTCGAATAAATATAAAATGGCAACACTTAGCCAATAATAGATTATAAATCCGGAATTACTCAAATGGCTTTCCATTTTAAAGGTTTTTTTTCACCCGCTTTGTATAATTCATATGATTATTCGAAAAAATGTACAAAATATTGGAAATTGTTTTGTATATATGCCACTTTAAGACGCTCAAATTAAGATCAATCAAAAATTTGCCATTGTTCTTTATAATTCTCTTAGGAAAAACATTAGTTTAGGTGACGTGATCGAGAAGCTTCATAGTTTATTAAACTGTCTCTTTCTTCAGCCACAGGAATGCGACTAATGAACATAGGCCTTCCACAAGAATGTCTACATCAGTTTGTTGTAAGCTGCCTGCATCCAACGACTTCCTACAAGCTCCTCCGTACACCTCCAACGCGGCCTAGCAGGCGTCCAACACTTCCCAATGTGTTACAAGTCAATTGATTGACTTAAATAAGCATATTTTTTTAAACTCTAGTATAGATATAGTAAAAATGTGTTTCTTACACTTACGCGAATATTACTCATTGAAAAAAACTAATTATCACGGATTTTGTTGCAGACTGAGTCCACCCTGTGACTACGAAAGCCTGTAAAGTAATCGAAACTTCGCGACGGGAAATTAAAAATGAAAAAAATAAACCGAATACGCTAAAACTTTGTAAATTATAGTTTTATTTTAATAAAAGTGTTTTTTGTTCTCAATTTAATTAGTATATGTACTATGTATACATCACAATGAAAAAAATAATTTTGTTCAGGTGAACATAAAGACCCATACAAAACATCTCCAACAAAATGTTTTGAAATAATATGACAATTTATCTTTATTTATTTGTGTGTTTATCAATCTGTATTGAAATAAACACACCAATAAGTTTCTGTTAATATATAATAAAATGTCGCATATACCCATAACATTTTATTTCACAACAGGCCGACAGCTATATCGATATCGATATGATAGTATCGAAAGTGCATGGTAACCACTATATGTCAAGCACACATGTAAATTTCACGCACACAATCGTAAATCAGTTTTGGTCGCGCTCAAAATGACACATTGCCGATCTATGTTCTATACTACATCTATGGTCATTTGTGTATCGTGAGCCGAATAGCAAAAAAAGAACGTTATAAAGCTGCTTTTGTCATTGATGCATATCGTATTTTGAGAGTGTCGTAAACTTATATAAAACTTAAATTGTATACTGTATTCTCCACAATACTTCATCAAGAGAAGAGTTCGTTTACTAGAAAAAAATAAAACTGAAAATTTTAAATAGACGTAAGTTATTAGTTCATTTTCCGCAGTTCACTTTCGCGATACTCAGGTTTATGCATCTACTAAGTTCTATCCCTCATGGCTTCAGAGTATCCGCTTTTTCTAATTTATAGACAACTTATTTCGCTGGCCAGTTCTTTTCACTACACTTTCTGCCTTTATTATGAAGAGACGGATATTTGCATTGTTATAGATATTTTACATTCGTGCATTATTTTGGCTTTATACAGAACCGCAACTTAACATTCTGTTACAAGTGTTGTTGTATTACAATGCTAATTAAATGACATCTTTATGAAATGTAATAAATAATTTTTCGGATATCAAATCATAAGTATCTCGCTCTAAATCAAAGAGATAAAAACAATCAATAAATAAACCTTCGTATTGAGAATGCTGTTTTGAAATCGGTTATAATTGGAAAAAAATAAAAAAAATGAATGTATTTCGTAATTATTTCGTCTCTGTAGCAGTGTAGACTTTTCATTCTATAACCTTTTGTTGTAATGGTTCAAAACTTAGATGTGAAAGTTAGGCTGCGTTTACCGTCTAGTTTTAATTACGTTTACGACCATATTAGATAGTTTTATCCTGTGTTACGGTGCGGTTGTATTTTTTTATTTATTCGGGCAATATTGTTTATAAAGTTGACAAATCCAAATGTGCACGGTGCCGATTAGGCTAGACAATATTGAATGACATTTAACTGGACCGAAGAAAGGATAATAATATATGTAGAATGTAGATATATTCTTGTTTGCAATATTTTTTTCTCTTGAAAACAGTGCATTCTTTCTAAACCAAAATCATGCATGTAGTGACGCAAACAATTATGAGTTGACTTAAATGAGCTGAAAATTCGTAGCCAACTCCTATATTCAAATAATTTAAAAATATTTCTATTTATTTATTTATATTTTATTTACAAAGACAAAAGACAATTTGTTTCCTCTTGTGTTGTTATAATAATAAAAAATGTCGTTGTGACACTTGTGAAGTTAAGTCAAGTGTTTGTTAGAAGTTTAGGGACATGTCGATGTTTTTGAGGGCTTCGGCACCTACACACCGAGGTTACAGGTGATTCTTAGTTGAAGTGTTCCGCGAACTTTGTAAGTATAAGCCGAATCGCAAAGTTTATCTTGCCCCGGCTCCATTGAAAACTTGCAATGGTGATGTTTGCTGGCAGACAATGAGTTTGCCTTGTGACTTCGATATGCGTTTCAGACGGCGCATAAACTATTTTAACTATTACAAAGACGGATATGGCGGCTGCCGCTTTAATTATTAAATAGTATTGAGTTACTCGTGTTTAACTTGCACGGTTTTTAATGAACTTCGAGCTGAACTTATGACTGTATGTATTCAATTAAAGCACGTCTGTTAAGTATATACATATCGAGTGTGTGTATATAAAGTGTCGGTGTTATAAATGCTTTCAATTGCAACATCATTAAATAACGTCAATTAAAACAAATTAAAATTATTAGATTTTATATCGCAATAAAATTAAAAAAATGATATTTTCAAAGAAAGTAAATAATAAAATAATTTAGTTAAAATACAACATGCCTTATACCGGGTATCTCAAGACTGCTACCGAAAACGAAGCCGGGTGGTAGTTTTAGTGGCTACAAACACAATGCAATTAAAAATTTCGCCTAGAAACGCGACAATTTTATTTTATGATTTTTTAAATATCGTCATTGTTGGGTGGTAAATCCATAGTTTTTGCTAAAATAATAATTTAAACTCTTTTATACCTTAGAGTATTTATAAATAAAAGGGTATATACTATTATTTTAGGAAAAAATGTATTTACCACCCAAATATGGCCATAGGAAAAAAATAACAAAAAAAAAATTCTCGCTTTTTTTTGCAACTTTTTCTGTTGCATTGTGTCTGAAGTCGCTTAAACTACCACCCGGCTTCGTTTTCGGTAGCAGTCTTGATATACCCTGTATGTTTACCTACTTGCCCTCAGTTGACCCAGACATAAGAGTGGCAACGCCGCATTTTTCGTCACCACGTAACGAATGGTATAATACGTGCCACGAAAGATGAGACTTGACACACCACGTGGTTTGACTTGCGCAGAAGACGATTTATGGGTCTCTTTAGCGGTATGAAGTGCGATGCGGGAAGGGATAGGGCGTCATCGGGGCGGCGGAACGGGCGCGGGAGGCGCGGTACGGCGTTGCGCATGCGCGTTAGTCGCATCCCGATCTCCTCACCCCGCGTACGCGCCGCTTAACTCCAGAGTACAGACAAGTGCAGCCGTTTTTTATAACTTTCGTTGTTGCGTTTTATACGAGTGCAATTTTGTAGAACTGCATTATGCCTCGAGGTAAACGATGATCTTCCTGCTGGTGTATCGTTTATTGATAGTGACAGTGAATACGATAATGTTATTTTTATTTTTAACTTTATTATATAGTAATAAATATTGTTAAAGAATTTGAGCTTTTATTGGCAATGCTTGACATCTCAATATATCTAGTAATTACTCTGGCTACAATGTCCTTCAAACCGGATCACAACAGTGCATATACACTGCTGTCTGGCGGGAGAAATAGACATTGCGGTGGTACCTACCCAGGCTTGCATACTTACATCTTCTACTTACTTACACTTCCGTGTACACTTACACTTACATGTCGTCGAAAAATCAGGTATACAAATACATTCTGGGTAACAGTTTGGTACACGACTGTACATGCGCAGGTCTCCCACTACTAACATGCTTCAAGTCTCATCTTTCGTGGCGCGTATTGTATCATTTGATTTGGCGCGGTGATTCCTTTGTAGTTTTTAGGCATCATTTTATTCATGTTGGGTGTTATTTATTTATTTTAAGTAATAAAAAAATTCTCAATCAAGTCCCCTTTTACACAGTGGCGGCGTAAGGTAGGTTGGCACCCGGGGCGGTTTTGTAGTGAGCACCCCTACATAAAATATAACACCCCATGCTAAACAAACCTACACCGGACATATCGTGCACTTATGAAATCTGACTTTTATTGGAAGAAAGGTATTATGCTACCCTTTCGGTGCGACGGAGGTGGCTAGAACTGTATGTTAATGTCACTGGCCTTCCAGCCTGGCACTATACGGACATTTTGGCCGAGCCGGGTCCCTCACAAAACCTACGCTAGCATACCGACTAAATCCTTTGGATGACCGTCACACGCATTATGGGCGGCCCCAGTCATCACACCCACAAGGCGAGAAGCGCAAGATCGATGCCCACCTCAGCGTCCTACAGAAAATCATTGCTGGTTCTCCTTTTAAAGGGTGCGACTGTTTAAGGACGCCGCGCCGGTTAAAGATGTTAAGTTGTCTACGTCAGAGATGAGGCCATGCGTCCTGTTGCTCAAATCTGAGTTGCTGTAGGTAAGGACGCACTGCCCCCTGCACAGTACGCCCAGCCCAGCGTGATATCGAGAGGTCTACTCTGGCGGCTGCATGGAGTATTCTGCGCTCGTCACCCCAGGGTGGGCACTCTGAAAGAGTGTGTTACTTTTCACAATGATGACACACAGCGGTTTCATTCATTCTCGCCACCCGCCACATATATCTATCGAAGCAACCGTGCCCCGATAGGACCGGTGTCAGATGTACCGCAACATGCCGTGGCGCCTGTTCGGCCACTGGTAAAAAAAAGGACGCATTGCCAGATTGGTCCACCCACCAGTACTGGGATGATTGTCCATCCTAGGGTGCCTTTCCTCGAGAGACGGCCAATGTATCTCTCTCAAAGGCTGGTGACTCCCCTTGACATGACGTATCCAGTCGCTAGTAATAAACCGACGACGAAAGGGCTTGGGTGTCAATGTCCCAGGGAAAGCAACCAGCCAGAAAACAGGCGGCCCCGTGGGAGATCGCACGATATTCCTTGAATAATGATCATCCGCTACGCCACCACTCGAGAGAACAGCACACTATAGGAGACTGTCCCACCCTCACACCCGCCACTGCAACTCATGTAAGCCAGGATCAACAGTGGCACGCAATGTAATGACACCGAGCATTGAAACTCGGCGAGTCTCCGGGAATGTCTAACTTTTCTTTAACCATTTAACCCACAACGAAATTAATCAGAAAGTTAAATTAATAGGAGTTGGAAATAAATAATGTCCACTTCCCTCCGTGCAAAGCGGGTTACAAAACATTGAACTAAACAGGTAAATAACCTCACAAAAAGACTTTTACAGCCGGAGAAGCCAGCTGTAAAGCACCACGGAATTCATTATTACATTTAAATGGGACCTATTGTGTGAGAACAGCACAGTCTGCTCAGAGATTGAACCGAAACGATATATGTTTGGATTAGCCTCAAAGAAGCTTGGTATGCTCAACAGATCGAGGCAATATATCAGACGCAGGTTCGGCCACACATGGAACATTGCACCCATCTTTGAAAAGGGGCACCCCTGTACAAACTTTTCCCTTTCGACCGATTTTAACGTCGGGCAGATCGAATCATCGACGACTTGTTGACGTTGTACTGTTCACATAGACAGACATTCACAGACCCTTAAGAAATTGGCATTGTTTTACGATTCCCTCAGACCAGCCCTTAATAACAGCTTATCAGAAAAACTCTTAATTTGACAAGTTTCTTTTTTAATTAGAAAATAAAGCAAAAAAAGAACATATATATATTTTACTTCTGATTAACTGATAATGGGAATAATGTGCTTGCTGAGCATAGCTTCCAAAAACGGGGCTCCAGTTTGGCTTACTCGACTGGATCGCTCCGGGACAGTGTTGCGATGCCACAGAGCGTCGTAACGCTTAGTTTGGGAAGTCCTAGGCTAGACAAGACGTCTCCTGCCTTGACTAGTTTCGGTCTAAGGCTTTTTAAAGAACATTCCACCGACTATACAAGACAACTCTAACTTCACCAGGAGCTGATAGAGACCTCCACGCCATCAACTGTTATATGGGCCCCTGCAGGTGGCCCCTACACTCGTGCAAAATAGTCTCAAATTTATCCAATGCAAGGTCCAGCTACCGAATTCTAGAATTCATTCTTTTAGAAAATGAGACATTATATTTAAAAAAAGAAAATATTTACAGTTGCGATAAATTTCAAAATACACTATTGGTATACAAATAGTTAGATACAAGGGTTGGTAGTTATTTCTGGTTAAAGGTAGATTTTGTGTGCTTTCTGTGTGTGTCTTTGTCACCCCTTGGTGCTTGGTACCCGGGGCGGACCGCCCCCTCCGCCCCCCCATTACGCCGCCACTGCTTTTACACAAATAAAGTAGGTCAAAATTGCTTCGTCGGGGGATCAAAATAGCACATCGCGTAAAGTATTACTACTACTAAACAGACCTTCAAACCATATCGGTGTATTCCACAGCTGTAAATCGCGACATCATGAACATGAATAAAATGCTATCGTAATTCGTAATGTATTGTGAGCAACGCACGCGCATTCGCAGAGAACAAGCACGGCGCACTGACTATATAGTGACTAGTGACTAGGCGACGCGACGAGTGGGTCGGGGCCCGACTCCCGAGTCGCCCTCGCCCCCGCCCCTGACCCCCGCAGGGTTGCTAGGTTAGATTTTAAAAAATACGGGAAAAGTTTCGTAAAAAATAGTAGATGGATGTAAACCACAGTGGATTATTATACTGTTCATTACAGGGATATTTACATATTTACAGTAAGCGATAATACACATACATTATTAAAAATTACAAGTATTCTGTAAAAAAAGACTGTTAATCGCTGTATGTGTTACTATTCTATTTGTTCATAAAGTGCTGGAGATATAATAAATAAATATTAAATACTCGCAACAGTTAAATACATACTCATGACCCGACATTAAGATCGAGTTTATGGTTAGGTTGAAAATTTAAGGATGTCTCGGTGAAATAAAAACTCTATAAAATTATTTTATAGTGCTAATTTTGTTTTTGTGTTTGTAAGTTACAGAAATAGGTTTATTATTTATCTTATTACTCATATTGCAGTACGTTTTATACTTACTGAATACTATGTTTTGTTACTTGACAGTAAATGTAACAAATAGTTTTAGTTTAATTACGGCGCACCTTGCAACACTGCCCAGGAGTCACGTGTAATCCCAGATTTCGAACTGACAACGTCGCGTCGCGTCGCTGAGCTATTATGAGTTTTAATGTCATGAATATGGGGTCTAAATTCAATTATTGATTTTATTTCTATGCAACTAATAATAAAACCTTGTATTCCTTTGCGCTTGACTTTGTGTCAATGACCTAACCAATTTGCTACAGCAGGTGGTTAAATATGAAAAACTTAAAACCTATCCTGTGGCTAAACGAGTGATGATAAATTAATAATATTTGGTGTACGGGCTGCTGATGCGATACCCTGTATGTGGTCCAAAGGAAAGAACTTATGTCATCGACATTTTGTATAAAACATTCGTTATTCCAATGAGTAATGTTATACGAAGTGATAAAACTGTTCCGCGAATATTTTACACTCTAAGATGTAAATGCAAATCATTCACAATTCTTTGTTGTGTACGTTAATAAAGCAGAGGAGAAACTGAAAGAGATAAAAGGAATAAAAGATGTATACAATTTTATGCATCATCATCCGACATGATTTTAATGAAAAAAGTTCTCGGCAACATTTTAAATGCAAAATATTCGACGGCGCTGTCTACCTCGTTCCTCTAAGATATATAAATGAACGAATTTGCACTCTTAATGGATAAAGTGGGGAAAAATGTGCTCTTTACTGTAGTAAAAATAGTGTGAGTGCGATACATTTCAGGGCTGTATATTGGAGGGCGGTGCGCTGGCTTTCCGATTGCATTATAGCCGTGGCAGTCACTAGACATTACTGAAACCATTACCTTATCTAAAGTCCCTCTCGGATTTATTTAGTTTTCCCTCGCCGCAATTTATCGAAAACCGCTCGATAAAGTTGTCAACAGGAATGGATCTGGAGCCAATTTGAGAGGAGAACGATCCGCAAAAAGAAACGACCTTTTTACTTCTTCGCATGTACCTGACCCAGAATTTTTCATTTAAGATTTTGTGGTTTTGTTGGTTTCTTATAATAGAAATCAGATGCTTTTATTTATAAATGTTTTAAATAAAGAATCTTATTAGAAAGTATCAGTTTCAGTTGCAGAATTCTACGTATTATTAAATTTATTGATATTATTTATTGTTGTTGTCATTGGTTGCACCGCTCATTCATTTGATAGGCAATGGCGGAGCGTTGCCACAATTTTAACAGCGTCAATATAGGAGTGTCAAAAAACGATGAGGAAATATCGTGAGGAAACCTGCATACCATAACGATTTATAAGAATTTCTATGGTATGTAAGTCCGCCAACCCGCACTAGGCCAGCGTGGTGGACTATATGGCCTAACCACTCTCAATCGTATTCTCGATTGTAGAGTAGGCCCGTGCCCTGCAGTGGAACGTATATGGGCTGATACATACATACATACATACAATGTAGGAGCTGGATAAGAAACGGGAAATCAAAAGTTCGATCATCGCACTAAAATAAATGTTTGTATAAAACCTTGCTGTGAATGTAAGCAGATATCTGATTTGTGTATTGTAAAAGGTTCATATATCTATGGAATAATTTTGGAAATCCCAGATTAGCTGGTTTTTTACTGTTTTCCCTTGCCGTCAAAGTGGCCCGTAATTAACTATAAACATGTACGTGCATGTAACTTATAAAGTCAGAGGGATGTTATGGGCTCGAACCTCCAAGATAATTTGTGAGTTTGGTCCGCTACTAACTAGGCTGATATTAATGAGCTAATTATAATATTTATAAATTAAACTGAGGTTATAAAGGTCGTCCGTTATTTTCACACCTATTTACATGAGCGTAGCCAGCCATGGGCTCAGGGTGGGGCAGCAGTCTAAACTCTAAAATAATATATAATTAGCAAACTGTATCCACGTCTTACCCCGGTAATTTTTTTGTACAAGAAGGTTACACCCTATAACACCTTGTATCTGTATTTAAACACTTATTGCTCACCTGCCTAGTAGTTTACCTAGATAATTTATTTTTGTAGGTTTGGTTAGGTACCTTACAGGTCAAAGCCAGGATGGGGCAAGTGCCCCACTCTGCCCCACCGTGGCTACGCCCATGCCTATTTACCAAGCCAAATAGGCGTCTCATTATTTTTCTTCTACTTGAATATTTTCCAGCATGTTGGCCACATAGTTGAGAACTACTTTAATCCTCTTTACTAACTTTGTTTTAACTTTCCCATGCTATCGGGATTCTCGTAAATACTATATCGTTTATTTGTAGGTACAGTTGAAATAAGTGTTTATAGCGTAGATTAATAATTATAAAAGTTGGTACGGCTTAATAAAAGTTAAAGGTAAAAAACTTTCTTAAAACAAGTTTAATCAATTATTCTTTTATAAATCTTTTGAACGTATCATTTAAGAGTTTGAATTTAAGTATTCCTATTCCGCTTAACCGATGCAAATGTTAATTTATTAGAGAAAGAATAATTTGAATAAGGCCGCCGATACATATGTACATAGTCAGGAATTTAATAACTTTAGAATTTTTTATTTCCAATAATCATTTGATAATACAATGCTGATTTTGTTTGACTTATTTTACGTGCTTAAATTCACAACACGTTCTCAAACGATAATTAAACAATCATCAAAAAGCGTGCGTTGTGAGCGGGCAGCTCGTTTTTGTGCAGTCCTCAATTAAATAGATATTAGTTCTCGCCGAGGGAACATTATTCAACATGCAGGCAGCCATTCCCGCAAAAAACATTCTCGTTCACGTTTCGAAAAGTGCCCGTATACAAATCCCTTTGGGCCTAAAAAACGAAGGTTTGTAAAGCCAAACTTAGTGAAACGTTTTTAAGCTGTTTTCCGGAGATATTGGCGGTCGACGGAGCTCCAGAAGCATTTTTCACTGAATCCCCTGATATCGGTTTCTCTAATAAATAACACCAGACGTTTGCAGCTTCGCATATACCTTTTCCATTATTTGCTTTAATTTGTTCTCGAACCTCATTTAAATACGATAATGTTTATTTCCAAAGCTAGAGACTTATGTGACCACCTTATATAAACAACGCAGGGTTGATTCTTTGTTCTTGTCAAATATTGGTCTGCCGGCAGATACTCGCAATTTAGCCGGCGTGGTTTACGTACTATCTTTACTAATTTGATAACAACATCAATCGCATAGCGGTTATAAAAGTCATGGTTGTCGAATGTATAAAAAAAAACTAATGACTGAATTACACAGGTATTGTGGTGTGTTTTTACTATGAAGGATTACAGTAAAATTAACGCAGAACTCAACCATGAACCATTGGTTAGATGGTTTGTTAGATAATTGTTTGGGTTGGTTTCTTAGAAATGTATAATAACGGTAGTTAAATTGTAAAATCCACTGAACGGATGACTAATACTTTAGTACGCCCCGTGACTACGAAAGCTGTAAGGTATAATCGTAACATTGGGAAGTTAAAAAATGTAATAATTAAACCAAATTTGCGATTAAACTCGTAAATGTATTTCAATTGTGTTTGGATTTCTTGATAAACACTATGTTAAGTTATAACAAAGGCGGTACCACAGTAGCTGGTCATTATGACAGCAATTGTTCAGCTATGCCTGAAACTGCCGGTGCCTTGAAAATTCTGGCAGTAGTTACACTACTGGATGAATTTCCATACATTATCTTTAAACTTGCTTTGTGCGAGGTCTGTGACGACGGGCCAAACTAAGTCTTGCAAAGACATCTGAGTTTTGGTCAGGGGGGCGCGACTTCTGAAAAGTTAGTTTCTAGGATGAATTCTTGGTTGAGGTAGACGGCAAGTTCAAATTTACCTTAATGGCTCGTTCACATTGGTAGGTAGCTCGGTTGATACTTTGAGTGCATGTGTTAGAGATTGGATACTTAGACTGATAGGTAGACAGTAGGAAGCAGGCACTTTGTACAAATAAATCTTTTGTGGATCCCGCATGCGTGTAGTATCGACTAATGTAAAAGCCTCCAGTTTGCAGGCTGCATGGCATGCTAACAGGAATCTCCCACATCTGGCACGCTTGCCTCGTCGTTCCAATTGGCCGTATGTTATCAACAACTAAGTCGATTTACAGCAGTTGTCAACGGCGGTGAACTAAGGCTTAACATACTCCAAACGCTTTTCCGGGACTTTGCTGGAAATTACCAGTACGAAGTATTAAATCTAAGCGATACAAGTTTAGTCACTAGTTACATGAGGTGGGAAACTATTTAAACCACCAACCGGAACCACCGGAATCTGAATCAAATTGGCTACTTCATAAGCAAATATATTTTAGCCTCTGCGCCAATCAGCTGACGATTATTCTAATTAAAGTGCTTCTGACTATATTATGTGTTGCTTTATTTAAGAGCCCAAGGCTTCTATAGCTTACATTTAGATAATTCTTGAGTAAAGGTTTTTTTAAGTACGTTTTTGTACGTTGTTAACGCATAAAAGTGTTTATTTTTGTTAAAATTTTGCAGGCAAAGTTTCGTGCCATCAGCTAGTTGATGAAGAATATGTAATAAGCCTAATTCTCTGAGTATATCGTCTCAGTTTGGTTTGTGTATTCAGTTTGTGTTGGAGACAAAATGCGATAGCTACCTCAATCCAAATTGAGTTGTTTGCGAACAGTAAACTACGGTGTTTAAACATAGCACAGGTAACGTAAGTAGGGTACGGCAATAGGTTATAGTCACACTTAAGCTATGCAAAGTTGTAATTAGGAGTAATATTCCGCCTTATTTGCTGCTGTAAAAATATATGTGGATAACTTCTGGCTAGTTAGTGTAATGGGTACGTTGTGAGTCGTGAAATATAACGTATAATAGCTTTACGTACATTCGGCAGTGTTTTCCGTTACTTTAAATTTATAGAACGCTAGCGGCCTGGCCTGAGTTCATCCAGATGCTATTAATTAGTCTATTCCGCCCACAATCTATTGCTCACTCGGTGCTATTTATAAAATGACTAGAAGGTTGCATAAAATAGGCTATTGGAAAAAAGCATCTTTGATACACTGGTAAAAGCAGGAAGTGGTTTTGCATCAGCATCTTGAGAGAATTCATAAATATAACATAAACGCGGACGAATCCAAGGAGAAACGTTTCAAAGGAGAAAAGTATTGAATAAATAAAGAAATCGACACGTTTTTACGAACTCTCAATTTGTCTAAGAAAATTTTATTCATATTGAGCCGGTGGGGACGGCATCAGAGGATCGACACACGGACACATATTGAACGGAGACAAGGTATATTAGATATTTTTTCTTTACGCCCATTTATGTGTGCGGTACGCAGACGATAATTATGTTTGTACGCCTCGTGTGTCTTCGTAACACGCTCGGATAGCGTTTTTTAACAAATGCCGAGACATGACAAATACAACCGTATGTTTAAATATTAAACTTTATCAGGCACACGTATGTGTAGAAAGATTAAAAACTTTCCCCGCGTCTTTGGAACCTCTAAGTTTACTGTCATAATGTAAGTAAGAGCTCGAGTTGGAAAGCGGATTAGGCTCCTTAAGTTTGTTGGGAGGTAAGGTAATATTCTTGAAGACAACAACAAAAAAAGAAATCTTCAGCCGTGCTCTCGTCCCGGAATATTAAAACAATCTAACTGATGCCGCTGATTAAGTTTTGTAACAAACTTTCCCTACTATAAGTATAGTTTAATTATCTTACAGAACAGCAAAGTGCATTATTTGAACGAAAGTCGCACATTGTGGTGTAAACTTGTAAATACCTTTCATGTTTCTTATACTTAGGCACTTACTAATTGAGCTGTAATTGTTGACTACCATTAACACGAATAACGTTTTTCACAATAGTATTTGTATGTAAGCCTTTTATCCGGAGGGATTTTGTCGGAGGGTACAGAGAATCCATGCCTTATTCTTATAATTTCCTTGAATGGTGAACGTTTGATTTAAGTACCGTCCCAGGGCTAACAATGACTCTCCCGGGACCGCCCCGACTATTCCCTTTTGTTTTTGTGCCTTTTTTAACAACTTTTTCTCAAAAAGATTTGCTTCGGGCCCTGCAGGCAGCCGGGAGTTTAAAGAAAATCCAGTGATTAGAGTCAAACGATTGACGCTTCCTGTGGGATTATGTCGCAAGATTTATGCTAACGATTGGATTGTAATTACTGAAATGAAACATTTAGCTTACTCAAATGTTAACTAACTAGCGCTTCTGAAACTAATGGTGTGGACTGCTCACAGATTTATTAATTGCGACTATATTCGCTAATAGTGCCTGTCCTATTAAATAGCTGCCTAAACACGTTTGTTGTTTTAGTTCGCAGTTAAATTCGTACAATTTGCAAGCACGCAAAAACTGATAGCGAATAAAACTATTAAAAGAAAAAAAATATTTAATTTATTGTGACACTACTTGCATTTCCCAGCATAATCATACGACACGATGAATTGGCTCCAATATTCTCATACATAGGTACTTAAAGGATCGTGGACGATCAAGTGTATGCGAGTAGTGTTCAGCACAAACGCTTAACAAGCCAACTTGCTCAGTTTTGTGCATACACAACCCGTTTGTTATTAATCGCACGGCAGCTAGTTTACGCCGAGCGCCCACTCACCTCATGATTCGGCAGTGTATTGTTAAAACTACACCAAACACCGCAGTTTGCATTTTCTTATTACGTACATATTAACTTTATGTGGTGCAAATTGTGATGTACTCACTTTGTCCTTGTTTTAATGTTTTGTTACCGATATTACACAGTCAGGTCATAAGTATTGTCACACAGTAAAAACTTTTTTTTTAGAATGCTGGCCACAAAAAAGATTGAATTTATTGAATTCGAATTTCGAATTATTCATGAAAATAAAAATGTATACTTTTTAGAATTTTACTCATTTTAAAATATGGAGTGGACGCTTAAAGAAGACCGTGTTGCAGTTATTGCGTTGCATCGTTGCGGTTACGCGCCTATTCAAATTTTTGACATACTGAAAAATTTGAATATAACCAAAAGATTCGTTTATCATACCATCAAACGATACAATGAAGACTCTAGTGTAGATGACAGGTCAAGAAGTGGTCGCCCTCGGTCTGTTAGGACTCCAGCAGTGATAAAAGCTGTGAAGGCGCGATTTCAAAGAAATCCCAAACGTAAGCAGAAACTGTTGGCCCTTCAGATGGGGTTAAGCAGAACCACTGTGAAAAGGGTGTTAAATGAAGACGTAGGGCTTCGGGCATATCGAAGAAAAACAGGACATCGTTTGAATGCTCGTCTAATGGACCTGAGACTGAAGAGATGCCGCGCTTTGTTGAAGCGGTATGCGGGAAATAAATATCGGGAAATTCTTTTTTCAGATGAAAATTTTTTTACCGTAGAAGAGAGCTACAACTAACAAAATGATAAGGTGTACGCACACAGTAGTGAAGAAGCGAGCAACCGTATTCCGCGTGTCCAACGAGGTCATTTTCCATCCTCGCTCATGGTATGGTTGGGAGTTTCTTATTGGGGCTTAACAGAGGTACATTTTTGTGAGAAAGGTGTAAAAACGAATGCAGTTGTGTATCAAAATACAGCCCTGACGAACCTTGTGGAACCTGTTTCTCATATAATGTTCAATAAACAGGCACTGGGTATTCCAACAAGATTCGGCGCCAGCTCATAGAGCGAAGAGCACACAAGACTGGCTGGCGGCGCGTGAAATCGACTTCATCCGGCATGAAGACTGGCCCTCCTTCAGTGCAGATTTGAATCCGTTAGATTAAAAGATATGGCAACACTTGGAGGAAAAGGCGTGCTCAAAGCCTCATCCCAATTTGGAGTCACTCAAGACATCCTTGATTAAGGCAGTCGCCGATATTGACATGGACCTCGTTCGTGCTGCGATAGACAACTGGCCGCGCAGATTGAACGCCTGTATTCAAAATCACGGAGGTCATTTTGAATAAACTTTAGTGTCATAAGAATTTATGTTTTGTTAAGTTCATTTTGGTATATAAATGGTTACATAATGAATAAACTTGTTTCAATTATTTTATATTAAACATGTGCCAGAGTTTATGATCTGACTAGGTATAATTTCATTTCATTGTTCTAGTTTTGGTATAACTTTCGGAACCTTGAAAGTATATATATGGTTTTGAGTACTACTCCTGATTCTCTGGCAATAATCTGGGTGTTTTTCGATTCGAAGAAAAAGGGATTTGTTTATTTATCGTAAAGTTTCACTTCAGGCAGTCTAATGGCCGTAAAGTAATTAAATCTTCCCATAATATACTTCGAAATTGCTATGTTCTAGTTTTTAGCGTGAAGAGGCCAGCGAATAGTAGTTTCGAATTAATTCATATTGTGTTTAGAGACTTTAATACTAGGATATTTCGACATATAAAGCGAATAAGATAAGCTATTTACACGAGAACAACTTCAATATGGACTATTTAAAATAAAATATAATGGTTTATCGATAGCGATAGGATAAAGCGCTGTTCATTAGTAGCCAAATGTTTTGGGGTGTATGCCAAAGAGGTTATCATGTTGGCTATCGTTATTACATTACCGTAATATCATATTAGAACATAATATGCGCGATTTCGAATCATTATGCAGAGTAAAATAAATCCCATCATATCTGTGAAATGTATTTTAGTATTCGGGTTTACCACACTATTATGGGAACGTTCTGCTCTAGTTATAATTATTGTTTACTACGAAATTATAATTTCATACAAGCTTGAAAAGAGTTATTATTTTATTTTAAACTAATTCTGGCACGTAGGTAGGTCTTGTAAGTATTTAGCAAGAATAATATATTTTTTTAATTGAGTTCTATATTTTTTCACTATTTTCTAATATCAGAAGTTAATTTAAAATATGAGAGCTCTAATATTGTGATAATAATGTTATGTATATGTGTGATAATAATGTTATATTGTGATAATGTGTTATGGGGCATGTGCAAGAACAAGTGATATTCAATAAATTACATGGCGTCAAGTAAAAACGCACTTTATGCGTGTAATAAAATAGTTTCTAATGCAACACCAAAGTATTTGGCAACTGAACTGCACAATTTTTAGCGAACTTTAGAAGGCACGGGAGCGTTTTCTTTTTTAGAAAAATAAAAGGACGACGAAGTGTGGTGCACGTTCGCTTAGAGATAACGGTTGGTGATGGCCGAATTTACACCGATGTCGTAAGCTGCCTCCGTCGTGTGTACATGTACTACATGCTCACATCGAGTTTATGGCGATCGACACACAGCTTAGTTGCTAAGCTGTACACCGGGCTTGCCTAAAAAGGATTTGGATTTTAAACAGAATTTGAACACTTTTTGTGTTTGTTTTGTTTATTGTACGCGATTTGATTGAATGTTGCTTTCAATATAGGAGTTTTATCGGATTCATTCTATATATTCCATATTTATATTCTATGTACGGTTTGACTTTGAGATCATTGTTTTCTTTTAATATAATACAGTTTTTGTAACAGTGTTGATTGTATTTCTGACATACTTTAAACTTATTGTTCTTATTTTTCTTTTTGAGCTGCTGTTTCCTTTGTGAGAGCCCAGTTTCTACATTCTGTTCCATTAAAATTGTTGCTTGCAATTCTGTCCGCAAGATGGCATTTAGTTTGTCAGACGTAGCGGAAATCAGATTTATCTCCTTGTATATTTTCACCCTTTGAGTATACGATTTGTCCAGTAAAAGCGTTTGTCCCAGATCTACGTAGTCGACGCGTTTTATTTTATCGCCGCCTACTGCGATGTTGTGTACGTGTTCTTTTGTAGCGAATTGTGTCTTGTTAACACTCATGTTATCAGAGGAGGAATAATCAGTTGTAAAGCACAGCCTTGAAAATTAACGATACTTTTATTTGTATATTTTTATAGCTTTACGCCCGAATACTGGAACGCCATTCAAATAATAAGTTGCTCTTAACAGCGCACGGCCCACTTAGCCAGTACATTTAATCGGGATTAACGTAGTTAAGCGCTATATATAATAGTTTATATTTAAGTTGCGTTCCAGTATTTGGGCGTAAGAATTGCAAAAAAATATTAGCCTTAATAAAACATGCGAACATTTGCTTTTTAGAACGTTGATAATTGGGAGTAGAATAGAACGCAGGAGATTTAAGTAGGGACATTTTTATAGTGGTAAAACAAAATGGTGTGTGAAATAAATGGCAATGTCGGCTTTCCTCTCAATACATACATTTTGTAGCCGATTTTAATGGGTTTGCGTAAATAGAGTACGCCTATAATTACAACTTCAACATATTAATGTTTGTACTCGCATATAATTAACGTTAGATTCGAAGTTTGTTTTATGTTTGACGTTAATTTGCGAAATATAATTGTCTATCTAGATTTCATTGTTCCACCACAGTGGTAAAATAATTTGAGCTCGCCGACGAGTTTATATCGAGAGCGATGCGTATTGGGAATCAAATATATTCTATTAATTTGCTAATAAAATCAGTATTATCGAAATGGACGTGAAATTGATAATGATTATAATGGCCACATGTTATCGTGTCTGTATATGTCTTATTATTATTCTGTATTATTATTATGAACAGTATTTGAGTGGATTTACATTAGGTAACTGTTTTATCTGTATTTAACTCAATAAACTAATTGTGGTCGCCGTCATCTGTACTGTTTTTTTGCCCGTCCCGTCATGCCCCGTCTTATTCAAGGTAGATAATCCTGTTCTCTCATGTCCCTCCTCATCCCTTTAAGTTAGTGAAATTAACAAATATATTCAAATTCGGGGTAAAAAATAGTATTTGTGTTATCCACAGTGACAGCTATATTCATAGCAAATTTAATGGAAATTTATTTAGCCTTTTCTGAGTTTAGTAAGCACAACCGCAAAAACGCAAACACAATCAGACAAAAATTGTAACAATCATGGTTTTGGGTCCTATTACGGTAATACAATCCCCCATAATCACCATAATAGTTTCTCTAATATATTTTCTATTTACAAACATCGATCAGTTCCTAAATTGTTATATTTATAGATTTACGGTCACAGCAAGTTTCCATTCACAAGCAGACTTATTACATGAGTATTTAGTTATGTCTGTATTCCCAATTATATTTGTATATTACTAGCACTAAGCTAATTACGTTAGATCTTTTGAACAGGGCTATTTTTTTTTAATTCTTTTAAAGTTATTCCATTGTTACCCGAAAACTATAATTTCGATCAAAATATAAAGACAGCATTCTATTTCATCTCATTATTCATTCTATCCCCTTAATATTTATCATTTTAAATATGTATGATCACTCAAGAGAAATTGAATTTTTCCATTAGACGCGGGTCCCCAAAAGCTTCTCATCCAATTTATTGTTTCTGGTTGTAATAATTGTATTTCATAATAAACCTTTTGATTTAAATTTACGAATGTTTAAGCGTTCTTTCCATATTTATGTCTTATTTTAACATAATTACGTAATATTTGTTTGATAGAAAGGTAAAAGGCTTTTGAAATGTATATTATATGTATCTACTTATATTTTGTCCTAAACATCCAGCCTTTCTTTGGTTTTGTATAAATTTCCTATTTATACAAATATTATTATCGGGATCCTTTCTGATTTATTTAATTGTTTTATCCAGGTTAGAAAAGGCTATATTTTACTGACATTGTTATCTGGACTGTACTATACCAGGTGACCTGTAGATATATTTTCGTGTCAATATAAAATAATAAAAAAGCATATCCACGCAATTCGGTTATATGTTGCAAAACCGCAGAAGCCATAACAACATTGTAAATTGACATACATTTATAGAAAATGGATGAATTCAGCTTTAGTTAATTATATCAGTGGATAAGCTTATATTATAAACCCGTCTGATGCAACTAACTATGGTTTAGCTAGTAACTGGGTTAATTAGCGGTGTTTACTTGCATCAGATGTTATGCAACGCTGCAGCAATTTCTAGAATGAATAAATGAAGCTTTGAATTGAGCCCGCGTAAACAATCTTAAATATTTCTTTGG
Source organism: Hyles vespertilio (assembly GCA_009982885.2). Lineage (NCBI taxonomy): Eukaryota > Metazoa > Arthropoda > Insecta > Lepidoptera > Sphingidae > Hyles > Hyles vespertilio. The sequence continues at coordinate 12,770,559 of CM042809.1, read as the reverse complement.
AAGGGAGATGTTAGTATCTTTTTACAGTAAATGTTATGGAAAATATTTAAATTAAAAATAAGTCTTTGCTTTAGCAATATTTAGAAATATGCTTGCGTGATGATTTATTAGTTTAGAGTGTCCATCCGTTGACATGAGCCCCAATAATTTATCTCCATTGTAATATTTTGCAAAATGATGATGGAAAAGTGAGTTAATATTTGACATGACGTATTCAAATTGATTAACCATTACCAGATCGATTCGAGAAATGCCTACTGCAGAATATAAACCCTATCACTCGTTTCAAATCTTCAGTGGCACGTATACAGACCAAACAAGCCCAGACTTCATCAAGATGAAAGCAATGCTTGTATTTAATATTTCCTTTATTCCAAGTAGTTTTGTTACCGGTTGAGTTCAACCCTAAAAGTGTAGTTATTTTAAATGAGTTCTTGGTAAAATGCGGTCGGGGTCTCTAATGTAATTATTGTGCCAAGTTTCCTGAATAATAGGCTTTGCTGTTAGGTTTGCTACTTTGAGAGCAGACGATATTTTCGTTTTAAACCTCTGAAAGTTGAATGATTACGCGGCAGATGTAATTGTATTGTTACCTTGGTACTAAACAGCGCAGCGATAAATTAAACCCAACCGAGAGGTTTCAAGTTGGCGCGTAAGAAATGAATGTCCTAGTTATGTTATAAATCACACGTTTTAATGGTTATTTATTCAGACTGTACGAATCGAGCGATGGCAATCAGTTGGGAGACTATTTTTATGACCTGTACCGGATGCGCCATAAAGCGAAGCATAAAATCAGTAAGCTTTCGAGGGAGAAATATAAAAGTAAATAACACTTAGATTGGAGATTTAGGCGCCGAGCTGAGGGCGCGACATGCTCTTACCGCTTCAATGAGCCGTTCACTCAGGGAACTCGTGTTGACCTGTACTTTTCATAATTTATACGATCTTTCGGGGGCCACAGACAACACTAATATATTTTTTTCTCTTCATTGGTTAATGTAGAGGCTTTTAATCTACATGGTCATAGCTAGCCTGATCATACATTATTAGTATTTAGACCCTAATCAGAAAGATAATCATTAGCTCTTCTTCAAGTTTATTGCAAATTATATTTTAATAGCGTCTTCACTGCAAGGTTTGGACAAAATTGTTTGAATAATATCAAATATTGATATTTAACTAATGATTCTCTTTCGGTTTTATATCGAATACATTCTACTACTAAAAGAGGATGAATATCCTCTATTGCGTGTTACGCACGGAGTTTCTAGGGAATAATTGTTTACTCTAAGTAGAATCTAGAATTCCATCCATCCCATCCATCCATCAGCCAAAGGAAGTCCACTGCTGAACATAGGCCTCCCACAATGATTTCCACAGAGACCTGTTGGAGGCAGCCTGCATCCAGCGACGTCCCGCGACCTTTACCAGGTCATCTGACCACCTTTTGGATGGACGTCCTACGCTGCGCTTTCCGCTACGTGGCCTCCATTCGAGCACTTTCCGATCCCATCGGTCATCAGTTCTCCGCGCCATGTGCCCTGCCCATTGCCACTTCAACTTGCTAATCCGCTGGGCTATGTCGGTTATTTTAGTTCTCGTACGGATCTCCTCATTTCTGATTCGATCTCGTAGGGAAACCCCGAGCATAGCCCTCTCCATAGCTCTTTGAGTGACTCTGAGCTTCCTAATAAGGCCCATAGTGAGAGGCCACGTTTCGGTGCCGTAAGTCATCACTGGCAACACACAACTATCGAAGACTTTCAATTTAAGGCACTGAGGTATTTTGGACAAGAACACGTCGCGTAGTTTCCCGAACGCTGCCCAACCGAGTTGGATTCGACGATTGACCTCTCTTTCGAAGTTTTTTTTTTTATTGCTTTGAATGGCGAGACGAGCATGCCGTTCGCCTGATGGTAAGCGATGCGACCGTTCATGAACAGAAGAAAAACCAAACAACACCTTGAATTACAAAGCAATGCTTGGCATTCCACTGCGCTCGCCATCCTGAGACATAAGATGTTAAGTCTGAATATGTCCAGTAGTTACTCTGGCTACAATGTCCTTCCATCCGAAACACAACAGTGAATTTAAACTGCTGTTTGACGGGAGAAATAGACATTACGGTGGTACCCACCCAGGCAGCCTCTCACATATGAGAGACCTACCACCAGTAAGTGGTCCGGATAGGCAGTTGGACCTGCCTAACCGGACCACTTGTCCTAAATAGACATATTCGTCAACAACTTCAAGAGTCGAGCCCCCAACACCGATGGGGGTGGGCACAACATGGACATTCGACATGATCTTCGTTTTGTCCATGTTCATTTTAAGACCCACCTGTTAGGAGACTCGATAGAGGTCTTCGAGCATAGTGCTAAGAATCTAGAATTCACGTACTAGCAATTCGTATTAATCATTATTTATCTCAGGGCTCCGCAATCTCCGAATTTCACAATAAAGTTTGAATTGGCGCGGCTCGTAAATAACCATGTTTCTATTGTTGCCCACAATTACGTCGTTATTCTTGAGACTTCGGTGATTCAAGAACGACCAATATTAACAATTAAAGATTTTATTGTTGTTCTGGTGTACTTGTATCGTTACCAAAAATATCATGAATTTCAATGTTTAATTGTTTGGAGAAAACCATAAATTCTGAGGCTTACAACTACTTATGGCTTATTGGATTCAATTTGTTTTATTGGAAATGCCGGAGACGTAAGTGACACAGGTCTAGGCGTGTTAGTATTTTTTTTCAAAATTTGTTACACTCTATTTTAAATATACGTACGCATCATTGTCTAAGATTATAATTATGACTTTTGATTTCCGTTTTCATATTGCGGTTCTTTGTGTACAAAGATTTTTTAAATCATATTGACCAGGTATATTGCAAGTTGGCAATCACTGCAGACATTAATCCTCATTTGATACCTGAGTGATTTACCGTTTTTACATATTTTACCAGACGACAAATAAATTAAAAAAGAGAGTACCTTCAAATAAAAATATTTTTTTTAAATAAAAATAGTATAATGAAATGTTCTATTATTTTAGAAAAACGCACCAATAGAATACGCATAGCAAACAAAAATGCTGCAAATGCCTATTAAAAGTTAGCACACTGAGCAATGTTATACTAATACGTGTTAAGTACTTATGTCGTATGCATTAGGCCAAGTTTTCGGGTCCACGCGTCAAAGAGACGTAGATAAAGTCACCGTACGGTAGGTACGTACATCAATCACTCCGACATGACTCCAGTTGTTCACCCAAATGGATTATAGGAAGTCACCGCCCCGCCCGTCGACGTGAGTCTCAGATTGGCGTCGCGTCACCTTCGTGTAAACATTATTTGCTAAAGTGATCCAGTGACACGGCTAACTTTTTAAGGGCTAAATTATCTAACTAAGGGCTATCTTAAATAACAACTACAGTGTACTATTCCTTTTCTTTTGGGTTACTGAATAGGTACATTTAACAGCATGTCAAAGGATATTTAAACTTAGTCCCACAATAAAAATATTTTTGTAACTTTTTACTAAAGAATAGCCTTTTGAGTCCCAAGAACTTGCATAGCAATCAATTGAAAATGGCCTGCATCAAGCTATTCCCTGCAACCTTGCTTAGGCCTTTTGTAAATTTTATTGGTGGATACAATAATTATGTTTGTTTAAAGGGTGCTTGTTTCAAACGCGAGCAGCATTATATACGTACGCGTAATTAATACCAGAATCAACTGCAATTGTTCCTTCATATCATATTCAATACATCGGTTCAACATTTTGCCATTATTTATGAGATCATTAGAGATTCTCTCGATAACGACAAATCTCGACAGATTATGTACCCCTACTTGATTGGAATTTGAATTTTAAGGTCCACCAATTATTGTAATAAAGTGGCGCATTTCCTTTATTGATACGAGCCTTTGGTTCAGGGCAATACAATTTATTCAGGATCCGATCTCATCCATTGTTAAAATAAATTTAGTCTGTTTTATTTGAAGCTGTATAATTTCGCTGTACAGATTTTATATCGATAATTGTGTTATAATCTAGGCCATATAAGTCTCAATGATGGATATAGGCTTCAACTAGGATTGTGACGGATTACACAGTTATTGGTGCATTACGATGCTAATTTTCACATTGCAACAAAAGACAAATAGTTGTCCCTAGTCTCAAACTTTTGACCGTCGATTTAGCAATTCAATACGCAACTAGGCTATCGATATAGTTCTATTCAATATTCGAAAGTGACAAATAAAATATTTTTTTGGTCCACCTTTAACTAAAAACTCGGCGAATGTCTATTTCTCCCGCCAAACAGCAGTGCAAATGCACTGTTGACTTACCACTTCAATCCGCAACTAGGGTATCGATATAATTCTATTCAATATTCGAAAGTGACATATACAAATTTTGTTTGTTGGTCCGCTTATAACTCAAAATCCGGCGAACTGTTCATGCGGCTTTCAACAATGTATACAGGATTTATTCCGGAAGATTTCAATATACGAAACTTTCTTGAACGTGCCAAAGTTACTGAGTTATGTGTATTTGTAAAGGCTTGTAGGACGCCGCGGGAGGTACGATCCACACTGGTTTAATCGCGGCAATGGAACATAAAATTTTTTATTCATTAAAATTTTTCGATTTAACTGTCTTTTCGATAAATTAATTTGAGGATGTGTACCATTTTTAGTCATTTGTTAAGCTAATTTTATTAGGAGTATTCTGTATCAGCCCATATACATCCCACTGCAGGGCACGGGCCTCCTCTACAATCGAGAGTACGATTGAGAGTGGTTAGGCCATATAGTCCACCATGCCGGCCCAGTGCGGGTTGGCGTTACATACCATAGATATTCTTATAAATCGTTATGGTATGCAGGTTTCCTCACGATGTTTTCCTTCACCGTTTTAGTGCGTGGCGATTGACTATCAATACACACATGACTCCGAAAAGTCAGAGGTGTGCCCTGGGATTCGAACCCGCGACCACCGTGAACATGTTGGCAACCGCGACTAGTCCGTTTACCAACAGGCCACCACGCACTTCATTAAGAGTATTAAATGGTTCTGTCCTAAACCGACGTTGTTTTAGTATATTGCAATATTTACGCAAGTTGTTGAAAGGTTAGATATGATTTATGATTATGTTTTGTCTGCTTTCAACTGTTACGCGAAATTATCATATTTGGGCAACTAATGTTTTTCAAAACAAAAACACAAAAAGCATTATTAGAAAAAAATATTTAATTGATGTAAATTGCATTTCGTTGCGTTAAAAAGGATGTCTTCTGATACATTCAAATATGAATTCAAATCTACGCAAAGAAACAATTTAATTAACACTATGTTCATAAATGTACCTACCTGAGAGTGTGTGTGATATTTAAGAAATGATATTTATGTACTCATGGACAACAGCACCTGATGTGCCCCAAACGTAAAAAAGAAGAAATGTCTAAATAAGTTAAGTATTTGGCGAAAGTAGCAAAACGTCGCCAATTCTAGACGAGATTATGTTGTGCACCGGACCTCATGCGGTTCAATATCAATCAATCATATCCTACCAATAATCAGGAGAGCAAATATTGTAATACCTCGTAATACATTACACGTGCCAATTCATGCTTGCAAATAGTTTAATCAGTAATCACAGTTTGTCGCCGAGTCTATTTGCTATGCATAGTAAATTGGTAATTATTTATTCACTTGGTACACATTAATCGGTGGAGCATTTACCTGTCTTACTTATGTGTGTTAGGGACATTAGTCATAGTAGTTAGGTCCTGTAGTAGCCACGTCACGTCGGTGTACATTAACGCTATGTGATACGGGTATTAAGTGACAATTACACCTCTGAATATTACGTAACCTACCCTAAAGTAGAACTAGGGCTGTTTGGAGTTGCGAGTAAATCACTGTACTTCATACACGGTATGGGGTTTGAGCAAATTTACACTTTTAGCTTGTTTCGGTGGTCGGGAGTTCTTAATTATAAAATGGGTTCTAATAAATTATTTATTGTGAGGAATTTCAATAAATTGGAATAGAAAATTTTCCTTATTTTTACGTTCTGAGAATTGTGGGTGTAACACGTCTGCCTACCTTCTCAACATATTGAAAAGACTCACCATCACGATATTATCGTCGCAAAGTTTTAATGCTCTTTTGAGTTTCAAAAAATGCACGATACCTGTTAAATAGTCATTAATCCAAATACGCGACGTCTTCTCGTCCAAAATACCTCAGTGCCTTAAATCGAAAGTCTTCGATAGTTGTGTGTTGCCAGTGATGACTTACGGCACCGAGACGTGGCTTCTCACTATGGGCCTTATTAGGAAGCTCAAAGTCACTCAACGAGCTATGGAGAGGGCTATGCTCGGGGTTTCCCTACGAGATCGAATCAGAAATGAGGAGATCCGTAGGAGAACTAAAATAACCGACATAGCCCAGCGGATTAGCAAGTTGAAGTGGCAATGGGCAGGGCACATAGCGCGGAGATCTGATGACCGATGGGGTCGGAAAGTGCTCGAATGGAGGCCGCGTATCGGAAAGCGCAGCGTAGGACGTCCACCCACAAGATGGTCCGACGACCTGGTAAAGGTCGCGGGACGTCGCTGGATGCAGGCTGCCTTCAACAGGTCTCTGTGGAAATCATTGGGGGAGGCCTATGTTCAGCAGTGGACTTCCTTTGGCTGATGGATGGAATCCAAAAATGGAGATGAATTTGCAAAACAAAGGTGCTTTGTTATAAATGTTGGTGGATCTGTCATATATTAGAGGCCGGCTGTCTACCACCGCAATATGGATCTCTATCGCCAATCACCAGTGCGAATGCAATGTTGTTTTCCAGTTGCAAGGTCATTTTTGTTCGAGCAACTACTGAACATATTGAAACTTAACATCTTTTGTCTCAGGATGGCGAGATAGTGAAATGCCAAGCATTGCTTTGTATTTAATGGTGTTGTTTGGTTTTGCTATCTTTCTATGCACGGTCGCATCGTTTACCACGAGGCGAACGGCATGCTCCGGTCATGCATATATTGCAATCTAAGATTTCAATGAAAAAATCGACTAAATGTCAGGTTTAGGTGACATAGCGAAATTCTTGTTTATTAACCCACTCATTGCTCCAAGTAAACGAATCATATGATTTTTATGAAAATCCCTCTGTAAATTTGTTTTCATGGTTTGCATCAATAACCTGTTAGTGCACAATGGACATTCAACGAGGGTCAAGTGGTCGCAAGGGGAAAATTTAATTTACTGTTGGGATCCCTTGTCGGAGTTTCCACCGCTTTCCACTTAATTATTTTCGCATCTATGAATTATAATAAGATTTTAGTATTGCTTTGTAGGTGGGGTTTATCACACGTGAACATTAATATTGATGTTAAAATAAACACAATTTCTCTTGTTTTATTGTTACTCAAGTTTAACTAGTAATACATGTGATATAGCTTGGCCAAAAAGAGTCTGTTTTTGATGAGAACACTAAGATCGGATTTAAAATAAATGGCCCCGATATACTACGACGAAAAATGTTTAGATATTTATTATTTTCACTTTTGTTAATAGCCTTAGTTTATTTTGTGATTTAAATCACAAAACAATCAAAACGCATATGAAAATGAATAGAAATACCGACGTACATATAACATTATTCAACGAACATAATGACATGTTTAATAGTGTTCTGATAATTGTTTTTCTTTAATTCCAATGGTGACCGCATCGTATTTTTTTGACAAGCTAAATATCAATATATTCTTTGTATTCTATGAGACGATTACGAATTATTACATTATAATAAATAGTTATTTTTAAAATATAAAGACAGAGATGCATCAGAATTTATAAATGATACGCTTCGAGATTTGAGAACATTTCAATATTAAAAGTAATAACAAAAATGGATTCCAGCAAACAATACATTTTTATTTATTGCAAAAGGTAAAATATATGCATCTTCAGCGGAGAAGAGTGGACATTTAAATTGCGTACGTTCGTTTCTTAAAGCTTCGAAGCGAGCGCGACGAACAAACTTTTAAGATATTTATCATAAATATCGTCTTTCTGTTGTAAGATATCGCACGAGATATATTATGAATGCTTTGATTCTTTTCGGATTTTCATGCAGGATTTTTATCCTGGCTGGAATTTTTATTGCGGTCTTGAAACTACGACCACTAAAACGGGACTCCTATTTGAAGCAGTTTTATACAACAGGAGTTTTCTGGCGTATCCTAGTGTAATAGGTATCTATGGGACATATTAACTATCTATATAAAATCTGTAAAAATAGCAAACTGCGGCCTCGAATTTTATCTATATTTATTACATATTTTGATTTCTACAAAACAACTTTAAGCAAAATTTGTTTTCTATAAGTTATATGATTTTTTACATTCCAGCGTTGTACATCTGGTCACGGGTTCAAGTATTCCATAAATCATATCATTTTTGGGATTTAAATGCTAAGTAGAATGGATGCAATATTATTTCAAATCACATGCAAGTAACGTCTGAAACTGCATATTACATGAACGTCGTGGCATCTTGGAAGAATTTTCGTCCTTTTGGCCTGACCTATTACAGAAATCTAACTGAAACTCTCGAAAAATACGAACCATATGAAATAAAATGTCCCTGATAATTTCATGAGGAATCTTTTTAGTTTTCAGCCTTTTTTGTCACGTTCTTTCTTTGACATGTAAAATTTCATTGCGGAGTATTTTCCATGAGTATTTCAAATTGCTATTTATTTTTGTGTAATATCAATTTCAGAATATAATACACAAGCGATGTACACAATTATGTAAAGGAGAGTCATTGCTCGCAAGGCTTTTGGCCAACATCCTGTTTGTTTAAGTGTTCGTCGCAAAATTTGTTCAACGCACACTACACGCAAAAGCACTTCTCTGAGCTTGGCTGACTTGCTTCCAACACCAAGATATTGTCAGGGCGATATTTCTGATGTTTCAAGTAATATACCACACCCACCTTTGTGCAAGAAATAATTGGATTCCGTGTTTGTGGTAAATAATCCATTCATCACATACGTTAGAATTCCGATTCCATTTTTCGCCATAAGTATTTTATAGTATGATTTATGAGTTTGTGATGCATTAAACATTTGAATTATTTAATCAAATTGCTGCCCAAATCCGTATGTTTACTTATTTTTGTACCTCTCTTATACGCTTTTTCCCTTGAAGTGGTCGAGAAACTTAGCCATTTGATTTAAAAGAAGACAGACTTCAACACAGCCCTAACTTATTTTACCTTTTTGTCGCGTTAACTACATATTTCATAGCAATCCATGAAAGTATCATCATTAATTGTTTGCACCATTAGCAATTGTTACAAGGTTAGTGAATATTGTTAAAATTTGATTCTCTAAATTACTTTTATGTGTTCGAATCACGTTGTTTCATGTTTTAAAAGCATTTCATTGTTCGAAGCGTGGAACGCAGTTACGTCGAGAAAATGGAATGGTGCATTTCGCTTCCTGTGCCTTGGGCTGCAAATGAAATGGTTACAGAGGGATTTTTACGTTCACGTTGTTTCTCCAAGATGTGAATCTGTATTTGTTTTCGTTTAGGTGTACAGATTAACCTTTAAGTAGTGCGGTCTTGTTTATTAGTTCATAATCGGACAACACTATTTTTTCGCTTTAATTGTACATAATATTAAAAATGTTTTATGTGTGTATTAAAAATAAACTTACTCACGCGTTTAAAATTGTATTCTTCAAGAACGCCAGTATGTATGAGGGTTATAAAACTTACGCCGATGTTTCCTCTTATATCACATTATGCTTTGATATTTCTAAAATACAGTGGGGATAAATATGCCAAATTTATACATAGCATCGCTAACCTTTTCCGACAGGAGAAACGGAATACGCAATTCAGGGTATACAAAAAGATTTGATATATCCTTGTTCACGGCATAACATCAATCACGCGCCAAATTCTCGTCGTCACTTGTGAGGCATAAATAAAGAATTGAAGGCTTCCGACATCCTCTCGCATTGATATATTCAGAACGCAACGGTTCCGATTTGTCGCTGGGAGATACGTTTCTAAACTGAGAAATGACCTTTTTTACTTGTTACGAGCACTTTGTTGCCCACCTTTTAACATTTTATACGAAATTGAAGACGTGTGGTGACATCACGCGTGTTTTATACGTAAATCGTTTAATATTCTTTCGATTTTAAAACCAATATACAGGTTATCTCAAGACTGCTACTGAAAACGAAGCCGGGTGGTAGTTTTAGTGACTTCAGACACATTGCAACAGAAAATGTTGAAAAAAAAAGCGACGATATTTTTTTTGTAATTTTTTCCTATTGTCGTATTTGGATGGTAAATTCATTTTTTTCCTAAAATAATAGTATATACCCTTTTATTAATAAGGACTCTAAGGTATAAAAGAGTTTAAATTATTATTTTAGCAAAACCTATGGATTTACCATCAAAAAATCATAAAAAAAAATTGTCGCGTTTTTTTACGAAAATTTTAGTTGCATTGTGTTTGTACTCACTAAAACTACCACCCGGCTTCGTTTTCGGTAGCAGCCTTGATATACCTAGTATAACCTATAATTTTCGAAAACTTCAAAGTGTAATTTACGGGATATTTTTTAATCAAAAATAAAATTTTATGAATTTCGAAAATAACTAAATAGAAAAAAAAGCTCCATCGTAGGTATAAAATTACATACATACATGTTAAAAGCTTTATTTTTGTTGTGCGCATGAATACATATTAAATTTTCCGGGTTTTAAAAGCATGATGTATTATGTTCTTATTTATGATTATGGATTGCATTGAAAACCCTCTATCATGGTGGTTCGTATTTGGCCTGCAGTAAACAAGGAACCGATGGCCGTTGGGGCCGAAAGGTTCTCGAGTGGAGGCCACGTACAGGCAAGCGAAGTGTCGGACGCCCGCCTACAAGGTCGACGGACGATCTGACTAAGGTCGCAGGAAGTCGCTGGATGCAGGCCGCTTCCAACAGGTCATTGTGGAGATCATTGGGGGAGGCCTATGTTCAGCAGTGGACTTCCTGTGGCTGATATGATGATGATGATGATGAAACAAGGACCATGTTTCCCGGTACAAAGACAAACGTTTGCAGACATACCTTATTAGAGCGCACAGAAGACAAACATTTGGATTACTTATTTATATTAATTCTAGTAAAAGTAAAAAGTTTAAAATGACACATGAACAGCTAGCATAAATTTTAATGTGGTTTTTAAAAATGATTGACAAAGGAGATCTAGATTGATTGATCAGTGATGATGAATGAAAAATTCTTCCGCGGTGTGAATTTTTGCAACAAAAGGGTCTGCGACAAATTCACTGAAAATTAGTAGCTTTCGGGCACACACAATATAAGTACTGTAACCACAGAAGTAAAATAGTACTGTTATAGTCCTAGCCTAATGAATATATTAAGGGTATATCAAGATTACTACTGAAAACGAAGCTGGGTGGTAGTTTAAGTGACTGCAGATACTACACTACAACGCAAGTAAACATTTCGATAAAAAATGCGACATTTTTTGTCGTGTTTTAAACATCATTACATTTGGGAGGTAAAATACATACATTTTTCTAAAATAATAGTTTACGCCCTTTTATTTTTGAAGAGGGTAAGGATTAAATTATTATTTTAGCATGGCATCGTTTTCTGTAGCAGTCTTGACATGACAGGGTATACCCTGTACTAGCCATAGGCTTAATATACCATTAGCACGTTGAAGTATTCCAAGACCACCCCAGTAATTTTGCTCTACCGACCAAATTGAAACCCCAATTATGTAATAAATAGAAATCGCAATACCAATTTCACGTGCAATGATTTCATAAGCGATAAATTTGGTTCAATTATATAGGTATATGGAGCTGGTTTACTCACTTGTACGTTGTGTAACCCTTCTACATTATGCGATTAGCGGACGACTAACACCGTGAAACATCCCGCTCATGTAGCCTGTCTGTATCGATTTATTTGTGAGGCTGACATATCAGGCGAAAATGGGAGAGGGGAGGGGGGGGGGGTTTGCTGTTAGTTTTAAGCTTATAAAACAGTGTTTTGTTAATTTATTACGTTTGAAACAAACGTGGGTAACAGAAAGTTGTAAAATTAAATCGATAAAAAAATATCTTGGTAAAATTAAGAATGCATTTTGGAGTTATCCTTACGTATCTAGTTAAGAGATTCACCTGCATTTAATCTGTCTATGAGTAAAATAAAGCAATAAAAATATTATTATAAAACCTACATTTAACATTGTTTTAGTTTTAGTGACATAGTCATAGTGACACTTACGCAAACTTAGTTAAAATATATAGTAGTTATCGAAGGTTACGTAAGTAATAGGATTAAACATAAATTACACTAACTTTATTTAAATGAATGTTCACACAGCTAAGCGCGTAATTTAAATTATTAAGCGACAAGGCTATTTTCCGATAAAGTGTGCATTGGCGGTACAAAACAAGGAGTTGGTTAACGATTCCGCGTGCAAACGCTGAGAAAGAAAAAGAAACACAAATGTGTATTGATTTCCTATTCATAGCCGTGTCAAACGAAGTTTGATTAAATTTTTACTGGCGCTTAAACTGTTTCCATGTTCCTGTTAATTGAGTATGTAGCAACCGAAACTGCATCGTGCGTAGCGTCGGAACTCTGTAAAAATGGATTTTATGGAACGATTTTGTTGCACGACAGATTAGTTATTCAAAATCACGTAACTAGACAATAATTTGTTTATGCGCACTAAAATATTCACTCCGAAAGTTGATTCAATTTGATGTTATAGAATTTGCGTCGCATTATTGGGTTTATGTACTTTGCAAGGATCACTTTATACTAGTTAGTACTATGAACATCGAATGAGTAAATACGAAGTTTGAGGCTGTTGGCGGGGAAACAATGGAAATGTCATTTTATGAAATGGGCCCGCAACTGATTAATGGAGTTAGAGAAGGCCACCCGGCGCTGTCCGAACCTTGTTGCGTATTTGTCTACTTATACTTTGTAATAAACCAGACCTATTGTATAATTAATTGGAAATGTTTTTATTCCTGATTTACGGGAATAGGAGAAAAAGAGCAATCCTTATCTGAGGATATTACCTAAGTTGTTACAAGTGAAAGTTGTTTGCTTATCACAAATAAGTCTGGGGCGACGATAAATGTATATATACAGTCAGCAACATAAGTTGCTACACACTTCACATTTTTTGATAACCTTTTTATGAATTAAAAATTGTACGTACTACTCTGTAGTCGTAAAATATAACCAAGTAAAGTCATCTATGCCGAGAAGTGCCATACGATATTGAAAATAATAATTATTTTGGATGATAAGACAATTTCAAATCTCGCGAATGTGTAGCAACTTATGTTGCTGACTGTACATAATCAATACATAACGCATTAGTAGGCCTATTAAATTATGGTTAAATCGCAAAAGCCAGGAATTACGACGGAACCGCAAGCATTTTGTAACTACAATTTACACGTCACTTCGAGTGTAATAAATGTCGGTAACTCTATGTCTTTACTGTCAGATTGAGTATTGATAAGAACTATTTTGCGCGGAGTTCGCGGATTTGTGTTGTTTTTACCGACAAATCTACTTGAAAACATCTAAACCCTAGCATTGACAAAATAGCATGATGTTTTTAACCCGAATATAACCAGCATGAACTTCTAAGGTCTTACGTATGTCAATCGTAAAACCACACACTCAGCAGTGCCACATATTCGAAATTCGAATAGATAGATGGATAGGTAAACACGTCCATGCTAAGATAGGCATAAGAAACCATTACATTTCAATTTTCGAACGCGTCAATCTTGTTTTTTATGAGCCGCAGCGAGCTTCATAACATCAAGCGGTGGTAAGAATATGTTGTGGCTTAATGGATAAACTATTGGATTTCCTAGTTCAAAAGCGTTTATTCCAATCTTGGCGTGTATAGATGAGTTTTTGAAACGCCAGTGCATATTCGTATACCAGTTTCGAACATTGAGTGATTTGGGTTATAATTCTTGCAGGCTTGCTAAACTGATATTTTGGATCTAGGTTAAAGTATATTTTCCACGAAATTCCAGTGTCCATATTTTTCTGAGTAATTATAAAATTAAGACTTTTTATGTTTATGAACTATCAATTGGTTAAAATTTTCTTCTATACTGGATCTCTAGTTCTTATTACTTTATTTGACTTCACTACGCATACGTTTTTTAAGTGATAGGAACACATATTATATTATAATAGAGTTATTTTGGTAACGCCGTCAGTTTAAAAGCAACTATAAAACATCATGAACATATTTTATTCATGTCTGTATTTTTTTATTAGCTCTTGTTGGTATACCTACATACGTACATATGTATATATATTACAACTACACTTTGTTGGCTTCACAGAGTTAAAAATATTTATTTACTATATATTGGCCGGGCAATTAACGAAGCGTCAGTGACGGGATTCATATAAATTTTGCGAATCAGTGCAATAGATAGGTTTAGTTTTCCAGGAAAAACGAGGTCGCTATAAGAGTGAACATCATCGAGAGAGTAGCCCGACAGTAATAATTAGTCCCAAATTTAGATTGATGTTTTTTTTTCTTTTTTTTTTACTGCAGTGAATGGCGAGACGAGCATGCCGTTCGCCTGATGGTAAGCGATGCGACCGCTCATGAACAGAAGCAAAACCAAACAGCACCTTGAATTACAAAGCAATGCTTGGCATTCCACTGCGCTCGCCATCCTGAGACATAAGATGTTAAGTCTCAATATGTCCAGTAGTTACTCTGGCTACAATGTCCTTCCATCCGAAACACAACAGTGCATTTAAACTGCTGTTTGACGGGAGAAATAGACATTGCGGTGGTACCCACCCAGGCAGCCTCTCACATATGAGAGACCTACCACCAGTAATGAAGTATGAAGTTCTAAATATATAGGTAATATTACTCGATTGTGCGGAAATGTATTTTCTCGTAACACAATCGGATTGTATCTATTATTTAAAATATAAATTAACAGCATTCGTGGTACAGTTATGCACTATATAGTTATGTGCGTGGTATAGTAATGTATGACGGATGTGAAACAAGAGGTTCGATCGCGGCACTGAAACAAATATTTGAGAGACCGAAAATGATGCTCGTAGTTTCTGTTACCCACGATACGAGACTTAATCTTAGTGTGGGGTCAGGACTATGTACATATGTGACCGATGGGTGAATAATGTCAGGTCATAAATTCAGTCACATGTTTAATATAAAATAATTGAAACAAGTTTATTCATTATGTAACCATTTATATACCAAAATGAACTTAACAAAACATAGATTTTTATGACACTAAAGTTTATTCAAAATGACCTCCGTGATTTTGAATACAGGCCTTCAATCTGCGCAGCCAGTTGTCTATCGCAGCACGAACGAGGTCCATGTCAATATCGGCGGCTGCCTTAATCAAGGATGTCTTGAGTGACTCCGAATTGGGATGAGGCTTTGAGCACGCCTTTTCCTCCAAGTGTTGCCATATCTTGTAATCCAACGGATTCAAAACTGGACTGGAGAAGGGCCAGTCTTCGTGCCGGATAAAGTCGATTTCACACGTCGCCAGCCAGTCTTGTGTGCTCTTCGCTCTATGAGCTGGCGCCGAATCTTGTTGGAATACCCAGTGCCTGTTATTGAACATGGTATGAGAAACAGGTTCCACAAGGTTCGTCAGGGCTGTATTTTGATACACAACTGCATTCGTTTTTACACCTTTCTCACAAAAATGTACCTCTGTTAAGCCCCAATAAGAAACTCCCAACCATACCATGAGCGAGGATGGAAAATATCCTCGTTGGACACGCGGAATACGGTTGCTCGCTTCTTCACTACTGTGTGCGTACACCTTATCATTTTGTTTGTTGTAGCTCTCTTCTACGGTAAATTTTTTTTCATCGGAAAAAATAATTTCCCGATATTTTTTCCCGCGTACCGCTTCAACAAAGCGCGGCATCTCTTCAGTCTCAGGTCCATTAGACGAGCATTCAAACGATGTCCTGTTTTTCTTCGATATGCCCGAAGCCCTAAGTCTTCATTTAACACCCTTTTCACCGTGTTTCTGCTTAACCCCATCTGAAGGGCCAACAGTTTCTGCTTACGTTTGGGATTTCCTTGAATTCGCGCCTTCACAGCTTTTATCACTGCTGGAGTCCTAACAGACCGAGGGCGACCAATTCTTGACCTGGCATCTACACTAGAGTCTTCATTTTATCGTTTGATGGTACGATAAACGAATCTTTTAGTTATATTCAAATTGTTCAGTATGTCAAAAATTTGAATTGGCGCGTAACCACAACGATGCAACGCAATAAGTGCAACACTGTCTTCTTTAAGCGTCCACTCCATATTTAAAAATGAGTAAAATTCTAAAAAGTATACATTTTTATTGTCATGAGCAATTCGAAATTCTAATTCAATAAACTTTTTAGGCCAGCATTCTAAAAGAAAAGTTTTTACTGTGTGACAATACTTATGACCTGACTGTGTATGTATGTATTTATGTATTAAACTTCCGGAAATAGGTTATTCTCGCTAAACATTAAAATAAGAAGCAATTTTTAGTAGCCTAATACCTGCTTTAAACTGCCAGAGTTCCAAGTAGGTATAAATGTGATTTATTTACGCAAGTAGCAATCTATCAAGTTGCCAATTCCAAGTTTAACGTCAGGGAATTAGCCAAATCTCCTAACCCACTTTACAGAGATAGCAAAATACAACGGTCTGACTTTGTCGTTGACATGCTTATCTTTTGTATAAATAGTGAATTGCGATCAAACTTATGTTGAGTAAGGCGGAGAAGGTTGCCTCCCGATCCATATGTATTGGGGATAAGGAATTCTTGTCTCTTTGACCATAGATTATTCAATCGGACGCAGATAGTAGTTTGCAATAAATGTCGGGGGACGTGATAACAATGTGATAGACGCTTTATGAAACAGCAACGGAATTGATAAATGGTGCTACCCTTACCGACACGAGGACAAGAATTTATGCATAGCCGTCATTGGCAGGATTACAACACCATGCCCCAGTTTAATAATGCTCGGGATATTGTGACACTTTTTAACAACATAATTAAAATGTACAGAATAGGAACAATATTGAATATGTTAAAACAGCAGGTATCAAGTACAATTAAACTGATGTTATGTTGTTATCTGGAATAAAAGATATACTTTTAGGAAATTATGAAAAAACAGAAACCCATTATTATTAAAGTATGTGAACAAAAAGGATCCAAGTATATTATTCTGAGGATAAAACAAAATAAAAAAATATTTAATTACTTATTTTTGTCAATAAAGTCAAAAAAACGAATAGACCTTAATTTTAGAAAATCATCTTAATATTATTAAGAATAGATTTCTAAACACAATACCATAGTTGCAAATCTTACAACATATATGAACATAATATAACCGTTTTCCATTTCGGCGTCTCCACAGTTGATAAAGGGCAACTTCAAATTAAAAACGCTGAGTAAATATTTTTTGGGGTTGCTTTGAATGAAATTGTATTTCGATATGATGCTGCCGTAGCATTGAGGGTGATGTTGAAATAGGTTGCTAATCCCACCAATATTGAAATATCTGCGACAATATTCAGCCGGAAAGCTGTGATCCGCTTTTATTAAAACACTGTTTTATGTCACAGAAACGGTGGAAAAAATATTTCTACAGATACATATGTTGAACTTGACGATAAAAGTATGGATATGGATATGGATGGAGTATTAAATGGTCTGTTATATATGTATTTTGAATGTTGTTGAAACATTTTATTACATAATCAGCTGGAAAATAGTCATTGTTGAAATGTATTATGGGTTGACATAGTTAGTGTAAATTACCGCTTGACCCAATTTCCAATAAAACTACTCCATAATAGTTATTTAAGTCCGTTCTTCCTATAATGGCTGCACGCTACAGGCGAATGCATAATTTTTCCCCAAAGACAGGAGATTCCCTTTATGTTTGTATGTAACGAGAACGAATGGAGGCGGCAGAGCCAACGCCTAGAGATTTCATCATTTGAGAGCAATTAGGACATTCTCATTTAGTTAATTGTGTGAAATACGGCCAATAATGTTTTTGTCGAGTTCTTGTGACTAAAGCAGCATGGATCTTTTTGAAATAATTACACTATTAAGAGGAGCCATTTTGTTTTTTGCCTCTTTTTATGTTATTTCCTAGGAATTTGTGATAAAACAATACTGTAACACAAACAGAATCCAGCACGAAGAACATCATGTAACCAATTTTTGAAACTCAATAAGTCTGGAAGCAGACTCTCGATTTTCAGGCAAATCTCAGGTACGTTTCGCCTTACCAACACAAGTTTGGCGCAGTCACCTAAGCCGGTCAGGGGTGGCAAATGAAAAATAAAACCACGGAGCAAGGCTGCACGGCGCATTCTAGTAAGCTACGCGGCGCTCGCCCCGAGTTTTGCGAAAACCGAGGCTCTTCTCTCAACTACCATCTTATTAACGATAACGTTGACTTGCTTACTTTGTGCAGCTCTGTTTACGCAAACTTAACCCAACATTGCAGTGGTTTATATACTCGCTATGTAAAACTGTTCGATGCTTTAGGTCTTCATTAGGCTACGGCTCTCAATATTCAAACGGCTGGCTTGTTTTACTGACTTTCTTTGTTCCATTTCTTTGTTTGACTTGTAGAAGTTAGTTACTGCAAAATATTCAATGTGTTCCTTATACTTAAGTATTTTGATTAATTTTGAATATTCAGTAAAGTTTTATTTATACAGGATTATGGATATATTACTTAGGCTCGGATACTTTGAATCGTATGAAGTCAGAATGTGTAAAGCAAAATTGCGAACTACCGCATCAAAACATATATAATTATATGTGTGCTAAGCAAAGGACTAAGCTGCTTGAAATTCCTAGCTTACGTTTCCAACGCAACAAAAGACTAATTACATGTAAAAATAATATGAGCTAGGAACTAAATGTATCCAAAACAGGTTGTTCTTTGTTCACTCCTTGTAGGTTTAATTACTGAGAAATGGTACAGATGCAACGTAACAGTATTTATGTTCGAGTTGTTGCAAAAAGTACTGCACAGGAGAAGTTATTATTTTAATGGTGGACGGAATGTTTTTAAAAATGTTGATGCTGCTTTCATCATTAATATGATGAACAAAACTCATATTTCTTTGAAATTGTGGTCATTTTTTTTGTCATATTTTCTAAAAGTAAGTGTAGGTACGGTGTATTGTAATTTATTAAAGTTTGATTAAAATGGTAAGGAATAACACTGGCCAACATTAAAATTGTATTTCCGTATCTTTTGAAGAGACTTTATAAAAAAATCAAATTGTTAATATGGTTAAAAAGATGGATTTCTGTATTAGTGGTTGAGAATTCAATTCCCTCATGGAAACACATTCGTGTGGAGTAGATATAAATAAACACGGTATTATTCATACAGTTTTAAACCTATTTTAGTTCTGTCTGGACACATAACATTTGTTAAAAAGAGTACAAGAATAAAGGGAGATTACAAGAGTAATCCTCGCGTGGGATAACATATAAAAATCTGATATTCAAGTTTCTCATACAGATTCAGAAAAATAGAACCTTCCCATTTTCCTATTTATTATTGCTAGAATGAAGTACAATATGACGCAGTAAGTTTGGTAAACAAATAGACAATATTCGATAACGAACTTTGTACTTATAGATGAATCATGCCAATTCTTAGAATTATGACAATATTTTTTGAAAATAATTTCAATCGTGGGGTATTAAACTTTTGTTCTATAATCGGAAAAAAAATTCACCTATTGATCGATGTACTTCTTAAAAAAATGCCAAGTGCTCTTTAGTGAAGAAACGCTTACACTCATTATAGCTTCCTTTGCTATAATATACATAATATTTAGTTTTATTTATTATATTTACACATTATAATAGTATCTAGTTATGACGAAATATACCGAAAATCATTTATAAAATACGCATAATATACGTAAGGTGTTTAAAGTAACAAATAACCTTAGTAGGTGTGCAGTTAAAAGAGATCAGTACAATAAGGATCTCCAGTAAGGATCGTGTTTTCAATATTGATATGACAAAGTGACTACTTTTTCCTGATGGTAAGTGCATTCAAAAAGGAGTATTTATTTATCCTTTGACATGCTCGTCCATCCGTGGTCAAAGTGAGATATACACAGACTAAACTAGATCCCGACAGTCGTGTGAGTCACAATGCCGGAATTTCACCACCATTAGTTGTTATACCCTATTCGTACAAACGCGAATATTCTACCAGCACATTCAGTTGACCTTAACAAATATAGTTTTAGAAAATACTTCCGTATATAAATTCGCAGAGGTTAGACAATAGTCCATGCGGAAAGAGGCTTATGCAGATGTACATATATAGACCGGTCTGTCAAACAAGGTTCGTGAAATCTTGCACAAAATTTACATGCAAGCTTGAATCGTGTGTTCTCACGTGCGTACCGGAGCGCTGAGATATGCATTTGCAGGTCGAATCACTCATAACGCTACGTGTATGGAAATGATTTTTCACGTATCATATGTTTTGCCGATTGGATATTCATAAACGCTGATACCGATCACCGTACGAAATTGTAAGATGGTGTTGCATTTCAGGTTTATCTTGTGTTTAGCAGGATACAATCAGTCTGGCATGATTGTGTTAATTGACAGAAGATAAGTCTCACTTCAGTGGATCTATTTTATATTGAATTGAATGGAAAGACGAGCATGACATTCACCAGGTAGTAAGCGATACGACCGGTCACGGACAGTAGCAAAACCAAAAAAAACACCATTATGCAATGCTTGGTTTTCCATTGCGCCATAAGATCCTGAGACATAAGTTGTTAAGCCTCAATATGTCTATAAGTAGTTACTCTAGCCACCATGTCGTTCAAATCGGAACAGAAAAGTGCATTTACACTGCTGTTTGGCGGGAGAAATAGACATTGCGGAGGTGCCTACCCAGGCGGCCGCTCACATAATAATATGAAAGAGCTACCAGTGATCCAATCTATTTGGAATGCATTGCACTTATCAGTAGGTACATTGTCATTCGTTGTGAATGCATACATTTAAAAAAATGTTTTAAAACATGTAATTCCTTAGGTAGTAAGTCCCTTATTTACAAGACGCTTTGTGGCTAGCTACCGCCAGGGAGTAGCGTGGAAACCCTGCTGTATTCCGGTTTGAGGGACATTACTATGCATTAAGAGACTTAACACCAAATGTCTTAGGCTGACGAAGTGCAGTACCATGCATAAATTATTAACAATATACCTCGACTGTAATCTAACTTGAAATAAGGGACAAAAGGCATTTTTTTATTTTTGCAGGAGAGACCATAAGGTGTTTCATAAGGTGCTGTCTTACCTTTAGGCCTCTAATGATTGATATATGTTAATGTAATTGGTTTATGTATTAAAGCTAAGCTATACTTACAAAATAGTTTTTCTCTTGAGTAAAAAAATTGAATATCTTTATTTCTGCAAATCAATCAACGATAAGTTGATTTTAAGGATAATATGGATAAAAAGGTCAATTTAAATCCTAATGACGTAAAGAAAATACAAAGAAAAAATTTTTGATATGTTACATTTTCGTATAGAATATAAAAATCATACATTTACTGAGATGTTACCTACTCGTATACCACATGAAAGAGCACAATAAACTGATTATACTGGGTATCTCAAGACTGCTACCGAAAACGAAGCCGGGTGGTAGTTTTAGTGGCTACAAACACAACGCAATTAAAAATTTTGCATAGAAACGCGACAATTATTTTTTATGATTTTTTCAATATCGTCATTTTTGGGTGGTAAACCATAGTTTCTGCTAAAATAATAATTTAAACTCTTTTATACCTTAGAGTATTTATAAATAAAAGGGTATACACTATTATTTTAGGAAAAAATGTATTTACCACCCAAATATGGCCATACGAAAAAAATACCAAAAAAAATTAACGCTTTTTTTTGCAACTTTTTCTGTTGCATTGTGTCTGAAGTCGCTTAAACTACCACCCGGCTTCGTTTTCGGTAGCAGTCTTGATATACCCTGTATATTATTACACTGCATTCAATGTTCATTTTGGGCAAATGTCCTTTACGTCAAGTAACATTTCAGTCGACGATAAGTTTTGACTGGTGTTACGCCTGTTTATGAACAGGCTTAAGTACTTAAATACCTATAATGAACCTGTTGAAAGCGGTTAGCACCCAGCGATGTATTTTCGGTCTTTCGCCGTTCGTAGCTGTTACAGCCTCAGTTGCGCAGGTAGTTAGACGCCGACTGTGAAACGTAAGGCCGCGTGTTCGATCCCCGCACCGAGACAAATATTTGTGTGATCCACAGGTATTTGTTTCGGGCCTGGGCGTTTGTGAGACCGAAAAGTCTCTCGTAGTTTCTGACACCCATGACACAAGACTCGATCTTTGACTGTTGGTGTATTTATTATTATAGTTTATCTTTATTTTGTAAGTATTTTTTTACATTTTAATAGATATATATTTAAAAAAGATATAAAAAAGTGATGGACCCTTCGGTGCCGTGGCTCTAGGCCCAAGCCACCGGTGGATAGGACACCAAAATGAGAAAACTCACTAAGCGTGCCGTGCCGTTATTTTGTTTTTTTTTTTTATATTTAATACAACTGTATGTCTAATATAAACAATCTACCAACTAGACGTGTAGTGGAATATTCGTGTGCCAGTTTGATGTGGCGGATTAATATCATGTGATGGTTACGAAAAGTAAATTAATTATTGCTAAATGGCTTACTGACTATTATAACAGTCTTGTTCCCGAAGATCTCGTTAATTGGCGGCACACTGTGTACCGACACTGTTAATTGGATTAATCAAAGTGTCAACGTTTGTCAGCTATCATATCTAAAATATGAAGTATTGTACGCGGTATGTTTAAACGACGGATATAGAACGTTAATATTGATCATAGTTGGGTATAGTTTGCCAAATATAAATTATTGGTTACATGTTTGGGTGTTCTATTTTTTTAAGTTTAATATTTCTTCACTCGTGAGATCTCGGAAGTTTTAAAGAATTGTGTAAATTGATTCGTATAAGTACAAGATTTTACTTAAAATTATTGTAAAACATGTAGGTAATTTGTTTGTACGTTATCTCAAATTTCCGGGATTGTTTTATAAATACAGAACAATTACAGAGACTGCAATTGTTGCTTGGGATTCCATCTGCGCATTATGTACATACATATACCAGACCGCGCAATCAGTTTCCAAACAGACCATTACAAAATTAAACACTTAATGCATGGCTTTTCCATTGCTGATGTTAATGATCATTTATGATTAAAATATTTTTTATTGTAAGAATATTCCGGAATCCGACATGCCGCATTATCATTAAACTTTTCTGTATTATTGGCGCTCACCGACACGGTTTTAAATAATCGACCATAATACCCTCGGTGGACTTAATTATGTACATATTTGCCTTTCCGAAAGCAGAAATATGATTATACGCGTGTTAAGCGGATAGAAATGAAAACGTAAAATGTTTTCACATAAAAAGCCCCGTGCCAAGATCGCATAATTACGTCACAGATTGCGTCACGCCGTACTGTACCCGTTATTATGTTAATAACGCACATACAAAGCAATATTTGTAACACGGCAGCGCGGCGGCGCCACTGAAAATAAATCCTTGTAAACAAAATTGTAACTGTCATTGATATCGTTCTTTATGATTGGAGCGCGAAGCAACATGAAATTCAAATCGTACAGAATTGACCGCTTACCCTTCTCAAGCGTCGCATATAGTTATCTACAGTAATCCTAAAACACCCTAAATCCTTTCAAGCCGTTCGACAATGACTTTAACGTCGCGCTATTATTATATTTTATTTTCCCTTCACGACTCCTTATTATTTTTATACTTTTCTCTATTCGAGGATATATCGGCTATAAAACGAAATGTCTCTTGCCTGATTGAACCTTTCTGTGACGTGTTTTTTATTACATTTGTAGTTGTAACTTGTGTATTCCTCGGGTTTATGATAATCTTCGATTGTTGATCGAAATGTCTTCGCCTCCGCGTTGCCTGTACGTTTTTATTATAATGTTTTTCATTAAATAAGTAATAAGCTGCCGGCTGCAGGCGAATCAAGATTGCTAATAATAGAAATTTACTTCCAGCTTCGTGTTTATAATACTTTAAAGGAAGACTTGGGGTACAAGCTCTTATATAATAGTATATGCTACTTTAATAATTTTATTTTATTACAAATTATCATTTCCTATACATTCGATTGTTATGTAAAATAATTGTATTGATTATACTCATATTTTTACTGGCATTCAATTCAAAAAGTTTGTATCTACTGTATAGCATATTGAAGTGTATTAAATCTATTTTACATTTTGATTTTTTTAACAATAATCTTTTATGTTATTTTTTTGAAAATTCATCGAGCCTAGATTTCACTTTCAAGTATCCGATTCACTGAATTTAAATAAAATCACGGACCTGCTGAGTCATTGTTAAGCATATTTGTATTCATCCTCTTATACGAAACCTTAAAACATTAAGCTAATTATATATAAGTATACCTCATCGGTCCTACGTCAGCCATATCACTGACACCCTAAACAAGGGTCAGGTCAGAAGTACCCCGAAACAAGGATCTCATTCATTCTAACGAGATTTATGAAATTTAATGAATCCAAAGTGGTATGTCAGGGTTGAGCAGAGACCCTGAGTCGAACCTACTTGTAAGGAATATAATCATGACATTTATTGTAATATATGCAAGTATTAAAATGTTATCGGTTAACTTCTAGTGCACTTTTAATACAGAAACTCACGCCTTTTCCCAGAAGGGGTAGGATGATTTGCTACGAGGATCGCCTTGTGTGTTCGGTCTCAAGATGTGATAAGGGGCGAGTGTATCGCCACACTGGACACAAATTCCTCATTCCGGGTTGATAATGAATAGAAAATCCAATATATCACTTTTCCCTGACCCGGAATTCGATCCCGAGCTTCAGATTTGCTATCATATTGTAGTACAATAATTGCTTCATTGAGGCAGTCTTTTTCAATTTGACCGTTCTAAATACTTCATGCCGTAATGTCACAAGTAGCGAGCGTGAAAAACCGCGCGGCGTGTCATAGGCGGGTGGCCGGGCAATTTTAACTGTTTCACACTGCCAATTTATAGTGGCGGCCCGATAAGTAGGTACATAAATTGATGCCTTATTTTATAATAATAAAGCTCACAGTGTTGGCAAAATAAGCGCGGTTTATGGCTAATATAGCGCGGAGTGTTCGCTGCGAGGAACTTAGTTGCATTTTGCATAAAATCGATATGGCGTCATTCTAGGGCGTTTCTAACGGTATCTGGAGTGCTTTCTTTTAATGCACTGTAATAATTTCAAATAAGGATAACAAATAAAGTGCTGTGGTGTGTAGGTATTGTTAGACGAATACTCTACTAATTATGTGCAAAAATATTTATCATGGCATTTGTACCCGTCATACAAAGTTTATTGTTTTTGTAGGGGCGTAAGAATAATACTGGCTCGACAAGTGACTACATAAAACATACCTGATGTCAAGTGAAGGTCAGTTCGAGCCTGGTAGAAACTGCTGCGCTCTTGCTTCAGGTTTCCGGGGCCGTTCTAATTGCGCCGCAGATGGATACACGAAGTTTTGGTTGGTATGCCGTAGATCGGTGAAACTAACATAATCGCTCCACTTTTCCCCAAGGTGGGGTGTTAGCGGTAACACGGTTTCCCACGTCAACAAAAAAAAGGTGTAGTGCAGTCTGAATAAATATACCATAATCCATCGGAGAGATTTGGTCGACATTATTGTGCAAGCCATCAACAGATTTGCAGCAGCCTTCGTGGCGCAGTTGGTTCGAGGCCGACTGTGAATCGAGAGGCTGCGGGTTCATGACACAAGACTCGATCTTAGTATGGAGTCAGGACTATGTAATGTGACTGCTGGGTGTATTCACTTAACTCGAAACTCGATATAGACTGACCTCGAAACGTCACACAAGAGGGTAGATTACTATGACAGATTTCGACTCACCGTCATGGCGCAAAACCGTACCACCAGCATTTATGCATCAGTTTTTTATGAGTGCATGAATAGGTAGGTTCGTCCAGGGTTGTACTAATATCTCGTAGGAGACAGACATGAAGTGAATGAGATTGCCGGAGGTTCAATACCCTTATCCTCTTTGCATTATTTTTCGTTTTCGCTCCCCGATTGGATGGGCCGGATCATATTATATACATATAAATAATCATGGATGTTCATGGGCGGCAGGGATCACTAACCATCAGATGATTTTTTGCTCATTTCAGATCTGCATTATAAAACAGAATTTAGCTGTATCATCCATTCAATTTGTATGAAATTGCATGAATTTAGATAAGAAGCGTTGTGGAAGAACTAAAGAAATAATATTATAATCTCCACGCCGGGCCATTCTTGCCGAGGCCTTTCCCCGACGCCTATCATTAGGTACGAGCCATTTAGAAGATTGTTCCCATAGACGACACGGCAGGTGAGCCCACGATCTCGGAATTGGGTACTTGCTAAGTAAACTATTGCAAATCTTGTCCATGTGTTTTATTGATTTTATTGCAGATGTTTTTCGTACGAGTGGTGCAGGTGTCCATCACGTGATTTCTCTTTCATAATGCGGCAAGAAAGTTATTTCATATTTATGTGATGCTTGGACAAAGTTTGGGATGTATTGAGTTTTTGTCTAAGGGTGATGGATAATCGTGTTAACTCTTAATTTGGCAAAGTGAAAAGTAGAAATATTATTTTTTGAAATGATTTTTTTTTAATGTAACCAAAGTCCGAATTAATAGCTACAATATGGTAAAGGTTATAAGTTAATATATTAGCCCATTGAGATTGTATACGTTTCTTTTATTCCGCTTTGACTGATCAAATTGGTTCTAGACAGTTTTTCTTATCTATCCACACTCATATAAAAATAAAAATAACACCCATACAAATAAGATATTTTCATACTGTGTCTTATTATTTATGTGTTAAAATAACTGTTTAGTAATCATCTCTTAAAATATTTTTTACCAATTTTTGGATTAAGCATTTGATTTTCTTAAATATAATTTGATATTGAAATATGTATTTAAAGAAAAATATTAACAAAGATTTGCTTTAAATTTAGATTGGATGCGATTAAGCGGGTGCTACACCGTGGTTAACTAAATTAAATAGAATCCATAATGACCTAGACAAATCCGATTTCTTGCAGGCTTTAGTATAGCAATTCTGTAGAGATTTAATCAAGAGAAAAATTACAGCCTACGTGTACACGAATAGGCCTTTGACGCTCTCGTAATGCGCAGTCGTGGGTGTTCTCATCAGTCACTTGTTCGTTTGAACCACCTCTTTCATTACTCCGCATCAAAACTACTTTGAATTAGCCCATTGGATTTCACAATTGAGATCGCTGAGTACTTTTTCCAGCGTAGTGGCACCGCTTTTGATTTGATAATCGCCCTTGTAATCAAGGACCGATGGTTGATTTTCCTGACGATCTTTTTAAAATATATTCAGGCTCGTCAGTTAGCCGTGACTCTTGGCAGTAAGTGCATTAAAGTGTCTGCAAGCCGCGGGA
Source organism: Hyles vespertilio (assembly GCA_009982885.2). Classification (NCBI taxonomy): domain Eukaryota; kingdom Metazoa; phylum Arthropoda; class Insecta; order Lepidoptera; family Sphingidae; genus Hyles; species Hyles vespertilio. Next base: position 12,742,753 of record CM042809.1, on the reverse strand, counting down.
TGCCCAGGTACTGCTTCTGCGCCCATTATTTTATGCAAAATAAGCTGGAGTGGAAGTAGTGTAATAATTTTGTGAACAATAGCGCTTTGTTGCTTGGCGTCATTTATATTATCTGCTAACCTCGCGTTAATGATGTTGGAATTCATAATCGCGAATAGTTTGTTTATTGTACAAATGATAATGTTAGGTGCTTAGGATGCTGGTGATGGAATCGAACATGATATTGGAAAACCCGCCAACGATCCATGCAAATTCCATTATGTCGAAACTATAATTGGATTTAACTGACCATTAAGTGCATTGCTTTATATTTGTCGTTCAGTATAAAAATATATGTAGTGTATGATCTATTATTCCTATGACTAAAAGTCAATTTATGATCGACCAAATCATTTTAATTTGGGTAAAAAATGAAAACATCAACATTTTTATCACGTCATGATTTTCAGTCAACAGAATTTTACTGGTCAAAGAAGTTCCTAAGTCTGAAATAAGTAGCGGTACTGCGCCGCTGTAATTGACTTATAAATCTTAACTGTCAAGAAATTTCGACCTGCAAAATGTGGTTTCGAAAGAAAATTTTGTATGTTAGCTTGGTAGTAGGTGGTTAGTAGTAGGTGGAGTGATTTTTATTGAAAGCTTTACTGTTGCTAGCGGTTTCATCTATGTGAATTGCGATACTTGTATTTTAGGGATTTCAGTGTCAGTGAATTTTATGTATGATGTTGCTCTGACTTTATTACCAAAATCATCTCTTGATAAACAATTTTATACAAACACAGAAATCGGGGGAGATAAGGAGAGAGAGAGAGAAAGAGAGAGAGAAGAGGTAGAGTAAGAGTAAACGTAAGATAAAATTGACGGTATTAACAGATGTAATCATTCTACTATTGTTAGACGAGATTATCACATAACTTCCTGCCGGCCTACATTGAATGCAAAAGGCACAGGACTTTACCAAATACAATAATTGGGTAGCAGCCATCACACGGGGAAAAACTTTTTTTAAGAAAAGAGGGGAAGTAGGAATTTAAAACAAAAGTTAGTTTAAGTAAACTATGATACGTGCAATTGCAAGCAATGCTTTTGGCTTTTTATTTTATTTTTATTTATCACGTAACTTCAAGATGCTCTCATACCTCCCATGTTCCTCTCGCAGAAGCCGTGTTTGTTAATTTTTAATAGGCTATCTTATCCGACTACTTTCAATATAGCCTATTAACACTGACACCTTTTAATGCATCTTCAGATTATCCTCACCATATTTAACTTACACGAGACATGTTTGTTCTTGATCATGGTCGATGTGAACCAAGATGTGAACAGTGTACGAGATGAAGAGATAAAAAAAACTCACAGGATTAGTACAACATTGAGATATTGTCAAAAAAGTTTTTATTATTTAAATCGAAAGGTTACTTTGTGCGAAATCGTAAACATAAAGGATTTTTAAAATCCGTTTAATAATAAACAAGTGGATTACTATTTTCGGGGTACGAGGAATAGAAAAGGAGGCAAATGCGTTCTTTGACGTCATCTTCCATAAGGTGCGTATGTGCGATAGAGACACGAAGTGATCCCCATGAACTACCAAACATATCTCTGTCATTTTGCGACCGGTTTTCATGCTGTTTAAATTTTGTTTGTTATAATAAATATTTTGCAGTGACAATTTAATACCGTTCAAAGTTAAATAATAGAACCATCCAAATATTATATTTATACAGGGTATATCAAGACTGCTACCGAAAACGAAGCCGGGTGGTAGTTTAAGCGACTTCAGACACAATGAAAAAGTTGCAAAAAAAAAGCGACAATTTTTTTTTGTTATTTTTTTCCTATGGCCATATTTGGGTGGTAAATACATATTTTCCTAAAATAATAGTGTATACCCTTTTATTTATAAACACTCTAAGGTATAAAAGAGTTTAAATTATTATTTTAGCAAAAACTATGGATTTACCACCCAAAAATGACGATATTTAAAAAATCATAAAAAATAATTGTCGCGTTTCTATGCGAAATTTTTAATTGCATTGTGTTTGTAGCCACTAAAACTACCACCCGGCTTCGTTTTCGGTAGCAGTCTTGAGATACCCGGTATTGTTAGAATTACATATGGTCCAACACCATTGTTTTAGTAGCCATATATTAATTTTCCTTTGTTAGCAGCATAAATAGTACAACTGATTATTTTAATTTTTTTATTTATATATTAAAATACAGAGTTAGAAACAAAAAATAAATATGTTATATTTTCCATGTAATAATTTCCATGAAACCGGGCTTCGGACATTGACATGCATATTTAAAAATGACCCTAATTACTTGTGTCGATTATATAGTAATTGAATATAACAAGAATATTTGTGTTTTAATAAATGTTTTCACTTTTCACAGTGCTATATCATATTTAAACATGCTGCCTTTACCAAAACATACTTTGATTAGTTTACATCTACAAGTAAGGTGAACTAAAAACCAAAGGTAGTTAATAATACGCATGCCTTTAAGAAATCCCATTTATTAGTAACTTTACATAAACAGCTAATTGCAACAATTACTATACATTTTACATTTCACATATGTACACCATTTCCAAGATACCTCGCGCAGATGATGTATGTAGGTAAAATGTGGATTATTCTCGTTGCAGCCATGTCTTGGAAACGGCTTAATAATTCAATATACTCTATGCTGAAACGCAAGCTTGACAGTGACCGAAAAAGTAGTTACAAATAGCGATATATTTATATAACAAAGCACGCCATATTGTCCTTCTTGCAGATGTTACAAACTATTTACATTTTACTAATTATATTTACATTTTAATAGACGTAATCCAATAAATAGAATCGTGGACAAATATCTTGATACTTCCATTTAAAGAGGATATGAATGCAATTTGCGTGATATGCAAAATGTCGGTGGTATGCGATAGCTCTATAAAACAACGGGATTAAGATATTTAAGCGACTCGTCATTTTGAAGTAATAAAATAAGTTGATTGTTGGGATATAAAATATATATTTTTTAAGCTTGAACAAATAATTTCTGTGTAATTCTAGTAGCATAGGTCTCATTTCCGTCTCGAGTAAAGAAACACTGACCAGCTAATCTCAGTTTGCTCCTGACGTTAAACATTGGAAGGAGGTTTAATATTTTATTTTACAAGACTTATTTCTCGTTACTACAACAATAATTTTTCATAGACTAATTTACAAAATTTGTTTGTGATCCTTGAGTTAAATTAGATGATTTTCCATTTGTACAAGGAAGTGGCAAATAAGAATCATATTTCATCATTATTTTAAACAGAAGTTAATTATTTTATGCAATAAAATCAAAATTTAAATGTTCGATATTGCATCGTCAGAATTGACGAGTTGAGTAAACACACGCTTAACACTCATAAAATTCAGAACAATATAAACAACATTAATAAAGAGAAGTAAAATGATGGAACAAATTACACTGCACAATATAATTAATTTGGTACACTGATGTACATTTAACTGGTGAGTAATTGTGTAACGAGTGTTGCGGGCGGCGCGATAACATCTTAATGCCGGCGCACGACACGACACACGGACCTACTCGCTCGTACTCCGCAGTCGCTTCTCTCGTGAAAACAATGTACAATCCACATAAGTCTTTACTGCATAAAGTCACCGCACAGCCTATGCTAATACTACATGCAATTGGATATGGCACATTTATCGTACAAACCTATCAGTCTTCCATTAATATAGATAGTATTTACACTTATAGTATCCTCACAAAAATATATTTACGCAACACAGATATAATAATTTGATTTGTGCTATAACAAATTATAATGCACTAGATGCGCTAGCACAGACGTATGGCATTAAGGACTCGTCCAAGACTACACGAGTTCGAAGATATCAATATCACTAAACATTCGACACTGCTTCTAGCTATTATTATCACTGCTATTTATTACCGTCTCTGTTTTAGCACTAACGTTCCGTATTGGCACTATGAAACGATAGCGAAGTGGACGTGTGTGTGTCAGCTGACTATCAGAAGACTCGCCATGACGCCGAGCATGGCGCTTCGGGCAATGGACGATCCCGAAGACTGTGTTGATTCATAATCTACGAACGTTAATACATATTTAAATTGCAGTTCATAATTTTGAAAGAATATTTGAATAAGACGGTCTACTCACCGACGTCTTTCCATTCCTCGACCTCGTAATCTCCTATGACTCTGTTCTCAGCGGAGCTGTCCCGCCATCGATTTTTATGTTTACCTGAAGAAAACACGAAGCGCGGGTAAAATTCTTGCGCAATATAGAAACGATGCGGAAAATGATTGCGTCATAAAATTTTCTTACACACTGCTAAGGGGCCACGAAACTAGGCTTTCAAGTGTGAACGAAACATATGACGCCATAAAGAATATAAAGGAAAACCCAAATCAATAACAATAAGAAGGTACATTGGAAGTCAAAGCGTAAACAAAATCGCTTTGCCCACAATAATATTACTAACGACCCAATTGTACGGAAGCATTGGGTCGCGGCGGCAAAACCAATAAATACAAAATCCACCATCGACCTTTTCAGAGAGGCAGCCTCTAGGAGAGCACGGTGAATGGATAAAAGGCACGTGGCGGCCCCACGGAACTTTCCGCCGACAGTATTGAATTTATAATACTAGTTTCGTTTAGGTGCCAAAACTGATTTATCAAATTTTCCAATAAGCACGCTCGGCCGCCGGCAATTAGGGAAACAGATAAACTGCTATGTGAAAAACTAAACCCGATATTACATCGCTCATTTATGCATTGATAATATTGCTCGAGTTATTTAGCGGTTGATAAATTGCTATTAAATTTACCATTAGAGCCATTAACTTTTTGATGAATACTTTTAATTATTTTGTCATATGGAAAGTTTAGGCTCATAGGGTTTTAAATCGTGTAATTCACAACCTAAGTATTCTGCTACTAGAATCTTGTATCATTGAAATACAAATTATTTTAAACAACCATGCTTTTATCGCTTATAAATGTTGAACAGGGAAATAAATATATAACTCACCTTTTTTCTTCGAAGGAAATGTTGGTACGTAATTGACCGTTGTACTTGTAGTGGAAGGTGCGGGAATCTCTGTAACACACCAGTTTCATAGAAAACTTATTACAAAACTATAAATAAACCCGCTGAACTTCCCTTAAGAAATACTAACTATATTTTCTGATTAAAACGAGGCGAACTCTACGGTTGCTGGCTCCTTTCTTAGACTTAATAGTTTGAGCTCCTAGTTCCTGTTCCAACTGTTTATACGGGTACATAAAATTAAAGTTACGAAATAATAAATAAAGTTATTCTTGTAGTTGTGTATAAAGCAATAAATGTAATGGTTAAATTACTTTGTTTCAGTTACGGTTTAAATCGTGCTATGTGCCCTTATTTTTTTAAACTTAGTTTAAAAAGCGATTGTCTGATATTTATTTATTCGAAAGAAAAATAGTTTTAAGCCCTTTAACTAATTTTCGGTAAAATTACTTCTCTAAAAGAAATATATTGGGCGACATGTTCATTAAGTGAAAAAGCCCTAAATTTAGAAACAAATAGATAAATAAGTTACATACTTAAATTTTCTATTGAATTATTGTGAAAGTTATGAGTAGCCTTTAAAATCAATTCCAATTTCATATATAGATCGTTTAAGATCTTTTGACGTGAAAATATTATGAACAGAAGGGAGAAACCTTCACATTTGATAAAATTGGACATGATAATATTAGATTATGAGTATAAATTCACGTTGTTAATATTCTAAAACCCTATTTCAAACAATGAGTTAAATATATTATATATTTTAAATTTTATTTGTAGTTCCTAATGTTGCAACACGCACACAGAATTTAGACGAAGTATAATGTGTGTGTTTTTGTTCACAAAATTGGCGGCAACACTTTGTCTTTTCGATTAGAATGCTCAATTTTGTAACTGGCGACCCACGACCACAGCACACAAATTTGACTTAAAAAATCCGAAATCTAAACTATTTCAGACAAGATTTCATCCTTCATTTCATACATATAAGATGGAAAATCCAATCGCGTGGAATTACCAACCCAAACATATTGTCCGTCTACCACACACTATCCATTCATCCATCCATACCCGGCATGCCCATTTGTTGACTAGTAGCACAAACGACGCAATAATACTATTATTATAAATATGGAAGTTAATAGAGATTTATGGATGTTTGTTACTGTTTCACGCAAAAACTGCAGAATTGATATTGATGGTACTTTACAGTATTGTAGATTACACATTAGAATTAAACATGGGCCATAACTTATCGCCTATAGTCAGGGCAAAGCCGGGTCTGGCTATTTTAAGCATAAAAGCTAATTTACTTTATTTATTTTAGATATCTTGGAACTTGGAAGCATGAACAAAATTTCCTCAGCAATCTTGTGAAAAAGACGACAGCGGAGGTTCGTTAAGATAGTGTTATACATAGAGGCGTGTTACCGTCAAGTCGAATGAGGCCATCTGTCTCCCCGAGCGAATTCTTAGCGACGCACCGATACGACGAGAAATCTCTCGATGACACTCTTCTTATAGTCAGTTTCATCTTGCGACTGTAGCTGTCGTCGCTCAGTGTTGTGATGTATTTATTTCCTGAATATAATAACATTATTTGCTATTGATCTTTTTTTATCCCAGATAGGATGTTCTGTTATTTAGTAGGTATGTTGTATTATGAGGATGTATTCGATAAAAAATACTGTATTTAAAGTCAAATTATCTAGTGCTACGACTATTTATTAAATACGTATTAGTATAAACCAATAGTATGCAAATATATTTAAATATCGCAAAAATAAATGTTATTTGATAATAAATAGGTATTTAATAAATTAATCTAATTAAATATATAACACGCGAGTCCGTTACAATTATTTGTAATTTTTCCAGGAATGCTTTATTTGAGGATAAATTTTGTCAGAATAAACTTTAGTTGCTGTTGATTTTGCTGTGTTACAAACTAATGCGAGTGGTATAATCCATATTGCGCGTACAGTTACGCTCAATTAGCTATAAAGTATATAGCGCTGTTGGGCCAACAATTTAGCTAATGTAGGGAAAACTAACAAGCGACCAGTCTTAACTAATTTACTTGGTAAAACAAGCTGTACATTGTTATATTTCATTTGAAAATATCTCTTTCGTCTCATTAAGTAGCCTTCAGCCATCTCAATTTCCATGTAGACTCATTTTGTTGAATAGTAAAATTGTAGTTTAATTTTACATATAAATGAACTAGGACAAAAGGTGCTGTTATAAAATTAATTGTTTTATTAATTAGAATAACTGTTCTTTTCAGCTTTTGTTTATTAAGAACTCGGTTATTAGGTGCAGGCTCTTGAAAATAAGTCGGTCGTTATACTGCCTTTAGAAATGATACAAATTCATAGAAATATGACAATGTAAACGATTTCTGCATGAGGGCCGTATGGCATGAGTGAACATTTAAATCCTGCACAGTGCATGTGTGCCTTGTCGACTAATCTAATGATCTATGAAGAAGACAATATGGTTTTAGGTTACATCTATTAAGAAATTCTTGGTATTAGTTGAAGCATGCAACATATTATGTTCTAAGAGAATCTATCACACTGATTACTTAGTCAATTCCTGTGCATACGAGGAGATTCAATATTAAAGGATGACTGGTATTGCAAGCTTAGGAATGTCAAGATTTCGCTTTAGCATGGAATAATATGTGTAATATCTATTGCTTCATTTCATGACCACGTAGTACGTATTTTGGATTTTGTCCACAATATAATATAGTTCAAGATAATTACTTTTGGTCGTGAGGAAACCTAAGCGATATTTAATGCGCAACAACATAATTTTCCTTCATTTTTTCTGCAAATAATATGGCATTATTACTTAGATGATTCGTTTCTTATTGATTTCTGTGGTCTTGATTAAGAACTTTCTTCGATGTGTTATTTACCAATTACTAATGAAGTGGATCGCACAAATAAGATGTATCTAGTGTAGAAGGGAATGCACTCGAATATACTTGATCATATCGCACATGTACATATGTTCAAAGACATATATCTATGCTTTTAATCCATTCACATCTATAATAATATTATAAGGAGGCTTCATTGTTTGTTTGCAATTAAATAAGCTCTGAAATTATGTAAATGATTTGATAAAAGAAAAAACGATATGCGATAGAATATTTTCAATAAAGTGTATCTTCACCCAGGCGTAGCCGGGCCGGGCCGGGCTGCTAGTTAGCTTTAATTTTGCGACAATAAATATCCAGCATTATACTTTCCATGCGAAATAACATTGCAAAATGAGTATTGACTTTCCATAATCCACATTATTTTATTTACATTGGGTTATTATAATATTTAAATATATTCAATGGAATTCATTTCAAGGTAGTCAGGTTTACAATTGTTAACTGATGGGCTGCGGGTTTGGCTAGTAATTTATTCAACCATAAACCAGCAATTAAGGACCAATGACCATGCTTCTTTATTCAGTTTGAAGAAGAAACTTGTCATTTAAGAGTTCGTATGAGTCGCTTTAAAGTTTAGTATATAATTTTGAGTTCGTAACTAGCTGTAAAACCATTAAAAATATTTACTAGGTAGTAAAGTAAGACCAATGTGTTGTTAGGAAATTTACATTCGCCGGTAACGTAAAATCGATTGCTTAATGGCTGGGAGCCCGATTACCGGCATCGTATGGTGAAAAACTAATTGTAATGACTCATTGAGATAACAAAATTGAATTGAGATAACAGGTGAATTATCAAGATATATTTTATCTTATAAGATGATTTAGCTGGTAGACTATAGTTTACCTTAATTTTAATACAATATTAAGCTGCTTCTTCATAATTGTGTTTTCTTAGAGGATACATTATATAATGCGGAATTTTGTTAATGTACGTTAAAGAGGTACTTCATGTTATCTTTCGAAATCTACCAAAAAAAAACATTTTTATATTTCTAACATTACTAATGCAGAGAACTTCCAAATCAATTCTATTTAACGTCCTCGGGATTTTTTTCAGCGTTTATCTGGATTATATTGAATGTATAAAAAATACTATCTTATCTACGTAGTTAAGGCTGTTCATTGTACTTCCTTCAGATGTTACTATTTTATTAAGAGAAAAATACCCATCCTGATACATACAATCTCATTTAAGGGTCATGCTACTATTGTGACACATCCGTTTCATTCGTGTGCATTTGAGTACTATGTGTTCACGAACAATTGATCTGATCGATAACTATACGCTACAGAAGATGCACCTATTGTTCCTACAACAATGCGTGGGGGCGCGTCACATTCCTATTTAATCAAAACATGCAATATTCACAAGTGAACTTCATGGAAATGAAGTAAATCAACATTTATAACTATTGAGGCGATATATCGGAAAATAATAAAGATCACTAACTGAAACAAATATATTGATATGTAAATATTCATATTTATACTGTAAAAGTAGAACTAATTCATGATTCTGATCAATGGTCAGTTCATTAAAAATATAATACATATTATTACCATATTACCTTCGCTTCTAAGAATTTGCCTAAAATATAAACTGATAAAGGGATAGAATGGATGATAAAATAATATTTTTTAGAAACGGCTCATATTTTTAGGGGTTGTAGTTAAATGAGTTAAATTACAAGCAGAATAAAAGACAAAACATAATATTATGATGATTTATACTCGCTAGGTGAATAATTAGTCTAGTCGACAAGTTGAAAATGGTACAAAATAGAGATATTGCTCTTAAAATTATGTGCGATAGCTCATTGGATCCGGAATGACGTCTAGAAAAATGTGCCAAAAGCGTGTATTAGCACATAAAAAATTGCAAAAGTTATAAACAATTAAAGATGAAAAAAAATGGCATTTCGTTTTTTGCCAATATTTAATAAACTATTAATATATAAGAAATTTCAAAAAAAGATTCTAAAAGAAGAGGAAATTTCCAATACAAAACTCCTAACTCCCGGAACTCTATCTCCATTATTTATAATTTTAATTTAACGCTGAAAATAGGTCTGCGCGTGACATTTTTAGGATGCGCGCGTGGCGTCAAAAGCGAGTACGGCACATTAATTAATTTATTTAATGTACAGATTTTTTTTTAATTTGAAAAAAATATAGTGTGTTCTGAACACTATACTTAATTTATTCCCGTTGGAAATTTTACTTAAAGTTAATTTTTCAACAAGTTAAACAATTGTTATAACGAAATTTTCTAGAACTACCGACGTTGTAATTGTAAGTGAAAAAAAAAATGTTTAAATAATGGCCGTAAAAAAATTTCGCTTCGTAGAGCCTTTCTTACATACATACTTAACAAGATCGTGCCATAAAAGTTAAAAAAATATTTATACTTTGTTTATAACAATTTTTTTACTTAAACAAAAACTAAAAAATCCAAGTAAAAAAAAGTATTTTTTTTTTCTTTTGGCACATTTTTCTAGACGTCATTCCGGATCCAATGAGCTATCGCACATAATTTTAAGAGCAGTAGCTCTATTTTGTACCATTTTCAACTTGTCGACTAGACTAAATAAGAAAATAATAAAGACACATTGTTATTATCTGTAACGAGTATGACATTATTATACATACCAGAAATGATCATATCCCCTCGGTCGGTAGTCCAATAGTTGATGGAAGAGGGGTAAGCCTCGGTGTGGCATTCCAACGTCACGTCTTGACCAATATACGCCGCTTCCAATTGATTTGGGATGGACAGCATGGGTGGGACTGCACAAACAAACCACGAACCAGTTATGACACATGTCTTATTAAGGAAAATATTATGATATCGTACAGACACAGGTACATATTACATTTTTTAAGGTTTTTGGAGCTTACTGATAATTCTTGCTCTTTTTGTATAGTCATTTTAATAGATAAACTTTGCAGCCATATTACATGTGAAAGTGATTTTTAATCTAAGTCCATCAATAATGTGTACAGAAAAATCGAATTGATTGTTACTGCTTACAATATTCGACCCGATCGCCTGTTCTACGCCAATCTAAAATTAAAATGTATAATACAAAAATAAATATTATGAATTTATCTCCATCAAATTATTGTAAAAATTTCATTGAGTTGAATCAACAAACGATTATTGCGTATTTAAGTTGCTTTGTTAAACTTCTTTATCTGTAGTATTAAAAAGTTTTAAGCCATTGACGTGCTTCAATACCGTAAACGCGTTATTGTGTACAAGCGGCCCATGGCGGTTTCACCCGATTATTTATTTACTTAATTACGGGTTATTTACAGGTATATTATAGTTTATATGTTAATCTGATATTTTAGAATCCACATCACTGTAATCATCATCACCATCATCATTTCAGCCACAGGAAGTCCACTGCTGAACATAGACCTCCCCCAAGGATCTCCACATCGACCTGTTGGAAGCGGCCTGCATCCAGTGACTTCCTGCAACCTTAGCTAGGTCGTCCGTCCCCCTTGTAGGCGGGCGTCCTACATTCGCTAGCTTGTACGTGGCCTCCACTGTAGAACCTTTTGGACCCAATGGCCATCAATTCTACGCGCTATGTTCCATTCATCCATCCCATTCATCATTTTTTCCCTACGTTATCTATAGCTGTAAACTTTCAACAAACATCAATTATGTAGTTTTTGTGTTAAATAATCATAAACATCCATTCTGCAAAGTTTCATATTTTATTATTAGTGGGATATCAATAATACATATGTAGGTGTTTATGAAATACTAGTCAAATCGTGAGCGTCCTAGTCGTAAAAGAATATAAAAATTCAAACTATAGGCCAAAGCAAAGTACCATGCACGCACTGGTACGCTGTTGGCACGCACAGGCGAGAGTGAAAAATGTGCCTATTCACAAAAAGTTTGTCTTTATATTCGTAACATAAATAAGAGCTGTTACGTATTTCACGTTACATTATTCCTTCTTAAGGAGAAACAGTGCCGAAAACACCTGTGTTTCTAGGCACCTAATATGCATAGTAACTTCGCATTTAGGTATATTAAGTGTGAAAGCGTTATGAATGAATAAAAACATCGGCGGCGACGTGAACAGAGAACGGCACTGTAATAAAGATTTGTCTTCAGCTTTCATAAGCACAATGAAAATCGTCAGTGAAATTCATAAGGAAGTCGCGTTGGTTAATCGAGTGAAAGTTACGTGAGCGTTTCACGTATCTCATAAGAAATGAAGAGGACGCTGAAGTCGCTGAGATACGGAATGTGAATTAGGGGAAGAAAACCGTTTCATTGGGTTTGGAGGCGAGGATCGGCGGGCGGGGCGCGGGCGGGGCGCTCGGAGCCGGTCGGCTGCCGGCCGAGGCGAGAGAATAGATAGTATCGCCATTATCGCGTCCGTGCCGTATTCACGTCAGCATAATGCTCTAATTGGCCGCAATTACGGCCGATCCGGCGGAAGGCGCCGCCGTCAGGTACGAGATGCCCGTGTCCTCGTAAATACTCGTTAACGACACCCACACCGAGAAAATAATATTTTTCGACGCTGTCTCCTGACTAAAGAAAACGGCGACGTGAAAATGCTCACGTACTTATGAAGGGAAGAATTCGAGACCAAGTTAACGGGCTGGCAGAAATGCGCGAGTTTTTCCTTTGACGAGGAAGTGATATGAGTGTAAGACATAATTTGCGATGCTTGTGGGGAAAAATAAATAAATGAACTAGCAGCGGCATGTGGTTGCGTGACAAGCGGGTTACAAATGAGCATTGTTCCGGTGATTCTGAAAAGACTTCCTATATCCGGCGTACTGTTTTGTGTTTTGTTTACCGTGTTAATTATTATTTTAAAACAATATTTTCTCAAGAGGTTTAATATTATCAAAAGTTTAATACGCTGAGTTTAAGTTAGTTTCAATACCGCTTAAACTTATGAAGCAACTTCAATTAATGAAGGCATACACCGTCACCGCGCAAAGTTTACTATATTGTTATGAAACAGCACATATAGATTGGCTGATATTGTTTAATTAATAGAGGGAGTATCTTTATGGATCTGTTTCTACCTGCATGTTTATGATTCTATTCTTATTGTAAAACTATATTTCATTGAAGACAATTTATTTACTATTGGACATATTGAGACTCTTATGTTATAGGATGGCGAGCGCAGTGGAATGCCAGGCATTGCTTTGGAATTTAAAGAGTTGCTTAATTTTGCTAATGATCATGATGGTCGTATCGCTTACCATCAGGCGAGCGTCATGCTTACCTCATGATTCAGTGCAAAAAAATATAAAAATAACATTATTTATTATGTCTGCACGGAATTAGTTACTTGCTAAAATATTCAGTCATAAATGAAAACTCAGTTTTATTACTAGTCTAGTTATAGTTCCTAAGCTAGTGAAAGTGCTCCAACACGACATTTATGACACATGATATAAAGCCACATATTTAAGCAAATGTTACCTTGAGACTTGTACGTTCGAGGTCAGTCTTGGAAAAACAAGACCAACTATTTCATAATTACCGAATGTTCTGTAAGCTGGCAATAATTATTTTCTAAGGCAGAACTTTCTGTATTTCTTAAGCAATTAGATATTTTAGTTATAATTGCTCTGTTTTTAACTCTTATACAAAGATAGGATTACGAAAACTAGGTCTGTTAATATCTAAATGTTTAATTAAAAAATTGGTTATTATTTGCTTTATCAAGAAGAAGTTCTCGCGGACGACGGCAATTGGCCGCCGATCACGTGAGCAACCGGAAGATGGCTACTCATCGGAGCAGGAAAGCAACGAGGAAGATTGCGAAAAAAAGAGGAGACACTTTCGGTTGAGTTAGTGAACGCAACGCTTCTTTTGTAGAATTTATGCCCAAATTTGATAATTTAATAAATAAATAAGTGATTGATTTAAGTGATATAGGTCTACCAGAATCTCATGGCATAAAATTTAAAAAAATACATAATGATTTTTATGTGGCAATACCATCGGTCAACAGCTGATTCAAAACTTGAGTTATGTCATTCGATATGAATATTTTAAGATATCCATCCTTTCTTAGCGAAAATGTACAAATTAGTTTTACAATCACAAGTGCGACACATTGTTTACAAGGTTTATCGCCAGATCCGTGAATAATTTGGTCAAATTTAAACAAAATCGACGATTTTAAAATCGACGTCGTTTTAACAAGTAAGTCGGAGTGAATAGTTTTGATACTTCAACTTTTTTTGGTTAGTGTTAGATATTTGCATGTGTTTTATCGTATATACTTTGATATCATTTTTTGAAACTAAACAGTAATGCTTAATGCAACTATTTTATTAACCTATTTACCTATTTACAGGAGTTTCCAGAGATTTTAAATAAGGAACGGTTTATTATTATTCCTTTATCTTCATCGTCTTCATCAGAAGATGTACAGGAAGAGTATTTAGAAATAAGCTCTGACTAAAGTGTTAATGAAATAAAGAAGACTGAAAATAAAATTATACGTTTTTATTTTACAATCTTGCATCTTTCGTATAACATTTATCGAATTTAATAATTATTTAAATAAATAATTATTATACATTTACATTGATTTTACAATTTGGAAATTGAAAGTTGTTTGATTAAGTGAGAACTAATAAGAAGAGAGAATTAAAACGAAACTGGTGGCTCGGTACCACCATTTTTATCTACGTTTTGATAGTACCAGCGCTCCCTCTATATTATAAATACTCGTAAGGCACGTATGTATATTATAATTCAAAATTGAAAAAAATCTTATTTGCCTATTTTAATTGGCTATTAATCTAAAAGTAAAATTTTGAAGTAATTTTAATGTTTAAATAACCTATACAGGGTATATCAAGACTGCTACCGAAAACGAAGCCGGGTGGTAGTATAAGCGACTTCAGACACAACGCAACAAAAAAAGTTGCAAAAAAAAAGCGACCAATTTTTTTTTGTTATTTTTTTCCTATGACCATATTTGGGTGGTAAATACATTTTTTCCTAAAATAATAGTGTATACCCTTTTATTTATAAATAATCTAAGGTATAAGAGTGTTTAAATCATTATTTTAGCAAAAACTATGGATTTACCACCCAAAAATGACGATATTTAAAAAATCATAAAAAATAATTGTCGCGTTTCTATGCGAAATTTTTAGTTGCATAGTGTTTGTAGTCATTAAAACTATCACCCGGCTTCGTTTTCGGTAGCGGTCTTGAGATACCCGGTATATTGTTACTTAAAACATTATGTACTTTATTTACAAAGTTATACTAAAAAAATAATGTCAATTTGAAATAATAATTACTTACAATTATTGAAAGTATCAAAATATGTTCATCCAATTACCCCAGTGTTGCAATGCGTAAATTCAAATTTCCCAAAATGTCATGAGATTCTGGTAGACCTATAATACATATATTTATTGTAATTGTGATTTATA
Source organism: Hyles vespertilio (assembly GCA_009982885.2). Taxonomy (NCBI): domain Eukaryota; kingdom Metazoa; phylum Arthropoda; class Insecta; order Lepidoptera; family Sphingidae; genus Hyles; species Hyles vespertilio. The sequence continues at coordinate 12,727,251 of CM042809.1, read as the reverse complement.
AATTTGGAATTAAAAATAAGTTTTTGTAACAGTCTTCTACAATCATTTAAATCCACGTGAAGTACCGACTGCCGTCATTTGAGCATTTTATTTTATTACACAATTAATTTTCTTTCTTAATATTCTTGCTGCTGATTAGTTTTCCATCGATATACTGTAAGTGTGTATAGGTTGTGAATCGTGAGGTCTTGAGTTTGATCATCGTATTGGGAAATAATTATATAATACTTAGTCTGAGTTATTTAATCATTAAATAATGTAATTAGTATGGTGATACACTGTTTAAATATCTTGAGAAAGAAAATAGTTCAGCGCACTGTTGGTGGTACTAATCACACCCAGTTTACTGACGACCTACTCAGGCAAACACCGGCGTCATTTCATGTATTAAACAATTTACCCCATGAACAACAATATATTCAATTTTATAGTTATTAATTCCCCTAGTGATTATGCTCTATTGCAGATGTTAAGACTGGTTAGACCATACATTGGGACTTAAATGTATTGTGGATAGTTCCTTTGGAGCACAAAGCAATGACCAGCGATAGCGCCTCGTGATCAAATGGAACTAACCAAAATTAACAAAGCGAAGATCGGGCTCTGCGGGCCGATAAAGGAAACGTCTATGCTACAAAGTCCTTTTAGTTAAGGCCGATGTTAATATAGCGTCTGTGTTATTGAGCTTGTGTGGCTTACTGCACAGGCAGTAAGCCATACAAGCTCAATAACCCCGATAAGTCCCGAGTATATATAAATAAAATTGAAGTGTCTGTTTTAAGAGAGAAAATAAAAAAAAATGTCCAACTACATATCGATACACGATACCTGTGCCGAAAATGATATTTTAATTTTTTTTGTCTGTCTGTCTGTCTGTCTGTTTGTCTGTCTGTCTGTTTGTCTGTCTGTCTGTTTGTTCCGGCTAATCTCTGAAATGGCTGGACCGATTTTGACGAAACTTTTTTTGTTAGGTAGCTGATATAACAAGGAGTAACTTAGGCTATATTTATTTTAGAAAAGTTCTTTTATTATTTTAGAAAAAAAAAGTTTTGTTAAATTCGACGCGGACGAAGTCGCGGGCACAGCTAGTCTATACTAATATTATAAAGCTGCAGAGTTTGTTTGAACACGCTAATCTCTGGAACTACTGGTCCGATTTGAATGATTCTTTCAGTGTTGGGTAGTCCATTTATCGAGGAAAGCTATAGGCTATATATCATCACGCTATGTCTTATAGGAGGAAAGCAGTAGTGATATTTGTAGCAAATACGAGGAAATTTTGTTCGTTTTTCGTGGTCCGATTGGTCGATATTCTAAACTGATAGTCAGAATTAAACATTTTAACCGCCATTTTAAAACGTGTATGCACCCGGGCGGAGCCGGGTCCGACCACTAGTGTATATATATAATACATTTAACATATTTTAGAAAAAATCCTGGATTTATGGAGTGGTTTGAACATTTACGGAAAACTAACACACGGCTGTCAAAGTGGTTACCGCCATAAGCATCTTTATCACTAGCATAATAGGTATGTTACCTGCTTTACAATATGATAAGGAAAAGGGGGAAAAATATAAATTGAAAAAGGTATAGGTCTCCAGCAATGTGAACATTGAACGAAACCGACAGCAAATTCGTTCAATAAGTTTTTGTGAGGCAATGGAACTACTCCGGTCCAGCTTGTCCATTCCTACTGTAGCCCAAGGCCCAACTAACTGAATAGCGATACATGTATATCTAGTTTTTTTTTATTATTTTTACAAATTTTATATTAGATTGAGTGTATTTATGGTATAAATTAGTAATCGAATATTATTATAATACATAGCTGCCCTAGATTTTCATTATATAGATAAATACTCGCGGTATATAAAGGGCATTGTTCAATTTTGGCCTAAGAACCGAAGTGAATATAAATTATACTATAATTTTCATTTATTTTTATATTGTTTGAAACATATTTTAGTATTCCACGGACACTTCAAATAAATAAATTCCAAATAAAAAGTTGGGTCACAATTATTGATGCCGTTTAAAATGTTTTCCGTCAGCCAGTGCTGCCAGTTTCGGAAGGTTTCGCGATTTCGGTAAATACGGATCGAATTGAGAACCTCCTCCTTTTTGAAGTCGGTTATTAAAATTAACACTTTATTCATTTAAATACCTAAATTGACTAGCTAGAAAAAAACTAGTATTCTATATTTTTTTGAGCGAAATCGCGAATTTCTAGCTTGGCATTCGAGTATTATAGTTTTCGTAATTGGCAACACTGGTGTACTTCATACCATTCAATTTTTGATTGCTTTGCGACTATTTTCTAATTGGTCTGTGGCGACTATCGTCTCTTTTGTGATTTTCTATGCGTTTCATGGTTTTATTCTAATTCCGATTAGATTGCGTACTTAGTAGACTCGGGAAAATTTTATTCCGATTAGATTGCGTACTTAGTAGACTCGGCTGTGTGTAAAGGACTGGATTTTCCATAGGCATTTTCGGATATTGCTCTGTCTGTGATCGAATTTAGTTGTATCTATTAACTCTATCTATTAAGAGCGTATACACCTTGCGCGCAAAGTCAACTATAGGTATTTCTTCGTTAATTTCACGCACACATAAGCGACCAAAGCTGTGTGCGTAGAGCTGCCGCGTCGGCTCGCTATACAATCGGCTCAAACAACTTTGATCCGTGCGCTTCAAATATTCAATTGAAATTTAACTGTAATATAATATCATAAAAATATTTTATTTGCATTATAAGTAGACAAAAATTACTGTGCAAGCAAAGAATAATACAAATTTTGGATACTAATCATATTTTCGTTATTATTACATTGTTAAGTTGCATTCAAATCAGTGTTCAATCAGTATACACTACGGACGTTTTATTAATCATTTCGTGTTCGAACACATAAATAGTGTTAGGGGCCTTGCAACCCCTTACAATTACGAAATATATTTAATTTTATATTACAATACATAACATAATTTAGCCTCGGAATTACATTCCATTATATTACCTGAAACATAATTTATACTCACTACAAAATCATTGTAGGTAATAAAAATAATTAAATATTTTACTACCAAAGTACTAAGATGTGGTAATCGCATTTCGCGCGTGGCTATTTTTACTACGCGCGGCATAATCGACTGCAGCCAGGCCGGAGCGACGAGCGATACGTCCTCCCTCTAGAAGGCCTTGCGGCGGTCTGATTTGATCCACGTCGGACAGCGTGTTTTATAGTGGTTTTTAAAATATTTGTAGAAAACATGAAAACTAATTTTTTTGAAATATAAAAATGGTAATTTATTGATAAGATGTTCTTCTATTGTAATATGCAATTGCTGTAAAAAATTATGTACGATAAGTTGGTGAAAAAAAAAATGTTCTTGACGAGAGTTTCTGAATAATTTCGCATTGTTTAAATTTTTATTTTTCAGGAACTAAACACAAAAAGATTATTTTTCTCAGCAAAATCCCTCCATAAGGGTCTTATTAGTCTGATAATATTTTTATTTTCATCTTATATTTAGTGGTTTCGGATATCTTAAGCTTCTAAATTGCCATTTAAAGCCTAAATAACGAAACTTGTGTTCAGTAATCCGTATAGTACTCACAAATTATCCATCAATCTATAATGTTTTCCACCAAAATCCCTAGATGACAACCTTTTCTAAAATTAGTAATAATTATTTTTCCTTTAAATTGTTTATTGGTGGCTATTAACTTATTTGAAAAGTCCTGTTTTTAAGCCAAAAAGCGCGTGCAGGGTATAAACGCTCTTAACAAAAATCGCACCCGAATCCGTTGCGTAGTTTTAAAGATCTAAGCATTCAAGGGACAGATAGAAAATGCAACTTTGTAAAATGATAATTGTCAAAGAATTATCTTAAACTTGACTAGGTACTATCTCTTTTCCTAGTATCTAGTAGAGTAGTCCTTTCCTAGTTCTAGAAGAGAACATATATAGCTGTACATAGTATTGTTAATATTACTTTGATATTACTGCTCTGATATTTCACGCAAGCTTGGTTATTTTTTATTTATAACCTCAAAATATTAACTTTTTTCGTAATTATTTTAGTTTTCTGAAGTGTCCGTTCGTGAAAACTTATTTCATAGGATTCCATATAAATTTAAGAGTTTATATTAGTCACTTTCGATTCGAACGGTTCTTAGGCAGAACATGTATGGAGCCGGAACAATATCCTTTGAAAATGCAATAACATTTGGTAACGCGAAGTTTTCCCAAACAATTTCGTCAAGATGGATATGTAGCGTTCTTCAAAACAAACCAAAGGCACTTTATCCTAATAGCGGGAGAAAATAAAATTTATTGGATGTCCTGCGGAATATGAAGGCACAACAAGCACATTTGTTTTTGTTACCTTATATTTGAATGTTTTGTACCGGCAGAATATGAATCGCGAATGAAATAAACTGCAGGAATAAGCTACAACGTTATGAGTTTTCGTACTGAAGATATATTGCGACGTTTGTTTGTACAATGTTTCAATTTCTAGATTTCGGTCTAATTGTTAATAGAGAGGTCTTGCAAGACGTTTGTGCTCGTTTCAAGTTATTGCTACTTTGTTTTAGATTTTATTTAACCTACTTGTATGTTAATAATTGTTAGCTTACAATGTATATTTTTATTATTATGTTCCTTTTTATGTTATAGAAGGAACTGAAACATTTTTAAATCTTTTTTAGTAGCTATTTAACAAAACTTAGATAAACTTTAGATACAAAAATTTGATATTGAAGCTTGAAATTCAAACTATTGTGTGAAACAGACGGCAAGTACACTACTAATATTACATTTTTTATGGTCTGCGTGACCAAGGGATCCCGTTTTTAATTCTTCGTCTGACTTGTAAAGGTTCATGTCATCAACAAATATTAGTGTTAATTTTGCTGCGGGATTCTCCTATCGTTGGATGGCCTTTTTTTTATTGCAATGAATGACGAGACGAGCAAGCCGTTCGCCTGATGGTAAGCGATACGACCGCTCATAAACAGTAGCAACATTCCACTGCGCTCGCCATCCTGAGACATAAGATGTTAAGTCTCAATATGTCCAGTAGTTACTCTGGCTACAATGTCCTTCAATCCGAAACACAACAGTGCCTTTACGCAGTGTTGTTTCACGGGAGAAATAGACATTGCGGTGGTACCTACCCAGATGGCCTCTCACATATGAGAGACCTACCACCAGTAAATACTACCAGTGGCCTATCGTATTTTTTACTCAGCGACATAAGATTCTACTCAGAATTGTGAATGTAATTGCCAGGTGTTTTTTTTTGTCATGAAACAATTTTCATAATATAAAACAAGGCGTGTTTATAAACACCGTGTAATAACCAGTAAATTGGCGCAGCTTGTGGTGTGTTATTACTGCAATTTTTAATACAACTTATAATTAAGCAACTTTGTTGTACATACCTACATACATAAACTCAAACCTTTTTCCCATAAAGGGTAGAAGAGACCCACGTTTCGCCTTGTGTGTTGCGTCTCACGATGTGATAGAGGACGAGCCTATCGCCATATCGGGCACAAATTCCTGACTCCGGGCAGATAATAAATAGAAAAATCCGGTTAGGTTAGGTTGCCTGGAAGAGATCGCAGCTAGCGATAAGGCCGCCAATTGTTACCATGTTATAGTTTTAAGTATGTAATCTGTTAGTTTATTTTTTTCTGGTGTACAAAAAAGTATAAATATAAATAAAAATCCAATTTCACTTTGCCCAACCCGGGATTTGAGACCAAGACCTCAGCGTTGTAACTGTACCGTTGTGCAACTACGCCAACAAGGCTGTCTTTGTTGTATAGTTCGTTTAATTACTTCAAAAGTACTTACATTGGACCATCAGCACGACTCGCTTGCTGATCGATGGAGGCACACCGTTAGAAGCTATGCACAAGTATGCGCCCATGTGGAGTCTGGATACTTTGGAGATTGTTAAATTTTCACCGTCTACCACGTTCACTGTGAACAAAATATCGATTAGGACTAAGCGAAGATACCTCTAAGTCAAGAATTCTACATAAATCTCAGTGTTATTTTTTCACGTAGCATGACTGTTATCACTCGAAAGATGAATGGCCTCTTGAACTCCGTACTTAAAATCATAATGGAAAAATATTCTATATTTTGCAGGGAGAAAATATGTAGATTTACAATTTCTTACATTAATCAGAATCCTTCAGTTTAAAATATTTACCTACTTTTCGTTCGTGGTTATAAAACAAATATTTGACTTCATGTGTAAAATGTGTACATTATTTATATAATTGCAAGATATTGGTATCTGTTAAATAATTCGTGGAATACTTTTAGGTACTTATATAAATGCAGAATCTTGGGTAACAATATCAATCCATTTTTATTAAGTTCAGTGATTTTTTATTGCAATGATTGGCGAGACGAGCTTGCCGTTTGCCTGATGGTAAGCGATACGACCGCTCATAAACAGAAGCAAAATCAAACACCTTGAATTATAAAACAATGCTTGGCATTACACTGCGCTCGCCATCCTGAGAAATAAGACGTTAAGTATCAATATGTCCTTCAAATGAAACACAACAGTATATTGACACTACTCTTTGTGGGAGAAAGAGACATTACGGTGGTACCTACCCAGGCGGATGACCACCAGTTAGAATAAATGTCCGTCATTTGATTGTCGATATGACTTAGCTTTAAGAAGAACAAATTTTAGGCGTTTTTAAGCAAACATTCCTAAAAATTAACCATAATCGATCTCAGCACAAAATATTAAATTCCTCCATCATTACAATATAATTTACAATTCGATTCGACAAGAAATTATCACGAAATAAATAAAATAAACGAACACCGCCCGCCAGGTGCTTACGTCTCCGGGGAGAAATAAAGTGCCTACCACAAGACCAGGTGGTATAATTTTTTGCCTACTTTGTCCCGTGGCGATTGCGGTTGTGGAAAGAAAATATTACACAGCAAAAAAGGAAAAAAATATTTTTAGGTTCTCGATTTGATTCCTTGTGGTCTATTTAAAATGGTTTTGTGCTTTATTTATTTCAGCTTTGTATACAATATATAGCTTGGAAAAATGAGTGTTTTTAATGGGGGTGCTAATGTCGAAATTAGTATTAATATGGCAGCCCGATTTACTACAACGGAAAATGTTTAAATGCTTGTTATTTTTATTAATAGTTGTTAATAATCTCTTTTTTACTTTAAATCACCAATCAGACAAATACCTACTTAAAAATTATTCTACGGACACAATGAAATTTCTAATAGAGTTGTCATTATTGTTTTTCTATTTTCGTATTCTTTTTTTTGCCAAGTTATAATACAGGGTAGACTTCGACCAAAATGATGCAAGGTCTACCACCTTCTTTAGTGAATACAGACACTTTACAAATAAAACATTCGCAAACAAAGCGGTTTTATTTAATTTTTTACCTATCAACTTTTTCGGTTAGTAAGTAAGTACGTAGTATATCTTAAAATAATAATTAACATCAATTTGTTTTTAAAAATACAGTGGTACTCAATGGTTTAAGTGATTATTCAAACTAAAACTATTTAGGAACTTACCACCCAAAAAAAGATGATACAAACATGACGATAGTTAAAAAACTATAATATTATGCAATTAAAAATGCACTTGATCATTTGCTACATTTAGATATTTTACGGCAGATTAAAAAAATTGCTTACGCGACAAAATTGGTGCAACTCACAATCATTAAGTTAAAGTAAATAATTTATTTCTTGTCGGTTATTTATTAGTTGGTCGACATAATTACGCCAGCATGCTAAAACATAGGCTCATTCCGGACCATAGCAGATTTTAGTGGATTTTAAACCTTTTTATGTGGTGCTAGCTATCAGTTTGAATATGTAGAAGCTGTCACATACATTATTTTTGACATGCAATTATTATCTATTATTCCACAATACTATATAATAGTCTAAGATCCCGCCATACATCGACCTTCACCGAGATGTTTATTTGATGAAACGTATTTTATATTCAATTTAATATGTCAATAAATATATTGTATAGGGGTTGCCTAGCAAATTTCAGTCCAGAATACGATTAATTAATTAATAAAAAAAAATTTTTTTAAACATTTCACCTGTTTGATTATTAAACAAATTCTATACCAATCGAAAGTATGAAGCCCATAGAATATGCAAACGTTAGGTTGCCTATTTTTTTCCGGTCACAACCCTCAGGTTGCCAGGTATAAACAGGTAAATCGCTACTAGCATTTTGCACCGGTCTGATTATTGAATGGAAATTAAATGAAAATAAAGATCATTTTATTACGAACACGGTGGTATAGGGTTGCCTGCGAAAAATCAGTCCCGAATTGCGGTTGTCGAATTTAGAAAAGTGAAATATTGCTCCGAGTGACCATCCCATGCGATAGAAGAGGACACAGCATAGAAGCTGTTCGAAGTCCGCTCATAAAGAAAGAGGGTGCGCATGCTATTTATTCTTGAGAATGAAAAGGACAGCGATAGACTCGTATATGCTGTGTTTTGGAGTAGTTTATTAGTAAAATAGAGGAAAAGTTATTTAATTTTGGTTAATCAATTAATTATTTATGTGTGTATATATTTTATGTGACACCAAAGTATATACTGCCTCGGTGGCGTAGTTGTACTAAGGTACGGTAACAAAGCTGAGGTCTCGGGTTCGAATCCCGGGTTGGGCAAAGTGATATTGGATTTTTCTATTCATTATCAGCCCAGAGTCAGGAATTTGTGCCCGATATGGCGATAGGCTCGCCACCTATCACATCGTGGGACGGAACATACAAGGCGAAATGTGGGTGTCCTGGCACCTCTGCCTACCCCTTCTGGGAAAAAGGCGCGAGTTTATGTATGTATGTATGTACTAAAGTATATATACATTTTTAGCAAAAAAGAAGGTTATACAGGGTATATCAAGACTGCTACCGAAAACGAAGCCGGGTGGTAGTTTAAGCGACTTCAGACACAATGCAACAGAAAAAGTTGCAAAAAAAAAGCGACAATTTTTTTTGTTATTTTTTTCCTATGACCATATTTGGGCGATAAATACATTTATTCCTATTATTATACCGTACACCCTTTTATTTATAAATAACCTAAGGTATAAAAGTGTTTAAATTATTATTTTAGCAAGAACTATGGATTTACCACCCGAAAATGACGATATTTAAAAAATCATAAAAAATAATTGTCGCGTTTCTTTGCAAAATTTTTAGTTGCATTGTGTTTGTAGTCACTAAAACTACCACCCGGCTTCGTTTTCGGTAGCAGTCTTGAGATACCCGGTATTATTACATATATAATACTAATCTTGCAAATTGTATCTTTATTATTAGAAGACAAAATAAAAAACAACAATTAAAAAATACTTCTGTTTATTGTAAAAAATTGTAAAAACAAAAAAGAAATTAGTCAGATTCCGAGTCATTTCTTTTGGATTATTGTTACCAAATGGTCGTTTTCCCAATAATCAACCAGAAACCGCACCAGAGCCAACAGCTTTTAAAAATGTCATCATTAAAATTAATTAAATCAACATCCGAATCACACAAAAAACACTTTTTCGCCATTTTTTTTAACAATAAATAGTAGCACGTTTTTTCAATTGCAACTATAACCACAATCTACTCCAAAATGATGCACAGCATATACGAGTCTATCGCTGTCCTTTTCATTCTCAACAATAAATAGCATGCGCACCCTCTTTCTTTAAATGGGCGGACTTCGAACAGCTTCTATTCTGTGTCCTCTTCTATCGCATGGGATGGTCACTCGGAGCAATATTTCACTTTTCTAAATTCGACAACCGCAATTCGGGACTGATTTTTCGCAGGCAACCCTATACCACCGTGTTCGTAATAAAATGATCTTTATTTTCATTTAATTTTCATTCAATAATCAGATCGGTGCAAAATGCTAGAAGCGATTTACCTGTTTATACCTGGCAACCTGAGGGTTGTGACCGGAAAAAAATAGGCAACCTAACGTTTACATATTCTATGGGTTTCATACTTTCGATTGGTATAGACTTTGTTTAATAATCAAACAGGTGAAATGTGTAAAAATTTTTTTTTTAATAATTAATTAATCGTATTCTGGACTGAAATTTGCAAGGCAACCCATATACAATATATTTATTGACATATTAAATTGCATATAAAATAGGTTTCATCAAATAAACATCTCGGTGAAGGTCGATGTATGGCGGGATCCTATACTATAAATATAACGGCCGTCTTAAAAAGGGATATTGAAATAAAGTTCATGGTTTAACAAGTTTTATGAGTTTCGTGTTGTATTACAATACGTATAGCGCCTTTAGATAGTCCGGTGTTCCCGAATACCTTCCGAGGGTCTTTTCCAATCCATTTCGCGCTTCAAAGATTTCTTTCTTTTATCTTTGTGAGTTTTGTTTCTTTACAAGAGCGTCAACATAATGAGCGTCTCGGATTCCGGGAAACTACGTTTTGGCCGGATATTTATGAGAAAATTCGCGTTTGAGAGTTGTTTGGAGTCGTTTTAGCCAAAACAGTACACTAATTGTGCACTTAATAACGTGTGAAGTAAATTGTAAGCCATATGTTGTACCCACTGTACAATATATGGCTTACTATGGGAGATAAACTGAAAGGATCTTGGTAATATTTATATCCATTTGTATTGCAAACATTGACCGATCGTTTTATTATTTTTATTGCAATGAATGGCGAGACGAGCATGCTTTTCGCCTGATGGTAAGCGATACGACCGCTCATGAACAGTAGCAAAACCAAACAACACAAAGAAATGCTTGGCATTCCACTGGGCTCGCCATACTGAGACGTAAGATGTAAAGTCTCAATATGTCCAGTAGTTACTCTAGCTACAATGTCCTTCAATCTGAAACCCAACAGTGCATTTATACTGCTGTTTGCCGGTAGAAATAGACATTGCGGTGGTACCCACCCAGGCGGCCTTTCACATACTCGTATGAGAGCCCTACCACCAGTTTTTTTTCATTTGATCATATTTATTTTAGCCGGCGGATAGTGCTGGATAAAGGTTGAGGACAGTTGAAGACGAAAGATTCTGAAGTGGGGCCACGTACAGGCAAGCGATGTGTCGGTCGCCCGCCCACAAGGTGTATGGACAACCTGGTTAACGTTGCAGGAAGTCGCTGGATGCTGGCCGTTTCCGACAGGTCTATATAAAGATCCTTGCGGGAAGCCTATGTTCAGCAGTGGCCTTCATTTGGCTGAAGAGAGAGAAGGAGATATCGCCGGATAAACCCGTTTTATATGAGTTATGCACGTGAAATAGTTATCTGTTACACAATTTTAGATAGCATTCTGTATCAGTCCACATATTATGTCCCATTGTAGGGCACTGGCCTCCTCTACAATCGACAGTACGATTTACTAAAGCATTATTCCAACATTTATACGATAAGTCACAATCCGCAATGCGACGCTTTTAGTACCGAGACAACGAATTTTTTTTTTATAATTAAGCAGATTGATTTAATGAAATAGATATTAAAGACACAAAAAATGTTTTTAACCTGACACAAATTAATAAAAACAAAGCTAAAATACCAAACTAACAAGTCAAGTATATAATTAAAAAAAAACTATTTATGAAACGTCGATATCCGTCGAGTAGGCAATTAGTAAGATTTGATCAAAGAGAACAAGAATAGAACCGAAAAATAAAGCCACTACAAATTAAAGGAACTGTTTTAGTATACTTAATATATTTTGACACGAGACATAGGTCGTTAGTAGACGGAACCTCGTTTTTTGAAGTCGGTAACAATTTGATATCTAAATAAAACATACCCGATTCTCCATTCCAGTTGAATTCTTGTCCGTCTTCACGTCTCCACATGACGTAGGGTTCAGGGTATCCAGTAGCCCTACACACCATGGTCACATTTGTACCTTCTCTAACAACCATGTCAGTTGATGTCATATTGTCAATGATCATTGGAGGCACTGCGGAAAATATCTGTGATTAATAACATGTTTAACAAAGTGGAATGTTGCCAGTATATTTAAATTTAAGCACATTAACGTACCCGGTAGTCGGTTAATTGTCAAGTAGTAGAACAAGAATGCCCAAGAATATTGGCGTCGTTGCTATTGCCGTGCGGGCATGCCACGTCCCATTACGGTCCCACTTTTACTTTTAAAGAACTGAAAGCTATATCTTTATTCAACTTATATTTAAAGGAATTTATTTGTTCTAATTTTAGCGCTTTGTTTAGCGTTCGTGGAATATAAGAAAGCCTTTGATTCGATCGAGACCTGGGCTGTGCTACAGTCTCTTCAGCGGTGCCACATAGACTATCGGTACATCGAAGTGTTGAAGTGTATATACAACAACGCCACCATGTCGGTCCGAGTACGAGATCAGAGCACGAAGGCTATTCCACTACAGAGAGGCGTGAGACAGGGAGATGTCATATCTCCGAAACTGTTCACTGCCGCGCTGGAAAATGCCTTCAAGCTCTTGCGGTGGAAAGGATTTGGCATCAACATCAACGGCGAGTATATTACTCACCTTCGATTTGCCGACGATATTGTAGTCTTGGCAGAATCGCTGGAAGACCGTAGCACTATGGTCGAAGACCTTAATCGAGTCTCCCAACAGGTGGGTCTTAAAATGAACATGGATAAAACGAAGATCATGTCGAATATCCATGTTGTGCCCACCCCCATTGGAGTTGGGGGCTCGACTCTCGAAGTTGTAGACGAATATGTCTATTTAGGACAAATGGTCCGGTTAGGCAGGTCCAACTTCGAGAGAGAGGTCAATCGTCGAATCCAACTCGGTTGGGCAGCGTTCGGGAAACTTCGCGACGTCTTCTCGTCCAAAATACCTCAGTGCCTAAAATCGAAAGTCTTCGATAGTAGTGTGTTACCAGTGATGACATACGGCACCGAGACGTGGCCTCTCACTGTGGGCCTCATTAAAAGGCTCAAAGTCACTCAACGAGCCATGGAGCGGGCTATGCTCGGAGTTGCCCTACGAGATCGAATCAGAAATGAGGAGATCCGTAGGAGAACCAAGGTTACCGACATAGCCCATAGGATTGGCAAGTTGAAGTGGCAGTGGGCCGGGCACATAGCTCGTAGAACCGATGGCCGTTGGGGCCGAAAGGTTCTCGAGTGGAGGCCACGTACAGGCAAGCGAAATGTCGGACGCCCGCCTACAAGGTGGACGGACGATCTGCCTAGGGTCGCAGGAAGTCGCTGGATGCAGGCCGCTTCCAACAGGTCATTGTGGAGATCCTTGGGGGAGGCCTATGTTCAGCAGTGGACTTCCTGTGACTGATATGATGATGATGATGATGATGATTTGTTCTTATGAGAAATATAGGGAACTGCCCTATCCATTGAGACAGAGTTAAAATTATATATTAGGTTGTGAAATAATTTTCTGAACCGATCCAATTCGATCCCACTTGACCTGATATTTGTTGGGGGTCTTGACACAGAAGTAGGATGACAGAAGATAATTTAAAAACTAAACTTTTGTGACTTATGTACAACTTAATCCGGCATAATGATGTTACATAGGGGACAGGGAGAGGCTTAAATTTAGCAGTGGACTTCCAGCGACTGAAGAGAGTGAAAGAAAGAAAGATGACACATGGCAATGGAGATGGCAGTCTTATCAATTGGCATTATTTCTTGGAGATACAGTGCATTTACCTTGTCTGCTATGTTAAAAATAAATGATTTGTACGAACCTACAACTTGCAGATATCCTTTTCTAGACCGCATGGGGTCTGTGTTGACCTGACACATGTACCATCCACGGTCAACTTCTTGCACGTTTTTAATATGGAGGTACCAGGAGCGGTGGTCATTGTAGGAGAGGCTTATGCGCGCATTCTGGGTTATTATGTTGTGGTGGATGCTCAGGATCGTTTGCGTGTCCACACGTACCCATGCCACCTGTACGAAAAAAATATAATTTTTCACTCCTCCACCTTCGAAAGCGTAAGGCTATTATAATATTCCGTGAATTCAGTATATTCTTTCATGGAAATATAATTCACTAATCAAAGAAAATATTCAAATCCGTGAATTCGCCAATAAAACCCTTGATTAATTAAAAATAAAAATATATGAGAGTTATGAGAGAATATGAGAGTAAAATAAATGATTTATAAATAATTGTATTCCTATCCTATAAGAATAACAAGCAGCTAAGGATGAACCCAAACTGTACTAGCACATAATACCTATAGAAATAAAGTTCAATATAGCGTTGAATGTTAGTGTCTGAATTACTATTCTAATACTAATACCTAACTGAACGGATTGGAAATTCAGAATCCCTTAGACCACGTTTAGACCTCTATTGGATATTCACTAGTTGCCCGACAACGACTCCGGCCTTCGATATTGGTCTATCTATTAGCCAAGTTTGCTATGGTTATTGCGAAATACGTACTTGCAACACTGCCGGCTATACTACGCCTCACTTAATCTCTATTGTGCGGTTCCGCCTAGGCTTGTCACATCCGTGCCCATGATAAAACATTATGTCATCTAAATCAATTTCGCAGTAACCAAAATCTGCGCTGTACAGCAGCAGCACTCCAATTTTGCTAACTAGCCGTCCTGCATGATTAATAACTGGCGAATCGTGCATTTTGAGCAAAGTGATATTAAGTTGGCTTGTTAAAACTTTACCCAGTGCACCGCACGAATGAAGTTGCGTGAAGTTCCTATCCGTTCATAGAATTAAGCTATGCTCGTTCATCATGGGATTTGACGCGTCATGTTCATGCTCGCAGAATGGTTGCTCGCTGCCGCGCTAGCTCGACGGCACGCAACACGTTAACCTCTGACGAAGCAGTATGCACTACAATTTTGCACCTCATCATACATACATAATCAGTCTTCGTACGTTGCCCTAGACGAAACGAGCCTCTCCTTATTTAATGAAAACGGGGTTTGACTTTAACCCGTCACTTTGCAAAAGAGTACATACGTAGTATTTTCAGTCATAATTAAAATACTTAAATGCATGTTAAGGACATATATTCCGTATAATTAAGTCTTCAATCTGTAAAATCATCTCACTATAGTTAAATATCTAACATTCAAACACAAATTGATTCAGTTACTAGTCATTTCTTCAACGCTCAAACTATTCCAATTTCTACTGATAACTTCATTACGTCAATAAACTTCGTCCGTATTACCGACTCAATCGCAGCTCAATTTTGTAGCAAAAATTTAGAAAATTCGAGACAACACATTCCGACGATTCTGAGAAGTAAAAGAGCTTCACAATTTTCGAAATTACCTTGTATCCTCGCAAATCTTCGACGACGCAGGCGAGAAGAGCGTCACGGCCCACAGTTACTGTTACATTAGGCACCGGTTCCACGAACCGAGGGAACAGAGATTCTGAAACAAATGGAACATATTAACATACTTCATGCGCCTTCAACGTGCTCTAAATTTATAATAACGGCTAAGAGTTTTAAGGACTGCAGACACTGTGCTCTTTATTTTTGTTGTTGCTATATTTTCTGTACGCGAGTTTAATTTTCTTTTTGACAAAAAATTGTAATCATGTAGCAGTGAACCTTAAATAACATTCATTCAAATATAATTTAAGTGGGACAGAAAATACAAGTTGAAATGTGGGTCCTGATAGCAGCTCTGCCTACCACTTCTAGGAGAACTTCTAGGAAAAAGGCGTGAGTTTATGTATGTACAATTTAAATTATAGAAATCGAAAAGTTAGTCAGTGTGATGATTATTACTACGCAATGATAATAAAATTATCAAAGACTCATAATAAAATATTGAAACGCAATAAGTAATAAATAAGTTTTAATCGTAAAATTAATTAGTGACTCAAAAGGAGCTCTAGGTAAATTTATACATTTCTATCACTAATTACTCATAATTAATAAATCATTTTATTGTTCATCGGCGTCCGGCATTGATTTTGGAAAAATGTTTTTTTATTTTTTTTATTGCAATGAATGACGACACGAGCAAGCCGTTCGCCTGATGGTAAGCGATACGACCGCTCATAAACAGTAGCAACATTCCACTGCGCTCGCCATCCTGAGACATAAGATGTTAAGTCTCAATATGTCCAGTAGTTACTCTGGCTACAATGTCCTTCAATCCGAAACACAACAGTGCATTTACGCAGTGTTGTTTCACGGGAGAAATAGACATTGCGGTGGTACCTACCCAGATGGCCTCTCAGATATGAGAGAACTACCACCAGTAATAATTTTATTAAATAACGTCGTTGCGAGGTGCATTTTAGTTGATTCTTTCATTGCTCTGCTGCGTTTATAAAATACACATGAAATGTTTGTAAACCACAATAATAATTGCCTGTTTATTAGGTTTATCTCCGTGCACGTTGTTGAACTCACATTTTCGTTAAAATCATACGATGAGCGCTACTCTAAGAAAAAAATATCGAAAACATGTATATTTTAATCAAAATTAATATGACCAAAAATATCAAATGAAGTAAATCTAAAATAAAAATATAGTAACTTGAACGTTTATTGCACGTAGCCCGTCAAGTTAATTGTGTTCAAAAGAGAATAGACAGATAGACATTAGGCGGAGTGTTTAATAGACTGCTGGATATTTTCCTTTGCATCCAAACAAAACGGGATGGAAATAGCGAAAACACAAGCTATAAGGGACACAAAATATATTGTTTGTCTTTCACCGCGTGTTGTATTACACGTTAATGTGCAAAATAATATTTAATGCACACAGTCACACATTTAGATCTGACCCTACACTTATATCAATTAAATTTTATGTCAATAATATAATTCCTTTAATTGAAATGTTTTTTTACGGATGTGTCGCAAATCGGAAATGTGGGCATGGTGGTAGCACCTCTGCCATCGCCTTCTCTGAAAAGGCTTGACTTTATGTATGTATTATTTAAATTATCGAAATCGGAAAGTTATTGTGAAAGTCTTCTCTAGTTGAAAGAATAATGGTTTGTTACGATTGTACTCATAAATTAGCACAATTGATTATACCTAATACAGCATATACATAACATTGACAGCCTCCGTGGCGCTGACGGTTAGACGCCGCCTGTGAAACAAGAGGCCGCGGGTTCGATCTCCGCACCGAGATAAATGTTTGTGCGGACCACAGATATTTCTTTCGGGTCTGGGTGTTTGTGAGACCGAAAAGTCTCTCGTAGTTCCTGATACCCACGACACAAGACTCGATCTTAGTGTGGGGTCAGGACTATGTATGTGACTGTTGGGTGTTATTTATTTATTTAATACATTTCTCTTCGAATAATTTAATATCAAAAGATCATCGCTGCTTTTTTACAGATTTGTCGGGAATAGTGTGGTTAAACTATATAGTCCATTACGCTGGCCTAATGCGGGTTCGCTATCTTTACATACCATAGATTTTTTATAAATCTCTATGGTCTGCAGGTTTCCTCACGATGTTTTCCTTCATCGTTTTAGTGCGTGGTGATTGACCATCAATACACACATGACTCTGAAAAGTCAGAGTTATGCCCTAGGATTCGAACCCGTATTCGAACACCGCATGTAATTTACTTCCTATTAATGAATTGATATACATATACTAGAGGTCCATAGCACGTTTTGGAGAGGTCTCATGATGAAATTTAAAATGGGCTTTTCGACTTTAAGACTGGATTACTTCGGAAATATAGATCATGTAGAAAATAATAGCATTTTGTGAACTCAGAGACATACCCTTTAAGACGTTATGAACGTCTTATGAGAAACAGCAGTATTTAAAAAAAATTGTGAACTGAAGAAATGGTAGGTTTACTGGTGGTTTCTCATATGTATGTGAGAGGTTGCCTGGGTAGGAACCACCGTAATGTCTTTTTCTCCCGCCAAATAACAGTGAAAATGCACTGTTGTGTTTCGGATTGAAGGACATTGTAGCCAGAGTAACCACTGGACATATTAAGACTTTACATCTTATATCTCAGGATGGTGAGCGCAGTGGCATGCCAAGTATTGCTTTGTAATTCAAGGTGTTGTTTGGTTTTGCTTCTGTTCATGAGCGGCCGTATCGCTAACCATCAGACAATCGCCATGCTCGTCTTGCCATTCAAGGCAAGAAAAAAAAGTAAAAAGCTGTGTAAGGTTACTGGAAAACTTTGCATATCTTTGGATAAAATGGAGAAACGCAGAATGTCGTAGGTAACACAATATGCACAAATAAATTCGTACATATATACAAGTATACTATTGAATAGATAGAAGGTCAGGGTGGCCAATTACGACGTACAGAATATAATACAATGGAGAAGTAGATTGTTGTTTGACCGACGATTCTTATTATGGTTACTGCCTAAGTATTGAAATTAAGCGTTTACATAAAAAGGTGGAGTAAGCAAAGTAAGCATAGAAGAAAGTGAAGACGGTGCATGCATAGAACGATGCTGGCGAATAGGTAACCATTTTAACTAGGAGCGTAATGAAAAAACGTGATCATATTTACGAAGATAGAAGACGAAGAAGAAAAAAACAGATTAAAAATGAATCGAAAGCAGTTTTTGAGAAGTCGGTAGAGGTTGTTGAGGTGTTCTGCATTCATTTCAAAATAGCACATACCACCTTAGTCAATAGAAGAGAAAACTAAGGCTTATAATGGAATTGTCTTTTTAGTTTAATTAGGAAGGAAATTCTTCTTATGACGATGGAGAGCACATAGGGTATCTGTGGACCTTTCGGCAATCTGAAGCAATTTGAGTTCGCCAATTAGCAAGATAAAAAGCTATTAGATGTAATATGTATAGCAATCGGCGGTCTCATCGTCTAAAACCATCTCTTCAACAACCTTTATATGGATAGTCAGAAGTTAATGGTGGTGCACAATAAAGAAAATGGTATATTTCCGAAAAAATAAAGGCAATAATAAAAAATTGAATACTACAAATATACTAATCACTGTAATAAAGTGCGTGGTGGCCTGTTGGTAAACGGACTAGACGCGACTGCCAACATGTTCATGGTGGTCGCGGGTTCGAATCCCAGGGCACACCTCTGACTTTTCGGAGTCATGTGTGTATTGATAGTCAATCACCACGCACTAAAACGGTGAAGGAAAACATCGTGAGGAAACCTGCATACCAAAGTGATTTTAAAAAAAAAATTCTATGGTATGTAAGTCCGCCAACCCGCACTAGGCCAGCGTGGTGGACTATATGGCCTAACCACTCTCAATCGTACTGTCGATTGTAGAGGAGGCCCGTGCCCTGCAGTGGGACGTATATGGGCTGATACAGAATACAGACTAATCACTACATAGTATAAAACAAAGCCGTTTTCTCTGTCCCTATGTCCCTTTGTATGCTTAAATCTTTAAAACAACGCAACGGATTTTGATGTTGTTTTTTTTATAGATAGAGTGATTCAAGAGGAAGGTTTAGGTATGTGTATAATAAGAGCATATTATTGTAGAGAAATCTATATGCACCCGGGCGAAGTTGGGCCGGGCCCCTAGTATATGATATTGCTGATTGATGAGAGTTTTGTAGGCTGTTGTAATAATATTTCGTATATAGAAGAAGGAATTGTATCCCTCTCAAACCAATTAAAAACATAGTTTCCATTAATGAAGTTCCAACCAAAAGTATACTTTTAATACCTAATGAGACTTCGTATTCATATTACGGTGTAAGAAAATGACTCGCAACAGATAAAATATAAACATGAATATATATTATATTCTAAATTCCCAATTGGCAATGCTATTGAGAGTACTTTCGCAGTCTGATCATTCAAATTGATCTGGAGTATTGGATCTTCAATTAATAATTCATGCAATTGTTTTTGTATTCGAAGCGCATGCAATGTACTCAAACAATTCATACGGTTAACTTTCTACCTGAATTGATATTGTTGAACGAGACTGCTTTCTCGAGTAATTTTCAGCTTATTTTCAACATTATTATCAATTATTCAGGAGTATTGGTAATTTCGATTTAATGCAAACTTTGGATTGAACGATTAACATTTGTTACTCATTAATAATTTAACCCTTTTGAGTTTAAAACTATTCTGCGCCGTTCTTTATTTTGTTTTAATTTTATTAAAATTTCGATAGAATTGATTCTGTTTTTTAATAAGAGTTGTTATAGAAAGCACCATTCACTCACATTTATGTATTAGGAAGCCTAGAAAAATGTTTAGAAGAAATAAGTTTTCTACGCTCAAGCCAATTTATTTTAGTGTACTCTTTCGATAAACATCACCGCGTGCAAAGTAGAAAATCCTGACAACAGAGTGTGCTGTGTGTTTATCCCGACGGGGCATTGAACCGCCACCCATTGTTCCGCAGGCAGCGTGACGTCTAAGCTAATTGGGTTGACAGATGAAGAGTTATATGATGAGAAACTAGAAACTCATTACGCCGTTTCGTTAAACATCGCATATTTATACACTCGAAATGGTACAGAGGGTTCGAGTGTATAGACATTTCAGTGACCTAATTGTGTTTAATTCGATGTTAGTATTACGCCCGTTTTAAAGTGCGGTATTAATATTTTTCTTAGAATCCAGTGTTTTGTCAAATACCAGGGCACACCTCTGGCTTTTCGGGCTTATTTGTGTATTGATAGTCAATCACAACGCATTGTAACGGCGAACATCGTAAGAAAATCTGCATAGCAAAGAGCATAGCAATTTGTAAAATTTCTATAGTATGTAAAATCCGCCAACTCGCTTAGCCAGTGTGGTAGACTATATGGCCTAACCACTCTCAATCGAACTCTTGACTGCAGAGTAGGCCCGTGCCCTGCAGTGGGACGTATATAGGCTGTTACATTACAGTATATTATTTGGTCTACAAACATAGTTATTAGACTGTTACACTTTACTTAAATTATGATGTTATTAAATGTATCATTATGCACAAAAATAGTCCAGTGTTACCTGGTAAAAATAGGACGCAAGCGGCGACAGTTGTCAAAGCCAGAGGGTTCATCAAATAATTAATATGCTATGACACAAGTCATGGTAATAAGTTCGTCCCCTATCACTTTATGAGACAGAACATGCGAAATGTGAGTGTCTTAATAACACCTCTGCTTAATCCTTCTTGGAAGGGAAGGCATCATTTTGTATGTATGTATGACATAAGAAAGAAGATGTGTACCTAGAGCAATCTTCGGGCACAGAATACTAAACTAACAGAAGTCAAGCTCCATACAAAGCGCGCTAAATCAACGCACACATTGACAGCGTTCACCGACACGATATTTTAAACCAGTCGAAGCCACTGCGCGCGCGAGTGTCACCCGCTTCGGGAACGCAAATAGTGAGACGTTTTGTGCAAAGATGGAGCAAATGAATAAAAGTTATTACACTTGTATATAAAACACCAGATTATAATAATTGAATATAAATTTAATTTAAAAAAACATATACTCGTATTATTAAAAAACAATAAAAAAAACATAGAATAATGACATACACATTCTCAGCAAGTTCATAAATAAAATTAAAATTTATTTGTCGTATTATTGTGTTTTATATATTTTATTTAAAAATTCAATCAAACGATACGAGTTCTATTAACACGATACGTGTTTTCGCATAAGCCAGAGTTTACAACCCTTGCGCGAACGCCGAGCGTAGTGTGAGTGTGGCAACAAAAGTGAAGTACATACACAAGCTTGACTTCTGTTAGTATTCTGTGCTTCGGGTGACTAAAATTATTGTAAAAAGATACAATAGGAAGCCAATCTATAGCCGCAAATACCTGAAATAGACTAGAATAAAGCTATTCCAATTATACCTCACTGAGATAAGCGTTCGGTAAATAAATTAGCCGGCAGGTTGACTATGTACAGTTGGAAACCACAGGGCGGTCTTAAGACTGTGTAAGTCCTATATAGGTGTCGGCGGTTCGGGGGCGGCCGCGTTGTGGTCTTGTGGCCTCTCGTGCTCCTGCCGACTATGTGTGATTATATTATCACTTTATCTCTTTGTTATAAGTCTGATGTACGGTGGTTATGTTGGTGTTGTGAGATGTCTTAACACTAATAGCCGATTATTTTACCCTTCCACCCGTACATAGCACGTGATCGGCGGATATAGTGTTAATTTATTAATAGATTTCGTTCTTTACTTAATTTGTTGATTGATGATATTAAAAATACGCGTATGTATTGGAAAAGACGTACGGTGATCTTGTGTGTCAACATTTTTAAAATTGTTATAAAGATAAAATAATTGAGTGCTTTGGTAAAATACAATATCGTATTACATTCCGAAAATGATGTGGCGAATTATCCATTTACAACATGTCGCCTAGCGCCAATATATTCGAAAACACTTCGATTTGGTGTTTTCAGTGTGGAGTTACTGTCAATGCTAATGCGATACGCGCCGATATGAAAGATGCTCGAGCTGCAACAATCTATTTAGACTAAACAACATGGGACACAGAAAAATATCCGCGAATGATTGATGAGTGAGTACGCGAATAGAACAAATCCATCCTGCGGCCATCAATCTTAGTGGGAGCGTTACGGGCCGCCCTGCTAGCGACGTCGCCTTCTTTAATGAAAGAAGAGCTTACCGAGCACGTATAAACAATCGGAAAATGTTGTTTCTAATATCCGCGCAAGATAGATCACCAGAATGTGTTCTTGTAAGGATGAAGTTGTTTTCATACTGACTTACTCCGGCTTACGTTACTCACTGTCCAGTGTATAAAAGGTTTAGAAAACAATGAGACATAATTACGATGCCTGGTGTAATGCGGTATATATTTTCTTTTGTTATAATTCAATATTTTGTTTACAATTACTATAATATAAGGTACCACAAGCACAGACTATTTTAAGATTATAGACCATATTAAAGATATTTTGGTTACTAAGTAAACCACTTTAAAGCTAAGATGAACAATGAAAATACATTAAAAACATTGTCTTGGAACATAAAGTTATAATTAAACCGGGAACATTTCAATGTTCATGTAACTCTAATATGAAGTTCCATAATAAAGTAGGAGAATTGCGGAACATTTAAATCGTGTGAAGCGGAACAAGAAGCGACGTTGTAATGTTAATAATGCGGTAGGTGTTGACGAAACAACGAGGTTTGCCGGCCACTTGAAATATGATTACGGTCGGCCGGCTCATCAGGCTTTAAGTGTTTACGGATGCACGTGACGGTACACGCCGGACCCGCTCCACTCTTTTCCCGCGTATTTACCTAATTGGCATAGTAGGTTGTGACAAAAGTGTCCCGCGAGGCCAAATTAGATTTGCTGTCCTCCCACCGTCCGCCGATGTGTGCGTCCACGCTCCCTTTACTTACCTCTTTTACCCTAAATTGACTTTCCTCTAATTGAAATACGCGCCTTAATTTATCTGCGATTTTGTGTTAATTTGTCCGTGTTTTGTTTTTTAAATAATTAATTATTTTTTCGGGTTCAGCGAGATGTTCGTTTTTAATTTGGTTAAGTTGTTGGGTATTACTTCGACAGTTGAGTTAAACAGTTGGATAGTTATCGAGTTTTATGCACTGAATTTCGTACTTGTTTTAATATTACATTGAAAATAAAGGATTAGCTTAAAATTTAATAATTCCTAACAGTATAAACGGCATTAAAAGATTTTCATTTTATTTCAATATAAAGCTTCAGCACCGAGCTTCGTTCATACGTGTTAAATAAAAATATTGAGAGGCACAAACGATGATTTAAAATTAAATTATCCATTTTCAATACGAGAATTGAGATCTAAAAATAAAACCGATTGTAGCAAATTCGAGCTGCAGAGCTCCATGGCGACTTAGATGTGGATGTAGGTATCGGTGAGTATCGATTTTATGCAAAATGCAACAAGATTCACTTGAACGTGTAGGCCGCTATAGGTACCGTGCGAGAGCACCTATCTATCCCACAATTACATTGGCGTAGAAGTGGGCACATGTGAATGTGAATGGGTGCATAAAGCATGTACAATTGAAACGCGAGGACCTATCGCTACTCGGCGATATTAGGAGAATTCGACATTGTATAAGCGCGGTACACCGTACACAATTAGCCGTGAGACTTGTATACGCCGCAGCCCGCAATCGCAGCGTCGGCCTTCTCTAATAAGAGCTTGACAAAGTCAATTTTACCTGGGATTCGATTTCTCCTGTTTATTATCAGCACGGACTAATTTTAGTTTCACCGATTCCATTGTGTAAACGGATGAACAAACAACATTACGGTTAGTTAACTAATTTGAAGTTCATGGGTAGATCATGACATTGGTATGAACCGAGATACGGATTTGTGGTATCTGCAAGTTCTCGCTTGAACGTCGTGTTAATAAAAATTGTTTTAATCTCACTGCATAGTTCTATTCCAATTTTCACTCTATTACGTATTCTCAATTCGATTTTATTGCAAATAGTATTTTATGTCCCGTTTATTTTAAACGATTTTAAATAAGACGGGTATTCTATATTAAACTGAATCTTTAAATAAATGTAAATCCTCATACATATGGCTGGCTTTTGTGAAATGTTCGTGGTGATATAGTTAATATCTAAATAGTATTATGTAAAAGACTAGATTAGATTAGACTATATTCTAGTGATATATTTCAATCAGACGTATATAATTTCATATTTTAAATTAACGTATATTTAACATAATAAATGAATCATATTTTGAGGACTAATATATTCATTTCATATTTTTTGTCGATAAAATTTTATGTTTTACATGATTCGATGACGTAGTTTCCTTAACAATAATTTCAAGTAATAATAAATGCATGCACTATTAGTACACAAGGTCTCCTCCGCGTAACACATCAAGGTTATCCGTCGGATTTGGTATTGATATCCATACGCGTATTAATGTGCGTATACCATATCAAAATTTCGCGTAAACATTAAAATTAACGTTTGAATAATATAATGAGTAAGCGTAACGCGTTAAGTTACTTCATAATTGTTGCTCGCAATAATATGTAACATATCCTAATTGAGTTGACATTACCGCGATATGAATCTGCGCCATAAATGTTAACACAGAATTGAGACACTTGTACATGCGTATTATACCATTGTAATGACCTACTTTGCACGAATTACTATACATTTCTAGCTGAGCGCCAACACTTAAGTATTCATTCTTGTTAATAAAGGTCTCGTATATTTCGTTCCCGTTTATTATTGTATGAAATCCTTACACAAATAGTGCCGAATATTAAAAGTGTTTATTCAAAAATACATCACGCAATGAATCGACGCGAACAACCGAACAATAAAAGCTGATTTCGAAATAAAAATAAACCAGTGGCGCGCTTCACGTATGACTTATTATCATTGTATTAAATCAATAGAGTGAAATCAGAACGCAATGTAGTGAAAGAATACCGAGTTCGTATGGAGGTTATAAAAATATCTGGAGGACAGGTTGGCGTTATATTGCTGTTATAAATCAGTTTCGGCGACATTGGAGCGTGGCGGAGGCGACTGAAGACGCGCGTGGCGTGTGCCGCATGGCGTGAGTGGGCCACATCGTGTCGCCCCGTGTCGCCTGGCGACACCAAACCGATGCATAAATTTTCTGTCGACACGCCTATCGCCGCTCGAATCACTAGAGAACACTGTCAATAGGTTTCAGCTTTCGTTAATTGAGTAATTTAATGAAGACAGCCTTGGCACTGCTGTGACAGCCTATTAAAATGTATTCTGTTTACAAAAGAATTTGACTAAAGTGCGAACTCAATTATTAACTCGCTCGTTTTATTATTAAAATGGACATTTAATATCGTTTTTCATTTTAAGATAAAAATTTAAATTAATGTCCCTCATTTTAATTTAATTTAACTGTAAATAAAAGCAATAAATATTTTATAAACTTTGACTATAATGTAACTTTCATAAAGTAGGTTGTTCGCTGACAAACTGCACTGAATATTCTGTATTAAGAAACAGAGCATGGACCGATGTTCAACGCTGCTTTTATAAGTGACAAGTTTTTAGAAACTACGCAGCGACGATGAATAACAGTTAACACACCTTCTGAATCGCAACCCAGCGGAGTTGATGTGGCAGATTCATTCACATTTGCTTCATGACCGATGTCTATGCGCGCTGCAGTTGGACCGTAAATAAAATACTATTGTAGCATGGAAACCGCACATCCAAAAACCGGGAAGCGTCGCGTGAAAAGCTACCGGTGCCGTCGACGTAGACGAACAGAAATATGGGCGAACGCTCGCCACATGCGAATTATGGAGGTACAGAGTACAGCCTGCACACATGAGTGTCGGAACTGCCACCAGTAGACACGTGTTACGTTTAAAACCGGCTTTCCGTAGTGACTTTGCCACTTCGATAAAATACATATATTTTGTATAGTTTACAATTTTATGTATACTTTATTTAATGAACAATATGGTGAGGTATAATAAAGACTTATTACAATCAATATTAGAACGAGAAAAACAATGTGGGTCTAATAGAAAATAATTTATTACTAAAGTTTACCGAAAGTTTTAGTATTCTATTTATACATAACTTTCCAAGCGTGTTATTAATTATTACGTTTATATTAAAACAATCTATATTTATAAATTTATTTATTTTAGTCAACTTTTGATACCGTCACGACAACAAGCGGCCAAGTGATTGTTATCTCTCGTTTGTCGAAACAATTTGACAGCCTGCTTTTAACCCGAAGTATTAATTACCCCACTTAGACGTAGATTGACATAGGTTGTCTACCCAAAAGGTGGTCAGACGACCTGGTAAAGGTCGCACGACGTCCGTGCAGGCTGCCTCCAACAAGTCACTGTGGAAATCATTGGGAGAGGTCTATGTTCAGCAGTGGACTTTCGTTGGAATCAGCCATCATCAGAAAGGATGGATGGATTTATTGATTAATTACTCCACCGTTACGACTTACGCTACATATTTACGTGTCACTATCGTGGAGATTCCACATTCATGTAAGATGGTTTCTATTTACTAATAATATTTACTAATCATACGAATACGGATATCATGTTACTAAACATTTAAATGAATAAATTAAACAAATAAATACACACAATAGATATAAACAAATTATATACAGGGTATATCAAGACTGCTACCGAAAACGAAGCCGGGTGGTAGTTTTAGCGACTTCAGACACAATGCAACAGAAAAAGTTGCAAAAAAAAACGACAATTTTTTTTTTGTATTTTTTTTCCTATTGCCATATTTTGGTGGTAAATACATTTTTTCCTAAAATAATAGTGTATACCCTTTAATTTATAAATACTCTAAGATATAAGAGAGTTTAAATTATTATTTTAGCAAAAACTATGGATTTACCACCCAAAAATGACGATATTTAAAAAATCATAAAAAATAATTGTCGCGTTTCTATGCGAAATTTTTAATTGCATTGTGTTTGTAGCCATTAAAACTATCACCCGGCTTCGTTTTCGGTAGCAGTCTTGAGATACCCGGTATATAGTCCTGACCACGCATTAAGATCAATTAAGTCTTGCGTCGTAGGTATCAGACTTTGTGAGAGACTTTTCTGACTCACTGTACAACTTTTAAATTTTATGTTTCACAATTTAGTATAATTATAGTTTGAATCAAAACATGAATTATCGTGACAATAGCAGATAGCACATTTTCTGATGTATCCGGGCGTATCGAAATATTGAGGGAATACTTATTCAAGTAATACTTTATGTGTGTAGGAAGACTATTTGATCCACATGGGAATCAACCAACGTTTGCGGCTTAACCTCGTATTATATGCTACATTTATTCTGTTTTTTGTGAGTTCCGTCATATTTATATTGTCTATTTGTTTTAACATCATTTTATTTTCAATGTAAAGTGACATTGATAAGCATTGTAATTACTTTTTGCGTTCTTGCACATTCAACTGATTTACGAATTCAAGACGAGTCATCAACGTACGGAGAGTGAATAAAATAGCAACAGTCACTTACGTAATCCTGACCCCACATTAAGATCGAGTCTTGTGTTGTAGGTATCAGGAAGTATGAGAGACTTTTCGGTCTCAACACCCAGACCCGAAACAAATACCTGTGGATCACACAAGCATTTGTCTCGGAGCGGGAATCGAACCCGCGGCGGCATGTTTCGTCATATTCTATCCGGCACCAGTGTATATAATAATGCCAGTCTGGTCATTCGACATTTTCACACTCTTGAAGACGCGGCGTACCCGCGTGGATCAATAATATTGCTTGGCAAGGTGTTAATATTTAAACATCATATACTTCTCTTCAGAAAAATCGAAACACCTTGCATTTTTTTGTTTTGTAAGGATTATTATATAAGTTTGTATATTTAGGAATATTTGTCAAATGTCGTTTAAGTAGTAACTAATACTTTAAATAAAATATTAATAAGAAATAAAATAAATAAATAGAAATAAGCATACATAAATATTAAAGAAAGAAATTAGTATAAATAATCCTAAGTATAGAAATATTTTGTATATAGAGATTAAGTGCTATGTGTATTGATTTGTCATAAGAGCTCTTTAATTGCCTACATGACCAATAAATACATTTCATTATTAATTTCACCACCTTTTTCTTATATTTTAGACGCGAGATGAAATATAGAATTGCAAGAAATAAATGTTAAATATCTATTTATCGCATTGTATGTTCTTATTATATAAAAAAGCATTTAAACTCTTAATTAATATATTCAATATAATAAAATATGACGAGAGAAGAGAAAACTATTCCTATTTTTTTGACAACAACGCATTCGGACGCCGACAAACGTAGACGATCTATACTAACATAATATAACTAAAGGTTATGTCTTGATTCTGTCAACACGACCATCTTAGCCATTTCGCTGAAGGACAATTACATTAACTATGAATGATGAAAATCGATATGAACGTGTGATGTTCACTTGCCGTTTAAATAAATAATATGTAAAGTTCATACAACCCCATAAGCGCCTAATACTATTTGTTGTGTACCGCGGTACGATGTTTATTATAGTTTTCAAGAAGACGGCTGAATAATGTTCAATGGTTGGGCAGAAGAGCAGGTATTCTACATTTCCTTTTCGTAATGCTTGTTACGTCGCAGCTGACTCGAAGGCAACTAACATAAAGTTTAAGTAAGAGAAAATTTGTTTCGAAATATTTCGCAAGACCGTGCACGGCAAATGAGGAATCTTTATGTGGACAGATTTTTTAAAGTAAATACGACAAGCGTCAAACTCTGGCAAGTTAATAAAAATTAGTTGGCAAGTCGCGAACTTGCGACGTCGTCTATCCCTCATCGATGGAGACTCTGCTTTAATAAAAATTTGCTCTACTTATTTAACAAAACTTTTCGGTTTTAAATTTATTTTATCCAATGTGAGGTGATTTAAATTTCAAGTCAATGCGAATTTTCAAAGTAAAGATTTAATGATGTTACATGTGATTCGTAGTTGCGTTTTTGATGTTTAATATTGGTATTCACGTTAATATCTTTGCGAGTCTAGACAGAAAAACAATTTGCAGTTTATTAAATCAATGTCTGCGGAATTCGAAATCAAAAGTAATCTGGCTGCGCGGAAACGCGGAAGGAGATGGATGACAAGGAAAATACGCGAGAAAATTCAAAAGGAAAGCAAGGTGGAGCAGGCGTGGAAAATTGGCTTCATTAGATAGAGGGACGGAGGCGCGTTATCAGTGAACACACTGCCGTCACCGACAGCTCAACTGCAGCCCCCATGAATGCTTCATGAGTTGTTGTGTTCATGTCGCCTTGTTTGTCACTGTGCCGATGCAAATAGTCCGATATCTTCAAATTGAAATGCTAACAGAACCTCAAATTTGTAAACTGATTAACCCATTGACGTCGGGCGGCGCAATGCATATGTGTCACATAAACAGACACGTTACCTAGAATGTATAAATAAGCTCACGGAATCTCTCAAATCTGAATAGCGGAGGCAAAATTCGCGTTCCTGTATCGCCGCGGTACGCCATTCACATTTCATGTTGATATGAGGCACTGATTCTTGAAATATCAGATCTCGTTTTCGCACGAATTCGTATTTTCTGAGATATTGCTGACAGCGATCTTTTTAAAGATGGCAATAAACCACAATTTTCTTTTTACATGCGACACAATAAAATAAAAATTTGAAAAGTTTATTGTTCGTTCTTTCTTCAAAAGTATCTAATTCCGTTTATGTTTTATTTGGGACCGTGACAAAATGTGTAACATACAACAAGGCGCTCGATTTGAATATTTATTTTTATATACATGCGACAGGCTGTAATTGTTATTTTATGTGTGGCAAAGTTTTGTCGGTCTCGTTGCCTCGGCGCTGAAGTTTTGATGTTAAATAGGTGTTTTATGATATATAGAGAGAAAAGTGTTGAAGCAAGTTTTAGCATCGCGACCGCATAGCTCGACTTGTACGAGGCTTGTTTATGTGGCAATTGGCGTCGCAATGAACTGGTATTATAGCTGGGAGCAAGTTCTCAGCAAAGGCGTTCCGGAGTTGAGCAACAAATTGAAGCATGGCGGCGGCAACTCGCAAATAATCATACACAAGGTAAGTCGTGAGCTTGTAGTGTCGAAAGTTCATCCAACTTCACTTGTAGTAGCGCTACAATTGTGGCAAATATGCAACTGCAAGCTGCCAATTTCGATGGCTGAATACAAAGTTCTTTTCCTAAATTATTCGCGTCCAGATTTTTACTAAATCTATATGATATCCTGTCGGTTTAGTTACCTCAAAGCCGGTCAAACGTATGAACGGCCAAATAGAACAAAAATATTTTTGAACAGTACGTATCACATTCACAAAAACTCTCACATAATTTGACTGTGTTGTTGCATCAGTCGTGATACTTTGTTTTGTTACTCTCGTATTTTCTTTGAGGACTAACGAGTATCAAGCTGTATGAACAAAGAACAATGGGATATAAAGTCATGTCAAATTTCAGCAGTAC
Organism: Hyles vespertilio; assembly: GCA_009982885.2. NCBI lineage: Eukaryota > Metazoa > Arthropoda > Insecta > Lepidoptera > Sphingidae > Hyles > Hyles vespertilio. The sequence continues at coordinate 12,696,221 of CM042809.1, read as the reverse complement.
TTCCATACAGACTCAACAAAATCCAATAATACCCTTTTGAATATTCTACGAGTCATTCAGCAAAAAGCTAATCCGCTGAATAATGGGGTTATAGATATCAACGTTGGACCAGGCGTGGTGAAAAAATGTGTCAATTATTCGCCGCTGCATAAGTTTACGGTATTATAGTGGTATTTAAATAATAAATCCAAATAAATCTGCGTTTTGTTGGCTTTTTGCCGGCTTTGCCAGATAAAGCTGCGAAATTGATTCCGTATTATTGTAAGGCTTACACTTTTTAATTTATACATTAAAATGTAAATTATTTGTGTAACCTGATAATAACAAAATATGTAATCCCCGGATAACTATAGAGCCTGCCTTTTAGATGAAAAAATGTATTGAAATAAACGCGTACAAACTATTGTAAACACGAACAAAAGTTCGAAGAAATACTACTGACATAAAAACTGTTTGTGAAGCTATTGGATAAAATAACATTTTTTGGATATTGTTTCTAGAACGGAAAAATCTTTAGATCCGTTTTTATTTCTTGTGAATAATCGTATTAGAGTATATAGACAAATATGTAAAATTAAGTACGTATTGAGGTTTCTAAAATGTTGAAATAACTTTTAAAAGCATTTGTTACTAGAAATAAAGCATGTATTAAATTATTAGAAAAAAATAAAAATAAAGTTGTATTGAGCCTTTTTAATTTTCATTGTAGAAATTCCCAGTCAAACATTTAAAATGTATTTAACGGTAAAGCGACAGTAAAATGGCTAAAACCTCTGCATGTGTGCGACACGTAACACGAAAACAGTACTCATCATGCCACGTATATTTACATTGGAACAATATAATTAACTTTGTTTGTTCACCTACATAGCGATCATCCCGTCTACACATCCACAACTGCAGCGCTTGTCAGTATCAACAGTGGCTCACAAAGAATTGGCACCGCACGCTGAAGCTCAGCGCGTCTCTTTGCGACACTACTTAGCTTTTATTAACCCTCAACGGAATTAACCGAACCAACAATCAACACGGTATTCACTATTATATGTATTCTAAACATGTATGAGTGATACTACTTAGATGAAAAGGAATTTGCGGCTTCAAAGGGTGCACTTCACTGAGATTTCTTTATTACAAGAATGTAATTAAAACAAGCGACAATTGTTTTCTTGATTAATTATATTTTCGCTTGTTTTAATAGTGAAAAGATCATAGAGTCTTGCAAAACAGTATACGTAAAAATTTTGAAGGACTCTGCATCTATTAGACGCATTTCGTCTCCTTGGCGGACTAATAAAGGCTTAGGCCGAGAGTCATCTAATATGCCGATACATTTTAATACATTGCATATAATTTATGTACCGGCGAACCCCTGTTAATGTGGGATAAGGGAATGCACAGACATAATCTTTATTTGCATAAATAAAACATACATATATTTATAAAATCACGTTTTTTTTTTCCAGAACGGGTGACAGAGGTGGTGGTAGCACTAGGACAAGTACATTTCGCCATGTGTATTATTGATGTAATACTCGAAGTGGATGAGCCACATCGAGTACATATTTCTGACTTCAGGCTTATATTAAATAAAACTGCTTGACCCGGGATTCGAACACGAGACATCAGCTTTGAAAACATACCGTATACCAACAGAGCCACCGAGGCAGCCGTAATAAAAAAAAATCCACACTGAAAATTTTGCAGGCGTGACCTAGTAAACTACATTTATATTAGTTTATTATTTCGTAATGAAATTGTGATGTTGATAAATGATGAAATTCTTGGCTTGTAAGATTGGGAAACAAAACAGATTAGGTAAAGGGAGTTACGTACAGTAACGTTGGGATTGTAATTAATTACGTGAACTTAGTTTATCCATTTAAAAATAGAACCCAAAGATTGAGTATTCAAATTATAAATTATAATGTTTTAAAATGGATCTGTGGTTTTAATGCGCATATTACAAAATTCAGTTCAATATTGTTACAATAGCTTGCACTTCATTTTGTACATATTTGCGTAATGTATATATATGCCATTTGTATTATTTGGTTCAAATTACAATTACAAAGCTTTTTGACTTTATGATTAAACAAAGGATCAAATATAATATAATAATTAATCAACATGTTTCAGAACATATTTCAGTTATTCTAATAACTCATGAACGAGCCCTCTTATCTAAGTCGAGCACTCTGTAAATCTAAAACAGTTGAAAGAGCTGTCGATCACAGATACGATACTACTAATTAAATTATTTTTTTTTATTTTTATATTTATGACACAATTTGCCGTGAGAAACAAAAATCGGCCAGGTCGAGTCGGACTTGAGCACGAAGGGAACCCTTCGCTACCATCATCTGTAAAAGAAGCCCTAAAAATAACGTTTGTTCCTGTTAATTAAGATCGAGTTAAAAATTATGTTTGTTGTATGGGAGCTCCCCTTTAATATTTACTTTATATTTATATTATTATTTAATTCGTAAGTACGATTGAGAGTGGTTAGACCATATAGTCCACCACGCTGGCCTAGTGCGGGTTGGCTGACTTACATACCATAGATTTTTTTATAAATCGCTATGGTATACAGGTTTCCTCATGTTTCCCGATGTTTTCCTTCACCGTTTTAGTGCGTAGTGATTGACTATTAATACACACATTACTCCGAAAAGTCAGAGGTGTGCCCTGGGATTCGAACCCACGACCACCGTGAACATGTTGGCAGCCGCGTCTAGTCCGTTTACCAACAGGCCACCACGAACTTTTTCGCACCATAATGCAAAATCAAATTGTTATTCATTTTTTCTACCAAGAAAATGACAACTTTATCGACGCGTACGTTTACTTGGGCCAGATAGTTTCATTCAGGAATAGACAAGACTGGGAAATTTTCAGAGGATTTGATAATTCTTGTAAGAGTTACTGATCCTTAAAATATTTTTTTCGAGATGATCTTCCGCTCTCTCTTACATGCAAACTCGTCAACATGTGCATTTTGCCCGTCCTAATCTATGACACCCAGACGCGTGACCTCCAGACCAGACCTCAGCATAAAATAATTATGCAAAAATATACGAAAAAAACACGTTCATTGTATAGGGTACACCCTTTTTTTTTAATTTTTATATTTGTTGTTATATCGGCAACGGCAACGAATTGTATAGTTTTTATATTGGTGGTTTATGAAATATGAAATTACTGTACACAATAGTGCAAACAAAATGTATATTGGTTTCCGTCTATGTTAAAGTGGGATATTATTATTGTTATGGTTTCGGAAGTGTTTTCTTGTATGAACAAAGGACGACGGATTCAAGTACGATAAATGTTTTGGTACATTGGTTTTTCATAACTTGATTTGATAAGGTATTGTTTATCCAACGAAACCGGGTATTTTATTCGCCCCATGTATTTATTTGTTTTATGCCGAGACAAGTCTCAATATGTATATGTCACAATAAGTAAGTAACATGACCTTCTAACAACAGAATACAAACATGCATTTACACTGTCGTTTGGCGGGAGAAATACACTTTACGGTGATATCTATATAGGCCATCTCTCACATAATTTGATAGACCTACCATAATTAAAATGTTTTTAGTGGTAACATGAATAGGCTGTGAGAGATAAAGTTCTGGCTTTCATTCCCAGATCGTACAATTGAATTTCTTTGATTCTTTCCTAATTATAATGGATCCGTACATGGCACGACTGTAGATTCGCCTCGTATTTTGGTACGAATATAATTTTGGTTAGGTGTACATGCCTCTAGGCATCTTTGCATAGCTGTCGGGGAAATTGGCATGAGTGTGACACGGTTTTAAAAATCATATTTCAAGACGTATTCAGGTCGGGCTTATAGCCTCAGAGCCTTAATTACTTTATCGGCGGCAGTTTAATCCCGCTAAAGTTATATTCCTCGAAAGAAGAAAAAAGTTTTCGCAAAGTGTATTGTTCTAATTGGAAATTAAACATTAGACATCACGAATACATAGTAGTTACATACCAGAACACTAATTTAGAGAATAATAAACTTATTGAGTAAACTTATTTGGAAAATGAGTGTAAAATTTATACGACGCGCGCGCGCACCGTCATCGACATGATGTAGTTAGTTGTTGACCGTCTGTCTTTCCGTGAAAACTCATAACTATATTAAACGTAATTTCTTAATCGTTTATAAATCTTCAACACGTCGCGTCGTTTATATCATTGGAGATTAAAAAAAAACGTAAATATACATGTGTAAATGTGATTTAAAAAAATATATAGTGATGATGATAGGCTATTAGAATAATTCGTGATAAAAGATTTTACGTTAAAAAGAAGTATAACTTCTTACGTGCGTAAATTACACGCAAACATGTTTTTTATTCTTTATTTGTAGCCTCCTTGGTGCTGTTTTTTTTTTAAACTGGCCCAGCATAATGGCGGCATTGCACCTGATGGTAAGCGCAAATGTCGCCCAGGTAGAGTATCCATTGGCATCGGACGGCAGTCCAATGCCAATGGGAACAATTATGCCGGCCTGCTAAGGTGCCTCTTCACGCTACGGCGGAAGGACCCAGGATTGCAGGAAGGAGGGAACACGTAAGACGGCAAACAATTCCACAGCCTGACGGTGCGGCACAAAAAATAATTAGAGAACCGTTTGGTTCGAGACAAGCTATGGCTTCGCAAGCCAGCACGCGTGGTTTTGGTTAGGAATGGAGAGGAGGGGATCAAGTTGAACAATTCCTCAGAGCATTCACCGTGATACAGGCGGTAGAACACGCTTAGAGAGGCGACATCCCTCCAGAGTTGTAGCGACTCTAAGTTGCCCGTGATGTCTGCATCATTCACAATGCGGATGCCCCGCCGCTGCAATCCATCCAAGGCATCGAGCAGGTACTGGGCGGATCCATCCCAGAGGTGCGAACAGTACTCCATACCCGGCCGGATCTGCGTTTTATACAAACGATAAAGCTGACCGGACGTGAAGACCCGACGCACCTCAGGACTCCTACCCTGCGTGATGTGGCAGATATTACGCCTTCGATGCGATTCCTTGGATTGAGATCACAGCGGATATCCACACCAAGGATACTCAGGTCATTCCGCACTGAAAGAGGAATACACTGAAAAATGGGAAGGGGAGAGAACGGGGATTTTTTGCACGTGAACGCACACACCTGAGTTTTCTTGGCATTGAACTCAACCATATTCCTGGAACCCCATGTGGAAATGAGATCCAAGGTATGGTTGAGCTCAATGACAAGATCTTCACGTCCCCTCACAATTTCGACTCGGCAACCCGGAGGCCCGCAGTGGTATCGCCCATGAACCGTGCTGTCATTTGCATAGCAATGAATGTTGCCAAGCGACAACATGTAATTAATATGCAGAATAAACTGTGGAACTCCGGCATTTACCAACATGAGCGCCGAAGCGTGTCCGTCAACGACTACACGTATTCTACGCTCATGCAGAAAGCCGGAAATCCACGAACACAGTTTGCCGGGCAGACCGTATGCCGGAAGCTTGGACAGAAGACCACGGTGCCAGACCCTATCAAACGCCTTGGCTATGTCGAGGCTCACAGCAAGAGCCTCGCCACGCCTGTCAATCGCCTCACCCCAGCGATGCAGGACAAACGCTAGAAGATCACCCGTTGATCGATATTGACGGAATCCGTATTGTCTGTCACTAATCAACGAGTGATCCTCCAGGTAGCGGACCAATTGAGCGTTTATGATCCGCTCCATGACCTTACAAATCACTGAGGTGATAGCGATAGGGCGGTAATTGGTAGGGTCCGACCGATCACCCTTTTTGGGGATCGGTTGCACATTCGCCTCCCTCCAAGATTCCGGCACAACACCTGTGCGGTAGGACGCTCGGTAGAGGCGAGTCAGTGCAGGAGACAACTCGGCTGCACAAGCCCTTAAAACCACCGCTGGTATCCCATCCGGACCACTGGCTTTCCGCACATCGAGAGACCGTAACTCACGCTGCACATCACACTGCCTGATGCGAATATCCGCCATTGAGAAACCGCAATCAGGCAGTGTGGGCAGCGTTTGGGAACCACGGTCTTCCAGGCGGGAATTAGCCGCGAAGAGATTAGACCAGTAAGGCCACTTACTCTTGCGGCTTGTGAGCCAGCGAACCTTCCGGGTACCTCAGCGGAGGCAATGCTGGACGGCAGAAGTTAGATTGAACGGCGCTGGCCAAACTGCAATAAGCACGACTGCTAGTCGGGTGATTGGCCAACGCACGCCCAATCCCGCTAACGCGCTGGGCATCCGCTCTAACGTAAGCCTTCTTGCAGGCCTTGGTGGCCCGGTTGTAGGCTTCTTTGTGGGAACTGATATTGGGATCTTTCTTGGCGCGACCCCTGATCCAAGCGCGATACGCCGCTTGTTTGTCACCGACAGCATCGGCGCAAGCACGATTAAACCAGGAGCGTCCACGGCCCTTACTGGCGATCTCAGAGGAAGGAATGTAGTAATCCATTCCTAGCCTAATTTCGCCAGCAATAGCGTTGGCACTCGCTGAAGGATCTTTGCCCTCAAAGCAGCGTTGCCTCCAAGGGACGGAAGCGAAATATTCCCGCATATCATCCCAATCTGCCGACGAGTAATGCCAGACCCTCCGCTTAACCTGCACGGGACGTGGAGGTGAAGCGAAAGGTACTGACGACCCAACCAGGCAGTGATCGGAAGTGCCCAGAGGCGCACTAGCGGTCACACGATACCCGGCCGGTTGACTCGCCAGCAGAAGGTCCAGCAGAGAAGGCTCATGACCCGCCACATCCGGGATCCTGGTGGGCTGGTTCACCAGCTGTGTCAAGTCATGAGTCAGAGCGAATGCATGGGCAGTCCTATCAGCATGATCAGTCTTGGAGGATCCCAGCCACAATTCGTGATGTGCATTGAAATCCCCCAAGACCACCATTTCGGCCGACGGGAACTGCGCCTGCGCGTCATCAGCCGCCTGGCTAAGATATCTGAACAGCCGAGTCGTCTCATCGTCCCCGTTGTGTGACCTGTAAAGGCACACGTAGATGCGGCTCAGAGAACCAAAATCCACGTGCACCCACAGAGCGGAGAAGGAGGGGTCCTCCATGCAGCGCAGACGGCGACAGCAGACGTCCGATCGAACAAACAAGCATACCCCGGCTTTAGGCTGTTAGTTAAGTGAGGGGTTACGTAACGATAGTTTGCGGGTTTGATGCCGGCACAGAGATAAATCAGAGTGTGATATTTATAAGTCGACAGCCACCGTGGCGCAGGCGGTTAGACGCTGCCTGTGAAACGAGAGGCCGCGGGCTCGATCCCCGCACCGAGAGAAATGTTTGTGCGGCCCACAAATATTTCTTCCGGGTCTGGGTGTTTGTGAGACCGAAAAGTCTCTCGTAGTTCCTGATACCCACAACACAAGACTCGATCTTAGTGTGGGGTCAGGACTATGTATGTGACTGTTGGGTGTTATTTATTTATTTATTTATAAGTTTTGTTTCGGCCTCGGCTCCTGTGAAACTGATCTCTCACAGATTCACCCAAGACGCAAAATTGAGTATCTTATTGCGAGGTCATGACTATGTATAATATTATTTTATCCATTTAACAATTTACTGGAGGTTTGAACCTGAATGTCGAAAAAGTTATTTCTCTGTATTTTTCCTTACTAATAATAATAATCATTTAATGCTGAGATAAGCAGGTCATTATTCTGATGGTTAGCGATACGACCGCTCATAGGCAGTAGCAAAATTAAACAACACCATTCATCACAAAGCAATGCACGGCATTCCACTGCAATCGCCATCTTGGGACGTATATTACTGGTGAAAGGTCTCTCATATGTGAGCGGCTGCCTGGGTGGGTACCACCGCAATTTCTATTTCTCCCGTCAAACAGTCAGTTTAAATGCACTGCTGTGTTTCGGATTGAAGGACATTGTAGCCAAAGTAACTACTTGACATACATATTGAGACTTAACATCTTATGTCTCAGGATGGCGAGCGCAGTAGAATGCCAAGCATTGCTTTGTAATTCAAGGTGTTGTTTGGTTTTGCTACTGTTCATGAGCGGTCGCATTGATTACCATCAGGCGTACGGCATGCTCGTCTCGCCATTCACTGCAATAAAAAAAAAGTAATATGATAAGCTTCAACATGTCCAGTAGTTATTTTGGCTACAAAATCCTTTAAATCAGAACCCTACAGTGCATTTACGCTGCTGTTTGGTGGGAAAAATATTATTGCGGAGGTACTTACCCAGGCAGCCGCTTACTTATGTGACACCTACCACCGGTATTAAAATAGAATACTCTGTTAAAGTCTGTACTCTGTATGAACCTATATACGTATATACAGTGTATCTCAAGACTGCTACCGAAAACGAAGCCGGGTGGTAGTTTTAGTGACTTCAGACACATTGAAACAGAAAAGTTGAAACAAAAGCGACAATATTTTTTGTTATTTTTTTCCTATGGTCATATTTGTATGGTATATTCATTTTTTTCCTAAAATAATAGTATATACCCTTTTATTTATAAGGACTCTAAGGTATAAAAGAGTTGAAATTATTATTTTAGCAAAAACTATGGATTTACAACCCAAAAATAACGATATTTAAAAAATGAAAAAAAAAAAATTATCGCGTTTTCTTGCGAAAATTTCAGTTGCATTGTGTTTGCACTCACTAAAACTACCACCCGGCTTCGTTTTCGGTAGCAGTTTTGATATACCCAGTATGTCCCACTGCAGGGCACTTGCCTCCTCTACAATCAAGAGTTCGAATTACAGTGTTTAGGCCGTATAGTCCACCACGTTATCCTAAGTTGACGGACTTTGCACACCATAGTAATACTCTATTAATTTATTCAATTATTTTAATTCATTTAATTATTTTCATGTACTACCTACATTAATTACCCGTTTACATAAGATCAACGTTACAAGTTTGTATGCATAGTGCAGACAAATCAAGGTTATGAGTTTAAGATAGACGCCTGCTTGACATCAACTGTTTAAGGAAATTATGCAATCTCGGGTATATTAAATAAATATATCAATACACCCAACAGTCTCATACGTAGTCCTAACCTCACATTAAGATCAATTAATGGTGGTACTACTGGTGGTAGGTCTCTCATATGTGAGAGGCTGCCTGGGGTATGGGTACCACCGCAATGTCTATTTCTCCCGTCAAACAGCAGTTTAAATGCACTGTTGTGTTTCGGATTGAAGGACATTGTAGCCAGAGTAACTACTGGACATATTGAGACTTAACATCTTATGTCTCAGGATGGCGAGCGCAGTGGAATGCCAAGCATTGCTTTGTAAGTCAAGGTGTTGTTTGATTTTACTTCTGTTCATGAGCGGTCGCATCGCTTACCATCAGGCGAACGGCATGCTCGTCTCGCCAATCACTGCAATAAAAAAAAAAAATTAAGTCTTGTATCGTATTAGGAACTAAGAGAGACTTTTCAGTCTCACAAACACCCGCGATAAATACTTGTGGGCTTCACAAATATTTGTCTCGGCGCGGTTCGGGAATCGAAGCCGCGGCCTCTCGTTTTGCAGCCGGCGTCTAACCAACTGCGCCACAGCGGCTGGAAATAATGTTTCTAAAATCGAAAAATCATATCAATAAATTACCCCAACTGGAAATTGGAGCCATGAAACATGGTTTAAATTAATACACCATAAGCGGTGAACTTTACTAGGTCAAATAGGTGATTAAGGTTTTGTCAACTTTACAAAATTTTGTATGCCAGTTGACATTAAACCTACTTAAGGCCATTATTTTATTTGATTTACCGCTTGTATGATATTCCCAATCGCGTGGACACAAATATAATTTAACTTTGATTAATTTTTGTTTGAATACATCGTCCATTTAATTTAATTTAGTTTCATAAAATTAGTGGCTGTTACAAAATCTATAGGCCTACGTAATAATGTAAAATGTAAGTTTATTGTTCGTTATTATGTTTGACATTACGTTGTTATTTATGTGCATTTATTACAAATATTCGTATTAATTTTATAAAATTACGATTAATAATTATGTTGTAATTAGCAATATCTATACGTATTAAATAGATACATATATATATCTTTATAGTAATACACTTTAATAAAAAAATAATAAATCGGTGAAGGAAAACATCGTGAGGAAACCTGCATACCATAGCGATTTATAAGAATTTCTATGGTATGTAAGTCCACCAACTCGCACTAGGCCAGCGTGGTGGACTATATGGCCTAACCACTCTCAATCGTATTCTCGATTGTAGAGAAGGCCCGTGCCCTGCAGTGGGACGTATATGGGCTGATACAGAATACACTTTAATACACTTTAACTATATATTAACTGTATGTACTTGATATTTTTTAAAGCTAGGACCAATAAAGAATAAATAATATATATTTTGTTATCTTTACGGTTTCGCTTGCGCCCGCGCCGCGGTACTGACTGCCTACGCCGTAGGCCTACGCGCCACGCGTAGCGCATGCCATACTTTTATTCGATCAGTGAGATGCAATGCATTGCAATAAAATATTTATTTATATATGCAAATGTGATTAAGTTTTCTTGAAAATAACTATATTGCAGTAATATTTCCTAGTTCATATGAAACATAGTTATATAATTACATATATAAATGTATTATTTATTTTATGTTAAGGTTTGCGCAGTTATTTAATTACACGTATAAATTAAATATGTTTGCAGTAAATCTCAATTTCACTAAATTCTCGGAACTGGTTTTCATATTAACCATAATTTGAACCTTTATTACGGATATAATAAAATAACTTGTACTTAGAAGAACAACAAATTTCCAGACCTATTAACTAATTAGTTACGTAAATAAATATACCTCAACCCTTACAAGGGCTTTAATTATTCTCATAAATGTAAATTAAACAAATTCATCATTCTACGACAGTAAATAAATAATTTCGTATACCAGTTTCTAAAATCAACTTCATCACGCCAGTCCACCCAAATATCCTAGAAACATTTTAAAGTTTGGACCATAGTCGACCACGGTGGCTCTACTATCACCCAATACGAATCGGCGGGAGTATAGAATTTATTAGACTCCTGGCCAATGTAGTCAGAATTTCGATGCCATCCATAAGGACCCGCAAGAGCTTAACTACTGCCCAATGGCATTTGGCAATCCAAATGGCAACAGGGACAACGGCTTAACTTCCTTCCGCGGTACAAATACATCTCTGAAAGCAAATTCCTCGCTTTGAAATAAAAAAGGAAACTCAACACTGCTGACTTTCAAAAAGAATGCAGCATTTTTGTTTGTAAAACATAATCTTCATCTCAAAAAATTGAACCACGTTTTATCTCAATGCCAAGTCGGAATGTTGAGTTATAAAATAAAAAGTGTTGTTTGCGTTGCGTTTACCGAGAGAGAAGTCGTAGTGTGCGGGTTTACGGAATAAAATCCATTTTATTTCGCCGGGTTACATCTCACACGGCCGGCGCGAAAACTGATAGTAATTAAGATATTAAATTATTCCGCTGAATGTCGCCGTATTAATTAGCCGAGAGATTCCCAGAGCCGTTGCAGATGCTGCGTTGTTTATTTTAGAAAATTGCATATTGGATTGCACACCTAGAAATAATGGATTATAAATAACAATAAACATTTAAACTTAAATTTATTACTCCTTTTGATTTGGGCTACATTAAAATATTATAATATACACATAATGATTTATATGGAAATTTGGGGCTTAATATTGGATGATAACCTCTCATTGTCTTTATTTAAAAACGCATATTAATTTCTCGCATATTTTTTAATAATTAATTTATTGAAACCTGCCAAATAAATTATCCAGATGCATCGGATATGGTCGGTGTAATTGATTTAAATGTTCTCTTATTAATATTTATAACGCGGCGATACTTATTACCTGAAATCGAGATGCTTCTCATATCACCACTTCATTACGGGCAAATTAATGACCCCATAAACTATATCTCATTACTGTTGTCACGTAATTAAATTAATAAAAACGACATGTAACACATAAATAATATTAATAGTGTGATGTATACTACTATAAACAAAATAAAAGTATTGTGTTCGGATACCACTTAAAGCAACTTGAATAAGTCGACAACGAAAATGTGGGCCAACATTGTGACACGACACTTAAGAAAAACTTCTCTGTAAACAATCTCGAAAATATGAAGTCTACAAAAACATTTATAAGATAGTTTGGAACTGAGAGATAAGTTTGATGTTGATATGTGAAGAGCATAAAGTTGTTACAGCAAAAAGAAATCGTATTATGTAAACATAATTACTTATTATTTATTCACAATATCAAGTAACCACTCACCGTCGGAAGAGTTCGCTCCACTTATTACGAGGAGTAACAAAATTGTCGCCGGTGCCGAATACGGGGCTAATATTTGTCCGATCATAATGTTAAATTACTTTAACCCAGTGACATCGTAGTCAAAGGAAGTTTTCCATAAACAAATAAATGTATGAACAGCGTTCGTGACTGGCGGCGGTTGAGTCGTTTCATTCATTTGCCATCGGATTTGTTTCGGCGAACGTCAAAGTGAACAAAGTACGATGCGTGTCGGTAGGGTACGATGCGGCGCGGATTGGCAGCGTAGTCGCACCGTATCGTAGTGGCGGGATATCAGCGTAGCGCTGCGAGCTCGCGGCGCTCCAGCTGCGTACTGGCCGCGCTACGCTACCCGCCGCGCTTTGTCTACCAGTCTTCTACGCTCGTAGCGCTTGCGTAGCCCCGCCTCGCTCTCAGATGAAAGGACGGAACATTACCAGTATTTGTAACAGTTTGCGTCAAATTGATATAAATGGAGACGGTTTTAATAAAGTGTAATTGACTTTTGCCGACTTTACGTCGCATTAATTTCGACCACGCTAAGATGCCTCGGGCAGGTGCGGCTTTAAATACCACCGGAATAACTTCGCGTTTCGCTATGAATAATCACGAATTTAAATGAATGTTAATTACAATTACTTTTTAAGTTGCCTCTTATATCTCCGAGATTGATGTTTTAAAGTATAAAACGTCTGTCTTTGTTTCCAAGTCCATCATTCAGAGAATCTTAAAGTGATAATTTTCTTTTATTGACACTTTATTTTTTAAATTTTTTGAATAGTTTATTTGCCTTTGGTACACCATTTCAGACCAATATAATTTAAGAGAGAAGATTAAGTATTCGATTTTTATAAATAAAAATAATTAATAGATATGCTTCACTGGTAAAAGTTTTGTTTGTTTATTTCTAAATATAAGCATTTTCAACACTCGAGCAGCAAATATTCGGCTATAAAACTCGAAGATTTTACTGATTTTTACACTTTTTTTATCATATGTTTTATTTTGCTTGAGTTCTTCCTAAAAAAACTTTTGCAAAGTTTCCAACATCTATTACATTTTATCTCGTCAAAGATTTAATACAAGGCTCATGCAAATAAATCATGAATAGTATTTACTAACGTTTAGCAACAGTTATGGTGACATTATGGAAATTCAGGTTTTGGCCTTTGCTAACTTTACATTCAGAAATTGTGAACTTCGTTTTGTTCACATTTATTTTAAAATTGTAGCTTAGATAAAATATATACAAGGATAATCAAATAATAACAAAATATATGAGAATATTTGTATGCTTCTTCATGTTTTGTTTACTGCAAAAGTGCCTGCAATTCAATTAAAATGTAAAGTAAGTACAATGCAATTCAAATATAATACCTATTAGTGAGATAATATATTTGTCTCTCTAGTCTTCATAATTATACTGACTTGCTTGATACCGTACACATAGGCCAAAGTAAGACCCGCTTACATGGATCACTATGAAAAGCTATTTCCTATTGTGAACAGTATAGATGAAGAGCCCGTAGCTGCCAGACCTACGTAATTTTATAAAATCTGAAAGTTTGTCTGCGCATGCCTCTGATATAAGCATCACACGATCAGCTATTATAAAGTTCCGATTGTGGTTGCTTTGGAAGTTATGAGCTTTAATGTTTCTGGCAAGATGAAAGAACCATCAAAAGTATCTGAATACCAAGGAAAGATTTATTTGTAGTTGCCTTAATAACATTTATAAAATTCGGCTTTTATACTATAACTTCGGCAAAATTACATGTTATTAAATATTACGCTATCTTCAAACTTTAACATAATGTCATTTTGTCGGCGTTATAGTATAAAACCTGAATTTCATATATGTTGTTAAGGCAACTATAAAAAATATTTCCTTAGTATTCAGACACTTTTGATGGTTCTTGCATCTTGCCAGAAACATTAAAGCTCCTAACTTCCAAAGCAACCACGATCGGAACTTCATAATAGCTGATTGTGCAATACCTATATTAGAGGCATGCGCACACAAACTTTCAGGTTTTATAAAATTACGAAGGTCTGGTGGCCACGGGCTCTTAGTCTAGTAGTTTACAGTCGTAGATAAAAAAAGTCGAATTTGAACACAATAGCAGTTTAAGATTTAATATGTATATTTTTTTCAATTAATGGAGCATGCCTAGTTGTGAACGATAAGCTCATGGACACTAGCAAAACCGAACAAGACCATGAATTGCAAAGCAATGCTTGGCATTCCACTGCACCATCTTGAGACATGAGATAAGATGTCCAAGATTCATTCTGGCTATAATGTTCTTCGGCGGGAGAAATAGACATGGGGGGGGGGGGGGGGAGGGTACCAATCCAGGCCGTTTCTCACATATGAGAGACTAGTAAATATGTATAATAATTAAATAAAAAAAAATTTATTGGCCAAGAAACAAAAATACATGGTTTTACAGAGAAAAAGACAAATTTTCACAATAAAAGGTGTTACAGGTAGAGAAAATATCAAAAGTAGATTCACAAATGTTTCTTTTTAATCCATAATTATATACGTGGTAACAGATATCGGGCGCCTTTAATATCCAATCGTAGTGGAGATTAGCGAAATTCCAACTAATATTATCAGGACGTTTGTACCGCTATGAATCCAATAGGCATGAATTAATTGTAATATATTGTGTTATTTGCTTTGCGAAACTAAGTCGTGTTTGTGGTTAGTTATATCATGTGAAAATGTATGTATAAAGTTATATTTAATTCGACGTTTATAAAAGTCTGATTTATTTAGAATTTTATGTTTAGTTTACAAAACACTCTATTAGTATGAATATAATGTAAGGGACATTGTAAACTTTCTGAATTTTGTAATTTATATTCCCTCTATTGTCTACTGTCTACTAACATAATTTTACGTTAATAAATGAAGATTTCACAAATAAGTTGAAATAGAAGAAATTGAAATAACTTAAAATATAAATAAAATTTATTTTATGTGCCATAAATATATCAATTATCTTCAGTTGCCAGTTACAAACCAAAAAATTGCGAGCACTAAATAAATACACTTAAAACAAACAATATCCAAGGTCATCGATAAAGCGTGTCAATATGGATATTTGCCGCTAATACTATTTATGTGAAGGTAATAAATAGAGTTAAGGACGATAAACGCGAGCAAGAAGGCGGGCCGCTCGTCGGATCCACGGCCGCTAAGCCCGCGAACCCTTTTTTCCTTCTTCGCAAATCGTCGGGGATTAAGCCAGGAGAGCTCACACCTTTTCACGAATATTTTTTTGTGGTTCAATGGCAGTAAAGCGCCATGATACAAAACGTTTTCCTGCCGATCAATAAGTGTTTTGAAAGGTAATGTTACTTCACCTTAAGACTCTGATGAATAAGGAAGATGGATTAGTTATGCATTTGCCTTTGGAGAATAAAAAATACTTGGTGGCTTTGCAGTTCAATATTTGGTCCCACTCGATTTGAGTATTGCCTACAATTGGGGCTTAGTATTGAGTGTTTAACTGATCTGCCTAAGTAATTGCTCTCCGTTTCGTAAAAGGATTGCCACCTTTGTTTTGTTTGTTGTTCACGTTTTTTGAAATTGAAAATCGTTGTTCTTTGATGTCAAATAAAAATTATTGCATTGTAAACATTTTGAGAAAATCTTTTTACACGCGGCGAGAAGAACGTAAAAGTTTGTTCGTTTCAAATTCAATATATTATGGCGAGCGTGCTCTCGCTCAGCCGACACCGAAACTCACTCGAGCGTAGCACACAAAATTTATTGTTTTTCTAAGAAAATTTTCTTCGCACGGCCCTACATCCTTGTTCAGCCCCTGGGGAAGAGTTACAAAAAGTTAATGACGTCTTGAAGTGGTTGGATTGTTTAACCTTATTGTTTTTATTCAATTCTTGAATAATTCTGACGCACTGTAAAAATAAACTGCGTTAATTGCGCAAATACTTCTATTGAAATTGTAGGAGTTTATTTTATGAAAAATCCACTCAACATCGCAAAGAAAACAAACAAATATATAGCAATAATTAGACATTAAATTTTAAATAAATATGAAATACGAACAAAAGGGTCCAGCCGACGGCGCAGTTTCGAGATAAAGTCTTTTATCGGACACATAATAACGTCCTGTGAAAAATCGTTAGCCCGTGTTCACGTCGCGGGGACACGTGCGCGCGGAGCACTCCCGAGACTGATCCCTCTTTCTTCTTAGATTAAATTTGTTCCTATAAAAATGTGTCCTCCAGTCGATAACGTCGAAAATGTGCAGATGTTGCCGGCTAGTGTATGAAATCTACGATAGGGTTCGTGAGACGTGCCGCGCCTACAGACGGCGACAACCGCGCCGCCCGTCTGCTTTGATTATATACTCTTAAGCCGAGATGTGAAAAATGATAATGAATTATCTATTGTTGATTAGTGGGGTTTTGTGTAATTTGTTTTTAAAATGTTGATGTAAAAATTAAACATTATAATCTGTATCTGTATCAGCCCATATACGTCCCACTGCAGGGCACGGGCCTCCTCTACAATCGACAGTATGATTGAGAGTGGTTAGGCCATATAGTCCACCACGCTGGCCTAGTGCGGGTTGACGGACTTACATACAATAGAAATTTTTATAAATCGCTATGGTATGCAGGTTTCCTCACGATGTTTTCCTTCACCGTTTTAGTGCGTGGTGATTGATTATCAATACACACATGACTCCGAAAAGTCAGGGATGTGCCCTGGGATTCGAACCCGCGACCACCGTGAACATGTTGGCAGTCGCGTCTAGTCCGTTTACCAACAGGCCACCACGCACTTATAAACATTATAATATACCAAGTTCTTTTATTTTTATATTTTTAAAATGTTGATATAAAAATTAAATAATAACAAGCTAAGTTTTGGTTCTTTTCAATAAATTAAGAGTACTTAATTTTTAACATATAAAGCGACTGAAGTTGTGTTTGGAACACTTTAATTGATATTGCTGATCAATGAGTAAAAAAAATATAATCTTTATAGACATAGAATAGAATAATTATTACATACGGTTTACAGAGGCCACTGCACTAGGCACCAGGCCCGTATCACAGTAGACCAAATAAAAGTACGAGAGATGGCAACCAAAATTTTTGTCTCATAGCAATACGGCCACAACCGCATCAAATTGATAGATTTGATTATTTCGAACTCGAAAATATCAATTCCAGACGTTTTTCGCGTGGCGTTTGACAGAACTGAATTTTTAAAAATGACAACGAATTTTACCGGACTGTATCATAGCATTCTGTCTAATTTTCTGACTGTAGTTATATAATAGCTTTAAGATACCGAAAACATATTTTTCAGAAGTCAGAAGTGTAGAGCGAACCCAAAAAAACATTTAGAAAAATTCAAAATGAGACAAAAAAAATATGATAGCAATCCATCTGAAAATGGTCTTTACGGGTAAATTAGGATTAGTTAATAGAAAAATATTTTCAGAAGGAAATGTGGATGCATCAAATTTTGAGACAATTCTAAATATGTTAAAGAATTTTACCGATCGGTAACATAGCAAACTTTCTGAAAATTGTTGAACTTGACGAAATGAATAATCCAGAAATAAATATATATATATTTCAGAAGAATTCAGTGTAGCATCTCCTTTATCAGACAACTTTTCGATACCGACCGTGTTGAAACGTGACTGAGAGAGCGCGGACAACGTATCTATGCTATAAAAACGTCTTTTATAATTGATAATTTTGAATTTCTATCAATTATAAAAGACGTTTTTAAAAACCCAATCTTCCATCCCTAAAAACTTCGTCAATGGCAGATGAGCAAACCGTGCCTTGTCATTGGGAATAGAAGAAAAAGAAACGTCCGCGAGCCAGACAACCAGCGACATACCCACGTCCACTTGAGCAACTTATAGTTTGTTGTTACCTTAAGTGAGCGTCATTCCAACGGTTAGGACAGCTGGTCAGTGACTATATTCATTCGGATTGCTATAATACAGGTTGGCTAAATTTGTTGACATTTTCAAAAATTCGCTTCAGCTATATACTACGGGCAAAATATCTGAAAACTAACTTATTCATCATAAAATTATAAAATTTATGTACATTTCCAATATCAGAGGTATTGCTATGATACCGACTGCCTTTTTTTTGGGCACAGCAGAAATAGCCTCACATGCAATTGCTACACTTTTGACTGTTACTACCTACCTAGTCGGGTTCAGAATCACATAATCTAACGATTTTGTACAGTTTTGAACGTATTGCTATGATACATGGTTTTGGTCGTGATCTCTGGTACTATAAGATTTAACATAATACATTAAGCGTCTATTCGGCGATATTTATTTAGTTTAATTAAAATTACAAATATTTCGTAAATTATAATAAGATTTAAATTTTCGAGCAATAGAAAATAGAACTTATGACCGTAATGGAATTTATTAAAACGAGTGCTGTAGTTCCAATTACGTAATAGGTACGAAAGTATGTAACAGATGTTCCATAAATCTCGTTCCCTTAAAGAATAAAGAATGACAAAATACGAAATTAATCGCACAAAATTCAGATTTATCGAAGAGAATCAGCGAAAGTGCTCCGAAAAACTTTTATTTTGCGATCACGAACTGAAACTTGTACATTTAAGTTTGGAAAAAATGCGAATCATTCTAAGTTAGTAATCAATATTTAAAGAAAGGAAAGTTGAAAACAAAATAAATCTTTTTAAAAAAGAAGTTTTTGATACCCTTTTAATGGATTTCATTATTTGATACTGTCATTTGTCTTGGAATCTTTCCTCGCCGCTTTTAATCTACCTGTATTCGTTTTTATCTTTTAGCCACAGAACATTAAGGACACCGACTACTTTTGCATTATTTTTGTTTGTTTTAGTTCTGTATAAATAAAATTATAAAGAGGAGAGTTTTGATTATTTGGATTGCATTGGATAGGCTTTCAATCTACAGGAACAATTTAAAACTTGTCACCATTAAAACCCTATACTATCCCTTATTAATATAGGCTCTAGGATATTTTCAAAAAGTGTATTTTACCTGGGTGAAGCCCAGCCGGGCCGCTCGTTCTCTATAAAATAAATGTAAAGAGGTATTTGTCATATAAATAATATTTATTAGGATTTTGATATCTTTAATAATGATGAGGATGATGAGCAGCGTCGATAAAAGCCTTCTTATGCTAATCCGTAATTAAATTAGTATTGATAAAGGGAATGTACAAAGAGGGTATTGTTTGTTTGGTTTGGTAAACTACGCGGAAGACGCGAGCGCGAGCGCAGCACAATGCCCTCCCCATAATGCTTACATCCCTGAACGATCAATCTTTGGGCTATTACGATGTTTTAGCGCCTTGATGTATTGTTTCAGCCTCAATAAAGTTTTGATGAATTTTCGCTTTCTCCCTCGGCCTTTGTTGAAAATGAGGCGTCGGATATTGATGAATAATTTGACGGCTAAGTAACGATGCTGTAATTATTTAAAGGGTGATATAGAGTTACGTTCTTGTTTATTTAAAAACTTATTGGTGTACGTGCTGTTAAGATTTCGGTTATTTTTTTATAATCGACCTGTGAAAAGATAATCTGAAGACAGCGTTATTTTTTAAATATTTTATCCCCTTATGAAACCTCAGTGAAATCAATTTTCATCACTGGCATTTCTAGACGGATAAAAATGTGTGAGGTTCAAAACCATAGTACAAGGAAAGTTTCTTATAGCCCGATAATACATACGCATCGTATGATTCCTTTGATAGAAATGGGTGATAGTACTTAGCACAAGGTGGCGTGCTGAATTGCCTTCCACAAAAAAATAATGTTACCTAGGCTATAAGTATAAACGTCTGAATAATTTGGCGGTGTTATAGCAAAATAGTGGTTCAATAGAGCGCCTTTACACCTTGAAGATATGTGAAAGACTATAAAAATATAGAAAAGGTTTAAAACTTGTGGGTTGTTGGTTGAAATCCGGCGGCAGCTAGCACGCGACACGGCCCACAGCGCCTTGGTGAAGGCACGTGTGGATACAGAACGCTATAATATTTCATGCATGCGCCATGATTCGCCGTTTTATCGCGATAGGGAAATCGTGAATTCGGGGGAATTTTCTTTATAGTCTCCTAAAAAGTTTTCACTCACATACGGGAACAAGAGAACGCGAGAGTGTAATATCGTCCATTGCCTCCCAAATTTCCTCTCACAATGGTTACAGGTTATATTTTTATAGCGAGGTTTTCCTTTTAGAATTGTTATTGCTGCATATAATATTTTGTTGTTTTTTAATTTTCGTTGTCATAGATTTGCGTTTATATCGCGTCTTTGTAGAAATTAGGGCAAAATTATATTGTTCTTTTGTCGAAAAATATGAAGATAATAGCAAAGTTTATTGTGATAAAAATAAATATTATATTTTGAGTATATATTTACATATCTATAAATAAAGAAAACAGTTAAAACGAAATATAATATTTAGTAAAACGGCATTAGTTTAATTTATGTGACTTAATCCAAAAAAGCGAAAAATTATCAGGTGATCGTGATTGAGAACAATGCGATCAAATTAAAAGGACTCCCAAAATACTTCTAATAAATAGTACCTACTCAAAAATATGCAGGGAAATGGCAACAGAAAAAAAGGCGTTTGAAATGGGAGCGGAGCAGTTCGCGCGGCGGGCAATCCGTTGTAGTCTGCGGTTATGCTCGCCTGACATATCCACGAATCTGTTGTGGGCGAATACACGATAGACTTTTGAATAGAGCCTTTTGTTTCTGAATGAAAAATATTCACATAAAAGCTATGAAGATAGCAATACAATAACTCAATACAAGTCGTGTTTACATACCGCGCACTGTAAGTTTAATGAAGAGTATTTATCTTTAATTACTTATCATAAAGACACCTATGACGTATATTATACTCTGTTAAAGTGTAATATGCATTCCAGGACACAGAGACCATTCAGCTGGATAAATTATCCATAAAATTGTGCGCAATCTGTCAAAAATTATGTTCGTTTAAAAAGAATTCCCCGTTACAACGTGACGAAGTCGTAAAATTCCCATACAAAGAGCATGAACGAAAAATACGAGTCTGGTACGTGATAAAATAATAGGCATTGCGAGCACACGCCTTTTAAAAGAGGGCTTGTGAATGTGTTTGACAACTGGTAGTAATTTTAGAAAAGAATGGACGCGACATGACTGCCTCGCTCACTCGATCTGGTATTACGCGCAGCGAAAACGATATCGCGCTATTTGTTATAAAGTTATGGTAATCTTGACGCCGATCGCGAAGAACAGTTCAGTAAACGTCTTGTATATAGAAATATGTGGTTTGTAGTTTCTTTTTAGCCTATGTGTTGGCATACAATTATAATTTTCGCTTGTAAAATGGCTTTTCTGTGATGGTATTTTATAACTAGACTTTGTAGACACTGGACTGCAACAATGAAGGTTGTGAATTTGAACTCGGAACCCAGAAATGTGACTCAGAGTGAGGTGTTGTTGATAGCTGTTCACATCAATTTATTGAACATTCAAAGCATTTTCAAAATATGTGATGATTACAAACTTGCATAAATCACTCGCAATAATTTTCAACACTCAGATTGGTAAATAGTAGCATAATATATATTTAGTTATAGGACATTTTATAATACAGTGCATGGGTGATTATCATTTCAAAATAAGGCATTTTTTGACAAAAAATTCCCAAACGTTTGAATTTACCTATCTCAAAAATATCTCATTGTTTACATAGCACTTAAAATTGTGAATTCTGATATTCAGATAACAGTGCTGCATTACCCGTTGGTGAATAGAGATATTTTAGTAATAGTGAAGTATTAAAAAGTTTATAGAAATATACATACATAAAAAAATAGGAACAATGTGTTTTGCTTTGATTTTTCGTAGCAATGTAGCAATGTAATGTGTACGTAGTAAATAATAGTCGCGGTAAATATTTGACAAAGACATAATATAAATATTATGTAAATTCATAGTATACTCGTATTGATATCATCATTATAACATATAATAGGCTATTATCGCTTATTATATTTTTTAATGAACTCGCCATATATTTTTAGTCGTTTTTAAAATTTGACCACTTTTCATATATCAGTTCAAACTACAACCACGTTGGGCGGGCCACGTAAAAGGGACATGTTTCCCGTTTCTTTTGCATTTGTGATTTGCGAAATGAATAAATAATACGGTAGGTTTTTGGTCGACGGCTGCCATAAAATGGACGTGATTTGAAACGTCTCGATCACTTTGCAAATGTCAATATAAAGACATCAATCACTCTTACCTGCGAACATTCAATTCTCGAGAGAAAACTGCCAGCCACATAAAAAATACCTTTTTTTAAAGAAGCATTATCCAAATAGACTTTTGTGATCAAGCTCTTAAAAGACTTTTACAACTTTTTCAATAAAAGTGTACTAATGTTCTAGAGGTTATTTCTGCTTCATATTAAATAAATATCGGTGACCTTAATGCTTTAACTATTTTAATATGTTCAGTGAATTGCGTGAGACAATATGTCTGCGTTTTTTATTTATTGTTGTTATGTAAAAAAAAATATCACACTTTGAATGTTCATCTTACAATTAAAGTTTTGCATTGAGAAGGGCGTGGTGACTTGTTTGTAATGCATCAGACGCGGCCGCCAATATGTTCTAAGTCGTCACGGGTTCAAATCCCGGGGCATACCTTTGACATTGCGAAGGCAATTGTGTTTCGATAGTCAATCACAGCGCAGTATAACGGTGAAGGAAAACATAATGGGAAACCTACATACTGTAGCGGTTGGTAAGAGTTTCTATGCATTGTATAAAGTACGCCAACCCGCACTAGACCAGCATGGTGGGCTATATGCCTAATCCTTCTCTCGATTATGGTGGAGGCCCTTGCCTTGGGACGTATATGGGCTGATACACATACAGACTGAAAAGCGACACGTATTTTTTCACGATTTTTTATAACCAATAAAATTATATTGATGATTAACTATAACTCTAAATAAAAACAAAATAAATGCCTTTTGATAAAAAATCATAGAAATTGAGTTTTATTTTGCTCTATTTACAGAATTATTTGGTTGAATTGAAATTAGAGGCAGGTTCATTTCGAAGATTGACACAATTATGTATGTTCAAGAAATATACATGTGTGTGTTTGGAGTATCGCTGTCGTGGGATCCGCAAGTTCATCGTAGTTTATGTTACCCACAACACGTAACACGAATCTTAGCGTAGACGTGTATTATAATACTTGTGGTTCAGTCTATTAATATGTGGCTATTATACATATTACAAAGAGACATGTCAAGTTATTTGTTCTATCAATTTATTTCACACATCGTTAATATCGTGATTGATTTCGACGCCGGCCCTAACGATACATGAAATATTCGCACTCATTAAATCACGTGCCGCGGGAGTGAGTGAGCACTCTAGGCCTCTCATCCAATCACGGCTCAATAAATATATGATGTCGATGGCTTAAATTAATACATTTTTATAAGTATATTGATACAGATCCACAAACATAGCTCTTACAAAATTATTCACATGTATACACTAACAAAAGGTGTATGCAAAACAAATGGTTAATGGGATAAACAATCGGCAATGCTAATTTATTGAACATAAAACAAGAAGGGAGATAAAACGGATTTTTATAATATCTATTTTTATCGAGAACCAATGCTCCAGTCTCAGAGCTCAAATTTACAATTCAATAGAAACTGCACAAGGCTTTGCATGCCAATACGTCCATTTGGAGCACATGCGATCGACTTCACGTTTGAGAGATGAATGAAATCATTCGATTGCAAAATTCCCTTCATCCCGGGACCGCGTATTTTTATTTAGACGTCATTACAATTAGCCTTTTCCCCATATCGAAAAAACATGAATATCTGAGTTAACAAATTCCCATAATCAATTTGATTGCTCGGACATTGGAAGGCAATTGCCATGAGACCATTATTCAATCGAAACGATATATCTCGGCCGTAGCACCGTACTGGAGCGTAGCGATAGCTGGCTCCGCAAAAGTTGGCACGGGTGGCAGCCGAGACCACTGCCAATTTCCATTAGCCCATCAACCAAAACGAAAAAATGCATAGACGATCATTTTTTCATTCAATTAAAATTGGCTGCCAACCAAAACGGTTAGACATTTTCAGGAATGTTACCATATGCCCACCGGTACAATGGTCATTTCTATCGTTTAAACTCACTTCGACATTTATTACATAATAATAAATACTGGCTTTGTAAAAAAATCAATGTTCAAGTCTGCCGAGCTTTTAAAGGGAGTTAAACATTAAATCGTGGCTTTCGTATATTTTTACACTCTACCACTGATTACCGAGTCATTCTCGACAACATTGAAAATCCATAAGCTTTCAATATCGCGAAGTTAACTCAGGTTTTGTTCCCAGTGGTTGCTCGATCTGAATATCAAAAATGTGAAAGCGGTCGTCAGTAACCAAGACACGTATATCGAGACCCTATCACTTCGCTCTTTACTTACTTTCTGCGCGCCATCTGCACATTCTCAACCTAATCCAGTAACAAATTCGATTATGTAAAATTATAGGAACCACACTTTGCTTTGTCGTCTACACAATCGCGTACCTGGACTTTTTTATTAATATTAAAATTTCTAAATAAACAAACGTTTCGTTCCAGTCAGAAATAAAATAATAAAAACGTCTTAAAACTTTAAGCGCTCAAACTTCTTCACTCCAATGAAATCTTAAGAAACTAAATCGGAAAAGTTCCACTATAAAGATTTGAGACTGCAAAAAGTTTCTTATTTAATTATATTTTTTCGAAAATTATTGTAAAACAGAATAAGCATGAAATAAGTTCTAAAATTACGGAGTTAGGCAATATTATGTTTACCGTCAAAGACGAGTAATAGATTTGACGAATCACAACAGAATAATGCTTTCATCCATCATACGTATTTTAACAGAACACACAAAAGCTGTTGTCGAGACCAACTATAACGAATGATATTTTCTTTTCCATTTTAAAATAAAAGAAAAGATTTGACAGTGCTAGAATTGAATGTGATTCTCAAGAAGATTGGCGCAGGGGAGGGTGCTTTAATGGCCTCTTGACAGAATCTCACCGAGCTCTCCAGGTCACTTCGTTACACGGATTGTACGGCCCGTTATGTGTACTATGAATAACCTTAAAAATATCTTTGGGTCTTTGCATGCAGCACTATCGACAATTGTAGTAAAGTAGGGCATGCATAAGCGGATTAGTCCAACAATGCATTTTCCTTCGTACAAATTTCAATGGATTCACAAATGGCATTTCGTACTTAACCGAAAAAGCGCAATAGCTTTTTGTAAGAGCGTTGTTTGTTTCTATACAGGTGTAAAAAGAAGTGAATAAATTAGCTTGTCGGAAAATTAAAACCATGTTTCATGACGTTATTTTTATAAGAGTAGCATTGGACTAACAAGATTGACATATAACCTAATGAAGGTTTTAATATGTTATTTCACATATATCAATATCGTTTTCACTTCATAATGTTTTATAATATGTATTCTGTACTTAAACGGTATTATTTATTTGTAAGTTACAGCATCCCCGCTCAAATATGGTTATCTATACTAACAATATTTTCATATATTACCAGTGGTATTCCGATGTGATCTTGTAATTAGCGTTGCTCTTTAACGTCCACAAAGGACAATCTAGCCAAGCACGTTTGCTTTGTATACGCTTGTATTCATTGATGCAAATACGCCACTTCAATGCCTCCTTTGGGAATGTAGCTTGTTCGATATACTCTCCCGTTGTTGAGCTCAGCACATTAATTCACCACATAAATATCTCTAATGATGAACGTGCGCCGCAAACATATAAACAGCATCGCATTTCATTTTATATATTTGAATAATTTTGTTGTGTAAGCGCGCACGTATTTTAAATTAGGTATATTAAATTAAATTAACAAATAAATGAATTAAAACTCCGAAGATGAGACTAAAATTATCTCTGAAAATATTTTGGAGCATTGAGTTATATTTGAAAATTAAGATTATTAATTATAAATAAAAATGTTTTTACAGCTTACAGCAGGTTTGTAGCAGCTGCAATTACAACTACCAATCTATATAGAATTATAAAGAAAAAAAAAAGTTTTTTTTAATCATAGATCTATTATTATATTTCTTATATTACGTGTATTCTCTAATAGCGGACCACATTAAATAAATAACCCACAACGACAAAAAAGGTTGGGCAAATTTTTTGCTTATCTGTCGTGATTGTGTCATTATGGAGAAGTTAATGTTTCTGAAGCTACGATCACGAACATGGCGCGATGAAGGAGTACAAAAAATAGCGCTAATATTATTAGTTTATTTTTTGATATATTGTATATTGTTTCAAAGGGATTGTCAAGCCAACAAAATGTTGGCCTTGGATTCGTAACGGATATTACTTATTAATTGTTTATTGAACAACCCGTATCTCGTTTACACAGTGTGGTAAAATAGCCTAAACGTCCTGAGTTTCATAGAAGACATGCAAGTGGACCCAAGCCTTGTTTCCCTTCGTTTAACTATACGTCAAATATATCAAATTGGTTTTATCTTTGCTTTACACTTGTTTGTTAAGCATATTGGCTCAACAAACAACATCGCCGGACATGTAATTTTACTGCGAATATATTATATACCATTTACATAAATTAATTTCGTCAATATTATTATTGTGGATATGTATTTATAGATTTCGTAATTGGTAAATTAATGACCGAGTATGGAAAAGCAGCGGTGTAAACCAGTGGTAGATTTGTAAATTTTTATTTGTATTTTCGGCGTCTCTTTTATAAAACGTTGACTCGCCATTTCCTATATTGGTTTAGAACGCTGTGCTGTGAATTCTTGGATTCCATTTTGATTGATATATAGCAAAATTTATGCCACTGCCTTTTGGTGTTTATTTATTTTCTACGTCACAAAGTATCTACAGACACAGCTGTTTCGGTATAACGAAAGTGATTTGTTAAATAATAAACTAATACAGATAATTCCAGGAAACGTATAAATCTATCAATTACCATAGACCTAGTGAATTATTTTTACTATTCTTCCATCCATCCATCCATCCATCAGCCAAAGGAAGTCCACTGCTGAACATAGGCCTCCCCCAATGATTTCCACAGAGACCTGTTGGAGGCAGCCTGCATCCAGCGACGTCCCGCGACCTTTACCAGGTCGTCGGACCATCTTGTGGGTGGACGTCCTACGCTACGCTTTCCGATACTATTCTTCACATACAATAAACTGTATCAGCCCATATACGTCCCACTGCAAGACACGGGCCTCCTCTACAATCGGAAATACTATTGAGAGTGATTAGGCTATGCAGTACAATAAACAGTGTAAATTAATGTTGTATACTAGAAATAACACGAAATATTATTTCCGCTAATAAAAATGATGAACGGCCGTTGTTTCAGGAAAATTATCTCTTAGAGGCTTTGTACATAGGAATTAATAACAAATGAGTTCTTTGCCAATTATTAAGTACACATACTATTACTATTATTAGTTAAATCTTTATTGTACACATAAAAAAATACAACAAACAGAAACTAAACAAAATAAAAGTATACTATAAATGGCGGTATTATCGCTTAGAATGAAGACAGCGATTGCGCCTGTCTCACCACAACAGGAAGCGTGTTCCACAATCGAACTGCTTTGACAGTAAAATACTTGTCCATAAATATCGTGGCGTGCACAGGCATTCTCAGCTTCAGATTCTCGGACGACCTCAAGGACCTCAAATGTGAGTCATGAAGAAAAATAAAGCGTTCTTCAAGATAAGATCGGGTGAGAGGATTAAACAAAATATTGTAAAAAAGAGACGGAATGTGAGTATTCCGACGAAGCCGTATAGGTAACCAATTGAGCTTAGCACGAAACTCAGAAACATGATCATATTTGCGAAGACCAAATATGAATCTTATGCATAAATTTTGAAGATGCTCACGTTTATTTAGTTGCTCTTCACATACTTAATTTTTAGTAAATTTTTTTTTCCGAAAGTATACATTTTAATTTAACTAATTGGTACCACAAACTTTAGTTGCTTATGGTCAATTTGAGTTAAGTATATTATTGATACACATCAACATATAATCATACTAACAGGATAAATCACCAATAGAAAAAATATAATTACTGTTTGAATTTTTTTCTGTGCGTTTGTGCACGCTATTCTCATAATCGGCATTATAGATTTTGGTACATTTATATTTTGTTGAGTTATCGAAGCTTCATGAAAAAGTGTTTGTTTTAGTTCAATCAGTAATAAATAGAAAAAATACGCTGAACACTTAGTTGATCGTTATTTATTTCATAACATGTAGGGGGTAAAACATTGTATAGGATCAGTATTTCTTAAGCTATGAACATGAAAGCCGAAATTACATAGATATTTATCACTGAATAAAAATCACGTATTTCACGTTTTTCTCATTTTGGAAGTATAGGGTTTGGAAGAATATGTAGAACAAATTCATATAACCACATACAAATTTGCAGACAAAAGATATAAATAAATAAATACACTCACCTGAACCCCCTTCTCGAAACAGGATGTTCGGCGCCGACGCAATAGATGTCCATATTTCATAACACACAATTTTAGTTGCACTAAATATTCGACAGATAACCGAAATTTAAGAGTCCGTGCTCCGGAGCACGTGCAACGTTTTTGGAAGCTAGCGCGAGATTGACTTGTGAGACTCGTGTGCGTCTATATAAAGGCAAAAGACAACTAACTACCCTCAACTGCGATATTTGCGATAAAATCATGAAGGATCGAGAATATTTAACCTGTATTGAAATATATATTAAATGGTGTATTTAACAATTTAATACATAGCATTAATACCGCATATACTGATATACGGGGATTCAAAGTTAGTCGTTGGTACTATAGGTATATGACATCTTTGCTTCTGTATTGCACATTTCACTCTACACTATGTCAAAGCCTGTGTGTATATTTCTAATAATTGTATTAAAATCTACCATAGACAGACGGATGCATTATAAAAAGGATATCATTATTGGTGATTCAAAATAATTATTATGTGATCAAAATTTCGGTAAATTATATACTAAATGGAGCTGTAAAGAAATGGAAATTGTTTTTTCACATCCAGAATTCAATATACCTATAATTTATAAATATATTGTAATATAAGAGTCATTTAAGTGAAGTGATAAAAAAGCGATGAAAGTGCTCGCTCCATTGTAACACGTAATAGGTTCTTGTAAACAAATAACTAAAAAAGAAGCCGCGATTATCGCCGCCATTATGTGTTCTTCGTAAGTGGAATTTTATATGCCTCGAACATACGACTACATGTATTGTTAACGCTTCTAATATGGTTTAGTATGAGACTTGTTTTTGCAGTATTATCGAATCGTAAACGTTCTTCTAATGCTCCAGAGCTTATTTTGGAGTTTGACTGAATTCGACCAAAGTTTACCGATGCAAGTAGATAGATGGATAGTTTGAGCACTCGTGCTTGAGTTATGAGCTACTTATAGTTATTCTGATACCGGGTAATGACCATTGTTACTGGGAAATTACTAAGCCTGAAGACTTAGTGTTCACTGATACGTTCGATCTCCAAGAGGTGTATGCTTGAGAGAGTGAATTGCAACATTATCTTGAGGCTAAGCCAAACTAAAAGTTCTGAGAATTTATCAAAAAATAATACTTATTGCAATGGTAATGCAGTTAAATGATAGGCTGATACATAACAAAAGCGTCAATACCGCGAAAACCTGCGTCCTTGCTAGTAATGGAAAAAAAAACTCTTAAAGTTACATTTAGAAGATCTATATTCCATAGTGAATGAGGCGGCTGAAGAAAATGCCGTAAATAAATTTGAAACAGGAGCTATCCTTTCAGCAACAAAGCTAAGAGCAGTGTAGAAGGAATCAAAACTTCCATCAGTTATAGCAACAACGAAACTAAAACATGTCTCAGTTTTGTGGCGTAAACAAAACTCAAAACTCATTCATCATGAAAGTTTAACTTAATGTATGATAATAACTTCATTTTAACGTAATAGTGCTTGTACACGTTACAACTAAGAACAATAGCGCCTATCTGCGCATTGTGTACCGATCAGGTGCTTTAAACTTTTAATAAGGCAAATAGAGCTGGCAGCGATTGCATTTCGATGATAAAAGTTTGCCACTCGTGACTGCCTCAACAGTGTTTCTATTCCATGTGACTTGTCTATCAGTAAAATTGCTGAGCTGATTATAAGGTTTTCCTTCTTTATTTTGATTATATTTTTCTCATGAGCTATCTTTTTGAATTGAGAGCATTAGGCCTGCACTGTGATTTTAGCCTAGACCCTTGCAATAATACTCTCGATTGTAATGGAGTGTAATTCCCAGTAGTGGGTGACTATGGGCTGATATGGTTCTACACTATCTTTGTTGGGCGGGGATAAATGAGATGGCGTGTGATTGGGGGCCCAGTCTTATCAGAAGAGTGCTATGCTCATGCTATGCTGATGATATTTATGATGATGATACCATTGTTTTTTTTTTCAGATGATAGAAGTACGTCCTTCAGTATAAAAGAGTTTAAAGGCTTAAAAACAAACGTGAAGAAAATACGTATTTATGAAGAAATATAGCAGTAAAATATGATACATCGCAGCAAGATAATTTATTATGAAATGCATGTACAATAGCACTGTTCTCAACAGAAGTGTCTGAAAGCGAAGACACAGCTTTAAAAGCTGCCAATTTTCAGTGAAGTTTGTGCTTAAAGAGGGAAGTATTAATAAAACACTACTTTTTGTTTTATTAAATATTTCAACCGTTGCATTATTACCTGTGTATTTTAAAAACGCAATGTTTAAAAATTTACCGATCATTACACAAGGCTTAGCAGATTAAATATTAACACGGACTGTGAATAATCCAGAACACCGAAGGCTAATCAAATCATTTAAAATGTATATTGTTTGCACTTCACTTCATTATGTCGTAGTGTGAATTGCTGCATAATTACAATGTCATCAGCAGTCAAACTGTAAACGATTTTGTACACAAAAGTAGTGATTCAATGTAAATTGCTCGGTGAATAGGTGCTCGCATCTCAATAGGCCATAAACAACGCGACCGTGAATACAAATCGAATATTAGAGCAACGGCCACATGCCACGCGACATTGTCAGTTTGAGGCATATGATATGAGCGATTATTGCTAACGGCTCACATGCGTTTGTGTACCTTGGCATCGGAGCGCTCCGTACTGTGTACCTTACAAACACTAATGTTAATTACGCATTTGTCGCACGTGTCACATAAGCTTATTGCTATACATTCCGTATAATATATATTCATCATATAACAAATTAATATTCATAATTCATAATGTATTTCTTAAAGCGTTGATCAAAGACGTTCTATTTAACTATGCTTAGAGCTCATAAAATTAGTATTTAAATATTTATGATTTAATCTTCAAAGAAATCACCTAACGTTTTAATTCCCAAATAAAATTACATTCTTCCCAATTATTTTATTTAAGTAATTGTAATAGTTAATGATTAATTAAAGATTATAAGAATAAACTGTCCAAATCTCTGTATTCCAATATAATAGAAAGACAGGGGTTTGGAAAAAGAAACTACAGAAACTTAAAAATTCAGTTTTTTTTTTACAATAGTGTTAGTACTATAGGCAACAAATCTGTGCGTAGGAGTGGTGCCGTATGTCAATGAGAGACAGCGTGGGACGTCCCTTATGATAAAAGGGTATAACTTGAAAACGTAGGCGGAACGAACGTAACTTGTGAAGTATATTAGAAACTCATACTATTTTCCACCGAAAACATATTAGTATATAAGTTGCGTCAACCTAATTAATGTTTAATTCTATAATTAATCGATTGATTGTATAAGTAAATTATCACTCAATACTCATGGACGACAGGCATCACATAATGATGCCAGAGATTAATAAAATGTTCACGTAAAGAAACAAAAATATAATAAATTTTAAATATCGTCAACATTCTTCACTAAGACGCAACTTAACGCTATGTTTTAAATCGAATAAATACAAGGGTGGAAAATAATACAGAAATGCGTAAACATCTCGACGCTAGCCAGACAAAGACTAATTTAATTTATTCAAACTCAGCGTGCATACAAATAATTTGAGAAAAACAACTTTCATACCGAACATTATTCTAATCGTGGTTTACAGGAAACAGGCACAAGTCGCGTGTCACATTACTGCTGGCGAGAAAACAGATGGCTGGATTTCATTACAATATCTCAACGAGGCGAAAGGCGAATCGCAGTGGAGACTTGTAATGTTCGTAGATTATACAAGACGTATGGATCCCCGGTTTTGCATTTGATAAAGTGAAATTTCCGAGAACAATGCTTCAAAATTCAATAGAAAGTCTAGCGTTATTTTTAGATGCAATTTTACCAAATTCGTTTTATCTAGGTTTGCTTTTAAGTTAAATGTAATGGCGTATGCTTATAAAGTAGTTATGAAGTATTGTTACTTAGGTCATTTGCTTTGGCATTCAGTTGAAACATTTGAATTAAAGTCACCGAAAATAATAAAACTTAAAATATATTGTTTTGGAAATGTAACGCGGATTTCATAAATAAATAAAGAAAAAAGACTTCTTAATAATAAATTGATATCACATAGTGTGTTTAATTCAATAAACCTTTTTTTATTTCAGCGATTGAAGAAGAGGTGTTGTAAATGACCACGTGCCGAAACGAGGGAACAAAAGACAGTCAGTTTTTTTATTTTGTTACCAAACTAATGCGATTGTGTCGTCTATGCGTATTAATTTTTAGAACAGTCAGCGTATTTAGTCATTGACAATGCAGAAGCTAATCATGTATGTCTTTACGGCTGGCTGCTGATTTATACCACAATGAGTTATTGTTATTCACAGCGTTATAATATTCGATCTGAAACCTTCTACACAATAGTCAGTCAAACTGAGCACAAGCTAAATTTGCTAACAATTCATTGCTCAGTTTCGGAGTTTCGAAGTAACACATCAACTGTTTGGTGTTTCGGAATTTAAGCGTTCATATCTATAGGTGCATGTTTTGTTGATGTTACGGAAAGAGATCTTTGTGTTACAAATTAATGATAAATTATTTGATAGTTTTAGATAATTTAACTAATATATATAGCACCTGATATTACGCCGCTCCTTACAATGCAGGCTCAATTAGGAATGGTGGAAATTATATACCTTGAAGTTCTAGGAGAGATATGTATTTTAGGATTTCTACATTAATAATGTTAATGATGAAAAAATTGTGAATACTGACGTTACAGTAAATAGTCTGCCTTGTGTCTTGGGTTCGCACCTCCGATCTTTGTTTTGTCAGTCACGATTGCTGTCATCTTCGTTATAGCTGACAGTTATAAGATTTTAATGACAAATCCATGTCTATTTCAGATCGTATTTATAGATTATAGGCTTAAAGGATTAACTCAGAACTAATAGAATTGTCAACAAGTCCCGAGTCAAATACAAGAATAATATTTATGTAGACGTATCAATGAATAATACAAAATGAAGTTCCAAAATTACTAAATTGTTAAATAATGTTAACAGCTGACAAATTTCCATGGCTTTGAATAATTGATAGAGTCTGGCGCAAGTTACTGGTGAAATTCCATCTTGATTAGTAAGTAAAGTAGTTTGATCATCTACGTAGATAGGTGAAACTTTCGAAATGAAAACTAAATTCAACCTGATCGATTCACTTTAGTATGCGGGTAGAGTGAAACTGCTTGTGCTGTATTTGTACTTATTGTAATAAAATGCAGAATTTTTATATTCATTGAGTTTTTTTTATAATGTCGCGTCAGCTTGACTATGTAGCATCAGATTATAAGGGAAATGTAATTCAAATAGAATATTTCATCGGATAGAGGCAGACATCTCTTAACATTGACTATAATTATTTATTCTTTATTGTACACGATATGACATGAAATACATAATTAAATTATAAAAAAAAGTATAAATGGCGACCTTATCACTCTAGGCAATGCCTTACAGACAGGGATGGATTTAAGAGTAGTAGAAAGAGAGAACAGCCTAGAAAATAAAGTAAGAATACAACCTTTAAAAAAAAAATTAACGTAATATATGTACACAAACATAATTAGTATAATTATGTCGTTCTACTCGGAACTGGACTTATACATATGACTTAAAAACCCATTACTTATGTACTTATTGTACAAAAGCAGTTATCAAACCTTTTATAATACAGGGTATATCAAGACTGCTACCGAAAACGAAGCCGGGTGGTAGTTTAAGCGACTTCAGACACAATGCAAGAGGAAAAGTTGCAAAAAAAAGCGACAATTTTTTTTTGTAATTTTTTTTCCTATGGCCATATTTGGGTGGTAAATACATTTTTTCCTAAAATAATAGTGTATGCCCTTTTATTTATAAATACTCTAAGGTATAAAAGAGTTTAAATTATTATTTTAGCAAAAACTATGGATTTACCACCCAAAAACGACGATATTTAAAAAATCATAAAAAATAATTGTCGCGTTTCTATACGAAATTTTTAATTGCATTGTGTTTGTAGCCACTAAAACTACCACCCGGCTTCGTTTTCGGTAGCAGTCTTGATATACCCGGTATGTTTAACATGTTCAAGATACACTCTGACAGATTGACTCTTCGCCTGTTACGTCTAACACTTCTTAATTAGTCATTCATTTGATGCATGAAACTCTGCCTTTCAAAAACAAACAAAGCTTGTCCGTCTTTATTATTAAGTTTAAATTGTAGTCATTAATTGGAGAGAAAATGAGCGGCCCTCTCGATTTTCTTTCAGGTTTGAAAGATAAGGTATTAGCTTACCAGTAACTTTTGTCAAAATTTATACTTGAATTTTAAGGTGTCTGCCTGAGACAGCTAAAAGCAATTATGTACATTAATTCGGCCCTAATTTATACAAGTTAAATAACGGAAATTTTAAAACATCACTAAATCCTATAAGGGATTAAGTATAAAACGTTTGCACGACATAAAAATGTCACAACATGCTATTTTATAAATTACAAAATGTTCATATAAAAAAGTCGTAATAATGTCAACAATAAATACACCATTACCGTTAAAAAGGCAATAACTGCAGGAAGTATAAAAACCTGATTGAGCGAAGTAGATAAACGGTAATAATGAAAATAAATGGGTTAGTGGCACCCACTTCCGATACATTAATCAAAGCTGTAAAACAGTGCGACATTGATCCCGGCATTACTTTAATTTTATGCGTTAAAGCGAACTAACAGCCGAATTTGGTCTCGTGGAGTATATAAAACGAAATTATTAGCACCTAGGCGTTAGTGAACTGTGGTGCAGTTTTTGTCAGTTCCATATTTGCACATTAGCATTTCCGCCGCGTGGGAGCGGGAGTCGACATCGCTAACGTACGGCAATACAGCCCCTTATTTATGTAAACGTGGAAATGTAAATTAATTTCGTCGTTTATGATATGAGAATTTTTGCTGGTCTTTCGCGAAATTACAGCACGTTACAGGGAACGGGAGTCGAGACGCGACGTGACGATGTGACGCATAACACGCTCGTTCATAACTCGGAGGGGAAATTAATTAATTAGACGCAATTCACGGGCTACACGCATGCAAGGTATTTATGTATACATTTTTATATAAGATGTTATGAAATCCCTGCAAATATTACATGTCGAGATATTCTTTACGCTAGTTTTAGACTTAGAATTTCTTATAATTATGCCATCGTTCTTTAAAATAAGTCGTATTAATTAACTAAATATTTATTTAAAAAGGTTTTTCATTCATCCAAAAAAATGATTATGATTACACACACAATCTACATGAGCATTTAAAAATGAATTGAATGACATGAAACGGCCACTCTGGAACTTTGCTAATATGTGCCCAACCTCTGTCATCTCGTAAAATAATGGTGATAATATTTGAAAAGTTTCACTGGGTGGGCCCATTTTAATATTGCGAAGAATTTTGCTTACGGCAATAACCACAAAGACTTCAAAAGTTACCGATTTGCAATTCTAGTTTACCAGTAATTTACTACCTATTGTTTTATTAAATACATTCTTTGTTTTATTCATAATATATATTTAATGGCAAATCTGTCCTGGACAAGAAATATAATTATTTGATTGTTCTGTCTAACAATAAAGGAGGTTAAGGATAAAAAATAAACAAGCGGTTCGTATAAATGTAACAAAAAATTCGATCAACAAAATTACAACGTTACAAAATTAGAAATACTTCGCACCAGTAAAAATAAAAGTTATGCTTATGCTTTATTGAATACGAAAGGTAAAGGTCGGTAAATCATGGAGAAATTTTAATTCAACCTTCGTCTACACAAGATAATTAATATTGAATATTTGAATCCAATTATGTAAAGAGTAAAAGGTGAAAGATATTGAAAATTTATGCGTGAATATTATTATAATTTATTTATTACTGGATCAGTGAGGTTAAGGAGCAAAGAGTTTACCCTATGAAATGTAGTCAGCAACGACTATGGATTATTTACGATATTGAGGAAATCGCAGGCATATCGTTTAAGGTTGCGAATAGATTAAGTGAGGGGGAGGGGGAAAAAAGTATATTTTGGTCTTCGGATTATATTCACTTTTCGCATTACTTATTGTTTGACGCTATAGTATAAAACAATAGAGCCAATCCATTCATATTGTTCTTTTTTGTTTATTCAATATTTTTTAAGGGACTTTTATACTTATAGAACATACATGACAGTCCCATCGTACCTTATAAATAAATATCTACACATCAAAGTAAGAGAATTAAAAAAAAAGCATAAACCAAATCTAACATTCCTCAACAACCAATAATTAAATTGAAACAAACTAAATACTACAGAAAACAAAAAGGTACTATAGTAAAAAAATTGAATCGTAACATTATAAACTTAACATATTTAACACACTCACAGTTTGAATTCAGACAAAAAATTCAACAAGAATTGTAGAAAATTCGTAATTTTTCTGGCCTCTATCCATTATATAAACAAGCAAAAAGACTATTAATAATATCACCCTCTTTAAAATATGTTACAACAACCCGAATACATTCTTCAAATACAAAAGTGCATATTAACTTAATCTTAACATCCAACTCGGAAATCGATGTACAAATTTCTTTAAATCTATCCATAATGATTTTCAAACGATTTAATTTATTTCTCTTTCCAGTTTCTTCCGTATTTCTTCTTGCGTCTTCAGACTTATAAGCAATTGACTCCTGCTTGTCTATATAAACTGACTCTCTTTTTAGATTTCTATTTTCCGCGCGTGTCCATGAATTTTCACCTAAAATTGGCGAATTCCTCTCACATTGTTCCTTCATATAATTTTTGTTTTTGTTTTTACAGCAAGATATCATATTATTACTATAACGACTACCTCCCTCCAACACATTCCTATATGATGTTTTCTTATTATCTTGAGGTTTATTTGTTAACTGCGCACTTTGACTTCTCAAATTGTCGAGTCTCTTACATACAGCCTTTTTATTCACAAACATCGACAAAGCTTTTCTATAAGTGCAGTTTTCTACACACATAATCTTTCTTATAGCCTTTACTTTTAAAAACATAGGACACGACTTATTCAGGGCCATGTGCGCAACCTTACAATTTAAACATTTAAAGTTGGTGATTTCACAGTTTCTATGACTCTCCCCACATTTTGTGCACAAAATCTTTTTTGTTGGACAAAATCTCAATACATGGCCATATTTCCAACATCCAGAACATTGGGTAATAGGAAAGGTGTATGGTTCAACTTTTATCCTACAGCCATATATATAATCACACGGAAGTAAGATCTGACTTTTAAAACAAAGCCGTACACTCTCACTGTTTACCCATTCTCCATTATTAGTTAAACGTTTCAATCTCCTTACTGTAACTACCTCTTTTTCATACTCCAAACTACTAAAAATTTCCTCATCATTCGTCTCCAAATCAATTTGTTTTATTACTTCATATGATAAATTTACTTCATTCAAGACTGACATCTATAGCCCATGGTTTTAAATATGCATAAATTAATGAGTTTCTCTCATGGTTTCTCTGCATTTATTTTGTCTTCAAAGTACACAAGAACCCTGTAAGGAGTTTTATAATAAATCTTTAATATTTTGTTAACATCCTCCTTTTTCAACAACTTTGGTGGCGTCGTGTGCCGGGTCGGTCACTTCCCTGTAGTATGGTTAAGGAGGCCGATGGCTGGCACATGCGTCATACTCGTGAACGGTTGCTGCTTGCGTAGACTGGTCTATCCGATTTACTTACATTGTAACAGATTGATTGATGGAGTATATAAGGCTTTC
This sequence comes from Hyles vespertilio, assembly GCA_009982885.2. NCBI lineage: Eukaryota > Metazoa > Arthropoda > Insecta > Lepidoptera > Sphingidae > Hyles > Hyles vespertilio. Next base: position 12,657,314 of record CM042809.1, on the reverse strand, counting down.
GCAATTATTCACTGCTTTAGCGAAAAAGAGTATACTGATTCTTCGTTCTGGGCGACTTCGCTTCACTCAGCCATAGTAATTATAATATAATAATATTAGTATCAAAACTATTTATTGTAAATTTACAACAAATTATTATTTAACTGCTCTGATTTAAACCAACTTGTAAATTTTGTAATAATTCACTACATTGTAAACTGGTTTTGAAAAGAGCAACACTAGAGTTTCTTGCCCGTTCTTCTCTAGTGAAAACCGCTTTCCGAACCGGATGGTAGATAAAAAAATGACAATCTAAACGATGTTGAACGTTTTAATGGATTCAATAAATTATTTTCATTTTCATTTGCCATACCAAATTGTTTCAACAAAACCTCCTATGCCGTAATGCATACTATTTTTTGATCATCATAATGTACTATTGACGAGTTATGCTTGACATTTGACAGATCAGATTTACTGGTGGTTGGTCTCTTATACCGGGTATCTCAAGACTGCTACCGAAAACGAAGCCGGGTGGTAGTTTTAGTGGCTACAAACACAATGCAATTAAAAATTTCGCCTAGAAACGCGACAATTTTATTTTATGATTTTTTAAATATCGTCATTTTTGGGTGGTAAATCCATAGAGTTTGCTAAAATAATAATTTTAATTCTCTTATATCTTAGAGTATTTATAAATTAAAGGGTATACACTATTATTTTAGGAAAAAATGTATTTACCACCAAAATATGGCAATAGGAAAAAAATTACAAAAAAAAATTGTCGCTTTTTTTTGCAACTTTTTCTGTTGCATTGTGTCTGAAGTCGCTTAAACTACCACCCGGCTTCGTTTTCGGTAGCAGTCTTGATATACCCTGTATGTGAGAGGCCATCTGGGTAGGTACCACCGCAATATCTATTTCTCCCGTGAAACAATACTGCGTAAATGCACTGTTGTGTTTCGGATTGAAGGACATTGTAGCCAGAGTAACTACTGGACATATTGAGACTTAACATCTTATGTCTCAGGATGGCGAGCGCAGTGGAATGTTTCTACTGTTTATGAGCGGTCGTATCGCTTACCATCAGGCGAACGGCTTGCTCGTCTCGTCATTCATTGCAATAAAAAATAAAATAAAAAAAAGATCCTTTTCTGAATTATGATTTTTCTTGGACAAAATTCTTGCAAATCGTTTATTTTTTCTACTGACCGTTGTGAAACCATCATCATCACCTACTGTGTCCTCACTGTCCTCCCGGACTCTCTTTTCCTGCGTCCTCTGAATTTCCATAGCATCACTATTATATGGATGGATGGAGTCATCAAAGAGAACATTATTATCGATTTCACTCATTAAAATACAATTTAAGAAATTAAATACTATTATTTATAATATGACACATGTGCTCGTGACAGCGACTCACGCGAGAATGATATTGTTCATAAACATCATTAATTCACTACTCAAAAGTCATCAAAGAACAAAATATGATAAACAAAACACATTAATATTCCACGAAGATTCAATTATGACACTGTTTCCATTTGCAGCATACGCGCTAGTGACAGGATTCGACAAAACGTAATATAGTCGGGTTCAGTCCGTGGTGTTAATAAGTGAGATCATTTTTTATCAGGCTTCCGAGTGAGGTTTCGCAAAGCCAAAACAATAAATCACTGGTGCGGCGGGTTGCGGCTTATTATTTCGGGCCATACACCAGCCGCCTTTTCTGCTAACTAACCAACGCTCAGCAGAATGTTTTTTCTTCGTCTCGTTGGTACGTATACCTCAGTCCTTTTCGCCAGTTATTAATTAACTGTGGACGTGGACCGTCCGTGACATATTATATCAAAAAATAATCACAATGGCCGCACCAGGCACTTCACGAGTTTCTCAATTAGTTTGATTAATATAAATGTGCCCTTTGTTTACTCAATATTGTGTATTGTAAGCTATTGTTTAGTACCGATCTGGGCCGGCGATACATTCTTCGTGTTTATTCTTCCGTTTCATTCTCTTTTCTAATTAACTTTGTTCCATTTAGGACAAATATATAGATTGTATATAAATTGTATAGATTATTTAAGTAATCAATACTTTGGTAACAATATAATAATTTATGAATATTTATTTGACATAAACCATTAATAACGTTACTCATCCCAACCATTTGACAACAGAAAATATTTTTGTCCTAAATCCTTGATGTATTACAACTATTTATGTATGAAGAATCGATATCCCACCTAAACCGTATATATGGCTCAGGTGTATCGATAAACACGTCAAAATTGCACTCAGCAATACAAACTCATCACAAATATTATATAGAGCGTATAAAGTGAATTTATTAGCACTCCGCGACAGCTCATGGCGCGCATCACGCTTAGCAACTTAGTAACCGCCTATATATATTGTAGCTTCATCTGAAATAGATTATTCGTCAGGAAATCGATTCTCTAGATAGTTGGGACCGAGACTAACAAAACCGATATATTTTCCGACACTTGAGCTCTCAGGTAATTGTGGCAGAAAGTTTTCGAACGTGCTCACAATATTGATGAGGCCCGCCACCGTTCGTGCTTTGTGGTCTAACTTACATCTAACTATAGACGTAGCGGGGAATGCAGTGGCTTCGTGTCGCCTCTGGATAAATAATAACACTATTAAAAAAGGGGTTGCAGTGATTAGTTATTTGGTGTTATGATTTTACAAATAATCTTTTTTTGATCACACTTTGTGTCGCGTTACGTATCTGTTTGTAGATGACATCCTACAGTGATAATATGTGTATAATCATTGCGCATTTTTTCGCATGCATTGTAAATATAAGTATTAAAAATAGTTTACAAAATTTATACGATTCAACATAAGCAGTCCATAATTTTTTCTTTTCTTCTTCGGCATAAAAACCTAAATTGATGTATTGAATGAGCTCATTAAAAAGTTGCCATAGGTGCACCAGTATAAGACACATATTCATAATAATAATATAGCCCAGTAGGCCAATGAAGGTCAGATGTTCCCATGTGGCAATTGATGAAAAATATCAAGGTAAGTTTATGCGTGAGTAGATTTCTACAGCGTTTGAGAAACCCGATCATGCGAGAACAGTATAGCATCCCCCACGTAGGGGAGATTTCTTTGTTCTTTGATGGCACGGTTGTTCAGTTGCGTACATTACTAAAGTGTTTTCTTTATGACTTATGCCGTGACTGAGCACGCGGTCCTCTGATAGTAGGCTATTTCCGTCACTTGAGAAATTATCGGTGCATTGCGTGTTTTAAAGAGGTTAGGGTTTGAAAAAGTAAATATCAACTACATTGACCGAATCAAACGGAATATTTGAAATGTCACTTAGCATTGGTTTTCTGTCACGCAGCGTGGTTTTACCACTTACAAAATCTATGTATCGGTTGCATCCAAGGTTGCATCTTTAAAGTCATACACATAGTTGAGTATAAATAACATTTATTATCTGTATCAACCCATATACGTCCCACTGCAGGGCACGAGCCTAGTCTACAACCGAGAGTACAATTGAGAGTGGTTAGGCCATATAGTCCACCACGCTGGCCTAGTGCGCGTTGGCATATATGATTTATTATACTTATTTTTTTTTTCTATCAAAGCCTTGTTTGTTATTGTTTGGAAATCCTGGGTTGGTACCATCGCAATGTCTATTTACTATTATAATCCTTAATATTAGTCATGATGATAAACGAAGTTTTAAGATAGAGAAATATGTATTTAAGGAAGAATATAAATTTAATAAATATAATACAAACGAACAACAATCAACCCTTTTCTCATATTCATATACTTTGCCAAAACATGAAATTGAAGAAGTTTTGTTAAGACCAATTTACGCCAGGCGACGCGTCAATTTCAAAAGCATATTATGAAGAAATAAAATACCTATCTCGACACGAGTAGGTATGTATTATTTGTTTATGAAAAAGTTGAGGTAGAGTTGAGAGAGAGAGTTGAGTTGAGAGATATTATATTATTTTGTCTTAATTACCGTTGTTAATTAAAATATCAAAGTAAAGAAACTTTTGTCTATCTGCGAATAAAATTAACAATCCGTTGAATTGAAAGTATTTCAAAACTGATAAATTACTTGCATAGTATTAATTATATTTAAAACAATTACTTCCAAAACAAAAGAAACGGTTTATTTCTTCTCACTTTTACGTTACTTTTACATATGGTTCATACAATTTCTAAAGCGTATTAGAGGAAGTATGTAAAAATTCAGTTGAACAGTGCTGCCCCTAGGAAATAAATTGCCGCGTACATCCACTATTTGAGAGCATGGCTTCTAATATTGAGTGCTTTTTAAAAGCAGAATAATACACTATATTGCCAGCATTCACCTTTATAATAGAACTGATTAAAACTTGGTAGAAGTTACTGATGTTTTCCCTTTATTTTGTAGGTTATTATGTTACTTATAATATGTTTTTTTTTAAATAGTCTTTTGTTACAATAAAATGAATATTTTGAAAAATGTTTTCTTTCTAAATGATCTAATTCTAAAGTAAAATTTAACAAGGCTATGTAGCATTTTAATTTTCTTATTTAAAATAAAAGGCTCTTTACAAAAAAAATAAGGCGTCTTTGGAGGGAATAGTTGTTAGGCGTCGACCGCACCGGTATGATCACCAAATTGGTGTCAAAGGTCAGGTCAACAGAAGTGAAATGAATATTTATTTGCATGAATATTGTTAAATAAAGATGTTAACATATTTGTTCTATGGTTTCTCACAATCTGACAGAATTGACGTGCAAATATTTCGAATAACTGGTTTTCATTATTTTTAGAATTGTATATAATTACTAATAGAAATAAATGGGCAAATAAAACAAAGCAAAAATGTATGTAGAAATTGATACACATGTATGAAGTGATGAAATCAATCCGTGCTAAATGTAGATGTTTAGTTTCTGTTGACGTCTATGGGATGGATACTGGTATGCCGTTATATATCGATCTGCTTGAAAATAGGTTATGTTTTGCTCGTACAAGGAATAAGTTCAATTTATTTGTAGGATGGCTTTGCTCGATAGACAGATGGCTTAATAAAGGTTGTACAGTACTGGCGGCTACGAGGAACACAAAACCGCAGTTTGTGGAAATATATGGATGAGCCTATGTCCAACGGCCGGATTTCGAGAATATGTGAAGAAGAATGGGGGCTCTTAGCTTTGTGAATATCTTGGTTAATTACAAGCTGAGGTGAACTCTAACTAAACTCATTTGCAAAAAAAACGGGCACCTAAGCAATGAACCATTTCAAATGTTACTATTGGTTTGTTTGATAATTATAGGTAGTTTTACTTTGACAATTTTGTAAATTAATAAGCAAATAATCGTTTTCGTCAGTATTATCATAACATTTTGATAAAATATATGGGTTTTAATGCTAAAGTTCACTAGTAGTGTATGCTCGCTAGTAGTGCATATGCTCGTGAAGTAAAAGTTAACAAAGATTTTTGTTTGTTTTTTCTTTAATAAAGTAAAAGCAGATAAATGTTTAGTGTCGAGTGTGACCCCCTCTAGCTGAAATCACAGCTTGAATTCGTCTGGGTATGCTAGCGAGGATATCCCGGATACTTGCTTGCGGAATACGTTCCCACTCCGCGGTAATCACATTCTTCAGCTCTCTGATGGTCTGCGGAGCCGGTTGTACTGATCTCACGCGTCGTTTCAGAACGTCCCAGACATGCTCTATAGGATTGAGGTCGGGACTTCGAGCTGGCCAATCCAAACGACGAATGCCGACCTCTTGCACATACGCTTCCACATCGCCAGTCCGGTGGGCGCGAGCGTTGTCGTCCATAAAAATTGAGTCTTCGCCTAAAGCGGCCAATGCGGGTTATGCACGAGGAATTAGAACTTCCGTTATGTATCGATGTCCAGCCAGTGAGCCGTTTTCAATGAAGACTACCTCTGTACGATCCATTGAATTTATTCCTGCCTAAAACATAACAGAGCCCCCACCATAAGCTGTGATTTCTTCAAAACAAGCTTCTGCAAAGCGTTCTCCTCGTCTTCGTAGCACTCGCCGACGTCGATCTTCACCGAACAGAGATATCCTGGCTTCATCGGAGAACAATACCCTATTCCAGTCTTCTTGAGTCCATGACTCACAATTTCGGGCAAACCTAAGCCTGGCAACTCTGTGCTCACGGAGTAACTTAGGGCCGCGGGCCGGACGATGACTGCGTATATTGGCCGCGAGAAGCTTCCTCCTGACCGTCCATAGACTAATATGCACATTTCTTACTTTTTCGAGGTTGTTCTTAAGGTCCACATACGAAGAATTGCGATTTCTCAATGCGCGACTCACAAGAAAACGAACATCCCGTGCTTGGGTACATGGTTTTCTTCGAGAACCATGCCTTCTCTCGACGGAACCGGTGTCTTGATACCGCTGCCAGGTCCTTTGAACCGTCGAGCGAGTCACACTTAGCCTCTGAGCCACGAAGCATTGGCTGCCCTACCCTCTTCGAGGGCAGTAATTTTCAGGGCAATAATTTTGGTAGCTTTTACCACTTTCTCTAACATTATTGAGACACAAAACAGCAATAAATGAAGCTTTGACAATTAAGAATATGAAATAAATTCATAAAAATTGACTAAAAGTTATGAAAACCGATATTATCTTTTGGAACTTCGCACCAAAAATGTAGGATAAAAAGTGGTTTTCTGTAAAAACGAGCATCAAACGAAAATTTGAATTTAGAACGTACTGTTTTAAACACCACGGCATTTTTAAAACCGGCCAGTAACATGTACAAATGATTGAAATCATTTTGGTACCGTATTTTTTTAAAGAAGAATCAAAATTAAATCCGTCCGTTTTTTTTTTGCAAATGAGTGTATATATACAGGGTATATCAAGACTGCTACCGAAAACGAAGCCGGGTGGTAGTCTAAGCGACTTCAGACACAATGCAACAGAAAAAGTTGCAAAAAAAGCGACATTTTTTTTGTTATTTTTTTCCTATGGCCATATTTGGGTGGTAAATACATTTTTTCCTAAAATAATAGTGTATACCGTTTTATTTATAAATACTCTAAGGTATAAAAGAGTTTAAATTATTATTTTAGCAAAAACTATGGATTTACCACCCAAAAATGACGATATTTAAAAAATCATAAAAAATAATTGTCGCGCTTCTATGCGAAATTTTTAATTGCATTGTGTTTGTAGCCACTAAAACTACCACCCGGCTTCGTTTTTGGTAGCAGTCTTGAGATACCCGGTATATTGATAAAATTGAAATTTTAGTGAAACTATTTCACTAGATAGTAGTATTGATTTCTGTAGTATCTATGTGTAAAATATATGAATAAAAAATATATTGAAAAAAAAACAATATAAATTCAAATTCACGTGGGAATAAATATACAAAAAATAATAAATAAAGAGGCCAAAAGTTAACTGACGACCGTTAATTAAATATTCCTGAATAAGCTGGTTTGAATACAAATAATATTTAGGTTATATTTAATTGCAGCCGACTGAAAAAGTGCTAGCTTGATTTCGTCAAGAAAAAGGCAATGCTCTTACAAATATGGTCGCTGAAAATTGAGCTGAAGAAATTCTGTCTTAATAATACAATAACGGGTAGCAGGAGACTAATTAAATCTATTTATAGATTAACCAACTCACTTTTCATAGAATTCAGTCTTTGCCAGACAAAACAAAGCCGGGATAAACATAGGAAAGGTTCAATGATATTTTATACAATTGAATTTTTCTATCGCAAATTATTCGTATAGCAACGGTTAAGGTTTCGTATAACGTGCAAAAATTGCACTTTCCGGAAATTTATGCTCGCCTCGATGCTTACCGCGAACGTACCTTGCAGCTCGCGCATGAGTATTCGGATTGGAAAATAGAAATACAAACTTTATTTATTATTTCTCAAATATTTTATTCAATTTTCAAATAAATAAACATTTATCAAAACCGATTTTGTACATTCGAAATAGAAATTCGCGTGAGGAATTCACATTTACATAGATTGTTTTGAGCGTTATATTGTGCGATTTAGAAAAATAAATGCAAAAACCCCGTGACCCGTCCGGCTGTATGGCAGTGCGCTGTTGATTTGCGTTGGCAGCTATTGTTTGCGTGGATGGACTGAGCTGGGCCGATAAACTAGACAAAAATTACAAAACTCCAATAAAACTGTAGTAGCGTTACAGATCACCGGGGTATTTCTATCAAAGTTGATAAGTTAGTGGCAAACATTATGGTGAATTATGAAGTAATTTTTTTTAATGCATTGAATGGCGAGTTGAATATGCTATTCGCCTGAGAGTAAGCAATTCGAAAGCTCATGGATAAAGAATGGATGGATAGAGTAGCAAAATGAAAGAATATCATTACAAAGCAATGCTTGACCTTCCACTGCACTCGCCATCCTGAGACATAAGATGTTAAGTCTCAGTAGTTACTGTCGCTCCAATGTCCTTTAAATCGGAACACATCATTGCATTTAAACTGCTGCGGGAAAATAGACATTGCGGTGGTACCTACCCATACAACATTTAGAAAAATTAATTATATAGATACATCATTAATTTATTTAACATCACTCGAAATAGATTTTCCATGATTTTTACAAAATTAATATAAAGTCCAACACGCTTTGGCGCATTTTTTTTTTTTATTGCTGTGAATGGCGAGACGAGCATGCCGTTCGCCTGATGGTAAGCGATGCGACCGCTCATGAACAGTAGCAAAACCAAACAACATCTTGAACTATAAAGCAATGCTTGGCATTCCACTGCGCTCGCCATCCTGAGACATAAGATGTTAAGTCTCAATATGTCCAGTAGTTACTCTGGCTACAATGTCCTTCAATCCGAAACACAACAGTGCATTTAAACTGCTGTTTGACGGGAGAAATAGACATTGCGGTGGTACCCACCCAGGCAGCCTCTCACATATGAGAGACCTACCACCAGTAAACGTGCATACGTTGCATTTTTGGAATAGTTTCCGAAACTGGATGTTGATCCAGCTGTATCGTAAACAACACAAACCACAACCCAACAGGAGAAGGTATCCCCTAAATTTTCCATCAAAACTTTGTATAAACCAGTACGCAAATGTTTTTCGATGAAAGTATGTCAGAATAAATATGTGGAGACCAATTATTATATTAATTAAGATTAAGTAACCAAATAATAATTATAGCAATAAACCGGGAAGTAACCAAGTGGAAGTCAAAGTACACTATATTGAAAATGAAAATAAAGAAAGTCTGTATTAAATATTAATATTAAGTATATTTTGATTTGTAAAATTTTAAATTATCACTTTTTAAATAGAATCAGAAAAAATTGAAAAATCGTTTTATTTTCCAGATAAAAACTTAAAGGCTACCAACATATTTTTTGAATCACTTTTATGCAACCAAGTACTAATGATTTCTGAACGATTATTAGTTGCTTACATCGCTTGATATTGTAGAAAATATAAATAATACGGATCAAAGGAAAATCATGCATACCAAGAATTTTGTACATAATCTCTTATCGTAACATACAACGCTATTATTCGTAAGAGGCATTTGTATACTGTTTCTAAATCTACAAATCCGTGTTGGGGAGGCTTAACCTTATCTGAGGAATAAAAATGAGTGTTCGTTGTCGTTTTACTTATCTTTTGTGTTTGTGCCGATCTTATAATACATTGTAACATGCAAAGTGTTATACATTGCTATAGCTGGTAGAAGGATAATTTAATCCTCCTCTATACAGTGAGAACCGTAAATAATTTAGGATTTTTGAAAACTTGAATCATTCAGGTCACTCTAGGTCAAAGGTTTAACTTCTGTATGGTCAGTTTTAGACAGGCTGGTGTAAAGGTTGAAATAAAACATTTTTTTACAAATTATATCGTGGATTTGATTGTGGTCAAAGGGGAGACACGAAAGCTGCAAAGTAGTAAATGACGGGAAATAAAATATAAAAAAAATTAAACAAATCCGCTATAAAATTCCTAAAAAGAAATAGTTTTATTTTAATGTGTAATAATCGCGTAAATCTAAGAATCCATTTTATGGTATAATGGTATCTATCGGAGATCTCTTGCCGGTGGATATTTGAATTCCACTCCATATTTAAAACGGATAGGTTTGAAACATTATTTACCATATAAGCCTGATCATGTTAAGTTTTGTGGCGATCTCTGTATGAAAATATCTCTATAATTATATATCGATACTGTATTGAATAAAAGAAAGAATTCAGTATTGAGACTTAGAAAATATCGATTGCTGGACATACGACATAGTAATCGATTTCCTCAAAGTAATGTTTCATGTGGCTTGCCTACAGCGAGTGCGGCGTTTATTAGATCATTTGTTCAAGTTGCGCGCCTGTCATATGTGCTTTCTATCTCCGATGCTTTTCCGTTCTTTATTGATTTTTTTACGGATCTGTAGTTGTTTACGGGTCAGTTGGTAGATATTTCTATTCGTATCGTTTCGCTAGAGTGTCCCGATTTTAAATAAAAAATGGGTATATTTGATAATAAAAATCTTCGTTCCTTCAACATTTTCAAGTATATACATTAATAAATAACGAGGATAATCGTTTAGTATTGTTTGGTTAAATTAAAAATCAACTGAATAAAAAATCAGTAATGTGGTTTAAATCCCAAATCTGCTAACAATGTAATAAGTTGTATCCCAGTAATTAAATTTTGAAAAATCCCAATTGTTTGAATCTGTAAGGTCATATTTCTATTTATTTCACAATGCACTTAAGACCTTTGTTTGTTAGGTATACGTCTGCAGCGGGATTGGATCGGATGAACAAATAAATTCTTGTCCGCATGCAAGTAATCTATCTGAAAATATATGACGCAGACGCTATGCACGTGAATCGAAATACTCGTATGCATGTCTCGAGCAACCGAGATTTGTATGTAAAAATATTTTTAATAATAAATACACCCAACATTTACGAATATAATCCCGATTGCCCAAGAAGATACGTGCATTATTTGTTCTTATCTGGAATTTTAGTTCACAAATCGAGACACAAAATAATATGTCTATACGGTAAAATTGTTTTGTGCAAGAGTGAAATTTTCGTTTTCTGGGTTAGAGCTTTATATAACCATGGGTCTTTTAGTTCAAACATAAAGAAACAAACAAAAAGGCTGGTTATAATTGATATTAGTATCTTTCTGGATGTTATTGCAGTAATCATCTGTATTATCAGTAGTGATTGTCGTATTTTTTTGCTTTTTTCATTGCACTGCATGGCGAGACGAGCGTACCGTTCGCCTGAATGCAAAACCAAACAACACCGCAAATTACAAAGCAATGCTTCCTACTAGTATTAAATGAATTGGAATTTTCGTTACTTTTTAAATACCAATGCTTAAGCGGTCCGTCAGTTGCGCTGTATTTGAACTCATACAAAATGTATGAAAACGATCGCATTTTTACACATGGTATCGTGCGTGACGATGCATCTTTTGTGCATGTGTTTTACTGGGTATCGGATTAATGAAATTTGTATGAATCAAAGCTATAAATATCTTATTTTCATCATATCATCATCATATCACGCGTGCTGGCTTGCGAAGCCATAGCTTGATGGTCCACACCATCCCGGCGCGAACCAAACGGTTCTCAAATTCGTTTCTGTGCCGCACCGTCAGGCTGTGGAATTGTTTGCCGGCGCACGTGTTCCCTCCTTCCTACAATCCTGGGTCCTTCCGCCGTGGTGTGAAGAGGCACCTAAGCAGGCCGGCATAATTGTTTCCATTGGCATGGGACTGCCGTCCGATGCCAATGGATACTTTGCCTGGGCGGCATTGGCACTTTCCATCAGGTGCAATGCCGCCATTATGCCAGGCCATTATAAAAAAAAAAAAAATATCAGCCACAGGAAGTCCACTGCTGAACATAGGCCTCCCCCGAGGATCTCCACAATGACCTGTTGGAAGCGGCCTGCATCCAGCGACTTCCTGCAACCTTAGTCAGATCGTCCGTCCACCTTGTAGGCGGGCGTCCGACATTTCACTTGCCTGTACGTTCTTCTCTTATTTTGTTCGTGAAAAAATAAGACACTAATAACTTTTCATCATTTTGAAGACATAGTTAAAATAAATATTATTCTAAAATAAAATTGTATATGCCACCAGTTACACACAATATATTAAATTCATAATATGCTTCTACTTTTATCAGCTCCAGGTTTATCTCTCATAGGCAAGAGAAATTCTCTTGGAGAATTTCATTCATTCACTCTCTTCTTAGTGCACATTTCAGTTTCTCTTCATAATATTTTTTTAAATCTGAGTTAAAAAATGATCTTGTTAATACGCTTTTATTAGCTTCAGACGTATGTATGTTAGTATGTTAATATGTAACAGTATCTTATCGGAATAAATTCATTTTAAATTCATTATCAATTATTTTTACTTTTTTAGTTGGATATCTTATTAATGCGTGTATTTTTAGTTTTTTAAACTATTATTTATTTTTAGCTAAAGGGTTCTATAATAATGCTTTGATTGCTTGACAGCCTCCGTGACGCAGTCGGTTAGACGCCGCCTGTGAAACGAGTGGCCGCGGGTTCGATCCTCGCACCGAGACAAATGTTTGTGCGGCGCACAAATATTTGTCTCGGGTCTGGGTGTTTGTGAGACCGAAAAGTCTCTCGTAGTTCCTGATACCCACCACACAAACCCGATCTTAATGGGGGTCACGACTATGTATGTGACTGTTGGGTGTTATTTATTTTTTTATTTTATTTATTTGGTAAGATGTTACTGGTGGTAGGTCTTTCATATGTGAGAGGCCATCTGGGTAGGTACCACCGTACTGTCTATTTCACCCGCCAAACAGCAGTATAAATGCACTGTTATATTTCTTTTTGAAGGACGTTGTAGCTAGAGTAACTATTGGACATATTGAAAATTAACATCTTATGTCTCAGGATGGCGAGCGCAGTGTTGTTATTTTTTCAAACCAAGCGTTGGTTTGAAATTCAAGTTATTGTTTGATTTTGCCACTGTCCGTGAGCTTTCGTATCCCTCACAATCAGGCGAACGGCATGCTTGTCTTGCCATTCATTGCAATAAACATATATTTTGGTATATTTTTGTAATTACCAGAGTGTTTTTAAACCCTTTTTGACAGGTACCAATGAGAAGTAACAGCCTTATTCGCACTATATTAAGTAAGAGTTTCTAGGAAGTTAATCTCTAAGTAGTGGTACGAGGAATATGTGTATAAGCTGAGACTTGCTTAAGCTGATTTATAATTCAATAAACGATTACTGTCAACGAAATATTGAATACACTTCGCGTGATTATTTTCAAATAGTAACATTTTCAAATAGTAAATATAATTTGAACTATGTAGCAAACCGCGTTCGCATTACCCGTGGACGGCTGCCAAGGCGATACGCCATAATATAATGAACGCAGCCGTGTGCGCTCCCGTCCCGCTCCCCGCACCTCACTTCACCTCTTCCTTCCGACTCGCTTCTTCGCCGCGCTCGCAACGCATACGCACCGATATTTGTAATTACTAAATCAGAGTATTGTATAGAACTCCTATTGATGTATGTAATACAACACTTATACCTACTATGTAAATGTTGTTATGGTAATAAACGAATCCACCCACGAAAACTATAAATTTATAAATTGATCTACATTTTCTGATTGATTAATTAAAAAAAAACTGTATATTTTGAATATATTTTTATTTATTTATAATTTTTTATTGTACACAAAATATATAAAAATAATTTTACAAATAAGGGACTTATAACATAAGTACGTACAAAATGCGGCCTTATCGCTAACGGCGATCTCTTCCAAACAACCTTTGGATGGATTGGAATGAATAGGAGAAGGAAAATCGAAGTCATTAAAAAGGAAAGGAAGAAAATCATGTACAACTAAAAGCTATATAAACAGACACTATATATAATACAAGTATACACTTAAATATACTACACAAAGTAAAATGTGACTTTACTACATATATTATACTATAAACGTAACGAAAAATATATATATATATGAGAGAAAATACATATATACATATATTACTGCTGTGACAAATAGTACGTTCTGACTAATCTCTTAAAAATAGGCGGAGATTTAGCAAGTCGTATTGTCAGGGGTAGCTCATTCCATAAGCGAGCAGCATGGACTGTAAAAGATTTATCTAGGAATGATGTGCTGTGCTTAGGAATCTCTAGAATCAAATTTTCTGAAGACCTAAGAGATCGTACGTGGGTATTACTTAAGAAATTAAATAATAATAATAATAATAAATTTCTTTATTCAGATAACAAAGATCCAAATATAATTGTGTTAGTACTTACAAAAGATTTATTTATACTATATTAGTAGAATACAATTCACAAGCAATAAAAATTCCTCCTGATTAAGGTATGCATTGAATGTTTAATATTCAATGCATGTACCTTACATTAAAGCGACGTTTTAAATAATTTGGAGTCGTGGGATGAAATAATATTGTATAAAGAAGTGAAAGGGTGCGAGTATTCCGGCGAAAGCGTATTGATAGCCACTTGAGTTTATTTCGATATTCAGAGACGTGGTCATATTTTTTAAGTCCAAATACGAACCGAATGCAGAAATTTTGAAGTCGTTTAAGCTTTTCAAACTGGGCTTCGGTGAAATCTAGGTAGCTAGCATCAGCATAATCAAGAAGAGGAAAAAGAAGAGACTGGACAAGCGCAATTTTCGTGGGAATAGGTAGAAAATTTTGTAATCTTCGCAAGGACCCCGCTGCAGTGAACAATTTACGACTAAGTTGTTGCAATTGGGGACCCCAGGATAAGTTTTTGTCAATTAAAACGCCCAAGTTTTTTACAATATCACAAAAAGGAATAACGCAGCCATTGAATGAGACCTGGGGTAATTGATTTATATTCAGTTGCAAAACCATCCTGGAGCTGCCAACAACAATGACCTGAGTTTTAGAAGGGTTAAATGTGAGACCATGTGTCCCACTCCACTCATTGATCAGAGTGAGATCTTTATTTATTGCAGCAATAGCTTCCGCCATTCTGTCCACCGGGGCATGGTAGTAAATCTGTAAATTGTCTGCATACAAACCGTAACAAATTTTAACTGGTGGTAGATCTCTCATATATGAGAGGCCATTTGGGTAGGTACCGCCGCAATGTCTATTTCTCTCGTGAAACAACACTGCGTAAATGCACTGTTGTGTTTCGGATTGAAGGACATTGTAACCAGAGTAACTACTGGACATATTGAGACTTAACATCTTATATCTCAGGATGGCGAGCGCAGTGGAATTTTGCTGCTGTTTATGAGCGGTTGTATCGATTACCATCAGGCAATAAGGCATTGCAATAAAAAAAAATACAAGTGATAGGAAGAGATAAGTTTATAGGATAAATGATATGAATTAATGAATAGTGCGAAGAGTAAAGGAGATAAAACGCCACCCTGAGGAACGCCAGCAAAGGTATCACACCAAGCAGACACTGCAGCTTCAATGCGTATGCGCTGCCGGCGCCCAGTCAGGTAACTACGAAACCAGTCAATTACCGCTGGAGATATGTTAATAGAGCGAAGCGTACTTAGCAGAACATCGTGGTCTACAGTGTTAAACGCATTGCTGAAGTCTAGCAAGGCTAGTACCGTTAGCTTTCCGCTCTCCATTGCAGATCTGATGTCGTCTGTAATATTAACCAATGCAGTGGTAGTACTATGACCAGGACGAAATCCGGATTGAAATGGATTAAGGAGATTGTTGTCGGTAAGAAAGGAACTTAATTGATGATGGATAAGGATTTCGAGGACCTTTGAAAGGAACGGTAAAATTGAAATAGACCGATATTCAGAAAAGGATACAGGATTAGGTTTTTTGGGAAGAGGAATGACTTCTGCATCCTTCCATAAAGTTGGGAAGACGAAGTTCGAGATAGAAAAATTAAGGATGTGACATATGATAGGAAGGATTTGGTCAAGGATAGGTAATATCATACTTCGGCTGATACAGTCATTCCCAGCTGCATTGGAGGAAATTGATAAAATGCTCTTTTTACATCACAATCGGAGAATTGACTAAAGACAAATTGAGAATAATTAGGGGTTGGAATAGATGAAAGATCATTAATGGTTTTATCTTTTGTAACCCTTTCAAAAAAGGGAGATGCAGTGAAGTGTGAATTTAATAAATCAATATTTATGTTATGAAAACATAAATCAGGACGTGACTTTTCAACTCCCATAGATCGAAGAAATTTCCAAACTTTAGTTGGATCACCGTTTTCAACAGATTCATGGACATATCGGCGTTGAGCATTTCTACACAACTTGTTGCAGAGATTACGGATAGCTACAAATTTTTCCCAGTTCAAGGAATTAGGTCTATGCTTAAACCTAGACTTAGCTGCAGCTTTCCTTGATAACATCGTCTTAATTTCATCCGTGAGCCACGGGGACGGAAGGTGTTTTCATACAGTTTTGTTATGTTAGTAGAAAAAATATTAACCTTATCATCGATTGCACTCGAGGTAAGCAGAGGGACCCAGTCAATATTGCTGGCATCCTCACGAAGTCTTACGGAATCTTCCCCATGAAAGCAACGCCGCATCACAACCTTACATCTATCTTTAGGGGGACGAATTTTAAAAGATAAGTAAATAAGGTCGTGATATGAGAAGGCATCTGCTACGCATTGTCCATGCTTCACGACAAGATGAGGAGAAGAAACGAAGATGAGATCGATGAGAGAAGGAGTGGAATTAGGGAAGTGATGTGTGGCATTGAGCGGTAAGATGGAAAGGTTACAGGAATTTAGAACACAAGATAGCAAAGAAGAGCGATGATCCTTCTTCAGAAGGCAAGTGTTGAAATCTCCCATGATTATACTATGACTGTACGATGGAGTGAGATTAATAAGAATGGTTTCTAGAGAAGAGAAATAGTCAATGCGAAGAGAGGGGCAATAATAAACACCGAGAAGAATTTTAGTGTGAAGGAGTTCAACTTCCAGGAACAGATGCTCACCACCATTTGAGGGTGGCGGCTGGGGTGACGTATGTACAATGGAAATTGAAATGCCGGTACGTATATATATAGCCACCCCACCACCACCGCCAACGGTACGATCGTTCCTGATAAGTTGAAAACCGGGAAGAGAGTAGGAACTAGAAGGAAGGCATGGCTTCAGCCAAGATTCTGAAACAAGAATAGCATGGAGATTCGCACAGTCAAAGCTAGCTAACATATCAGTGAAATGGGCCGGAATACTCTGTGCATTGATATGCACGACATTGAAATTCTTAGGAACATCAGAAAATTGAGATGAAAGTGTATCACATAATGATGGAATACTAGTGAAACTGCTATTGTCACTCCCTGCCGAGAAGAACTCGTCAGAGTCACTATCGATTTCACTCATGATAATTTAGTATAAAAATATATGTATACTTATACAAAATAAAGTAAAATAGAAATGTTATAAATAAATAATATGATACAATAGGTAACAAAAGATAAAGCAAAAAGTTGTTACAATATGTATGGCCTACTTTTAGGCACCATTTGTTATACCTGCCGGTTGTGTCAAGTGATTGCAAAATAAAACTTGACAACAAATTAAAAAAAAACACGACAACAAAAACAAAAACAAAAATGATAACGGCCAGGTAAAAACAGTAATAGTACTACATTAAAACTATAAAACCATAAAAAGTATAGAAAAAAAAGAACCTTAAAATATATAAAAACAATGAAAAAAAAACATTGACATCAAGCAATAAAATATATATATATATATATATAACTCATCATTATAGAGAAAAAGAAACATTCTTATGCTAATAAAAACTTACTAGTTTACAAAATACAAAGAAAATACTAAGGAAAATACTATTATTTAGGTATAATGTAAATGAATTAAAATCAAGCTGTCTATACAAAACGAGACTTCAAATATTACAAGTTTAGTGTTAGGTATATTAAATAATATGACATGGAACGCGACAAAGTAAACAATCAGAATGACAGAACAAAAAAAAAAAAGTAAAGTGGGTAGGTAGCAAAAGTGTAACACAATAGTAAACATTAGAACAAACAGTTTTACCCGGCCAGTATGCGAAAACAGTTGTATAAAATTATCATTTCTTGTTAATGCCTGTGCGCTTGGACCTCGTTATCTTGGCTCGAGTACCAGCTTTGTCGTCGTCAGCACTCTCGATGTGGGACAGGTCATGAAGACAGTGAACGTGATTCCTCACACCATCCGTACCAACAACATAGATATTGCCCTCCTGAGTCCAACACTTTGTAATGCCGAATTTCGCCCGCGCAGCCATAAATAAGTCGTGGCGTGCTTTTGTCAAAAATTCGGACATGGTGATTCCGGAACCCTTGAGCTTGGTTTTAGAGTACCACAGCCCATCTCGAACCGCTGTGTCATGGAGCTTAAAAAGAATGGGACGGGGTTTTTCAAGCTCGGAGATGCGACCCATTCTGTGACATCTTTTTATGTTAAGCGGCGAGAAGTCCTTCAGCTTAAAGTGGTCCTTTATCACATTTGCCACCAGAATTGTAGTGTCCTCCTTACTCACTTCCTTCACACCGTGCAGCAGCAACATCTTCCTACGACCTCTCATTTCAATGTTGTCGATGTTGCGTGCAAGAAGCCCGACCTGCTGCTGAAGACTTGTAAGAGCCTTGGTGACGAACGCCCGGAACAAACCAAAATCAGCTGCCAAACTGGGTGCGGTGGATGAGCTTGGTGATTTTTGCAACTCAGCGTCAAAGTCAGCCATCCTCTTATGGAACATCTCCATCATGTCAGCCAGTGTATCCTTGATGGAGTCCATTGCGAACAAGTGTTGTGAAAAAGTGTAGATATAAGGACTGATTATAGGAAATAACACTACACCGGCAAATAACCGTAATTAACCGATTATAGCATTCATTAAAGCTTATTTGGAACAATAACAATGAGTTTTATTATTTTTTAATTTGAGAGCATAAATTAACCGTGTATAATAGAAGACTGCCCTCCTAAAAAAAAAAACCTTTTACCTAAATGTACTAAAGTAGCACAGGCTAAAACAACTTAGACATTTTCATCACCAAAAAGGCAAATGTCTTTCAAAACTTTTACTATCCAAGTTTATATTAGTTTAAATAAATTAAATTACAAGCGGCAAGTATTAAGCGTAATGAATTTAATAATTACTACGCCCAAAATTAGTTGATTAGTTGAAAAAATACTTCTTAAAAAACACGATCCGCTGGTCATATTGAGCGGGCAGGTAATCGTGTTGAAAAATATATTGACTTAATGATGACGTATTTTAAGTTTTCTCCTAATAAACATACATTGCAGCTACTTACTACGACTTACATTATATAAGACTTGGTGGCATAATTGTATTACGGTTCGCTTACAAAGCTGAGGTCTCTGGTTGGAATCTCGGGTCGCGCAAAGTGATAAAGGATTTTTCTATTCATTATCAATCATCCCGGAGTCAGGAATTTGTGCACCTAATGGCGTTAGGCTCGCCCATCACATCGTGAAAGGGACATACAAGGTGAAATTTGTGTCCTGGTAGCACGTCTTCCTACCCCTTCTTGGAAAAGACGTGAATTTATGTATAGTATTTATAAGAAATGACGAGAGGAACTTCAATTTTACAAAACAGATCCGAAAGAAACAATTGTCAATCAAACAAACGTTTGTCTTAGTACGGAGATCAAACCCTTAACTTCTAATTTCACAGCTAGTTTTTTACCCAGCTATACTCAGACGCCTTTTACAGTCGAAAAATATATTATCTCCAACTTATTCAGCACTTAGAATGCATATTGAATAATTTTACCACGAATTAAGCTAAGTGTTGGTGTAGAAAATGAAGGTACCCACATTAAATGTAATTATACTGGCTAATTTGTTACCGTAATGAAGTAGCTCAGTGTTTGTCTGGCCCTTATTCGGATAAACACTTGTTTAGGGGATATAAAAATATCCTACAGCATAATAAGGCTTTGCATAACAAATATTCGACATTTTGTTTATTTTATATGAACTAGATCTTCGTTTGTATAAAATAAACAAAAAGCAGAAGAATGTTACCATGATGGGCTATGGTAATTAAACAAATCTAAATATTATTAGCAATTGATGACATGAATGACAGCCACCGTGGCGCAGGCGGTTAGACGCTGCCTGTGAAACGAGAGGCCGCGGGTTCGATCCCCGCACCGAGAGAAATGTTTGTGCGGCCCATAAATATTTCTTCCGGGTCTGGGTGATTGTGAGACCGAAAAGTCTCTCGTAGTTCCTGATACCCACGACACAAGACTCGATCTTAATGTGGGGTCAGGACTATGTATGTGACTGTTGGGTGTTATTTATTTATTTATAATTGAGAAATTGATTGGGAAGGCCTAAACCATATTTTATTTTTTTTAGAATTTTTGGAAATGGTATAAAATTAATCGGTGTAAATCATTCCTGTGGCGGTAGCAATACGCCAACTTAGATTTAGCTTATAAAATAACACGCTTATTATTTGTAATTTGAACATTATTTAAACACGCATTTCATTTTAAGATATGACAGCAGATGTTTAACCATAAAACATCTGCGAGTCGTTTTATTAAAGTAAGAATTTTTGTGTACCGTATTGTGTAATATTAGTTAAAAAGATGCTGTGCTAAATTATTGTTTCCTAATTGTAATGGCCCGTTCATGCCGGGGCAATAAAACTGTATTATTATAGTTAAGTTCTTTAGTGGCGGAAATCTTTAGCAACAAATTTATGTTTTTTAGACAATAGTACACATGTACTCACGAGTGCTTTCATCACACTTAAAGTGGCCAGGTCTCACTATAGGGCCGCGGTAACAAAAGCTAAAGGTAACTTGCTGCGTAAAATAGTAGAACGCCTCGAGAGAGAGGGTCCCTGGTCTCCTCTTTACCACGAATTCAAAGCAAATAGGTCAATTAATTTGGCCTATATAGAAAACATTAAAGTAAATAACACCTATACTACTGGTATCGAGGAGACCACGGAAACTCTTTTGAATTCTCTTATACCTGACGATTGTGTCGATAATGACTCCGAATACCAAAAACAAATAAGACTCTGGGCCTCGGAGCTACCTTCTTCCCCAAAATCAGATCATCCATCTCTTAACGAATTTCTTAACATAGTAAATTCTTTGCCAATTAACAAAGCATCGGGAGAAGATAAAATATCGAATAAAATGATAAAGGAAGCGTGTAAGTCGTCGGGTGACACTATACTGAAAGTTTTTAATCGGTGTATTGATGAGGGCATTTTTCCCCGGGTTTGGCGTTGCGGTTTCATTCGTGTTATACCTAAAAGTGGAAATAAGCCCCCTGAAGACCCTAAGTCATATCGCCCAATTACATTATTACCATCTTTGGGTAAAGTACTTGAAAGGCTTATTGTCCCTCGTCTGTTACCGGGTGGTCCAAAATTTCATGACCTACAGTTCGGTTTTACCAAAGGTAAATCTACTGTGGACGCGGCTTTATCGGTTAGAAGAATTGTCGTCAACTCGGATCACAAGTACGTATTGGGAATTTTCTTGGACATCTCCGGCGCGTTTGATAATGCCTGGTGGCCAATATTACTATTGAAATTAAAGATCCGAGGTTGCCCTAGGAATATATATTCTATGATATATTCCTATTTTTGTCATGGGTCAACCAAATTACAACTTGGCCACCATGCCGTATCGAAGGCGCTGACTATGGGCTGCCCTCAAGGCTCGGTTATCGGTCCATATCTATGGAATTTGGGGTTCGATGATATTTTCTCAATTCCTTTTCCGCCGGGTTGTTCTTTAACTGGATACGCAGATGACGGACTCCTACTTATACAATCCAATAGTAGAGCCGGGCTTGAGAGTTCGGCTGACACGAGTCTGCGTTTAATTTTGAACTGGGGTGAACGAAATCGACTAACATTCGCACCTCAAAAAACTTTTCAAATGTTGTTAAAAGGGATTTTAAAAACACCCCCGCGTATTAAATTTAACAATGTACCAGTTAAAAGAAAGGAATCAGTTTGTTACCTCGGATTAATTTTAGAGAGAAATTTCTCATTTATTGAACACATTAGAACCGTCGGAGAAAAATCGAAAAATAACTTCTATGCTTTAACGAGAATATCAAGGGCAACGTGGGGATTATCATTTAATACTTTGAAAGTTATCTATGGAGCAACTTATTTGGGTTGTATCTGTTACGGTTCTCCAGTTTGGGCCGATAGATCTACTGTTGGCGCTGTTCGTAGGAAGTTGCTCCAGAGTCAACGCCTGGCCTTGATATTCTTGTGTAAGGCTTACAGAACCGTTAGTACAGAGGCTTTGCCGGTTCTCGCGGGTGTGCTTCCGGTCGATCTGGAGGTGCAAAGACGCGCCGCATTATATTATTCAAATAGAGAGACAATAGACACTAACTTTATTGCATCCCGAGACTTTTTAAAGATTAGCAGGTTATTTAAACCGTATTCTGCTGCGTACACTGAATTAATTGACGAATGGCAGAACCGGTGGGATATATCCTCAAAGGGGCGTCACTTATATCAATACTTTCCGTCCGTTCGCGATCGCTTAAGAAAGTCGTGGCTAGAAATTGATCACTGTGTATCACAGTTCCTAACTGGACATGGCAACTTTAAGAGCAAACTATTCACTTTTAAGCTGGTTGAATCGCCTGCGTGTCAATGCTCTACACCTGACTGTGAGTACGAACAAACTGCACATCATATACTTTGGGAGTGTGATCGCTGGTCCGATGAACGCGGCATAATGTTGAACAATATGCAAATAACTTCTGGTGTTGCATACTATACGGACCTCGTGGAATCTAGGAGGAACTTCCGTGCTTTCCGGCGCTTTTGCCATACCTATTATTGGACCCAAATTTAGCAGCTCAAACTATAGGACCCATGTAATTTGTTTATCCCGTGGTGCTTAATACATCTGGCTTCTCCAGTTGTATATCTTTATATAAGAGGATACATACCTCTCGACTCAATATTTTTTGTCACCCGCTTTGCTGCGGAGGGAAGTGGACAGCTATTTGTTTCCAACTCCTCCTTTTGTTTTTTCTTTCTGATTAATTTCGATGCGGGTTAAAGACAAGCTAGTGTCCCTGAGAGACTCGCCGAGCTCCGGAGCTCGGTGTCATATCTTTGTGTGCCACTGTTGATCCTGGCTGACAGGAGTTACAGTGGCGGGTGTGAGGGCGGGAAAGTCTCTCTAATAGTACACATGTTTGGGTAAACCTTTCGGTTTGGACAATAGCCCAGATGTTTGGGCAGACCTTAATTTTTAGTTGAAAGGATAGACCCTATTTTATGGCTTAAATATATTTTCTGTAAGATTTATCCCCACCGATCCTCATTCGGGTAGTCCTATAAAAGGGTCGGTTTATTTGGATGAAAGGACAGTCTGACATCTCTCGTCACGAGCACATCTCGCTCCGAGTCGCATAGTTATAATCTTACTCTGTCTGTGAATGTATTAAGTGTTAATTTATAAAATATACGATAGCTAATTCCTGAAAGTTAGTGCTCATTCTAATACCTACACTTATAACCACCAAATTCCAATGCGCTCTCCATCCTGAGACATAAGATGTTGAGTCTAAATATGTCTAATAGTTACTCTGGCTACAATGTCCTTCAATCCGAAACACAACAGTGCATTTACACATTTGACGGGAGAAATAGACAATGCGGTGGTACCCAACCAGACGACCTCTTACATATGAGAGACCTACCACCAATTACAAAGCGTTAATTTACCCCTATTCTTAAGCTAATAATTTGGGTCTATTAAATCTCCACAATCGTTTAAGCGTAATAATATTATAACTACCATTTTTCCTGTACAATATACTTCCAATGGTTAATTTTGAATAGTATTTAATGATCACTGCAAAATTTTAAGCAGCATCTAAATTGGTAGTAGAATGAGATATTATTATTTTTAGCAGTACAGTAGGCATACTAGCTTTCTCCTTCGCATCCACGCACCTTACGGAAGATGAGGTCACAACCCTTTAGTTGCATCCTTTTCTGTTCTATCCACCACCAAATTGAAATAATTTTAAGTTGTGTATCGTAAACTAATTTAAAAAAGCAACTCTTGTTCTTACTTTGTATAACGTAACCTTTCGATATCACTACATAGTAAAAAACAAAGTCGCTTTCTCTGTCCCTATGTCCCTTTGTATGCTTAAATCTTTAAAACTACGCAACGGATTTTGATGCGGTTTTTTTAACAATGAGTGATTCAAGAGGAAGGTTTATATGTATAATACGTACATATTATTGTACAGAAATCTATTTGTACCCAGGCGAAGCTGGGCCGGGCCGCTAGTAAATAATAAAAAGTTATTCAATATCCCTATTGGCTAGGTAATGGAAAATTGCACCAAATGTAGCTATACCTATAATAAATTTCTGTTATTGACATTTTACTAGTTACCTCATTTATATTAATTTATAAACTAATTTAAAGTACAAATTGTCCCTAATAAAATACTTTGTATTTTTATAGGAATACTTCGGGGATTATACCACCCACAAATTGTCACTGGAACTCCTGTACGCCAGGATCGACAGTGGCACGCACGGAAATGGCACCGAACACCGAAGTTCAGCGGCTCTCTGGGGGACACTAACTTATTCTAAACCCGCAACGAAATGACTCAGAAAGACATTGAATAACAGTAGGTACTATATAATCTTATTTAGCCAGAATTTTAAAAGTATTTTATAAGAAATTAAGAATCAATAACTAAATCTGTTACATTTTTATGAGATATATACCGGGTATCTCAAGACTGCTACCGAAAACGAAGCCGGGTGGTAGTTTTAGTGACTACAAACACAATGCAACTAAAAATTTTGCTAAGAAACGCGACAATTATTTTTTATGATTTTTTAAATATCGTCATTTTTGGGTGGTAAATCCATAGTTTTGGCTAATATAATAATTTAAACTCTTTTAAACCTTAGATTATTTATAAATAAAAGGGTATACACTATCATTTTAGGAAAAAATGTATTTACCACCCAAATATGGTCATAGGAAAAAAATAACAAAAAAAAAATTGTCGCTTTTTTTTGCAACTTTTTCTGTTGCATTGTGTTTGAAGTCGCTTAAACTACCACCCGGCTTCGTTTTCGGTAGCAGTCTTGATATACCCTGTATATACCTATAAACCGCAGCTCAGGCCTCAAGCGTTAGTTTTTAATGGGTAAGCAAAGAATTCACCAAACAGATTTACTCAGCCTATCTCTGCTCCTATATATCATTGGGTTAATCATGCTAATATATTATCTCAAAAGTCATGAAATATTTAAGCTAAATAATTACCTATATTAAAACAACACACTACTTATATGTATTTTCGGCTGACATATTCTTTCACCATTTGCGTAGTCATTTTAATTTTATTTTAGTCCTTTGAATTTAAGTCTGGTTGTACTAAATGAAAACGGATTGAAATAGTGGTAAAGATAATCGCTTCTTTGTATCTACTCGTACGTCCAATCGAATTTCCCATCGAATATTTTGGCAGCTGAATTTAAAACTGATTTGTCAATATTTAGTTAATAAACCACATGGTTAAAAAGTTCATTACTTCAAACTTTATGTTCCTGATTCTGTTCCTGTTCCTGATGTTTAATTTAAATATGTATAGTATAGTATTTTTCTAAACATTCGCTAGGTTAATTATTATTTTATAATCATAAAAATATAGCATTAAATAGTTTATACAATGCCATCGTGCACTTGGCATTAAATACAATGACTAAAAGGCATTACATTAATCAAATTATACTTTGCTGAAGAGATACATCGGATCGCGCTTAAAATAAGCTTTTAAATACTTAACTTTAAAAGACCGGTTGACGAATGAACACAAAGTATGTAGTTTGGACAGTTAGGTCCCAGAAATTTTAATATGGCTTCGGGCTTTCCGAAATAGCTAACAACCGCGAACTGACAACTGTTTAGAATTGTTTTTATTTTTTATTTTAAACAAAAAGCAATCCAATTTATCGTACAAAGTTGGTCTTAACGCTGAAACATGGTTTAAATAGGCCCCTGATTTACTGAATTGTCGCTTGGCCGTTTCGTTTCTTTATCCTTAAACTGTTTACTATTCTTGGACTTAAGATAACGGCAATTCTTTATTGCACAGACTTTAAGGAAATATATTTCGTCACCTCCGCTGAACAACGTAAATGTAAATTTTAAACGAAAACGTTTTAGGAAATAGTTGTAGTTCTCGAATAAAATTGTTCAAGATGACCAGTGTAAATGGATATGATAGCTGTGGTATTTTAGAGTTATAAATATGTTTTAGCATTTCATATAGAATTATCACTATTTTGTTACGTATATTAAATTTAAATAAATAATTTTAGAAGAGATTTAAGCTCTGAAAAATTGGTTAGTTAGTCAATTGATACAGAATTTTAATCAGTGCTTTAAGCGTTTTATTTTATATTACTTATTTTTAGTAAAATTTTACAAAATGGCGTTACGTTCTTGTTGTATGTTATTAAGATGCTATTAATAAATATAAGCAATGTTCATTTCAACAGTATATTTTATTTTGTTATTTTGTATTTATTTCTATGATATATGTAGTCCGAGAACCCATTTTAAGGCCAGTTTGGTGGGCTATGTGGCCTCACTACTCTTACACGTAGTCCCGATTGTAGAGGAGGTCCGTGCCCTGCAGTGGGCTAGTGCAATAAAGTATTTATTTCACGAACGCCCAGAAAACAGAAGTATCTTTCTTGTACAGTCAGCGACAAAAGTCGTTGAACACATTCAAAACGCCAAAAGTCATGCACACATGAAGCAACAGAAGTGGTTGACCAGGGTCAGCCACAAAACTTCGTGAACACCTTAAGGTTACAAAAGTTTCTGAACAACAAAAGCAACAAAATTCCTAAACACGCAAATCGTACATAAGTCGCTGAACACTTTTGAAAAGTAAAATTGCTGTAGATGTGTTCATCTACCTTTGTTGCTTTGTTATGCATTCTTTGTAAAATGTTATTTCACAGCTTCTATTTTTTTGGTTTTCTCTACATTTACATATTGTTTTCTGTTTTGTGAAATAATAATTATTTTTGAAGTTATACTTCTTTTCGGACGCTTAGAAATTTATTTGGGTAATTTTTTGATATCTTTGTATTGCGCACGCCCACCGACTTTGATATGAACAAGTTAGCTGTTAACTGTCTGTTGAATTTCCGTGACAACTCTTAACTATATACAATGTAGTTTCTCAAAATTTCATAAAGCCACAACGCGTGTTTTATATCAGTGGAGACAATAAAAAATAATAATTATTAGTCAGAATGGAAAATACTTTTTCAAAAGTTTCTAAGCAACAAAATACTTGAACACACCAATGGTACATAAGTTACTATAAAAAGCAAGTTTGCCGCAGATGTGTTCACCTACTTTTGTCACTTTGTTATGCATTCATTGTAAAATGTTATTTCATAGTTTTCTCTGCATTGACTTATTGTTGTCTGTTTTTGTGAAATAACATTTATTTATGAGAAGTTTTTAGCATGTGTTATATCAGTGGAGATAATAAATAATAATAATTATTAATCATAATGAAAATAGTGGCTGCAATTTAGAACTTTTTAGATATTGGTCAATTGGTCTGAAAATTTTTCTCACGGTTTATATTTTTTGCTTTCCTCTGCATTGACTTATTGTTTTCTATTTTTGTGAAATGATATTTATTTATGAGAAGTTTAAATGTCTTGATCGTCTGTTATTGGCACGTGATATTAAACAATAAATTGTTAAGGCTAAAAAAACATTTATCTCATAAGATTTTTTTTAAATGTCACTTCATGAGATATAATAATTCTATAGGTAAAATTATGCTAGTATCGGACAGTACTAATCTATAAGATAATAATGTGGGTAAGACAGTTACAATGAGTTTATATCGGAACAATAACAAAATAAAATACCCACATGTCAATGCACAAACCAAGACTGCTACCAGGGCCACATTCAAAGCTTTGATGTTTGTTTAAATAATTTAATTTTTGTCTTAAAAATACGGAAGATATCTGTTTCTTTTATGATTGTTGGCAAGTCGTTATACATTTGTGCTCCTTCATATCTAATACTTTTTTTAAATGTTATTTGTGCGTGGTTGTCGGCTCACAAATTTTACTTGAATTTCTAAGTACTCTAAGTGAGAGTTATTTTTTATTTTGAAAGGTTAAATTTGAATTAATTTTATTTACTATTATTTTTCTTATTAAAAGACAAGTGTTGAATTTATGTAAATAATTAATATTTAATATTACATATACGATAAATTATTAAACTTCTTGTGTTCTTATGCACTCTTGTTTTTATGTGGACCTATTATTGGACCTATTATTATAGTTTTTTTTTATTATCTCCAAATCGTAAATATCGTTTTCCATTGGTCTTTCAATTTTGAATATCGGAGCAAAGAACCCAGCAGATATTGATTTTGAAACCAATCGGACCAATAACTAAAAAGTAAAAAATGGCGGACAATATATTCTATTTTGACTGTCAATTTAGAATATTCGAGCGAAGGGTCTCTCAGATATGGATTCTAAACCCAATTGACCAATTCACCTGTATCTATAAAGTTCAAAGTTCAAAATTGCGGCCAATATTTTCATTATGATTAATAATAATTATTATTTATTATCTCCACTGATATAACACATGCTAAAAACTTCAAATAAATAAACGTTATTTCAAAAAAAACAGAAAGCAATAATTAAATGCAGAGAAAACCAAAAAATATAAACTATGAAATAACATTTTACAATGAATGCATAACAAAGCGACAAAAGTAGGTGAACACATCTGCGGCAAACTTGCTTTTTATAGGTGTTCAGTAACTTATGTACCATTGGTGTGTTCAGGTATTTTATTGCTTAGAAACTTTTGAAAAAGTATTTCCCATTCTGACTAATAATTATTATTTTTTATTGTCTCCACTGATATAAAACACGCGTTGTGTCTTTATGAAATTTTTGAGAAACTACATTGAATATTAAATATAGTTATGAGTTGTCACGGAAATTCGCCAGACAGTTAATAGTTAACTTGTTCATATTAAACTCGGTGGGCGTGCGCAATACAAAGATATCAAAAAAAATACCCAAATAAATTTCTAAACGTCCGAAAAGAAGTATAACTTCAAAAATAATTATTATTTCACGAACCAGAAAACAATATGTAAATGTAGAGAAAACCAAAAAATATAAACTGTGAAATAACATTTTACAAAGAATGCATAA
The DNA here is from genome assembly GCA_009982885.2 of Hyles vespertilio. NCBI lineage: Eukaryota > Metazoa > Arthropoda > Insecta > Lepidoptera > Sphingidae > Hyles > Hyles vespertilio. The sequence goes on along the minus strand of CM042809.1, from coordinate 12,627,916 downwards.
CAAAGCAACAAAGGTAGATGAATACATCTACGGCAATTTTACTTTTCAAAAGTGTTCAGCGACTTATGTACGATTTGCATGTTTAGGAATTTTGTTGCTTTTGTTGTTTAGAAACTTTTGTAACCATAAGGTGTTCACGAAGTTTAGTGGCTGACTCTGGTCAACGACTTCTGTTGCTTCATGTGTGCATGACTTTTGGCGTTTTGAATGTGTTCAACGACTTTTGTCGTTGACTGTACCTATATAGTTCAAGTATTGAAAATCTTGATTTATACACCTATGACTTTATGCTAAGATAAAGAAATAAAACTTCCTCGCGCATCACCCCGTGTTACAAATGTCTCGTAACGTTGTTACCTAAATGAAATTAAACATTTATTACAAAAGTTTCTAAACCGAAACTTTGTTTCGAGGAGATAACGCATGACCGTATTTTTGCTCTTAATTGGATAATTCAATTTTATTTTTAAGTGAATATTACTTTTTTGGTAGTTTTGTTTAAATTCTATTCGAGATAATGGGTTGAGTTGTAATTAGTTATTGTAAAATAAATATTACAAATATAAATTTGATAGGAATTGTTTCTTTCTTAAAGATCAAGGGAAAGATTTGGACTAATGCTCAATTTAATCACCAGCATTCTCAGATTGCCTTTTGCGGAACATAATCCTCCAAAAGTTTGTGTTTGTTTTCATTTTTTAATGTAAATAGATTTTTATGCTAAAAGTTTTATTTAATAAATCCAAAGGTAACAGGTAAAAAAATATTTTCATAAACATGAATATGCAATGTAATTATTGATAACACAAATAAAAACAAACCGATTCCCAAAGAATACATTGGCATACAAAACAAACAGGCAAGGTAATGTTTCGTGCTCACGTATCCAGAAGGAATAATTTTGCCTAAATACAAGTTGTTTTCGGCAGACAAGGGAAACACGTGTCAGATCAAATATTGCCCGGGGGCGCTACAAATCATGCCGCAAAAACCTGTTGTAGGTAATTCCGGACGGCTGATCTTGCCGATACTTGAGATAGCCGCCCTTACAAATTGCTATCCGGCTTAAATGGCTATATTTTATCTATTTATTTATTACCTATTGATATTACCCCATCGGTTCGCGCCATGGATGTTTTTGTAATGTACGGTGACGCATGATATTTCCGATAAGTAATTTTTGTGAATGTACAATGCCTTTTGTTATGTGGTTTAGGGTTGATGGGCGTTATTTATTGGATTTTGTTAGTTGTTTCAGATCGTGAAGGATTTGCAATTTATGTCTGTGATTATGGGGTGAATGCTTCTGTCACAACAGGAAAATCAATTATTTATTTAAAGAAACTGAATAAATAACGAATAATTTATACTTAGATACGGTTTGGTAACGATGTTTTAAAAACATTTGCTAATAGTTTATAATAAAGTATTTATTCTTGTTTAGGAAAACAAGTAGAAAAAGGGTCCTCAAATTCTCTTTACATCATGGAGGCGACAAAATATATTCACTGCTAACCTCAAGTGCATAAGTTAAAATAAATACATTCACATACAAAATGCACAAGAGTAATAAAAAGTGAAAAAATTCAAAACCCTAAATAGCTAGTTTAAGTTTAATATGTTCTAGTCACGATAACTGTTGGCGGCATTAAGAATTCCTTTATTATTTAAAGTAAACGAGAACACAAATGCTTGTAGCAAATAAAGCTGCTTACACACGGCGCGTTATGGCAAAAGCTTAAGCGTTTTATCTTGGGATTAGTATACATCCTAGCTAATTTACGTGATTTTGCGTTACATGATGGGACCTTGTTTGTAGGATCAGGTGTGAAGGAAATTTAAATATGTAGCCCAATATTTTATGTAATATTTTCCCTTATTTTAAGTAAAACAGTGATAACAATTATGTATTATTTTTGTAATGTATCAGCTCATATACGTCCCATTCTAGGGCACGGGCCTCCTCTACAATCAAGAATACGATTGAGAGTGGCGTGGTAACCGTGTAAGCACTATTATTTACATATTATATTTGGTTGCAAACTTTAGTCATTATAAATGCTGCAATTATTTATGTAAACAAATAATTAATAAAAAATATAATTAAATACAATCCAATCATTAAAGGTTTTATTTATTTTATAAACAACTCCCTAAATATGACAGACTTTCTTTTATTTTTTTTTATTTCATGGAATGGCGAGACGTGCATGTCGTTCGCCTCATGGTAAGTGATACGACCGCTCATGAACAGTAGCAATGTCAAATTTCATTTGGTGAGTGAGATTGCTGGATACACAATACCCCTTCTCATCCTTTTGCCTTCTCGCTCCCCTCTCGATTTTATGGGCCGGCAACACCTACATGATCCATGTTATGGATGTTCATGGGTGGCAGAGAAATAAAAAAATGAATTTTCCCTGAAAGTCATATACAAGCCCTATGTAATAAAGGCAAAATGCGGAGTCCTCGAAAGCGACGACCATGTATGAAGAGATAAATGAAAGTTGATAAAGCGAAAGAGCTATGTATGAACCGAAGCACTTGGCGCTCTATAGTCTCTGCCAACCTCCCTAATAGGACATAGGTGTGAGTATATGTATGAATGTGCATAAAATTCCCCCAACCACGACTTAATTATACAGCCAACTCTCTCGTCATTTATGAAACTCTATGGTCTAACTCTATTGTTAAGACCATGAGCACAGCAGTGTGCTTTTAAATAATAAAGATTTTACTCCAGTTTTAAATATTTTATCTAAATCCGCGGGGAAATGTTAAAAATTTAAACGCTACGAATAGTCTACACAAATGGGACGCAAATAAAGGTGGGTAATTAGCAAAAACTAATGTTTGACTTTTTTAGGGTAAACAGACTCGAAAATTCGGTGCAAAAGTAAACGTTAAACAAATGACTTATTCTCGGTAATAATTTAAGGTTTTTTTTATTGTTAGCTTGTTTCTGTCAGTAACATGGAGGTAATATATCTCGGTATATCTATAGAGTTAAGATACCGCCCACCGAATTGAAACTCCGCCTACGTTTAATAAATGATTTTAGGATCACCTGTTATTTGCTTTGGATTCAGTAAAGATTTTTAGAAAACATTTTCGTAAAGTATATATTATATCGCCTTAAGTAATAAAACCCTTTCATTAGAAAGATCTAGATTAAAATCGTTTAAAGTAAAGTTTAATTAGTATTGACAAAAGCGTATAAATAAATAATAAATACTCTTTACTTTGAAAAGCAAGCCCAAGGGCACGTTAAAAGCTAATAGTAGCATCTTCGCCTAAACCAAGTATTTCTTATAAACATATCAAATATCATTTAGATGTATTTAAATACACATTACGTAATTTATAAAATGTGCGTAGGCACGTAAAAGGAAAGCACTTTTCCGGTAATTCCATTATTACGCCTTGATTTTACGAACTTCAGTTATTTAAAAAACATAGCGTAAAAAATTGCAGCTCGCAATGACTTCGCTTTTTAGTTTTTGTTCAAATTGCAATTAGTGAAGAGTTTGCGAATCCTCGGCGTTGTGTCAGAGATTGATGACAATGGAAATTTTATACATCGTTAGTCACAACCGCGTTAGGTGAGCGCGCTGTTTTTTCAGTAATCCTACCCACCATGGCATCAACAATTATTTCTCATGAACTCGGCAAGGTTAATTTTACTGAACCCCCTTTGCCCCTCGCTTCCCGCGACGCGCGAAATTCCCCGGTACGTGCCAGCAACCGGGCCGTGTCGATTGGCCACAGTTATTATCGCGGACGCGTTATGTCGATTGGCCATTAATCGACAACTAAAAACCGATAAATTTTGTCACCACATTAATAAATAACGCAAACGGTAAACGCTTATTCATTTGCGTGCGCGGCGCGCCGGCAATAACGCGATATAAAAAATACTATCTACTCATTTGATTGGCTGTTACAATCAATTTTTATACCACGGATGGGTATTATTGAGCCGGATTGCGGGACCGAGCTCATTCGTTTGTGTTTATCAGTAGGGAAACCGATAACTCTCATTCCGCTCGGCGTGACGCAATGCAGAGATTAAAGGCTTACACTCGCAGCGCCCTGGATGTGGATATGGAACCGGCTAGATCCAATATGAGCCCAATCTGACAAGCAATCGACATCTGTATACCAAAACCGGATTGTGGACGTTAGGTTTCTATCAAAGTTACGTTTTCACCAACAAAATGCGCGATTTTGTGTCGTTCCCGACAATGTAGTGATAAATAAAAAATCCTTTTAACAGAGATGAAAACAGACGCGTAAATCTTGGCTGCTCAACCGGCTGACATACTGTTACAGGCAGTTAATCCGGTGATCCGGGTCGCGAGCTCCTGCCTCGGCTGACAACGGAACACCGTCTCTGCTTTGTGGGGATCCGCCTTAAATCGTCAAGTCATACGCTTCTCTTTTTCCGAGCATAGGTAATTTTATTCGCTTTCGCCAAAAATATTAACTAGCGAGCCATAAACAAATTGATTGCGTCTTATTATTCGATACAATAGCTTTCAACGAACAAATGCCTATTCTGAGGGAATACTTAAACAGTATTGATAGTTTTTGTATCCCCTCGAGCTTATAACAACAAACAAGGCGAACAAGATATGTTTAAGTGAAACAAGAATAATTTGTTACTCGACCGAGGACGATCAGGAGGTCGGCGCCGTTGTCAACACTGTTACCTGTTTATTTTAACAACGTTAACACCCGTAAATTTATTGAGCTTGATATTGTCACAGTTCGGGAATCGGCTTGATGTGTTAAATCTGCTGACGAGCGATAGCGCGATTAATGTATGTGTATATTACTATATTTTCAGTAGTATTGTTGTCTCTATAAACATTATTGACTGAATCTACACCGTGACTATTATTCCACTCCCTACACTTTAGTAAAAAAACTATCGGGAAATAAAAAATATTTACTTCACTAAAATTGAGTGCAAACTTGAAAATAATAGGCACCTTTTAAAAGAAACTTACCTCACCCACGAATTCGCAATTTAACAAACTTTTTCCTTCAGTTATATAAAATAATGGCCTTTTGATTTTAAATTAACGATAAAAAGCACACAGACAAGGAAAACGTGAAGTATTTCAAACGTTTCTGTAAGTGCACGAACAATCTTTTAATTTAGTTAATTGCTAGTCACTGTGAAGTGGTTGAAGACGTTCTTGAGAGATCACGAACGTCTTTATCCAATTTATTTAACGATGGAGTTGCTCTCATTAGAGATCGTACTGGACGGGTAGGAAGGCCCTCGGGGCGGGACTGTTAGCTACCTTTGCTCCAGCATCTTGTTCGTTAGTACGCCAACTCGACTGCAGGTACTAGAACACACAGCCGCGACATCCCGGGAATTTGTTCACCGAGGCGACCATAAACAATTCTTGTACGTACATCGCCGGTCTGTTTGCTTGAGGACAGCGCCTATCTCAGCGTTTAACTTAAAACTATGGAGGCTATATTCGAGCAACTGCATACTTAGTGCTTTATGCGTGTGTGATGCGACTCGGTGAGTATACCGGGTATATCAAGACTGCTGCCGAAAACGAAGCTGGGTGGTGACAACAGACACATTATTATTAGTAACTTTTTTCCTATTGTCGTAATTTGGTGGTAAATACATAGTATTTTCTAAAATAATAATTTACACTCCTTTATTTACAAAGAATCAGTGGTACTCTAGGGTTTAATTTTTTTTAGCAAATCTGTGGATTTACCGTCCAAAACTATAATATTTAAAAATATATAGATAAAAATTGTCGCATTTCTTTGTGAAACTTTCAATTGCATTATGTTTGTACTCACTAAAACTATCACCCGGTTTGTTATTCGGTAACTATATTTATATACTGTGTATATTATCAATAAGTTAAAAGAATAATAGGTCAGAAGATAGGTGTATGTCGGTTATATTTTAATACAATTATGGAGGCTTGGTAGAAAATTTATAGAGACACACTGAACCCGAATCATTGCTACCATCTTAAAGGGTTGGTAAGAATTTAATAAAGATAAGTCATATTAATACATATGTATTATTGGATTTTTTTCAATGTCCTTCAAACCGGAACACAACAGTGCATTTACACTACTGCTTGGCGGGTGAAACAGACATTATATGAGAGACCTACCAGTAATTAATGTCATTTGTACTAAGTATCAATTGTAGAGGAGGCCCGTGCCCTGCAGTGGAACATATATGGGCTGATAGTTATAATATACAGTACAGTATTTCATCTAACTTTTAAAGGAAAACTTAGTAATAGCATCATCGTACAGAAATAAAAGTATAAAATAATATTAATTAAATGATTACATCAATAAGATTGGTAACAGCAACACAAGTGTTGCGGTATGATAGCTCGCGGGTGGCCTTTATCCGGAATGTGGAACAGTTCCCATAGGATGGAATTTGTTACCGCGCGAACCACGTCGTAGGTAAAAAATAGCCGAGAAAACATTTCTAAAGATTGAAAAGTTGCTATTGATACACAGTAGTTTTTTTAAATTGATGTTTGTTTGAGGCGTTGTATTTGTGTATAATTTTTAATGCACAGAACAGTTACGCATAATCTCGCTTCTATATCTGTGTATCGAATCTTAAGCCAGTCAAATACTATAAGGGGTAATTTGCGTGCTATTAAATCAAGACTTGAACTGCATATATTCCAACCGCATCTCTCATTTTATAACTGACTTTTTAACGAACTGTGCTAGAGAACTTACACATATTCCAAGATATAACAGAGGACTCAGGATCTTTGAGCCATTTCAAGCGAAGCGTTATGGAGACGAAGAAGGAGCCAGGGGGGTCTTTAATCTGAAAATTTTCGAACGTCATGGGTAAAACTGTATAAATATGCCCAGGTACTCAAAAAAAGTTGGTTCCTCTATAGTAGGTCACAACAATTACAACAACAAGTACGAAGTGAATGATAAGTGTCATAGAGAATAGTAGAATTGGAAAACCTATAATTTACTGACGTCGAACCATCGAACATTCGAACTTCGCTTCTAGTTATAGAGTAACTGCCCAGTATTGAGCCCGCATATTATTGTGGACGGAAAAGTCGGCGAGTTTTTGTACTAAAAACATTATAAAGAGTTGGTTTTCTGCAGGGTTCGTTTCGACCACGTTTCATTTTCAACCCGTGAATTTTTATTGCGTGATAAGTCATCTTCATCATCACATCACGTCCACACGGTAGATCAGCGCTGGTAACACCAGTACATGCTGAGTGTGGTCCGTTTTTGTAACGAGCACTATTTGTATCACTATTTATGATAATCTTATATATAAAAATGAATCGCAAAATGTGTTGGTAACCGCATAATTCAACAACGCCTGGACCAATTTGGCTGATTTTGGTCTTGAAATATTCGTGGAAGTCCTGGGAAGGTTTTAGGGGTGAGAAAAATAGGAAAATTTCTGAGGAAGATACTAAAAACCTTTTTTTTGGGTATCGTTTAAGCGTGATGCGTCCAGCCAATATAGGATGATCTTTGTTTATTTGACGGGAGACGTAAAAGACGGTCCAGCTTCAACTACCATCCAACGTAAAATGATCTATCTTTCCATTGTCTTTCATTGACGGCTGACAAATAGAACAAAATTCAAAAAATGTGTACATCGTGTATATCGTTTAATTTTTTAATCGTGTATATAATATTATCTAGATACGGCGTCTTGCGCATAATTTTGTGAAATGTAAATTGAAATCATGTCCATATCTACCAAAATCGCCCATTGTTTTTTGAGATTATTGCAACAGTTTTAAACAAGGTATACTCTATCGAAGCGTTTTGCCGGAGTACACCAAAATATATCTAATTATAATTTTTCGTTTTCATAAACGACATTGTTTTTGAATTGATACTTTTAGATGCGCTGGGGGACATATTTAAATTTCGCATTAATATTGTTTTTAGACTCAAGAATAAAAAGAATATTGGTACGTTGATGCCGTATCTAGACATTATAACGAAACGATATGCAGTTTTATATTTTTAAATATTTGTTCTATTACTTACGTCACCTGGTAAGGCAGTATGAAGGTTTTATTAATTTGTATATGGTAACGTACTAGACGCGACTGCCAACAAGTTAACGATGGTCACGGGTTCAAATCCCAGGGCACACCTCTGACTTTTCGGATTAAATTCTACGTGAAATAAAATCCGCCAACCCGCACTAAGCCAGCAGGGTGGACTATAATATCTTCTTCTATAATATAAAAATGAATCGCAAAATGTGTTGGTAAGCGCATAACTCAACAACGCCTGGACCAATTTGGCCAATTCTTTTTTTAAATTGTTATTATTACTTTATTACTAACAAAAAGTAATGGCGTGCAATATTATTAGGAAAAACAGCATTTTGGTGCTGAAATAAGGGACGGAATATTGGATGGACAATAAAAAACGCTAAAGTTTTTAATGTCAAAATTTCATAAGGCAATCTTTATATGTACATGTATATGGAGAGACGGGATATAATAGAGTGGAAGGTACGGGAGAGGGCTGGGATAGCTGACAGATTTGATAGGACGAAATGTAAATGCACGTTATAAGACGGGATGGATAATAAAAGAAAAAGGACGGGACGGATCGGGAAGAGACTGAACAGACGGATGAGACGGGATTGAGCCAGACAGTAGGATAGCTATGTCAAGTTTAGGTATACAAGAGATTAATACGAAAAATAACATGTATTTGGTGTGGAGTGGAATCAAAAAATATATGCACCCAGGCGAAGCTGGGTCGGGCCGCTAGTATTTAATAATATTTTGATTTTGTTACTGTTACTTGTTACAAATAAATAATTTTCTTTCTTTCTTTATTTCATCTTAACAATAGTAATTATCAATAGTAGCAAAAAACAGGATATATCAAGAATGCTACCGAAAACGAAGTCGGGTGGTAGTTTTAGTGACTTCAGACACGATACAACTAAAACTTTTGGAGAAAAACGCGGCGATTTTTTTGCGTTATTTTATTTCCTATCGCCGTGTTTGAGTGGTAAATTAATTTTTTCTTAAAATAATAATGTTCAGTCTTTTATTTGTAAAGACGCTATGATACTCGAGGGTTAAAATTATTATGTTAGCAAAAACTATGGATTTACGGCCCAAACACGATAATATTTAAAACATCACAAAAATAAATTGTGTCGTTATATTGCATCATACGGCTTCGTTTTCGGTAGCAGGCTTGATATATCCCGTATATTTATATTATGATAGATAAATGTAGTCATGTAGATTTGATTCCTATTAATTGGTGAAAAAATATCATGGACTTTCGGCGTACATTAAGCTGTCGAGGCTTGTTACTGGCTCTCGCCAAGCTATTAAGCCGTGTCCTGGGTTTTTAGGGCTTATCAACTAAGCTGCATACTGCTACTTTTCAGCTACTGAGTGACCACTAACTCGCTTTACAATGTACTTCATTACCTTCTTAATGTACAAAGTCTTAAGAAATTTTTTTACAGTTTATCCATCGCTGTTCTTATAGTAATTAGAAATTATAGGCCTAGATAGACTTAGCATTTAGAGATTAAATGTGGTATAACAACAAAATGTTAGCTAATTAAAAAAACCAAGGTGTGGAATGTAGAGGTAGACTGGCAGAGAATGCCTCAGGCATTAAGTCCGCCTTTATACATTATTGTATATGAAGCATAAATAAAATAAATAAATAGAATGTCACTGAGAACGGCGTTTCAGATATGACAATTGCGAATTACGCTAGGAAGCAGGCTGCTGTGGGCCACATCACAAAACAGCTTAAAGTTGAAGTCGCCACCAAATCAGTTTTTTCAATTTTAATTTATATATTAATATTATGTAGCACACTCCCCTACAGTGGCAGTAAACATTTATTTCATTCGTTATTTATTTAAATGGGTTCTGTGTAAAAGAACCTATATTCATACGTTCTTTCCCCTTTTCATATTACACTTTCCGTAAAGTTTGAAACGTTAACATAAACTTCTTGTAATAAGCGTTTAAAAGTAAGTTATATACAAAAATATCGCACGAATAAAGTCATAATTCAAAGAATATCTCGTGTCGCCGCGTGTTCGTGACAATGTAATATAGACAATACTTTAGGAAAAGGTAATGCCTCGTTTAGATCGGTCGAGTGCTTCAAAAGCAAGGCAAGTAGTCGTCTATTGTTCCGAATACTTGTTGTACTATTCGCAAGAGAGTTTGGAAACTATCTGGATACAGTGTAAAGACGGCTTCATAGAAATGCGTTGGAAAAGGGTAAGCTATATCGTCCTCCGCACGTCTCTGAAATATGATTTCGATAACTCGGGTGCTATTGGACAGGGATCATCTTTATAAAATAGTTGATTTTACACATGCTTTAGTCGAGATATTTATGTCAGCAGATTTAAGTAAAACACTGAAAACGATTTATTCTTATGGTTCACGAGTGTGTTTGTTATAAAACAATATCAAATGTGAATTTATTTTATTCGTAGTATGTTATTATGAGGTCCTATTTAAGAAACATATAATGCTAGGATTTAAGTTAAACACAGATAAAATATATAAAGTTATTTTATTTATGGCCTTGATATTTTTGTTTGAAAAAGGCTTAATATTATTTTAAAAACGAAAAAAATATTCAGAAAAAATATGAATCAATAATCATCTTTCATTTTTTTGGAAACACTTAAAAATATTCTAATATTGAGCACTAGAAATCTTATGGTGATCATGATGATCGTAAGTACATTTTTACATGAAAAGATACTATATCTTATGTCATAGAAAATAAATTCTTAATTTTTCACACCAACCAGGATGTACAATACTGTGTCGTAAAATTGTATGGACTCATATAGTAAATATGCTCTCAAGATTATGTTGCGGAAATGAGGTTTGTATTTTTACCCCAAGGGATCAAAAAAGGTTAGTTATTAAATCAATATTTTATAGCTAGCTAATTTAGTCAAATATAAAATAATGAAGAATTGAAATCAAAATTCAATATTTTTTATACATGTAAAATTATTATCATTTCTTGGCACTTACTTTCTTTTCATCAGTTTACTTTTGTATTTTTGTCTGGGGATAAAATTCTTAATTCAGACAAAATTTTTAAAAACAGTAATTCCATGAAGTCTTTAATTACCGTCTTGTCGCAGTTAATATGAAACTGTAGACACGCGATTTCCAGAGTACATATTTAATTAGTCGTAAATGTTCCTCGTCTCTACACGTCATAATGTGAGAACAGCTTACTCAAAACCACAAGCGTACCTAGAGTTAGCGGTAACTAGTTAATATGAAGATTCCTAACCTCAAGCTCAGAAATATGGAAACTTAGTCTTAGCTCAATTAAGACTAAAATACTCGTAATATTCAGAGAATTAAATATTATAATCACTTGCAGTGTTGATTGGAATGACTGTTCAGTTTTTTCAAATTGATAGAAATAAATTAGTTTATAAGCAAGTACAAATTAAGCGTTTTTAATAGTACGAGACATAAATTTAAGACTTCTTCAAGTGGAGAACGCCGAACGGTGATGAAGACCGAGTGTAAGGCCCTCTGGCCATGACTTGCCAGACGCTAAGTCATCCGAAATGCGTAAGAGGGCCGGCAGGAACTGGAGGCTGATGATGAAGTAATGATATAACGTAAGAACTGGTGAAGATTTGTAATTAGCACCGAACTGTTCATTTTATTACACAACTATAGATATTTTTTGTCTGTTCCTCAAATAAATAACATAAAATAAAAGTGACATTTGTTATACCAGAAATCTGATCTCGTCTTTATTCCATCCTCACACGGGGTTGCCGCATTTTTTTTTATTACATAGTATCACGATCTGGCTGCTCATTTGAAGGGAATCAGCCACTTCTGTGCTTTAAAATTGCTAGGTCAAGTCACTGCTTTACAAATTCGCTTATCTTTCAATCTATGTTATATTTATCCGACAAATAAATTAATCTTTTGAATTAGATATTATATATTATTGGTCGAATCAGAGATGCTCCGACGCCGGTGATTAGGGCAGTAACCGCCGGTTATCCCTTCCGGATTTCCCGCAGCGAGTGTTCTCCCTTTACACAAGTTTGGGGCACCGGACCTACGCGATGACTTAAGTAGTCTGTTGATGTTAAGGTTGTTTTCCTTATTTTTTATATTTTTTATTTGAACTTTTGAGCTATTATTTGTGAGCAGTGTTCTGGTTTAATGGTAAGGTATATATATTTTTTAACCCATTTCTATTCAACTTAATGGCCCAAGAATATATTTTTGTATTGCCTTCCACCTGATGGTAAATGATGCGACCGGTCATGGATAGTAGCAAAACCAAACAATACCATGAATTATAAAGCAATGCGTGGCATTTTACTGTGCCCGCCAACCTGAGACATAAGATGTTAAGTTTCAATATGTCCAGTTTTTACTCCGCTAAAATGTCTATGTATAACATAAATAAATAAATCCGATATTAAATACATAACAAGATAAAAATACAATCCTGAAATGTTCAAATTCTTATCACATTGGCGAACACAAAAGTACGCAAAACTCATAAATATAGAATTCCTTTTAGATTTTCCTTTTTACAGAGCAATGCGCATATGCTCCAGTAAGCAATGCTTTTTTACTATTACTTGATTTCTTTACAATATCTGAATACAATTCAGTAGGAAACAAATGTCTACCATTCCTAATTTATTTAATGTCTACACCGGTGACCTAGCCGTCGTGGCAAAGCAAGGCAAAATGTTGTTTGTTCTTTACAAACCCGGTCAAGTGCGAGCAAAACTTGTGCACCGAGATTTCTGTACCAAAGATGTTCGTTACTCGAGACGCTCATGTATAAGAAATTTAAGGAACTCAGGCTTTGTGTTAATAAAAATGACTTTTTTGTTCGGAATGTAAAAGTACAGGACAATAAACGAGATGTAGAGACAGAAGTGAAATAAGAGTTGTATGGTTATATTACAATGGTTGTCTAGGTAGATAGTAAATACTACGGAGTAAATATATGCATGGTATATATGATCAATTGCCATACAGTGAATGGTACTTCTAAGTTCTTAGTGCTGTTGCATTAGTTTGTTGCCAAGCGTGACGTTTTGGGAGAAAGACCTGCTCGTATCGTCATTCCAGAATATTGGACCAGGATTTCGAGGTTCCTAAGTATCAGAATGCTTGGTTCCATTATGATGCGAAACAATATAAAAATTCAGTACAGCGGTCAAAGCCGCGGCTTTTCATAGTGATCTTTCGCACAGAAGCTGCGAAATAATAAGAAAAGACTTTCTAAAAGGACCTTCGATACTTCAATTTTAAAAGTATTTCTATCGAGAATAAAGATCGGAATCTGTGAGCTCGCGCATACTTCGTCTTTATCGAACGTGCGGAAAACTTAGACTTTTCATAGAAATAATTGACATTTGGACAACGAAGCTATTGTCAGAGAATTCTGTTCCGAGATGCTAGTTTTACTTTATAAACAAATCCTATCGCCCATAAACTTGAAATTAGTTCTTCAGAATTTCAGTACGATATCCTAGAATCAAATTAGGCAAGCGAAATGTCGGACGATAAATAAAATAAATAAATAAGTAAATAACACCCAACAGTCACATACATAGTCCTGACCCCACACTAAGATCGAGTCTTGTGTCGTGGGTATCAGGAACTACGAGAGACTTTTCGGTCTCACAAACACCCAGGCCCGGAAGAAATATTTGTGGGCCGCACAAACATTTCTCTTGGTGCGGGGATCGAACCCGCGGCCTCTCGTTTCACAGGCGGCGTCTAACCAACTGCGCCACGGAGGCTGTCAAACTAATATAATAAACTAATATAATACGCTCTGACTAAGGTTGCAGGAAGTCGCTGGATGCAGGCTTGGGGGAGGCCTATGTTCAGCAGTGGACTTCCTGTGGCTGATATGATGATGATGATGATCCTAAAATCTCGTAGTTTCTTTAATAAATGGGATAATCGAAATAAAGCAGGCCATAAAGATAATTTTTTTGGTAACAGTTTTTTGTTACTAATTTTTAGTCCCCATTTCTAATAGAAAGGTGTCTAATTTAGCTGATAAGCGAAATGCAATAAAAATATTTTTAACAGATAAAGCCTTATCAACAAAAAATATGATTTTGAAACGAAAAAAGTGACTTAATGAATGCCAGTGCATGTAGAGTTGGCCTACAGCCCTCTAGGGTTGATAAAACTAGTCGATCTCGACTTTATACTGTTGTGAATATTTATGAACGTTCCGATATTGTAACTCGGTGAAACTTCACCGCGGCCGGGCCTTCCTATGCAGTGGGTGGAGTTCGCCTATTGTGTGGGTATTTCAGCTAAAAGTGGTAAAATACGACGAGTTGCCTGAACAACTTTGGACTTGCATATTTATGAGTGTACTTTCAAAGACTTGAGTGATGAGGAAATAAAAGTAAATAGCCGCTGCAGTGTTGTTTGTTACTTAAAAACGACGTATAAAATAAATTATAGGTATATTCGGATTCGAGAAATTTTATTCGCTCTTTGTTGGAACTTGCTTATATTCTTTATTGAAGAAATAAGCCTTTCATATTTGTTTGTAATGAAAATGAGCCATAGACAAATTTCGTTATTGATTAGACAAATATATGTTTTATCAATGCTAATGTTCGCAAATAATAGAATTAATAATTAATTAATTTAAAGTGTAAGGAATTTAGGATTCTCTTTTAATTGTGTACAAAGAACATTTTAAAATTTTCCGGCGGTTTGTACATGCACACAAATTTGTAATTCGTATTTATTTACGTATTAACATTTTATTATTCAAAATATTTTTTTATCAATTATAATATTGAATGTATGTCACTGATGACTGCCTCGGTGGCGTAGTTGTACTACTGTACGGTTACAAAGCTGAGGTCTTGGGTTTGAATCCCGGGTTGGGCAAAGTGATATTGGATTTTTCTAATCATTATCAGCCCAGAGTCAGGAATTTGTGCCCGACATGTGAAATGTGGGTGCCCTGGCACCTCTGCCTACCCCTTCTGGGAAAAAGGCGTGAGTTTATGTATGTTTATGTATGTCACGTAATAACCGGAAATACGTTGTATCGTTACAACGATGTACTCATTCTGAAATTTATACGAGGGACTTTAATAATTGCATGTACAGTTGCCAAATCCGAAAGTAACGAAAAATAAAATACAAAGGTTTTTTAAGCTTTCATAATATTTAAAGATCCATTTTAATTTACCATAAAAGGCGCGGCAATCAATCCGGGTCGTTGCAGACGAGCGAATAGATAAAGATTGTAAAAACTGCTGTTCTAGTTTCGCAATAACCCAATTAATATTCTCTTGTTGGATTTGTATTTTTTATGACATAGATTCGACAAACGATCGGCGATCGGATCGCCCGGTGATTATCGCTGCCCATGAATGTTCACAACTCCAGAGGGATTTTGGTTACATTGCCACTTTTTGAAGGCTGTTGAGCGTTTGGTAATGCCAGGTACACAAAACTAGAGCGTCGGCACTTGTTGAGACTATCTCAATTCTCTTTTTTGATACGCTCAATGAAAAGTTACGTGAGTGGGATAGTATAGGTTTAATTAATGAGTATGTTTTCGGTACAATCCAATCACCGGGCACTATAACGTTGAAGGAAAATATTGTGAGGGAACCTGCATACCTAATTTCTATGGTATGTTAACTCTGACAACGCACACTAGGCCAGCGTGGTGGACTATATGACACTCTCGATTGTAGCGGAGGCTCGTAAGCCTGTAGGTCTCACCATGCAGCGGGACTTATATGGGCTGATAGAGTAACGTTTTCGCTATAAGGACGCATTTAATAGTAGCGAAATTACGACGATGATCAAGCCAAATTGCTGAAAGCCGTAGTGAAGACTAACCCTATTTCGTTTTTAATCGACTTCAAAAAGGGTTTGGTTATAGAAATTTAAATTAATGTTAGGCATATGTTCGACATGTTTTGTTCTTGGCGCGGTCCGCTTTCAATATGTAACCCAAATATTTTGATTTGTTGGCTGGTCAAGTCAATCAGCAGATTAATCAATATGTACAAGTACAATGAAATTAATACTATTTTTTGCTTGCCGTGATATTTTTATTTTTAACTTTGTAGTGGTTTTTTCAAGTCGGTATTATTTTATCTAATATAATCCATTTTCTGTCTATTCTCATGTAACATATTTAAAGCTATAATGATTCAACGTATCGTCTTAAGTTTATTAAACCATATTTAAGGGCTTAATCATCCCGCAAAGTCTAATTACAATACCTCATAAAATCAATACACCTGCTTAAGACGTCTGAAGCTGACCTAAATAGAGCTACAACGGTGGGTCTAACTTGTATTAGATGTATAAACTAGTAAATGCCGCTGGTAATGGGAAAACTGTGACCATCGGCAGTGATCACGCCGATGTCAAATATAAAGCACGTACGCGCAATCAAAGGGCATCGACCCGTTTTAGTAATGACGAGATCGTTTGACTACCTTCCAAATTCACAACGCGTGCGTTACTCAGAAACTTTTTACGATTATTACAACGATTTTTGATCCCCTCTTGTCGGCGAGCCACCTTCGACTTTCGCCCTCACATTTATTAACCGCTAAATGATAATGGGTGCTCGTGATCAAGAATTTATACAGAGGGTGTTCTTATTAGACGAATTTCGAGTATAAATACTTACTGTGTTTAGTACAAAGACTGATTTTGCTCTATGTCAAAATAACCACAATGTTTGTTTAGCCGAGATTGTGCCCCAGTTATGTTGGAGTAAATATTAAATATCTTGATGGAATGATGTTTTCGCAGCGTAGAATAGATATGATATTCTCGTACACATACATAAATGTCAGCGTTTGTGTACTTTTGATCGGTTAGATGTTTCATAATTACATAATACTTGTAACATAATTAATATGACTTAGGAATGACGTGTATTTAGCTATAATAAAATGTATTATTGGATATTTGCATGCATAGGGTTGGATGAAAATATTTTTTCAGCAAGAAGGCAAGGTTTTGTAAGCAAATGCATGATTTTGTCTTTGAACTTATTAAAGAAATCTATGTAAGGTCTAAGGACAGCCAGAAATGAATATTAATAGAGTGAACATGAACATAAATAAGAATATTTTGATAACTAATACTTCTATAACCTCTAACTACCCCTGTGCGATACACGCGTGAAGATTATGTACTGATACGTAATCAGGTGGAAATGATTCATCCTGATCGATCTATGTAAAGAGTTGTTTGATCTAGTTTCTATAAAAAGTTAGCTCGATAGTTTCTGTTGATGTTACATACACTACATTCGATATAATGCGATATCGGGAGAAATAGTAAAGAGTAAAGTTTGTTGTGGAAAGTTAAACAGTGGTACCCACTTTATCGCGAGCTCGTGGCTCGGCGAGAACCGCAAACCACAATCATTCGCCAACTTGCACAAACTGACTTCGTATTATATTTTTATTAAGTTAAATATACACCCCGACTATTTAATGAAATTATGGCGTGTATGTGTTCAAGTTCACACAAATGAGGTGTAAAATGAGGTACTTTGTGTTTACATATCAACGAATACCAATCTCAATCGTGCGCTAATTACTATAGTTTCTTACCGTCTTATCGACTTGTGAAAGTGTTTTAATAAATCAACTTTCATTATTGAGTATGTTCTAATCTCATGATTTTCTATCATTACGTATGAAAATCTTATTGATAAATAAATAAAATAATAAATACACCCAACAGTCACATACATGCCTGACCACAAACTAAGATCGATTCTTGTGTCGTGGGTATCAGAAGCCACGAGAGACTACTTGGTCTCAAAAACACACCTGATACAAATAATTGTGGGCCTTACAATCATTTGTTTCGGTGCTGGGATCGAACCCGTGGCCTCTTGTTTCAGCCCGTCAACCCAGTTATAGGATACCTAATGGGAAGAGGACACTGCCAACTATGGGCGGCCAGGACACCCAAGGCATCACGCTTGCGTAATTGTCAGAACTAACCATGAGGGGTTTTAAAGAAGACCGTAATTGTATATTACGTATGGCTATTTGAAACCAACCAACCAACCCGCACTAGGCCAACGTGGTGGACTATATGGCCTACCCACTCTCAATCGTACTTTCGATTGTAGAGGAGGCCCGTGCCCTGCAGTGGGACGCATATGGGCTGATACAGAAGATTTGAAAACACGCAGATACATTAATAAATTAACATGTTGGCTAGTACTGGTGGTAGGTCTTTCATATTTTAGTGCCGCATGTGGAGGCATCACCGCAATGTATTATTTCTCCTTTCAAACAGCAGTGTAAATGCACTATTGTGTTCCCGTTTGAAGGAAATTGTAGTCAGAGTAACTGCTGGACATATTGAGAACAAAGAGAGGACACATAAGGCTCAGGATGGCTAACGCAGAGGAATGCCAAGCATTGCTTTGTTGTTTGGTTTTGCTATTCTCCCTAAGCAGTCCTATTGCTTACTATCAGGCGAATGGCATCCAAGGCTCGCCATTCATTGCAATAAACAAAATTTTTGAGAGCTGAGTAACTATGATGTTTTAATAATATAACAATTATAGACTCACTACTATTTACTTAAAGCATTATCGGTTAATTCGTGGTCAACCAACGCACGGAACTAACACGTTTTCGACACCTTTATAAACTTGTTTAATTATTTAATAGCTTTCCTACGCGTATTATGAAGAAGGTTTGACTTTTTGAAGCACTTCTAAGTATAAGCATTCTATTATAGGATCTGAAAAGCGTCGTAATCTTACAAAAATCGTACGTCCTTTTGTTTTTTATTAAAATCCTCTTGTAGAAATACTATGGCTTATTATGATTATCAGCCTGAGTTGTCTATGTGTGTCTGACTTTCGCCAGTAGTAGTCTACCATGTCTGTGAAATTTTACTTGTTAAGTTCCTACCCTGAACTTTTAGGTATGCACTATGCAGGTTTCACCATTTTCTTCGGCGTAATAATTAGTTAAGAATACACAACTAACTTCAAAAATCCAGTACAGACTCCTGTGTGTTTATTTGGTTATTGGAGACTCTTGAAATTATCATATTTCCTTTAGCTTTATGCTATTTGCGATGTCGCATTGAGTTGAATAAACGCAGACACAATATGAAGTCGTAAAACAGAAATGCAATTTTTTCAGGTCCATTAAAGTTTTACAACTTTTGAGGCAAGCCAAAAATTTTATATTTCTGCTTTTAAATTGCGTGCAATTTATATTGGAATAATTATCAAATAACATATTCGAATATGTTTTTTTTCGTACATATAACATTATGATGGAAATGGCTAAACTTATTGTTATAATAACGCTATTAACTTAGCAAGTGATATGCTAAGAAGCATAAAAGGAACCGTTTTGCAGTCATAAAATCCGTTTCATCTGGCGCACTTGCTAGCATTTGCACTATAATTGCAAGACGGAGAATAAATCTTATTTTATTCATACATATGCAAAAAGTAAAGGTATGGAAAATCTCGGTATTACTTTGTAGTCAAATCTATGTATAAATGTTGTGTTTTAGTACGCATTAATGTCTTATATTTTATTCCTTGAACGAATAATATTCTTTTAAAATAATAACAAGATAAAAATTTAGAAAATACAAATGAAATAATATTTAAAATTATTTAAATATGCTAAAAATTTAAATGCAAACTCGTTAGTTACCTTTGAAGGCAAACACGTTTTCTTAATTTAATTTAATTTTAATGTTAGTGTAATTAATTTTATTTTTAATGTATTGCAATTTGTTGTATTAAAACAATATTCACTTGTGGGCCTCATTATTTTATACGTGTTGAAACAAAAGTTTTACTGCACTCGATTAGTGCATAAACGAGAACGTTGGAAAAGTTCTATGTGAATAATTAATAAAAGTATAGTAATAATTATTCAGAAATTTATAAAAATTAGTGTACAAAGCAGTCTGAAAATAAAACCAACCTTTTCTACTCCTTAAAACTTCACAGTAACACCTTAGTTCTCTTTTCTGGAGTTGCTAAAAGTAGTGAATACAAATGACATAATTTTGCCCAAAATATCCGATTAATGTTATTACACCGCCATAACCGTACCGTACCGTGAACCATGGACTAAATCAGTGATGTCCCGAATAGAACAAGAATCGAATACTAATTAGAATTCGACACAATATTCTCGCGTTCCGGGTGTTAAAATTTTTAACTCGAGTATTGAGCATTCGATAACTGGCACGAACATGAGAAAAAGGTTATGGAATCTATTCATGTGTTCAATTTCTTTTTATTCAATACTCAAAGTAAGAAGAACACTTGAAACTTGTAGACTGCGTTTATGTGAGGAGTTAGAGAGAGGATAGTGACAGCCTTCGTAGCGCAATTGTTTAGACGCCGGTTATGAACCGAGAGGTCGCGGGTTCATTTCCCACATCAAGACAAATGTTTGTGTGTACTACAAGCATTCTAAGCATTGTATTTGTGAGACCGAAAAGTTTCTCGTAGTTTCTGACACATGACACAAGACTCGTTCTTTGTGTAGGGTCAGGGACTATGTATGTGAGTGTTGGGTGGGTTTTTAAAGATCTATTACGTCACTCAAGCATTGTGGGCTAAAACAAAACTCTGCTTAAATTAGCACGGCCATAGCTGTACACATTTCTGCTAACATGTATGTATACCGTAAGTAATCAGCAAACCGATCTACCTTACACGAAAGAAATCTGCCCTGTAATTGAACACAAACATGTAATCATTTGTACAGAAGCAGGAAAAAGTAACGTAAAACATTCAATTGTTCCTCGAGTTAATATTGCGAAACTAAATAATCCATTTAAGCAGTACAAATAAAAATGTGCGTGTATAAACTAATTTGACGCAATTCGTAATAAAAATTTACATAATGCGAGAAAAGACCACCCCGCAAGAAAACACAAACGACGAGAATTTTATTTTCATGCTCACATTTGCGCAATTTGTATACAGAATGTAAATTAGAAAGCGCCTTATTCCTGCCGACGGCGTCAGGTTATTTGGCTCAGTGTCGCCGCTTGACGAGTAAAAATACAGATACAATGAATGAAGCGCTTTACTCGCATTCCTTACTTTTCAAATTGCTCCTCTCTAATGAAATGTTATTACGAATTTTAATATTAAACTGAATTTTCTCATTATTCGCAGACGTTTATTATAGCTACACCCTTTTTACTTTGCATTTCAATGTGTTAAGACGAGGTTTTTTTATTAAATTCTTGTTTTATACGAGAGTCTCGGCGATTATAATTCGTTGAAATACTTTTTTCTTTAATTTTACTACTTTCGCAGGCTTTAATGAAAATTATTTTATTTATTGCAAGGGACGTACTTGACAACTTCTTTTTCAAGATAATATCTCCTTGCTTTCAAATGTGGTGCATGCATTTAATATTTGCAATATTATATTATAGTGCATTCGTTATCTGAAAGTTCTTGCTCAGTGGAGCGCTATTTCTGAGAATTTTCACATAGGTTGTAAGCAGAATTCGAGAAAAAGACAATAGGAGTTCTCAGAACACAGCAAAAGATGTAAAAATGAAAGCTAGTTTGATCACACACACATGCACTATAGTGCAAAAAAATAAAATAAAGCATAATAATACACATCGTGCCTAGTTAAAATCTGCACATTCCGTGTGAACTGTATCCGCGTTTCAACTATGTGCTTTTGCTGTCAACAAAGTTGTAATGGAATTCTATCATAGTTGTTCAAATCTAACGGTGGTGGTAAACCTTGGAACTAAATTTTTAATCGATTTTTTTTATTTAAAAGTGATAGAGCCACGCTTTCAGTTTTTCGTCATGACTGGGCACGAACGGGCAGGCTCGTCCAGGGCGGTACCACTGGCTCACAGAAGATCAACGTGAAGTGACAAATGGTAATATTGCCAGATGCCAAATGCCCCTTCCCCCTTCCCATCTTTTATCCTTCCACCTTCCTTCCTATTTAGATGGGTCGGTGACTCATCCATGATCCAAGGATATGCATTTTTTTTATTGCAATGAATGGCGAGTCTAGCAAGCCGTTTTCCTGATGGTAAGCGATACGACCGTTCATAAACAGTAGCAACATTCCACTGCGCTCGCCATCCTGAGACATAAGATGTTAAGTCTCAATATGTCCAGTAGTTACTCTGGCTACAATGTACTTCAATCCGAAACACAACAGTGCATTTACGCATTGTTGTTTCACGGGAGAAATAGACATTGCGGTGGTACCTACCCAGATGGCCTCTCACATATGAGCGACTTACCACCAGTAATGCATGGGCCACAGTGACCACTTACAATCAGGTGCACTGTTTGCTCGATTGTGCACCTATGTAAAAAATGAGGTGGTGCTGGGCAGAACATCTGGTTAGACATTTAGACGGCAGATGGACTAAGATACTGACGGAGTGGTGGCCTAGAGAGGCAGAGTACATGGACGGATGACATCGTGAGGATACGGGGCACAGGACAGAAATATGTGGCGTGTAAATGTCCAGGCCTATACCCAGCAGTGGGTTGACGTGGGCTGATATCACTACATAGTATAAAACAAAGTCGCTTTCTCTGTCCCTATGTCCCTTTGTATGCTTAAATTTTTAAAACTACGCAACGTATTTTGATGCGTTTTTTTAATAGATAGAGTGATTCAAGAGGAAGGTTTATATGTATAATACCTATAAGTACATATTATTGTACAGAAATCTATTTGTACCCGGGCGAAGCTGGGCCGGGCCGCTAGTATGTAAGAAAAAACACTGAATAGAAATATTTGACTTATACATATTATTAGAGTTTAGACTTAACTTAGTTTAGACCACTACAGACATTTACTATACACCTTCAGTGCGCTACACACTATAGTTGACCCGCCGGCAACTTGTTTTTTTGGTGACATAGGCTGGCGGCTTCACTCATTGTAACTCGGAGAACTTTGTCGGCGACATGACAATAGCTTGACATAATGAGGAAAATTTTTATGATGTTTTGACAAGCGGAACGCTTGCGCAGTCGAAATGTCATGTCGGCGGGCAACACGTGCGTGTACATGTTGCCGACATGATTACTTTATTGTAGGCCGCCGGGTTGTGACAGTGGGCTGTGTCGCCAGGTCGGTGGCTTTGGTGAGTGGTGTGTTTTATCAAAACAATAGAAGCATACATAAAGTGGAGCTAAGTAGTTCTTAATTCGATTTTTAGGTGAAGTAGGAACTACCAAATTCATGTATTTTCACCAGAGATCAATAATAAAATCACAGCTGATGAATTTATTATTAATAATTGATTTTCGTCAATACTGCACGTAACTGCGTCTTTAATAATGCAAATCTACGAAAAATATAATATTTTTATTACTTTTTAATCTGTATCAGCCCATATATGTCCCACTGCAGGGCACGGGCCTACTCTACAATCGAGAGTACGATTGAGAGTGGTTAGGCCATATAGTCCACCACGCTGGCCTAGTGCGGGTTGGTTACTTTTTAATAATTGAGTTAAAATCAAAATGGCATACCAAAATATAGCTCTAAGTTTCTAATTTTATTGACGGTAGCGTTTTATACTACCTATACAAAAACGTTATTATAATATATATTTCAGTTTTTACTTGCTATGTAACAGTACAGTAACTCATTTATTTTTCTAATACATAGTTTATTTGGTCTCCGATATGTTCAAAATCCTTCTTCTATATTTCACTCTTTTTGCCGATGTAGGTGAAATACATATTTAATACATACATGATAATCTAATCAATCAAAATTTTCTTGTCACCAATGTTTGGCGTGACCGGGAATCTCGTCCCAATGGCATGGTTTCGAATTGTGATCTAAGTAGGTCGATCTGTAGTACTACTAGTGCATAAGCCAGTTAACACGAGTAGGCTTTCTGTTGACACCTACAAAGCGTTTTAGCCGCTTCATCCGTTTTGCCAACAGCGATATACTGCTGGTTTGAAAGAAAAGAAAGGAAGAAAAATGTTTTTACTATCGTGCAAATTAGCCGCACACAACACAGTACAAATTATAATAGTACAACAATACAATAATGCAACAAAAAAGCATATATGTAAATATATAAATAAAGAGAAAAAAAAAACCAGTAAGATAGGTATGTTGCGCGGCTCACTTGCGACAACAGGTCAACATCTCAGCATGGTGTTGTGTGATAACAGAAGCAATCACACAGCGCTGGTTTTCAGATGTAACATATCTTAAGGTTTCTTCAGGTTCTATCGATAAAAGAGCGTTAACTGTTCTATCACACCTTTTACGTTGAAATTTATGCGGTGCTGGCCATGTATCTGAATTTCGTTAACAGTGTGCGATGCGAGTGTGCCGCGGTATCGGGTAAAATTCCAATTTCGCGTAAAACGTGTTTTTTGAATGGATGGAAAAAATTACGCGAAGAATCGTATGATCAGGAGGCAAAACGAAGAACGCTGGTTGATCATGCATGTTCCTACCAGACCAACATAGAATAATATTTATAGTTTTAATATCAGCACTTAAAGAAATTGTTCTGATAGTTTTCATTGGCAATCTGATTTATTTTGTTAATAATTAATTAGACAGTCTTTTGTTCTAATAAAAAATTGCGTTGGACCGCTACAGTAGATAGCGAAAGAATATTTACAGGTCTTATCGGGCAAAAATGTTACGAATCATCCAATGAATATATAATAATATTCTCATTTCTCAGGTTTAACAAAAAAGAGGTCTTCAATATCTATATTTTATTACTTGGAGAGCAATTAGTACAAAAAAATACTGCTTAGTTAGTGTGAATATACCATACTTTTGTCAACATTCCAAGTTGACTCATGTACAAATTCGTGTAGTTAGGTTTTACACATTGCCTTATATTTTCGTAAAATTATTTATTTATCATACAGGGTCTGTCTACAAAATAAAAGCAGTTCTAATAATTTGTACACATCCCTATTACCCCTATTAGCTCAAGATACCTACTAAAAATCTCTTTTGACATATAATACTGTATATCCGTATATTTTACTTAGTCACATGTAAATCATCTAACAACACTAAAACTACAAGAACCACCTTTGTGCTTTGATCCTACAAAAAAAGTAAACCTACAAAACATTGCGCCCATCTCCGTTGCAATTTGTACCGCTCAGTAATCGCCGCTTGAACATTAGCCACGTTAGACATATGAACATACGTCCCATTCGCAACGTGTTAAGGCGTCCTACGAAGCCGGAGTGAAATTGGAGAATTTCTCGAAATTCTCACGAAACAGCAACCTTGCACCGGCCGGGATATCACGAGCCTGGAGAAGATTATCTCATGTTCAAATGCACTTTGACACGTTTTATCTTCAACCATTTTGTGTTGAAGAACTGGTAGGAGTTTATTTAAGGCGTAATCATTGCGTAATTACAGTTTGTTTTACCCGAGAAAACTTATCTAAACCAAATAACAAAACACAAGAAATACATGACATACATTTTATTTATATTTGTCACGTTAAAGTAGCTTATTTACACAAAACGTTTCCACAATATAATCATTTATACAGACTTACGAGAGTTTTTTGTGATATCAAAACGTAAAATTCACCCGAACAAAAAAGGTGATTTAGCTACACAACAAAAATGGAACATTCAACTTTGATCTCTTTCATTAGCACATCGGACAATTATAATCAGTGAGGCTGCGAAACTAACAGGCGCGAAATGTTTTATTTCCCAACCAATTCACAGTTAGTACTCTTAAAATGGGATACAGTCAGCGACAATGTATTGAATGTACAAAATCGAATCGGTGTTCCCAGTGGAGTGAATGGAAAAAATGTTTTGTTGCTAGCGCCGAGCCGAACGTCGCGGCGCTGTCCACTGAAAGATTTACAGCCTTCCATTACTGCTCCGTGTATTGTGTATCCTCTTTGCACCTATACGTACACAATACCTTTAAACGCTCCATAATCGATTAAATATTTAAATTGTTTTTCACATTTCTAACTCGTTCCGACTTCTATAAATTTGTTTTTCACACTTTATTACGTCGGAAAAATTATTTGTTTGTGTTAGACTGCTGTTTACTTAGCTAAGAGAGATTACGCAACTAGGTAAATATTATTTTAAAGCAGTGTCTATACGTTATGTGCAATAAAAAATATTTGATGTAGTATAACGGGCACAAATTCCATTTTCTGATGACTAGTATAAGTTTATTCAATTCGAAAAAGTTTTACAAAATGGATTGCCTGATCTTAAAATCGAACCCATGGCCTCACAATTTTCGGCGCTTACAAACGGTCATAAAAATACGGCGACACGTTTTCAACAAATTGACACTACATTAAACCGAAAGTCTATAAAATATGTACACCATGAATATTATTACAAGCTAAGTAATTTACCCTGCATTGTGAAGGAATGTTATTAAAACGCTAATTACCACCTGGCTAGACGAGTTCAGATTTCTTCCTGCGTTGATTCATTGCGATGCAGAGAAAACGACGTTTACTTAATTGGGTTTATTATAAAATAATGGTGTTCATGCCTTTCAGACGGTACCTCTCAATATTTTAAATTACTACGCATTTACTTTATGCTGTAGGTATGTTACTTACGTAAAAAGATCGCTACGCTAATTATAAATTGATTGGAAATTATACTAATATATACTCATAGTTTTTACAGTGGCACGGCAAAGTGAAGTGTTTGAAAGTAGTCACTCTGTTGTCAGTTATTAGTATGACTCAGCATGAATGACCAGGCTCATTCGGGGCGGTACCATGTCTCAAAAGAGATCAACATGAAGCGACAGTTTTGTTGTCGTGTTTCGTTCGGTGAGTAAGATTTCCGGAGGCCCAATACCCCTTTCCTCTTTCCATTATTTTTCCTTCTCGCTCTCCTTCTGATAGCAACGCATACATGATCCAAGCGTTGTGCCACTGCCACTTACCATCAGGCGACTTTTTTGCTCGTTTCGCATATCTATGCAATAATTATTAATTAATATTGGGTGCAGGAGGATAAGTAAAGGTTGTAAACACCCCACGCTTTGTAACAATAAAATGTATATATTTTAGTCCATTTTCTTATCTTAAATTCATTATCAATTATTTTTACTTTTTTAGTTTGATATCTTATTAAAGCGTATATTTTTAGTTTTTTAAACTTTTATTTAATTGTTTTGACTAAAAACATCCATCTACGGCTGTATTTCCAGAGAAAGTTAGCGGCGTGCAAAAAATACATTTTTTTTTCTAAAAATCTTTTTTTTTTTATTGTATTGTCATCGGTCCTGGATAAGTATGCAAAATTTTGAGTCAATCCGACGTTTTGAAGGGGGTCAACATCATGTTCAAAGATTCCGTTACATACTAACATACATACGTCTGAAACTAATAAAAGCGTATTAAAATAGTAAATATAATGTATTATATGGTCAATAAAGTGCAATCTAAAAGACATATTCATCTCTCACCACAATTGGGTATGTTTGGTCGAAACTGAAACAAACGCCGGCTGAACTGTATCAGCCCATATACGTCCCACTGCAGGGCACGGACCTACTCTACAATCGTCAGTACGATTGAGAGTGGTTAGGCCATATAGTCCACCACACTGGCCTAGTGCGGGTTGGCGGACTTACATACCATAGAAATTTTTATAAATCGCTATGGTATGCAGGTTTCCTCACGATGTTTTCCTTTACCGTTTTTAGTGCGTGGTGATTGACTATCAATACACACATGACCCCGAAAAGTCAGAGGTGTGCCCTGGGATATATATAGAGATGTGCCGGCTGAACTATGACAGGTTATCCTTGTGAAGGCGGTCGTTATCTGGCCGGATGTCAATTTCCTTGCGGCATTTGAATGATGTCCGAAAATAATACGTCTGTGACTTCTGATACTGCATTGATAGAAAACTTTGAAATATTTGGTTCTACTCGAGATCCGCGATCTTCGCCTCATCACTCTAATTAGCTTCCAACTAGGTTACGCTGCCAGTCATGAATTGATAAATAATATGTATGCCTATTAATTTGTATTCATTTTAAGTAACTATTATAATTACACGTAAAGTTTGGGTTTGTTTTAATCGTGTCTAATTCCCGAGTATCTGCTTCGGATCAAGGAGACCCGATACTATTATTGTAGTAAGACGAGTCAAGGCCTATGAATATTATGTTGTCTCAAGGACAGAAGGTGAACAGTTGATTGTCCTTCGTTACATCACACTTGACCTTTGTCAAATACTACTTATCTTTCAGATACAAAAGAAAACCTAATAGATTGGAAGAAATTTATATTAACGTAATAGACTGCCGTGATTGACATTTCATCGTCAACGATCAAATATTATCAAACCATTTAACCAAATTCAAACGGCTTTAACATGAACATTAAATAATTTCATAGCTGTTTTATTGAGTTTCTCGCTCATAATCTTATTGTTTAATTAATTACAAATAATTAAACACGAAGACTAATTATGCCAACATTTAATACAAATCTGGCGTAAATAATGTTTATTAATTGTAGTGGATATGTTAGCTATATAGGATTGTATATGGTTCATTCAATTATAAGCTGTCCAAGAGAGTGGTTTGATTAGTGTTAATGTGTAGCGTGTATTGCGGTCGAGTAAGCTTAAATAAGGGTTTAATCTAATTGGTTCCAATGTTCATCTTACTGTCAGTTATGCTGTATGCATGTTGGGAAACAATGACTGTGACTGACCGTGTGACATCTACAGATCTTGAAATTGCCGGAGACTCGGGTCTTAGAATATTGTGTCCGTCTGGAAATCGACTACTATGGAAATGTCGTGACCTATACACGTGTGCAGAGTTTTGATTTATTTTCAGTATACTTCGATTTAACTAGACTGGAATATTTGTGATGTCTAGCGAAAAAATACCTTCTACAATTACAAATCAGTCATAAAAGGTAAAGTTCTCCTCTTTCAACTGTTGCAAGAATATTCCTGGTGATAGGTCTCTCATATGTGATAAATCGCCTGGATAGGTAATAATAAATAAATAAATAAAGCTAAGCATAGCTTATTAATTCATGGTGTTGTTTGGTTTTACTACTGTCTATGAGCATTTGAGCATTGAGCGGTCATATCGCTTATCATCAAGTGAACGGCTAGCTCGTCTCGCCATTCATTGCAATAAAAAAAGTATTTCATATAGCCGAAGCAAGCGTGGAGTGTGAAGCGAGAACAAATAAAACAACTTGTTCTGATAAAGCTCAGTGACATTGAAATACATTTCCCGCTCAACATTAAAACAGCAAAAAGAAACCAAAAACAGCTTTCATCTCGTTAAAAATGTGGTTTAATCGTTCACACGAGTGAGCCAAGGTTATGCATTGAAGCTGTGGACTTATCACTGCCATCCATTCATGAATAAAAGTTTCTTTGTGCTTTTTGCTAAAACCTTTTCATTGCTTTGCGTGGCCTATATTCAGCAAAGCGTAATATAATGGTACTATGATATTATAACTCGGTACGTTGGTTTGCGCATTCTATTCTGCAAACAATCAACGGATCCTCGCTAAATTTGCAATGCGACATACTTTATGATGAAACAACACATAGAATAGTTTAGATTCCGCATTGTTAGGACGCAACTAGTTGTAATGATATATTAATATATGAGTATATATATTTATACATTTTGCGTATCAAATCATCGATGCTACATTAAATTAAAATACAATATAAATATCATGTTATGTAAAAAAAAAAGTATGCGTCTTGGGATTCGAAATGTAGGCTTTTCAAGTATATATTTGAAAGAAACGGACGCCTAAATAAATTATGTTTTGTTGGCAGTAGATGACTTAGATAAGTACTACGTAATGTTAGCAATTTTTAATTTATAAGCCTCTGATTTTAATATTTTTTATCGGTAAAAGAAAAATTTTGTAAGCGAATGGATTAGTTGTTACTTATTTTCACTACCAATACTGCAGATTATAATAAATATTATGACTTCATAATTATAATAAAAGCGGATAATAATATACAGCGCTAAGAATTGTCAAACTAAATGGCGTTTACATATATTCTGCTTTCTAAGACCAGATCGCTGGATATGAAGTTATCTATTACAAGATTGCTGTTGTATAAAGCATTGTATCGATTAGAAAGCTTTTGTTCAGTGCGGCTAATCCTACGGCGTCTACGTCTATGTTCTTGAGTAAATTTTGTTATTTTATTTCGTGTTAATCTGCTCAAAAAAAAACTTATCATATTCAGTAATGCTATAGCGTATAGGGTAGTATTCTGGGTCCTAGTCTTTTCTTAGTCTATATAAACGAATTATGTCAAATCAACTTGACGGATGGAAACCTCTTGTCCTTCGCAGACGACACGGTCTTATACTTCTCAGGCAGCACATGGCATGATTTTTACAAATCCGCCCAAATTGGTTTTGATAAAGTATACACATGGCTGGCGCAAAACTTACTTACATTAAATATTGGCAAAACTAAACTCATTATATTTACCATTCGCAACATATAACTGCCCGACCTCAACAGATTTAATATTACCGTCACCTCCTCTGACCCTAATTCATTCCAATGCAAAAACTCCGCCATAGAAAGAACTACACAAATAAAATACCTAGGAGTACTCATAGATAACAATCTTTCATTCAGACCTTACATTAAACTACTATCAGGCAGAATACGAAAACTTATGTTTGTATTCAAACATTTACGACACGTCGCTGATGCCTCCACTCTCAAAATGGTTTACCAGGCGTTATGTCAATCTTTACTTACCTATTGCATTACTTCTTGGGATGGAGCAGCCAAAAACCACCTAATAATAATCGAACGTGCCCAAAGAGCCTTACTAAAAGTAAGTACATTTAAGCCGTTATTATTTCCCACCAAAGATCTATATGAAATTTGTCAAGTGCTCACTATCCGTCAACTTTTTATCCTAAATACTATTCTATTACAACATTCTGTAACAACTCCATATGGCACCAACAAAACTAATCGCCGAAACTTACTGATTGCAAAATCTACTTCGTTTAATACATCCTTTAGTCACATATTTTTTTGCTTCCTTGGTCCTTTTCTCTACAATAGATTACATAGAATTCTGAATATTAATACATACTCTGCTAAATATAATTTAAAGAAAACAGTCAGTACATGGCTTCTTCACCAATGTTATGAAGAAAAAGAATATCTCCTACATCCTCTAGCCTAACATATACACGAACGCACACACACACACACACACACGCGCACGCACACACGCACGCACACGCACACGCACACACACACCATCACCCATATGCGCACATATTATGTATGCACACACACATAAATAAGACTACTGACACACACACACGGAAAAACATGCGTGCATGCATTTTATGTGCCTTAAATGTGGTGTCCCAAATGGCAATTATTTGTACTACCTAATTTTTATTTTCTTGTTTTGTTTAATTAACTGTAGAATTCCTAGTCTTTAATTATAACTACTTTAAATTACCCTAAAAATGTTACAAATCTAAAAGACCTGTTACTACCCATTTTAACTAGGCCTTGCGACATACGGATGGCAGCTGGTGCTTATAGTACAGGACTATCTTAGTTTAAGCATCAGCAGTAACTCAATACGCTTGTTACCTAGCCTAAGCAAATATGTATGACTAATTCAATTTATGTCTGTTAATCCAGGTTAAGGAAGGAATTTAATAAATATTTATTATGACTCTTTATTTTAAATCTTTTTTTTTTACATTTTTATATATATAGTAAAAAACAAAATACATATAAAAATATAAAAAGTTATCCAACGATGGCGAGGTTCGAGACCCAAGCCACCGGTGGTTAGAAGCCCAAAGTGAGGAACCGCCTCACAATACGTGCCGTGTCAAGCAATACTGCCTTCTGAATCTGACTCCTGACCCAACAGCCGATTGAGAGCCTCTGTAGATATTGGTCGAGGTCTTTAGTATCAACCCATGGGCAGAAACGACAATCGGGACAATAATTGTTGAGTCGACATCCCACATGTCGGTAACCTCGTGTGCCAAATCTAAATAATATAAATATTTTATTTCTCTTTATTTTAAATATTTTTTTTACATTTTTATATATATAGTAAAAAACAAAATACATATAAAAATATAAAAAGTTATCCAACGATGGCGAGGCTCGAAACCCAAGCCACCGGTGGTTAGGAGCCCAAAGTGAGGAACCGCCTCACAATACGTGCCGTGTCAAGCAATACTGCCTTCTGAATCTGACTTCTGACCCAACAGCCGATTGAGAGCCTCTGTAGATGTTGGTCGAGGCTCTTTGGTATCAACCCATGGGCAGAAACGACAATCGGGACAATAATTGTTGAGTCGACATCCCACATGTCGGTAACCTCGTGTGCCAAATCTAAATATTTAGACATTTTGTCTTTTTCAGCTTTGACAAGGTTATCGTCATGCGGGATGGTGACGTCAACAAGTATAGCCCGGCGCGCCAATCGATCTATTATCACAATGTCAAGCTTATTGGCTAGAATAGTCCTGTCTGTGATAATAGATCGATCCCAATACAGCGTTGCATGACCATTTTCGAGAACTGGTTGGGGCACATACTGGTAATATGGCACTTCAGGAGTCACAAGTCCATATCGAAGGGCAATTTGCTGGTGTATGATCTTGGCTACTAGGTTATGTCTATGCAAATACTCGCCGTTAGCAAGATACGAACAACCGGAAATAACATGCCTGATAGACTCACCAGGACGGTGGCATGCCCGACAGATGTCGACCGTACCGTCCTTCAGGATGTATTTCCTATAGTTGTTCGTCTTAATAACTTCGTCCATAATTGCAAAGACAAAACCCTCGGTTTTCCCAAAGAGGTTACCGAAGCGCAGCCAAGACACAGACGCTAGTCGGTCCACATCAGGCCCATGAAGGGCTCGATAGAACCGACCGTGCAGCTCTTTGCTCTTCCATATGTCCTCGCGATCCTTAATGCCTACCACCAGAGGTTTCCGCCAGTTCTCAATCGCCAAAGAGAGCGGGGTAAATCCTTTATCTACCATAACTACAACCCTATGCATACCCACATCACTGTGAAGGAAATAATCCCTGAGATTGCACACCTCGCGATTATGCAAGTCCTTAGCATTAAGAATACCTCGGCCCCCACATCTCCGCGGGATGTACAATCTCATCACTGATGATCGTGGATGATGCATACGATGTGCAGTCAGGAGAGTTCGGACTTTACGATCCAGGGCGTCCAATTCGGTCTGAGTCCATTTGAGTATGCCAAAAGAGTATATGAGTACAGGCATAACCCAACCGTTAAAAGCGCGAATCTTGTTTCCACCGGACAAAAAACTGTTAAGTACTTTTGTCAGGCGGCTAAAAAAACGCTCTTTCAACGATCGTTTTACATCTGCACCCATGATACCTAGAGCCTCAGGCATACCCAAATATTTGTAGGTTTCCGTCACAGAGAGGGATCTGAGCCTTACAGTCTCTGAGACTAGTATGTCATCAGAGACCGCAACCTCCCCTCGCTTCACATGGATAACCGCACATTTATCTACACCAAAATCCATATTGATTGAATTGCTAAATCTTTTCGTTATTTTTAACAACTCAATCAATTCGGTTTGTTTCGATGCAAATAACTTGAGGTCATCCATATAGAGCAAGTGAGATATAGGCTCAGAGCCTCTCCGTAGACGGTAGCCTAACCCTGAATCCAACAACAGAGTGCTGAGGGGATTCAGGGCCATGCAAAACCACAGTGGACTCAGACTGTCGCCCTGGAATATACCCCGCTTGATTCTAATCGGCTCGTCACAATCAGGAGGAACCGTACCACCTGGATATCTCAGGACAGTGGTCCACTGCCCCATACAAGACCCAAGGAAGTTGCATAAATTTGTATTAATTTTATACAAATTTAACACCCTCATGAGCCATGTATGGGGCACCGAATCATAGGCCTTTTTATAATCTATCCAGGCAGCCGATAAATTCCTTCGGTTGTGACGAGCCTGTTGGCAAATGGTCATGTTAATGAGAAGGAGCTCCTTAGTACCACGGGACCCATTCATGCAACCTGTTTGGCCGGAAAAAAGAATTTGCTTAGAATTTATATGGTCTGTAATTTTAGATCTAATTATGGAGGTCAAAACTTTATAAATAGTGGGTAGGCATGTGATGGGTCTATAATTTTTTGGTTCCGTGGTACAACCGGACTTAAAGAGAAGGTGAGTGACACCTGTTGTCATAAATGTTGGAAGGGATCCCCGCTCAAGCGCATTCTGGAATTGCGCTGCTAATCGAGCATGCGAACTTGGAAACCATTTTAACCAGAAGTTGTGCAGACCGTCCGGGCCCGGCGACTTCCAGTTTTGCGTCTGTCTAATTGCAGTTAGCACATCTTCTGGACTGATTAAAATGGTTTCCATAGCCGGTATTGCCTCGCAAGCTCGATCTACAACACTAAACCAGGAGGCTTCAGTGTGAGAGACAGGCGACGACCAGATATTCGTCCAGTACTCACGCATTTCGTGAGCACTAGGAAGCCGCCCATCCACCACACCTTGTGGAGGATTCTCCCAACATCTATAAACACTCTTTTGGTCAGTTTGGAACTTGCGATTTTGTTGGAAACGATCCCATCGCCTCCTGTAGCGACGAATGCGGTTCGCCCACGCATAAACTTTTTGTTTAAAGAAGTCTATGCGTTCTGTGACGCAAAGCCTATAATTTCGAGGACTTGTGTTGGTCCCCGAAAAAGCCTGCGTCACAAAATGCATAATCTTCGGCCTGCTGTTTCCTTCTTTAAAAGAAATTAGTTTGCCGATGAGAGTTCGGGCCCTGTTGATACGATCCTCGATCCTACGCTGCCAGGCAGGCACAATCACAACACCTCGAGTGGCTTTATACTCATTTGGAAATTTTATTACTTATAATAATAAATATTTTATTATTATTATTATAAGTTTATAACGGTTTATCTCCATAAAAGGTAAATAAGCCTGATATACGGGCCATAGCCAAGCACATCAGGCTAAATTATAGTATATGTGGATGATACAGATGATGATGACAAGAATTTTCTAGTAATGCGACAAGTATTTAAGATTACACATGGTGGTATTTTCAATAACTCCAGGCTTTGGTGTAGGCTTTTAGGAACTATTGCGGTGGATGATATAACAGTAGGTATTATGTGGACCGAATTAGCTCTCCATTGGGTTTTTAACTCTATTGCAAGATCTTGGTATTTAGTAAGTTTATCTGATGTTGTAGATTGAATATTGTGTGTTCGGTATGGCAATGTCAATAAGGTATGAAATGAAATGAAATGAAATGTATTTATTGGTCACATAGGCAATTTAAAAGCTCTTATGACAAGTCAATACACATAGAACTTAATCTCTATATACAATATATTTCTTATACTTAGTATTACTTATTTTAATTTCTTGGTTGAATTAATTTATTAATTTATTATTTATTTAATTCTTTATTGTACACAATAAAAAGGAATAACAGTTTAGAGATAATACAAAACAACAAAGTACAAATGGCGGTCTTATCGCTCTAAGGCAATTTCTACCAGACAACCATGGGATGGATATATGAGCAGGAAAAAAGATAGGGCAGTGTAAAATAAAGATAACGAAAGCATGGAGACAAAGAAAATCATAAAAAACATATAAATACATTATATATATACTTACCACATATACATACATATTATATACACATACATAAGTATTTTACATATACATACTTATATACATTTATAGACAAATAAACATACGTACATACATACACATACATATACATATATATGTATATATTACCAATATCATCAATAAGAGGAAATAGTCCTAATCGGTTTATCTGTTTATAGAGAAAGGTAGTGTTCTTTTAGTCGTTTTTTAAATGATGACAGTGTTTGAGCCTGCCTCACCACAACAGGAAGTGCGTTCCACAAACGAACAGCTTGAACACTGAATGATTTATCCATAAATGTCGTGGTGTGGACGGGCATTCTCAACTTTAGGTTCTCAGACGATCTCAAGGACCTCGTATGTGACTCGTGAAGAAAAAGAAAACGTTCTTTGAGATAAGAAGGAGTGATAGGATTGAACAAAATATTGTATAGAAGAGACAGTATATGAGTATTCCGACGAAGTCTTATAAGTAACCACTTGAGCTTAGCACGAAACTCAGAAACATGATCATATTTGCGTAAACCTTATATAAATCTTATGCAGAAATTTTGAAGGCGCTCAAGTTTATTTAGTTGGTCCTCGGTGAGATCTAGATAGCTAACATCGGCATAATCAAGGATGGGGAGTAGGAGTGTTTGCGCAAGCGAAATCTTCGTGGCAACGGGTAGAAAGTTGTGTAACCGTCGCAAAGACTTAGCCGAGGTAAACAGTTTCCGACTAATTTCACGAATCTGCGGTCCCCATGTGAGGCATTTATCTATGTACAGACCCAAATTTTTCACGGTATCGCTGTAAGGGATGATAACACCTTCGCAAAAAACGCTTGGCAATTGGGCCCAGTCCAGTTTAGAGATTAATCTGGGGCTGCCGACAATAATGTTTTTTAATTTATTTATGTAATTTATTTATTTTAAATTAAATTTATTTTATTTAGAATTAGTTTTATTTATTTGTTTAGTTTTAATTCTTATTTTATTTAAAGTATTAGTTATGACTTTATGGTAATTTATTTTTCAAAGAAATACAATATGTACGTTAGTCAAATTAAATTAAATTAATTAATTTGTGGACCGTGACTATTATTACAACGGTGCGTAGCGGTTTATTGTTACCACCGGATCCAACGCGGCCCTTCCTGAGAAGACCCGGCGAAACAAACTCACTACCACTGGAACTACGCGACGCGAGCCAGTCCTCGAGTATATCCAGCATCTGTATATGGTGTTAGTTAGTTTATTATGTAAAGTTATGTCTGGTCTATTATAATGGATAGTTATATCCGTGATTATTGTGCGGTCCCAATAGATTTTACACTGCCTGTTTTCGTGTACTGTTACTGGTTGATATTTGTAGTAGCGGACTTGTTGGTTAATGAATTTATATTGGTGAGATAAATATTGGTGTATGATAGCAGCCACCTAATCGTGCCGGTGCTTATAGTCCGTTTGGACTAGAGACTTACAGGCACCTGTTATATGCTGGATAGTTTCAGGAGCGGATTTAGAGTGTCTACATGTATCTGTGGTTTGGTTTGGGTCTTTAATTATGAATTTTTTATTTATTATTATTATTTATTTTTCCTTATTAGAATACTCAGCCTCATCGGCTGGAAAAATTAAATACACACGGGCCTGGACCAAGTGTGTACTATGCGTTATTATTCCCTGGTCCTGGGAAATTAAGAGCTGCCTGTCCATTACTATCTGTTTTAAAAAAAATCTAACTAATCTGCACGTGTTTAAGATGACAGCTTTTTGTAGAATACGGTAAATGCTTTGTGGTAGTTCTAATTTTTCTATGGCTTTAAGTGAGTGCTTAGGTATTACTCCTGTGGTTGAAAGCAGAATCGGAGCTATTGTTACCTCTTGAAGTTTCCACATCCGGGCTATTTCGTCTCTTAAATCTATGTATTTCGTTAGCTTTTCAGATGTTGTAGTTTGTAGATTGTGGGTGTTAGGTATGGCTATGTCTATTATAAGTGCTTTTTTATTAATTTTATCTATAAGAGTAATGTCTGGTCTATTGTAATGAACTGTTTTTTTCTGTCAGTATTGTTCTATCATAGTATAGTTTATGGGTCCTATTTTCTAATACAATTTCCGGTGTTTATTTTAATATGTTTGTATGAGACTATTTACTATTAATTTGTACTTATGGGCAAGTTTTTGGTGTATAATGTTTGCAATTTGGTCGTGTCTATGTTTGTAGTCTGTTTGCGCTATTGCTTTACATGCGCCTGTAATGTGTTGTATGGTCTCGGGTGCACTTATACATTATCTGCATATATCAGAAGTTACATTTCTTATAATATATTTTTGGTAGTTCCTGGTTTCGATCACTTGGTCCTGGTTGGCCAGCATGAAAATTATTATTATAGTAATCTGAGTATTTTACCATTTAATAAGGGTAAGCAAACTCTCGGTTTGTGATTTGATTTTTCAATATTTACCAAAAACCTCAAGAGTTTTCAGAAACAACAAATACAAGGCCTTCTATTAAACAGTGGCGTGCCTAGGGTTGTGGACTAGGGCAAGCCCAATATTGGTTCAGGAGCAAAATGGTATTAAGAAAGAAGAACGTGTTCATCATGCGATAGGGGGCGAGCCTATGCGATGTAATTAAATAAAAAAATATATAGAAAACGACCCCAGATTCGAATCCGAGACCTCAACTTTGCGCCATCGAGGCAGTCCTAGACCTAACACACGATCTATATAAGATTAGGATAAAAACCAATAAAATAATAACTATCTTTATCACCGTTATGAAAAATCTATTACAAGTTGTTTCGAAAAAATCTAATAGATGGCGCGATTTTCACGGCCATCTATTTAATATTGCCAAAATACTGAAGGGCCCATCATTAGTTTTAAATAGATGAATAAAATAAATGTGTAAGTTAAATTACTTTTGGGCATGCATACGTAACTTTATATTGTAATTATTTTGTAAATTAATAAACGGCACTACAATAGCACAAGTACGGCGCCGTGTTTAACTTCGCGGCCGGAAATTATTATTAATACATTCATGTTATGTTTTTGTGTATGCATGTGATTTTTTGTATCATCATGAGCCTTGAAAGGAAGCTAAGGAATATCTGAAAAACACTACGATTACTGTCTGTTGCGTAGACACGCGAGCATAATGTTTTGAAATCTCATCACATATTATGTACATGACGCATAAAGAGGTTTCTATACGCGGTTTACCGGAATTATAAAAATATATTAATGCATTCACATGTTTCTGTCAATTACTATAAAAGAACCAGTTAAATTATTTAAATCACTATAGCCGGAACAATTCCAAAAATTTAAGTACATCGATCGAAAAAAATATACAACACCGACAGTATAACTTATTAGTATAATAACATCCAGCAATCTATATAGTTATGTGCACTGATCTATAAAATTGTATTCTATAGTTTTCACTACTTTCGAGAAATACACAACAAATCAGGCGTAGGTTTTGGACCAGATACGAATAGTTGTTTGTCTACGAAATGTAATAAATTTACCTTTTCTTCGCCGATCAACACTTGCACACACTTCAAACCATCACAAGGCACATTTTCACCCATTATTATACGTAATAAACGTAAAATACTATAATTAAACGAAAACTAAACGTGGATGTTCAGTGGTTACTGGTTAATCGTCCG
This sequence comes from Hyles vespertilio, assembly GCA_009982885.2. Taxonomy (NCBI): domain Eukaryota; kingdom Metazoa; phylum Arthropoda; class Insecta; order Lepidoptera; family Sphingidae; genus Hyles; species Hyles vespertilio. The sequence continues at coordinate 12,588,405 of CM042809.1, read as the reverse complement.
CTCGAAAGACATAATAATAAGCGTGAAGCTAGCCACAGATCCTAAATTATGGACAATTCTAAATTAAGTATTCTAATTATATATTAATACAAATATTTAAAACATCATAATACGGTCTCAAAAAATATCAATTTATTTTATATATTATCCAATATAACTTGTAGCAAAACATAAATATTTTTCGATAAATTTGGATCATAATATGACATGTCAAGTGCACAACTTCACTCCGTGAAGCCGGGCATTTTGCTTGGTACAAATTGCATTAAAAAATAGCTATATGTATAGGTACGTAGTGTCATGGTAGTAGCATTTCACCCAAAGGTGCGACTGAGAGGGCAATATACGCCAGAAGCCAGGTAAAAGCACACGAGAGAGAAAAAGATAGATAATACTTTGGTGTGTTCCATCTTTTAAGATATTGCGTCACGCGTGGACCCATAGATTTAGTATAAAACATAGATCGGCAATGTGAAAGAGATAGAATAATTTAACTCATATGTTAAAGCGAGATGCATGATGCGACCAAACGTTTACACAGAAGTAGCCATTTTTTTTTTTCTCGCGGGGAAAATCCCTTTACGGACCATCCCTTCCCCTAAGGGGTGGGGGTGTGTCGGACTCACCGGTGCGCCTTCCGGCCCAGCGAGACGTGGAGCTGGGTCGGGTCCCTATCGTAGTCTGCGCACCGAAATACCGACTAAAAACCCCGCGTCGGCCACCATCGGTGCACTTTGGAGACGGCCCCGGGATACCGTTCAACGGACGCGCCAGGACCGCCTCCTTGTGCACTGCCGCTTAGCGACGCAGCTTTGGACGCGTGTTGCGTCACGTCTCGGGGGCCGCCAAGATAGGGACGGCGGCCCCGCGTGGCCTCTGCGGCGCCGGGTTAGTTGTTGTCCCGGCGCCTCCTACGTCTCCTGTGGCGACGAGCGGGATCGGTCTGCTCCCGGCCCCGCTCAGCGCTCTCCTTCTGCGACATGACACGTTCGCAGAAGGAGAGCATGGCTTGCCACGAACTCCGGCTGCCGACCATGGCGGCGACCACGGCCGGCAGCGAAAGATCGCTTCCAATGACCGCAGTGAGAGCGCTGCGCTCCTCGTCCCAGGCTGGGCACTCCTCCAGCGTGTGCTGGGCCGTGTCCTCACGGCAGTTGCCACAATGGTGGCACACGGCGCGGCGGACTCCTCCGCTCCGGCTATGCGACACAGGTACGCACCGAAGCAGCCGTGCCCGGTGAGCACCTGCGTCAGCCGGAAAGTTGGCGCGCCGTGACGCCTGTCCAGCCACTGCTCGAGGACAGGTCGCACTGCCGCGACGGTCCTCGTACCAGCACTAGGGCTCTCCAGCCTGGAACGCCACTCCTCCACAGCGGACCTGCGGAGGAAGGCCAACATGGCCTCGACCTCCCTGGGGACCAACCTCTGCCCACGCCCGGACGCCTCCTCTCGTTGGAAAAAAGCTGACGAGAGGATCTTGGCGTCCAGCACCCAGGGCAGAGTTCCCGCCAATACGCAGGCCGCCTCGTGCGAGACCGTGCGGTAGCCCCTGATTATCCGCTGCGCCACCATGCGCTGCGGTCGATGCAGCAGGCGGACGCAACGATCGCCCAGGGACCCGGCCCAAACGGGACACCCGTAGAGGGCCATGGACCGCACGACTCCAGCATAAAGATTTCGGCAAGGGATGCCAGGACCATCAGTGTTGGGCAACAGGCGCCCCAGTGCGCCCGCCGCCCTCACCAGCTTCGGCGACAACTCCGCAAAATGCGCGCGGAAATCCCATCGACTGTCGAGGACGAGACCGAGGTATTTCATCCTCGAGCCGACGGGAATCCGCACGCTCTCCACCGTGATGGGGGCCCCAGGCGGAGGCCCACACCGAGGACCGTGGAAACACACGGCCTCGGTCTTGTGGAGGGCCACCGTGAGGCCCAGTCGCCGAATCCTGCCCACCACCAGTCCAGTACCGAACGAGGCGAGCAGGGCGGACCTCTGGAACGTCCTGGCCGTCGCTGTCACCAACGTGTCATCTGCATAGCAGACGACAGCGACGCCCCGAAGGTTGGTACCACGCAACACCCAGTCGTAGCCGATGTTCCACAGGAGCGGCCCAAGAACCGAGCCCTGCGGAACACCGCACGACACTTCTCTACGGTGCCACCCGTCGGCGCCCGGATACACAACGAACCTGTCAGAAAGGTACGAGTGCACCAGACGCCGAAGGTAGGGCGGCACTTCGTGGTACCGCAGTGCTTCTTCGATGCAGGCCCAGGGCATGGTGTTGTCGCGTTGGCGATGTCGAGAGACACCGCCACCACGACCCTTCCCCGGGACACTGCACGCTCTGCTTGTGCCTTCACCCGCAGAATCGCGTGGACCGTCGACCGGCCCCGCCGGAACCCGAATTGGCAGTCCGCCAAATCCGGGCCCGTACCCTCCAAATGCTCGACGAGGCACGCGTGGACTACGCGCTCGAAGAGCTTGCACACCTCGTCGAGCAACACGATCGGCCGGTAGGCCGAGGGCGAATCTGCGGGTCGTCCCTCCTTGCGGAGCAGGACAAACACAGAAGTAGCCTGCAGTGACCCAGAGTCGAAATATGTCAAACTAAGCGAGCAACAAAATTCGCTTATTTTCATAATTTATTTAATTTTACAGTACTTGGTTATATTTATTAAACGTAGTTTATTATAGTGCATTGTGCAGTGCCAAGGTGTGGTTCATGCAGGCGTAAAAATCCGAAATAATTAAAGTTTTCACAGGTACCGGCCACTTTTGCACAATACTATTTTGTGACGATATTATAGAATTAAATGGAAATCTATGTATACATATCGGTATAAAAGAATATAGTATTTCATTATATAAATACGCTGAAAGCATCCATTACGTATAAAAATAATATCAAATACGTGAATTTACAATAATTTCAACCAAAAGTTGCTAGGGATTGACTGACAGGTTCGATCAATAAAAGGTTGTCGATAAAATAGTCGATGACAACACATGTTTCCCTACATTTTTATGGAGCTATAGTATGTTGTGATATTGTGCATTCTTCTTCTTCTATCTGGCGTTATCCCGGCCATATTTCCCCGGCCCTTATTATCGTATTCATTCTACAATATTAGTTATTACTTTACTTTTCCTCATTTTTTTATATTTGTGGAATAGTTAATATAACACTTCATGTGTGTGATTAATGAATTAAGAACCTGTTTCAGTCTCTGCCAAGAGGCTGTCAATTTATAATAGTAAAACAAGAACATATTCGATATTATTATAAAATATGCGATACTTCTATGCACAGTGTGATCGTCCAAACCTTGAAGCAACATTATTCATTTATCATAACATTAGGTATAGGTTTAAAATTTATAATTCTCTTAGGAAAAACATTAGTTTAGGTGACGTGATCGAGAAAAGCTTCATAGTTTATTAAACTGTCTCTTTCTTCAGCCACAGGAATGCGACTAATGAACATAGGCCTTCGACAAGAATGTCTACATCAGTTTGTTGTAAGCTGCCTCCAACGCGGCCTAGCAGGCGTCCAACACTTCCCAATGTGTTACAAGTCAATTAATTGACTTAAATAAGCATTTTTTTTAACTCTAGTATACATATATAATGTATATATATAGTATAATATTTTTAAAGTAAAAATGTGTTTCTTAGACTTACGCGAATGTTACTCATTGAAAAAAACTAATAATCACGGATTTTGTTGCAGACTGAGTCCACCCTGTGACTACGAAAGGTGTAAAGTAATTGAAACTTCGCGACGGGAAATTAAAAATGAAAAAACTAAACCGAAAATGCTAAAACTTCGTAAATTATAGTTTTATTTTAATAAAAGGTTTTTTTGTTCTCAATTTAATTAGTATACGTACTATGTATACATCACAATGAAAAAAATAATTTTGTTCAGGTGAACATAAAGACCCATACAAAACATCTCAAACAAAATGTTATCAAATAATATGACAATTTATCTTTATTTATTTGTGTGTTAATCAATCTGTATTGAAATAAACACACCAATAAGTTTCTGTTAATATATAATAAAATGTCGCATATATCCATAACATTTTATTTCGCAACTACAGGCAGACAGCTATATCGATATCGATATGATAATATCGAAAGTGCATGGTACACCACTATATGTCAAGCACACATGTAAACTTCACGCACACAATCGTAAATCAGTTTTGGTCGCGCTCAAAATGACACATTGCCGATCTATGTTCTATACTACATTTATGCGTGGACCAGCGTTGATTTTGAATGAAATAATTTTATATTAGTTTTAGACCGCGGCGCTCGCTTAGGCGAGTTGCCGGGCCCGGCGCGGGTGCTCCGTCGCAGGCGCGGGTGCTCCGTCGCAGGCGCGGGCTCCATTATGGCGCGGTAAATTTAAAAATGATAGATGTTTTGCATTAAACGAATGTATTTTATTTAAGGTACTAATTTGCCTTTAGGATTGAATATATGCGTATTAAGTAAGGCAAGCCGGGCTTTTGGGCTTGTATGGAAGTACCGCCACTGCTATTAAACAAACATCACCCAAAAAATAAACAAATTCAAAGGTATGAAACATCCGTAATTGAAAATATAGACTTTTTAATAAATTATAAATTTTTACTTCAAATCGGGAAACTAAAAGTGGACAGGACAAATACGACGGCAACGTCTCAACAATATGATGGATAGTAAACAATAAATGCGCTGAACGAAAATAAACTTTGCTAACTTCAGCTTATGCCGGGAGTGAGTAAAATATGAAGACTGAAGTATTTGAGCCAGTTAAAAATAGTCTTTAAAGTCGTTCACGGGAAGTCTAGCTGCTGACAGTTCCACCTTGTGATAAAAAAACGATAACAACGTAATGCACGTAAAGGGCCCTGTAAACGGTCAAAATGTTTGTCAAATTTTATGTGTTTGTCAAATTACTTGATAGTATGCGGTTATGTTTGACGCTTTTGTCCAAGAAGCTTATACCCAAATGGAGAATGCATTCCGTTTAGAAAACTGAAGCACAGAAAGACCTTTGGTGTGGTCTTCGATTCTTTTCTTATGTTGCCAAAGCTTCCGAATTATTTCCCCAAATAGCACATAGTATGTACTGTTTTTGTCGTTTTTAATAACGTTAACATAAGTTTGTATGGTCATGATGTCTTAAAAAACTATCTATTCTATTAGCATATGGTCTTTATTATTTAACTTTATTAAAGTTTCAGTTTTACATTATTTCCTCATTTAATTGATCATTGCGAATACATTACTAGGCAACATGATAGCAAAATGACAACTTCAAATTTCCAAATCATTCTCATATAGAACTTATTACAAATAGGGTCAGAAAGATTAGTTGGATATTTAAATCACTGCGCCATGTATCCACAAAAACCCTTATTAATAGAATATATAATGCATTAGCTAAATGCATTTTAGTATACTGTATTCCAGCCTGGGGTGATGCCTCGAAAATAAAATTTCTAGAGCTTGAAAGAGCACAGCGATCACTGTTAAAAGTAATGTATTTAAAACCATTCAGATACCCTACTACTGAACTTTACAAAGATTTTGACATATTATCAGTAAGGAAATTATGTATATTATGTCTTATTCTGAGGCTACATGGAAAACTTAATTTTGATCTTGGCATCAGAGTGAATAAGAGAATAAATTATGTAATCACTCATTCTCGTACTGTTAAAACTTCGTTTGCTAGTAAACAATATGAGAAACGGTCTTCCTACCTATACAATACATTAAACAAACCTCTACAATTTTACTGTATGAATAAATATGACTGCAATAAAATAATAGAATTAAAAATTAAAAGACCGACTTCAATGTGCACTACAAAGTAATAAATAATATATATTTCATTGCGCTAGTAGTAGTAATACACATTGATTAATTTTCTTATTGACTAGACTAGCCAACAAATCTTAAATACGTAATATTTTGAAGGCGGGTCGCCAAGTGCCAAACGAGAACAAATTTAAGTATATAACACAGTATGTAACACAGTTGAATATTACGTACTTGTAGATGTATCGTTGGCGCTCAGTTAGGTCCATATGTAAACTAGAAACAAATTAATTTAACATATTCACCCTACGTGTACATTTGTTGAAATTTTAATAGAATTAATATGTGTCATATGTGTGGTCTAATTTTGATGTATTGCATACGATCAAAGATGTACAGTGGTCAAGGGTTTCAACTCCAGGGTACACCATTGACTTTTTGGAGTCACTTGCTTATTTATATACAATTACTTTAACAGTGATAGGAATCATAGTGAGGAAAGTATAAGAAAGGGAAGGGTTGTTAAGTTTGTATGTTTCCCTCGATTGTAGATAAGTCCGATGCTCAACAATGTTGATAAAGAGCTGATAGGTATATTAAGGACGGGCGATTTTTCTATTAGTTATCAGCACAGGGACTGGAATTTGCACCCGATATGACTATAGACTCTCGCCCCCAATCACACCGAGGGACAAAACACGCAAGGCGTAACGTGGGTGTCCTGGTTGATACCAGGAGAATCTCTGCATATCCCTTCTGGGAAAATGGCGTGAGTTTATATAGATTAAGACAAATTAATATTGCGTGTAAAATTAAAGTTATTTAAAATCATTTATTTACTGTCGCAGATATTTAGTATTTATATTTGTATATATCCCCCCCCCTTCCTACGCCCCTTTCTACTTTCCCCTTTCGACCCCCCTCCCGCCGCTTGTAGTAATAAACTTATACTGAACCTAATGTAAAAAGAATTGTTGCTGTACTGTTCAATTTTGAGGAGTTCTGCCCTTCAGGTCCAAAGATATTCATCAGGTCTTCACAATATTTTTTTGGTCTAACCTATCATATAATACTCTTTGACAAAAAAGTTATTTTTAAGTCGGCTAAGAACTGCCGGAGATATTGAGTATTAAAAATTGTACGTATTTTCTACCCCCTCAACCCCCACCCCACCCTTTTCCCATTTTCACCCACCCTTTGTAATAATATACTTATACTGAATCTAACGCAAAAAGAATTAATGCTGGACCGTTTAATTTTGAGGAGTTCTGGTCGGCAGATCCTAAGATATTCATCCGGTCTTCACCAATTTTATATGGGACCAACCCCATATATCATGCTTTCGGACAAAAAAGAAATTTTCAAAATTGGTTCACAATTGCGGGCGTAATCGCGTAACAAACATACAAAAAAAAACCAGTCGAATTGATTACCTCCTCTTTTGAAGTCGGTCAAAAATACCTTGGTGAAATGGCTAAAAAATAAAACATATGATGAAATAGAATCCCTCACAGAAGTAGTGACTTAATACATGCATTTCCATTCATCCATCTATTCATGGGTATATTTTTCTAATACCTAATAATAATACACACACAGATACACACACACACACACACACGCACACGCACACACACACATACACGCATGCATACACATACACACATAACTTTAATTAAAGAATCTAAGTTTGTTTATTTATATTCTTAACTTTTTAATATTTTCCTTTTTATATTGGCTAAAATTTGTACCTATACTAAAACTACTGTTTGAAGAGCGGAGCCTCCTAACACAAGTATAGTTATACTTAAAAGGAGTGCTCGAAAATGACAAATTGTATTTAGATTAAGTTAAGATAAAGATAATAAAGATAAATATAATAAGTAATACAGGCAAAGATAGTTATATTCAGCCTTATTGCGAGAGCTGCGCGCGTCTGCACAGGGTGTTTTTTTTCGTTTTTATTATTTTGTTGAGTCTCTGCAAATCATATTAAAGTGATCCAAAGAAACTTAACAAAATAATAAAGTAAGTTTAACTTTTTAGATGAAAATATATAGGTTGTGAAATCATTTACTGTTGTTATTTTGTGAATGTTCTTTTGTGCGGTTATTTCACATAATTCAATATTTTCTCGTATTTTTTTAGCAAGTAGTGATATTCCATAATAAGTTGTGTATTGTGTAATTGTAGAAATGTTTGACATCCAGTGTATACCGTGAAATTACACAGGTAAGTCAATTGTTATAATTATTGTGAATATCTAGACAAAAAGTAATAAACACATGGGTATTTTATACAGAGTGTCGGTGTTATAAATGCTTTAAATTGCAACGTTATCAATAACGTCAATTACAACAAATTAAAATGATTAGATTTTATATCACAATAAAATTGAAAAAATAGTATTTTGAAACAAACTAAATAATAAAATAATTTAGTTAAAATACAACACGCTTTATATGTTACCTACTGCCCTCAGTCGACCCAGACATAAGAGCGGCAACGCCGCATTTTTCGTCACCACGTTACGAATGGTATCATTTGATTTGGCGCGGTGATTCCTTTGTAGTTTTTAGGCATAATTTTATAAGTTTAATAACAAATGTATGTTATAAAAACATTCTCAATCAAGTCCCCTTTTACACAAATAAAGTAGGTCAAAATTGCTTGGTCAGTGAAACAAAATAGCACATCGCGTAAAGTATTACTGCCACTAAACAGACCTTCAAACAAACCATATCGATGTATTCCAAAGCTGTAAATCGCGACATCATAAACATGAATAAAATGCTATCATAATTCGTGATGTGTTGTGAGCAACGCACGCGCATTCGCAGAGAACAAGCACGGCGCACGCCGCACTGACTAGGCGACGCGACGCGACGAGTGACGCGGGTACCGACTCCCGAGACTAGGGTGACCATAGTTTTTGAACCTTTAGAAGCTTTGGCTGCAATTAGAGTCATTGCGAAATACTAACATACTAATAAGCGAAATACCGAAAAAGTAGTGTTGCTATCATTTTTTACTAACTGAATGATCTTGCCGACAGCAAATACATAACTTCAGAATCTTTAAGTAAGTTAGGTTAAATTAGCCAACGATTATGTTATGGTAAGTTATGCTACCTAGCTTTTGAACAACAGTAAAGATGTGTTAAAAATCGATAACATTGTTACAGATGCCTTTCGATGTGCTTGTTGCTCTAAGTTATTGGAGGTACCGACACGATGAGTAACATTCAGCAAATAGCCACTAAAGTTACACATGGTTCCAAAATGTATTGCATAGAGGTACTCCACTGCGGTGTGCACTATATAATCAAGGCTTCGTTTCTTTTTTATTTTGCTAAAAATGAGTTTAAATTATTCTTTAGTTAAATTTCTCTTTACAGTTTCTCTATAGATACAGACAGGTGGGAAAAGTGGTTCAGTAAAATACCATTAACAGTAAAATTTTATGAATCTGCAAGAATTTGTTGTGAATATTATAATAAAGATGATTATAATTCTCAAAGGCCGGAACATCTTAATAAACATGCTGTACTATTTTATGAATTTAAATAATTGTCATAAATTAAAGAGCAGGGCGGAATCGCGTAAAATGTTCCGACTTAAGTGGTGCGCGCGCTCCAGTAGATCTCTAGCAGAGTGTTACTGAAATTGTTCGTCACTCGTAACGATTTTCAAAATGCTTGTTGTATTATTACAAAATAATTATAAATGTGAACATAGTATTTTTTATGGCCATTTAAACGAAATCTATTAAGTTAATTCAATATTTATTTTAGCGTTATTTTTACGGTTACTTTTTTGAAACTCCAACTGTACTGATACTCCAAATGCTGCAATATAAGGGTAAGCAATAAATATGTGCTTTTATCATTGTTATTGCCTCAGTGGCGTAGACTGCCTCGATGCCTGGCAGTTGTACTACGGTACGATTCCAAACTGTAATCTCGGGTTCAAATTCCGGGTCAGGCAAAGTTAAGCTCACTCCTTATCACATCATGGGACGCAAAATACACGGTGAAACGTGTTTATGTATGTATGCATGATTGTTACCATCAGCTGTTTCTAAAACAATTTCTAACAAACATTCAAACTATTTAACTTAAATACACTTCACCTGAATAACATAGTTGGCTCCGTTCACTGTACTATACTGGCTCAGCCCATATACGTCCCACTGCAGGGCACGGGCCTCCTGTACAATCGAGAGTACTTAGGCCATATAGTTCACCACTCTGGCCAAATGCGAGTTTGTAGAGTATACATACTATATAAAATCCTATAAATGGCTAATATACGCAGGTTTCCTCAAAAATTTTCCTTCGCCGTTTTATTAACACTATATTTTTGTTTTGGTTCTCTTACGCTGCGCCGTCGGCCTACTTGTCCAGACTCATGTTAACATATCATATAAATAAACTTATTTCTAGCTGGTATTATCAGTTGCCATGGTGAATTTAAACTGAATTACGTATATAGATAAATAATCATATGATTCGATTCCATATTAAATAAAAAATAGTACGTCTCGGTTTAAACAAAAAGCATTGTCACTGTAAAAAAAAGGATAGCAGAACACAGCGAATTCATTCAAGGTCAAATTTTTGTGCTTCACTTCTTTAGACGAAATGCAATCTCCATTTGGATATAAGCATCTTGCTTTTGTCAAACAATCTACGTGTTTGTCATGTTTGATGAAAATATGAATTGACGGCGTATTTGACAAACATATTTGAACGTGAACGGCAGTGTTTGACAAGATCACAGTCATTGCTTTTTTTTGCATCGTGGCGGACGATACACCCATTGATAGCAACGTGAAGTTTGACAAACAAATTTTTCAACTATATTTCATCAATATTTAGTCATATTAATGAAAAAATAAGACAAAATAATTTATTGAATCCATTAAGATGGTCTACATGATTTACATTCATTCTTTTTTTTCTCTATCATCCGGTTCGGAAAGGTTCACTGGTGGCAGGCACAGAGTACATTTCACATACTAAGTGGTAGGTCTCTCATATGTGAGAGGCTGCCTGGGTGGGTACCACCGCAATGTCTATTTTTCCCGTCAAACAGCAGTTTAAATGCACTGTTGTGTTTCGGATTGAAGGGCATTGTAGCCAGAGTAACTACTGGACATATTGAGACTTAACATCTTGTGTCTCAGGATGGCGAGCGCAGTGGAATGCCAAGCATTGCTTTGTAATTCAAGGTGTTGTGTGGTTTTTGGTACTGTTCATGAGTGGTCTCATTGCTTACCATCAGGCGAACGGCATGCTCATCTCGCCATTCACTGCTATAAAAAAAGCGGTTTTCACTAGAGAAGGCCGGCCAAGAAACTCTAATGTTGCCCTTTTCAAAACCAGTTTACAATTTAATGATAATTACAAAAGTTACAAGTGGTTTAAATCAGAGAAGTTTATTAATAATTTGTTATAACATTTTAAATACGAACATGTTTACGTTGTATTTAACATGGCTGAGTGAAAATAATGTGTACCTATATTATCAACATTATGTTTCCAACAAGATGTTAAGCCCGACTTTTGGTATAATATATGATGCTTTAAACGACCTTGATAAGGAGATGACATTTCAGGTGTTCAACCAAATGAAATGTATATTTTTTGTATCCTGTGGATCTTGTAGTTGACGTTTTAGTTTTAGTCTACTTGGAACCTCATAAATACTGTTCTGAAATACTTAATTACATTCCAGACACAGACACGTACTTCATAAGAACGAAATTGCTTAATGCACAATACAAATTTATAAACTTGTTGTTAGGTTCAGAAGTTGAACGTCGTATGTCTGTTAAACTGCAGTATCTTGTCATTTGGTTAGTTTTGAGCTCAATTACAAGCTGAACAAAGAAGTTACAAACTGCCTAATTAGTGGTGGTTTGTAGTAGCAAATGGCTTTGTAGAGTACGTTTTCAAACTAATGAAGTCAACATACGTGAAAAGGCCATGTGAGTAATTAAGCAGAATTCGCACACACTAACGTCTTAAATGTTGCAAAACGTGTACTTTTTATCATTCTCAAAAGAAAGGAAATTTGGTACGCCACTCACGCGCCGGACTCGTTTGTGAAGGTAACAATGTTGAGTGGAAAAAGAGTTAAAAGGCTACCGTCTCTCGCTTTCCACCGACACTACAGACTTTCAAGTGTTGGCCCGCTTTCAGTTTACTAGCTCTTGTGACGAGCGATACGTACGCCCATTCTCAGATTGATTGCGGTCTTGAAATTAAATTGTTTCTAACAAAACACGCTGATTTTACATTCACTTCATTTTCTACTTATTTGCATGAATCTTACACAGTCTATTAACATGTAAAATTAATAAAAATGTGCCATAAAGTTGTACAGAATTAGAAAAACTAACAATCGCTTTGGCAACTGGAAAGCTACAGGTTTTAGGGTTTATGTCATGACATTATAAATATTTATAAAGCAGGCTTTAGTTGATATAGTCTAGTCGACAAGTTGAAAATGGTATCAAAAAAAATAATTGTCGCGTTTCTATGCGAAATTTTTAATTGCATTGTGTTTGTAGCCACTAAAACTACCACCCGGCTTCATTTTCGGCAGCAGTCTTGATATACCCTGTACTTAACAAGATCGTGCCATAAAACTTAAAAAATATTTATACTTGGTTTATAAAAAAAAAATTACAACATTACTTGGATTTTTTAGTTTTTGTTTAAGTAAAAAAAATGTTATAACTTAAACAAAAACTAAAAAATATCTTGTTGATCTTTTTTATGTGCTAATACACGCTTTTGGCACATTTTTCTAGACGTCATTCCAGATCCAATGAGCTATCGCACATAATTTTAAGAGCAGTATCTCTATTTTGTACCATTTTCAACTTGTCGACTAGACTAATAGTTCACAGAGGAATAGCAGCGCGTCACAGTTGCACTGATTTATTGCTTTTTAAAAATTGTTTTCATTTTATATTTTAGAATTTAAAATAAACAATTTACGATTCTCTAGCAGACTAAATAATCAGGTAAAGGCCAAATGTCAACTTATTCATTCAGCGCTCGTCGCCGGAAGATAAACACAAATGGAAATGGTCGCAACTAAATCGGATCCAGGTATACACGAGCACAAACAATTGAAGCTTATGGAAATCAGGGGTCCGTAGTATTTTACCGGATTAAATATACTAGCAATTAGTGCCGTCCCGGACCCGCCAGGCTAGTTATTTATCGCGAGGTCTAAGACTTAATTAAAACATTTTACTTTGAGCTACCGGTAACTATACTACACATCCCTTTGACGGTAAATTAAATTAAGTCGAACTTCCAGCGTTTTTCCGCTGTCAATTTATTAACTGTCTACCTTAGTTGTGTGGAGTTATTATTATTAATATGCTTTTTTATAAGTTAATTAAGAAATGTAGCTTGTTGGAGGAAACACTCACTGGTCAAGATGTAGCCGGTACTTTTTTAATATAAACTTAACGATGCACTAATTAGCCTAGGTAAAATAATAAAAATCACAAAATGAGTGCCTCATTTAAATGAGAAAGTATGGGGCAGAATATAGAGGGAGTTTAACGAAAATTAAAAGTCAAAAGCAACAGACATTAGCATTACTTTAATCACTATCTAGGGAGGCCGGGTCTTCGTGGCTTTTGAATGTTCAGTTCAAACTACGTGGAACTCGGTCCGAATAGAGATTCGAATTAAAATTCCGCTTATAAAGACTATCCTTATAGGATTAAGCCAGCGATTCTTAAATAGCTTCTACAGTATGATTTTCTTTATAGCCACGTATTCAGATTCAGGTGAAATATATTTTGCACGCTTTGAAAAACTGATACGGAGTTTTCATTGACTGTTTTCCAACTCTTTTACTTATTTTTATTTCAGATGCTTTATATGAAAGATTAAAGACATGCTAGTGATCCCATAAGCGAAGCTTTGATGCTCGGTGTACATATTTGTGTGTCACTTTTGATCTTTAGTGAGTGGGCAAGATAATCTTGTTGTTATTTTACTTTAGTAAAGTTGATAAAAAAAGAAGCTTCAATATCCGCGGTGATAATATTTCAGTTTATATTTTTAGTATATATGGTATTTTGAGATGATTGTATAATGTATATTTATTCGTGGTACAGAAGAAGGAAATCAAAAAATTTAAATATTCTTATACTTGATGAACGTAAGTTATAATTTATATATATATGTATGTCTATGTATATATATTTATTTATACGAGTATATTCATAAGGTTTACATACTTATAAATCTATGTCCATTTAACCTTTCGTACACCTCATGGTACCTTAAAACTGACGTTCCCTCCAGAAATCGGCTGCTAATTATAACACAATATCTATGATTTCATATAATTTTCCTCGCCTCGGCTTGCGAAAGCGATATAATATTTCTGAGGCTTGGCTCGATGAAGCGGCATAAGTTTAGATGATATTATCCGTTAGCTATTCAGTAGCCATTAATTCAACTAATTTTACGCTCGATGAAATAGTTCGTATCTTTATCAGTTCAATGTGGAGTTGACTGTTTGATTTAAATGATTACCAATTGGCCAAGTTTAGTTCTTGGATTCTAGTAGGGAAATTATATTATTATGAATGTGTAAATGCTTGCAGGGTATTTCCAAACATTAAATACATATAGATATATTCTCATACCTGTTTAGAGGGGGTGGGCGGGAGTGATATTCAAGAGACGCAACTTTTCCAACCTTGTTTTCGTCCTAAAAAGTGACTGTTGACGAATTTAAGTCGAACACAAACTCCATTTCTAACTACTTCTACTCCCAGAACTTCCATTAGCAACTCATACCAGAATTACAATGGCTTATAGCGCATACGAGTACATATTGACACTAGAACAACAGGGCCCAACGTTATCTTATAATTATTTTTGAACATATTGTTGTTATGCTTTTTTCTTTACCTGTCTCGTACCGTGGTATGATTAAGTTGATATAGCCAATCACGAAAGTTTGATTTAATTTTATTATTACCAGAAGTAAAGTGTCGGTCACCCATAGGGCGGACGGACGACCTGGTTAAGGTCGCAGAATGCCCCAAGCCGCTTCCAACAGGTCATTGTGGCAATCCATGGGGGAGGCCTATGTTCAGAGAGAGAGAGAGTGAGAGAGAGATAAGAAGCCTTTATTACAAACTTATTCAAGAAATCATCCATATCTGGCAAACAAAACCTGCCAATCAAATTATTCGAAATAAATTACTCGACTTGATAACTCAATCCAGGATACTACGATTGAAAAAGAACGAAACTCTTCAGCTATCCGCATGACCTATGTAAATATAAATTAAGGTAACTAGGCTGTGCTGTTTTGCATTAAATTCGTATGTTGTTTACCATATCGCGTTATAAAATCACGGTATAAACCCGCCTGATCGTAATTTAGAAAATGGTTCGTATTTTACATTTGTGCGGCTCGATTGTATTTATATTCTGTACATAATAATGGGCATGATGAATGGCATAATGGGCTCCTTACTATCAAGTACATATTGATCACATCGAAAAAATTCAGAAGCGGCTACTAAGACATCTAGCTTATAGATTTAAAATACCCAAACATGTAAAATCTTATCGTGAACAGCTAGAATATTTTAAGGTAAAGCCACTGTACACCAGAAGAATCATGTTAGACCTCAAATTTCTTCACAAATTATTCCACAACAAAATTGATTGTTCTGATTTACTATTAAGATTTAATATTAATGTTCCTCGTAGACCCCCGCGTTACCCTTCTCCATTCTTCAGCATTCCTAAATTTAAAACGAATCTTGGGAAGAACACCCCTATTGCACGCATATCCCGATATTACAATACATATGCAGACAAACACAAGGAACTCGACCTTATAACTGGCTGTCCTCACACATTTAATAATATTTTAAATGGAATTGAGTGATTTTTTTTGTTGTTTTTCTATATTGTCTCGTAGTATTTTTTTCCTAACAGTAAATAATAAGGCCTTCTGATGTTTGTCCTTTTTTTGAATTCGTTTTTTTATTTTTTATTTGTATCCAATATTTTGAAACCCACATTTTGATAACCATATATTTTTAAACTGATACTGTTAAGTTTTTGGTTAATTACTGTGTCTTTATTTAAATTAGATCTAGTTCTGTTATTTTGTGTTCCTATTTAAAAATATAACTTATAAACTTGAGATTGTCACACATCACATCATGATTTGTTTCACTATTATATTTTCATAAATTCGTGTTTTTGATTATTGTTAAGATTTAATATTTTAAGTTTAACTCTATCTTTAGTAATCTACCAATTAATTATGAGCATGTTGTGTTCATCGTCCTGGAATACATTTAGAAAGTGTCACAAATGTATATTCCATACTAGCAACAATGTTATTGTAATTTCTGTTGATGAACCTTAATAAATAAAATAAAAAATATTTGGTGGTTATAAGTGTAGGTATTAGAATAAGCACTCACTTCCAGGAACTAACTATTGTATATTTTGTAAATTAACACTTAATACATTCACAGACAGAGTAAAATTATAATTATGCGACTCGGAGCGAGATGTGCTTGTGACGAGAGATGGCAGACTATCTTTTTCATCCAAATAAACCGACCCTTTTATAGGACTACCCGAATGAGGATCGGTGGGGATAAATCTTCCAGAAAATATATTTAAGCCATAAAATAGGGTCTATCCTTTCAACTAAAAATTAAGGTCGGCCCAAACATCTGGGCTATTGTCCAAACAGAAAGGTTTACAAAACATGTGTACTATTGTCTAAAAAACATAAATTTGTTGCAAAGGATTGCCGCCACTAAAGAACTTAACTATAATAATACAGTTTTATTGCCCCGGTACGAACGGGCCATTACAATTAGGAAACAATAATTTAGCACAGCATCTTTTTAACTAATATTATACAATAAGGTACACAAAAATTCTTACTGTAATAAAACGACTCGCAGATGTTTTATGGTTAAACATCTGCAGTCATATTTTAAAATGAAATGCGTGTTTAAATAATGTTCAAATTACAAATAATAAACGTGTTATTTTAAGAGCTAAATCTAAGTTGGCGTATTGCAACCGCCACAGCACCCCCCTACCAGTGAATGACAGTTCACGAAAATCCACTTTGGAAATAGTCCGGGAAGCGGACGCGCCTTCCGGACCTTGTTCGCTGGTGTGCATCTGTTTCGTGATGTACATCTTCAGTGTCTTGAGTTGTTCGTTGCCTTGGTGCTTGATGTTCGTCGTCAGCTGAAGTGTTTTTCAGGGTCAGCTAACACATAGGCTGGTTTAAGACGGTCAATGGAAATTGTAACGTCACGACCGCGGACGTTAACAACAAACGTCTTCTCCCCTCGCATGACAACCTTGAAAGGGCCCTCGTAAGGACTCTGCAGGGGCACTTTTGGACCCTCGCGGCGCACGAAGACTTGGTCAGTGGTGCTGAGGTCTTTAAAAATGAAAGTTCTTTTCTCGCCATGCCGAGATACTGAAGTCGGTCGCAGCTCTTGGAAGTGTTGCCGTAGCTGTTTCACAAAGTCCGTTGCACTGTTACTGTCGGTGATTGTCGTCTGTTGCACCAAAAACTCTCCTGGAATCCGCAGTGGCTGACCATATACCATCTCGGCGACCGTAGCCTCTAAATCTTCCTTCCAAACAGCTCGGATGCCCAGCAGCAAGGTAGGGAGAATTTCAGTCCACCGTGTATCCTGATGACATTTTATAGCCGCCTTCAGCTGACGATGAAAACGTTCCACCATACCGTTGGACGCCGGATGATAAGCCGTAGTCTTGAAATGCGTCGTGCCTGCCAGTTGATTGAGGTGCCTGAACAGGTGCGACTCGAACTGTCTACCACGGTCAGATGTGATCCTTAATGGTGTGCCAAAGCGTGAGATCCAATGGTTGTAGAATGCTTTAGCCACCGTTGTTGCTTCCTGGTCTTGGAGTGGTATTGCTTCTGGCCAACGAGTGAAACGATCTATCATTGTGAGACAGTACCTGTAACCTTCAGATATAGACATTACGATTATGTCTATATGGATATGCTCAAATCTGGATGTCGGTGGAGCAAATGATCCAACAGGGGCAGATACATGTCTGGAGATCTTCGCACGTTGACAATCGATGCAGCTGCGAACCCATTTTCTGCAATCGGAGTTTATTGACGGCCAAATTTAACGCTGGGTCATAAGTTTGACCGTAGCATTGATTCCGGGGTGCGAAAGTGATGAAGATAAGATGGACGGTGTTAAATGCAATTCTCCTAAACGGCGTGGTGATGAATGGTCGAACAGCTTGTGTAGATACGTCACAGGTTACGGGGATATCCGTGCCTAGAATCAGTATACGTTTCAATTGCAAAGACGTATTTTCTTTTATCACTTTTTGAAGTTCTTCGTCGTGCGCTTGCGACTCAGCGAGTGCCTGAAAGTCTAGAGTTGTTTCGAGCTCTTCTACGCGAGACAATGCATCAGAGACAGGGTTATCTTTTCCAGCAATGTGACGAATATCCGTTGAAAACTGGCTGATGAAATCTAAGTGTCGAAATTGGCGTGGTGAGCATTGGTCTGATTTCTTCCGAAATGCGAAGGTAATGGGCTTATGATCAGTGTAAATAGTGAACTTTCTCGCTTCTATCATGTGTCTGAAGTGTTTAACAGCAAGATATATATCTAGGAGTTCGCGGTCATAAGCTGCATATTTCTGCTCGGTGGGGCTCAATTTCTTCGAGAAGAAGCCCAGCGGTTGCCAATGATTATCCACAAACTGCTGCAGCGCTGCGCCGACTGCGTAGTCCGATGCATCACACATTAATGCTAACTGTGCGTCGGGTTGAGGATGAGCAAGCAAGGTAGCCTCCGCGAGACTCTCCTTGCACGCCTCGAAAGCCTTTGTAGTAGCTGGTGTCCAGGGCACAGGAGCATTTCCTTTAAGGTTACCCTGGAGTAGGTCGTTAAGCGGTGCTTGAGTTGCGGCTGCACCTGGTATGAACCTGCGGTAGAAATTAATCATACCGAGAAATCCACGTAGCTTTTTGACTGTGTCTAGTAATTTAAACCGTTGTATATCGACAACTCTGTCTGGAAATGGTTGAGTACCAGTTGCAGTTACCATATATCCCAGGAAACGAACTTCTTTCTAACCAAAGATGCACTTGCTGGGGTTGATGACGACGCCATATTTCTTAAGACGATTAAAAACAATTTTCAAATGCTTGAGGTGCTCTTCATGTGATGATGATGCAATTAAAATATCATCAATGTACACGTAACAAAAGTCCAATCCCAGTAGCACTTCGTCCATGAAGCGCTGGAAGGTTTGGGCTGCGTTACGTAATCCAAAAGTCATGTACATAAACTCGAAGAGTCCGAATGGAGTAATGATGGCTGTCTTAGGTATGTCTTCCTCTGCGACTGGTATTTGATGGAATGCTCTTACTAAGTCAAGAGTGGAGAAAATGTTCTTCCCGTGCAGTCCTTGTGCAAAGTCCTGGATGTGTCGTACTGGGTATTTATCGGGTTCTGTCCGACTATTGAGTGCTCGATAGTCTCCACATGGTCTCCACTCATCTCCTTTCTTGGGAACCATGTGTAGTGAAGAAGCCCATGGACTTTTTGATGGCCGACACAATCCTAGTCGCAACATCGCCTCGAATTCTCTTTTAGCGGCGGCCAACTTGTCTGGAGCAAGACGACGGGGTTTGTGCGCAACTGGTGGGCCTGGAGTCGTAATGATGTGATGTCTTGTGCTGTGGCTTACTGTTTTGGGTGCGCCATCCGGACGAATAATATCTGGGAACTCCTGCAGAAGCTCATGGTATGGTGATGAGCCATTAATGACTTTGATGCTTGGTTCCTGACACTCTGTTATCTCCGCTTTGTAGGTAAGCAGGGTGGAGGAGTCTATCAAACGTCTTCGTTGCAGATCTGGTAGGAGTCCATAATATGCCAAAAAATCAGCACCTAAGATTGGCTTGGAGACATCGGCTATTATGAACCTCCAAGTAAAATCTCGTCTTAGGCCAAGGTCCAACGTTAAATTAGCAATTCCATATGTAGCGATCACTGTCCCGTTGGCTGCAGAAAGTTCGGAGTTTGACTTTTTATGCGGGCCTTGGATACGATGACGAGGAACACGCAGATGTCAGCTCCGGTGTCCACGAGGAATTGGATTTTGCTGGCTCGATCACAGACGAATAAACGGCGCGATTTCTTAGGGCAGGAGTCGTTTGCCGTCATTAACGACTGCCCGGAGCGTTTCCCGTAGCCTTGCTGTATGGTGGAACACATTTTGTTGCCTTCGTATCAAACCGCCAGTGATACCAACACAAATCACGTGGACGTGGACCGCGGCTTCTGGAACGTGAGCGAGATCGTGATCTGTTTCTATCTCGCACTCGCGCACGTGAAGTGGGATCATTGATTTCTCGACGTAGCAAAGCAATCTCGTCCTTTAAACTGACGTACATCTTTTTCATGTCTTCCGATACCGATTCCTCTTGTTTGGTGGAAGTAGGACGAATTCCGGCCTCTGCAATAGCTGGACGCATTGGCAAGTATTCTAAAGCTGCATCTGCAACTTCCGCAGCTTTCTCCAACGGTTGGTCCTTAACAGTTGCTAGGATGGGCTGTAAGAGCGTTGGCAATCGTCCTTGCCAAAGTGTACGGACAGTAGATTCCGACATATTCTCACCAGCTAGGTTTCGTAGACGTCGAAGAAACTGTGACGGCTTATCATCTCCAAGTTCCTCGCGTTCCAGCAACTGACGTGTTCGCTGACTTTCCGATGTACCACAACGCTTTATCAAAATCGCCTTGAACGTTGTATACGGAGCGTCGTCGGGCGGGCTTAAGATGACATCACGCATTGTGTCTATGATGCTAGTTGGTATCTTCTGTATTATCAGTGCGTATTTTGATTTCTCCGAGTTGATGCAGGCGGCAGCAAACGCAGCTTCTACCATGGCGAACCAAACTTCTAAATCATTCGATTTGCACTCTGGTATGTGTGGAGAACACGACGCAACCTCCGGGGCAGATTGTTCGCTAACGCTTCCGGTGTTCATTATACTGCTCACTTTTTCTATGTTTTACTCAAAAACAATGTCTCTTCCACGGAAAACTCGCGTACTACAATTTAACTTTAATACACTTCACTCAAATCATTATTTTTGATTCGGGGTCACCACTTTGGTGGTTATAAGTGTAGGTATTAGAATAAGCACTCACTTCCAGGAACTAACTATTGTATATTTTGTAAATTAACACTTAATACATTCACAGACAGAATAAAATTATAATTATGCGACTCGGAGCGAGATGTGCTCGTGACGAGAGATGGCAGACTGTCCTTTCATCCAAATAAACCGACCCTTTTATAGGACTACCCGAATGAGGATCGGTGGGGATAAATCTTACAGAAAATATATTTAAGCCATAAAATAGGGTCTATCCTTTCAACTAAAAATTAAGGTCGGCCCAAACATCTGGGCTATTGTCCAAACAGAAAGGTTTACAAAACATGTGTACTATTGTCTAAAAAACATAAATTTGTTGCAAAGGATTGCCGCCACTAAAGAACTTAACTATAATAATATAGTTTTATTGCCCCGGTACGAACGGGCCATTACAATTAGGAAACAATAATTTAGCACAGCATCTTTTTAACTAATATTATACAATAAGGCACACAAAAATTCTTACTGTAATAAAACGACTCGCAGATGTTTTATGGTTAAACATCTGCAGTCATATTTTAAAATGAAATGCGTGTTTGAATAATGTTCAAATTACAAATAATAAGCGTGTTATTTTAAGAGCTAAATCTAAGTTGGCGTATTGCAACCGCCACAAATAAAATAATTATTATTGTTCTTTGTGGTGTAATTTGTATTGTAAAACATAAAATGCAGATTCTATTCTTGTACCGAGACAAATACTAGATCAATTCTGGGTGTTGGAGTAAATTTTTTAACTCTTTCGATATCTATTATACAAGCCACATATTTAATTGGGGATTCTGCTTAGTGCCCGAAGAACGTAATTTTTTTTATAGATAATGTATCAACTATCAGTATCGGTAATAAAAATATATTTAACTCATTGCAATGGCATTTTGGGACATAGGCAAATAATAAATAATTCCGTAAATACTTAGGTTTCCTCAAGATGTTTTCTTTCATAATGAAAGTTTCACATAACAATGATTAAAAAAATACTGTATATTATTTTGCTTATTACGTATACAACTTTCTCAAGCTCACCGTTTTGGTTTACTAATTTTATTAAATGTATTTTGTGGTCTTTTATCATAATTTAACAAATTAATCTCATTCATAAAACATTTTAGTATAACACTTTCGCAACTTTGCAAATGACTCACCCATAAAAGTCTAGCCGAAACTAACAAAACATCACGACGAGTCAAAATTCCTTCGAGACTGTAATTGAAATAAATGTGCTGAAGTATTTAATGTAAAGGAATAAAAACTGTTTTTCTAGAAAGAAAGTAACAATGGCGACCTGGCATTCCGCCAAAGCTAAATTAGATAATGGAGTTTGCGTGCAAAAATATAGGAAACCAAGAACAAAGACAAATGGGGTCGGCTGTGACTCTGAAATGGTGAAATAAAATAACACCGGCAAGATTGAGGTTGGCCCCTGCCCCAACACCGCCTAAACCTTATGTCGACACGTGCCTTCAATGTGGTTACACTCCGCGCAAAACCGATATTATCCCCTTAATGGAATAACTTTCTTTTTAACACGTTTTTTGCGTTTGTTCCGCGCATTCACTTTTGTAAATCGAGCTCGTTCCAAATTTGAACTTTTCTAAGTAAAAATTCATCTTGTATTGACAAAGAAGATTGTATGCTGCCAAGTACATAATTAATTTTTCCTTTCTTAATAAAGCTTTTTTTTAAATAAGCCCGGCAGACGAGTGAACAGAGTGAACAGTGCCCATAAACATCCTGAACGTTTGGATCATAGATGTGTTGCTAGCCATTCAAATCGGGAGGGCAGTGGGAAGAGCAAAGGGGCACGCATTCGGCAATCGCACTCACCAAACGAAACGCGACGGCAAAGCAGTCAACTTTACGTCGATCTCCTGTGAAACAGAGGTACCGCCCCGGACAAGTCTGCCCATTCATGCTGAGTCATGGCTGACAACAGCATAGCTATACCACATATAAAAGAGTTACGCGTATCTACAACAGCCACACAATAAAATGTGAAAACAAAATATCTAGAGTAATAAAAGGAGCTCATTAAATTAAAATCTGTAGTATACCTGTCACTTTTAAAAGATTTATTTCGAAGTCCTTCAAAGTGTTTTCTGTTTTATCCGACGGATATTTTAGCACAAAATTCCATTAGTTAATTGAACCGCATTTTCTTCGCCTTTCTAATTTGTGACAAGTATTATTTGGTTACATTATTAGTTTCTTGTTCTAGAGCAGGTAAGTGCAAGACGTTATCCTCTTGTTTTCCTACGAGACTGTGGAGGCAGTAAATGATATTTTAATGGCCATTAGTCTGTAAAGATTGCTCATATTTCCCCATGAGATATTAAATACGAGGAAATGTTACTTGTTGTTGATACTTGTGAAATATTTTACAGGTTTAATAAATTTTAGACATTTAATTTCATAATTTAGAAATTCGATATGAGTAACTTTACTTTTCTATAGACTTTTCTTATCCTAACAAGACACTAATAAATACAACACCATTAACATATCGTAAGGAAACCTACACTTTTTTTATTGCTATGAATGGCGAGACGAGCATGCCGTTCACCTGATGGTAAGCGATACGACCGCCGATGTAGAGGAGGCCCGTACCCACAGAGTACATTTTACATACTAAGACCCGTACCCTGCAGTGGGACGTATATGTACTGATATGGATAGATAGATTAAACATATACATAGATTAAATCAATCGATAGTAAATTAATTCCAAACCAATCCAACCTTTAATATATATAAAGCCAAAGCATGCAGCACGTGCTAAAAGAAATGCCGACCACATCCAAATAAATCTGGATTTCATGAATTGCAACAGCGCTTTAAGATTTCATAACATGCACGGATAAACAGACCGGACTAAATAATAACGTGATGCTGGCAACGATGATTTATTACATCGCTTTCCTCGACCGCCCGAATGAACCACATGAAAAATGATCTCGGTTATTGCTAACAGCAACTCTGCAGTTGACGCTTTGTTTAAGCACAAATGACTCGCACTATGAAGTTGTTATTCCACTTATGTTTTCACCAGATTACGCCCACGTCGCGGGTTGTCGTCTCCACTCTTTTTCTACATGTTAATAAATACACCCAACAGTCACATACATAGTCCTGACCCCACACTAAGATTCAGTCTTGTCTCGTGGGAATCAGAAACTACTTAAGACTTTTCGGTGTCATAAACACCCAGAGCCGAAACAAATACCTGTGGAACACACAAGTATTTATCTAGGTGCGAGGATCAAACCCGCGGCCTCACGTTTTACAGCCGGCTTAAAACTAACTGCGCCACGGTGGCTGCCATTATAGTACAAATGCTATGAAGCAACTTTGATTTAGTTTGTTGATTTAAAGTTAAAAGTGAGCGATGATGTAGCTGCGAATATGATTGACACAATAAAGGTCAGAGATGCGATACCTCGACACCTCTAACTTTTTGGAAACTACGCGTATTCACAGTTAATTTTCGCTTATTTTGACTGTAGATGAGTAGATGGTGAGTAAACCTACATATCTTTAAATTTGCATTCTAAGGTTTATATCAATCACCAAGGCACTATCGTCCGGTGTGGCGGACTTAGGCCTAAACTCCTCCGAGTCTTGAGATTTTAACATAAAATAATTTTTGATGTACCTAATCCCTACGCTCGACCTGTCGTAAAGTACTTATTGAATAAAATGTAAATTTATAAAGTAGTTCGATTATCTTTGTAAACGTTTTGTTGCATAGTATATTCTTAAAATAATAAATTAGGTTTCTGTTTCCTGTCGTTAGAGGCGTCTATATTGTTTTCTGTTCTGTCTTGTCTTGGTCATGTAATATAATATATGTAATATAAGAGAATATATTTTTATCAGTTATACGAATTCTAACGAGTTTAATTGAAATACTACCCAAACCCAACAGTACTCAATTAAATGTATGTGGGATAGCGACAAGTTAGAAAAGAAGATATTACAGGTACACAGACGTCAAGGTCATGACCCACAGATCAGTCAATTCCTTCCAAATATTTTATTATGATTATACTTACAAATTTACAAAGACACTCTAATAAACACAGGTCAATTGAAGTGCTACAGAACAAAGTTGTGTGCTTGTACACTATGGCAGATCTTTATTGTCGGTCGGTCATTATCCTAGCAGATTTAAATATTCTACCACCAACAAATTGTATTACACAATGCAGTACACACATGTTTTCGGACCTACCTTATTACAAACTTGTAGTGATAGCAACTATTACCATTTACCAGTAATGTTTGGTCTATGACACGCTATATCCGGCCTCTCAAATGTCTCGGCAATGAGCACGATCGGGTTGTCAAAACCTTCTCATGATAATACCTTATGATGATACTATCTTGAGACGATATGACGTAATTTATTTTTATTTTATGGTTTTAAAATATGAAGGTACTATACCTTCATATTTTAAAACCATAAAATAAAATAGGACAAATGGAATCTTATAATTATGCATTTAATTCATGTTTATCTTTGTAGTAGTTAAGTCTTATGTGGTTCGTATTCAATTTTAAAACAAAAGTGTTGTGCTTCAAACAGATTTAGGTCTCTCGCTGCATGTACACGTTTGTAGATAATAAGTCTTTAAAAGCTTTTCCTTTTTGTGGCAATACCGTTCTAATTGTCACTTCAGTCTAAACGGAAAGTGCGAAACCGTTGTGATAAGGGTTTCTTTCTCCGTCGGTGCCGGAAATTAATTGTCACCGAACGAAAAATAGGGCGAAAGTCCAATTAATTATGAGTCACTTCATTTATTTAACCCTCTCACTTTGCGATTCTTTATTATATTAACGGCGAAGTATCGGCTCGATCCAGAATCTGTGCGTCAGCGAATGAATATTGAATAAAAGATGTTTAAATCGTTTTTATAAGTGTGAATAAAAGGAACATTCTTAAAGTTGGAATAATAAAACAAGATTATTAGCCGCAATTATATACCATCATCACAAACAAAAAGGTCTTAACACGTAAACTTTTGTGTCTAAACCAAAGTTGGTCTTAAAATTGGCAAAAGTTTGAATGAAGTGACTTAGGTAACTCGAGGCGTTTACGCCGTCAGCTGCGGTGATTCCAGCGCCTCCCCGGCGTCGGCGAATAAAAAATACACTTATTTATATTCATGTTCAATTCAAACAGGATTTTAACATTTAAAAATAGCAATAGTACTAATACTAAAAATATATGAAATACTCTATAAAACTAGTAGTGTACTTTTCTTTGGTTGAAACACACAAATACTATTAAAAGCAAGACAATTAAAAGCAATTGTCTTTGGGAAAAGGTAAAATATACGATATTTATCGGCTAAACTAAATCAGACTTTAGATTAGCTCATAAAAACTTGTAAATACCGTCTGAAAAGTAAAATTCTAATTGAACTTTATCGAGATCACTTCAGGTATCACAAACAGTACACACAAGATTATGTTTGGTGTACACTGCACGTTAATTAACAAGTCATCCCAAAAAGATTATGGAAAGGAATGTAGGACTGCGATAAGGGTCCTTATTTGTTTCCATTACGTGTGTAGTATTTACAAAGGAGCAAATGCATGTACTGGACCGCCAGTGAGTCTGTAAAGTTGGTAAACAAATAACATTAGCATTGCTTTAATCGACACCACGGGAGCTGTGCTCTACTGTGTAAAATGCGTCAGGTTCACTCTAGAAGCAATTTTCTTGTTTTGACAATTCCACACAATTTGAATACGGCCATCAGTATTCAGTGTTCGGTGCCAGTGATTATTTAAATTTTGTAATTCAATGCAAACACAAAGCTAATCTCTTTTGTTTGTCAATTTAACAACCCGTTCCGCTGTATATCCCTGTATAATATAAATATAATATAGGCCACGTTGGATATAAATACCGGTAACAATCGGACTCTGCGCTATGAATAAAAATACAAAAATCGTATTTCTGTCGAAAATTTAATAATAAACCCGGACGTTTGTACGCTTAAATATTGTTTATGCATTTACACCATTTCCATTTCAATGTTATAATTGTTCTTCTGCCCATGGTAATACTATTTGTATGGTTGTTAGTAACATTGACATAAGATACTTAAAACTTGATATCAAGTCGCCTGCTTAACATATAAAATAGAAGAAGACTTATGTACCGTGCTTATATACATTTTTATGTATATCCAGACTGTCACTTCAAACGCAATGTAAATGTGTCTGTAGCCACTAAAACTGCCACCTGGTTTAGTTTTTTTGTCTGATTCTGAGTAGTGGTAATTCAATTATCGTCTTTTGCCTTTCTAAACTATAAAAAAATGTATGCACATAAACTCACGCCTTTTGCCCAGAAAGTATAGGCGCCAGGACACCCGCATTTTGCCATGTATGTTCCGTCCTACAATGTGATATGGGGCGAGCCTATCTCCTTATGGGCACAAATTCATGATTCCGAGCTGATAATGAACAGAAAAATCCAATATCACTTTGCCCGACTCGGAATTCAAACCTAAGAGCTCGGCTTTGTAATCATGCTGTAGTACAAGCAACTACGCCACCGATGCAATCGTTGCATAATATCATTTATGTATTTTATTATTATAAATCTTCCCCCCATCGATACATAAATTATTAAAACTTGTAATACCCTTACTAAGTGTAATGACTGTGCTAGTAATAATGTTATAGCAAAGATTGGTTAAAACATAAAATCATAGTTTCTCAATACGAGTAACAACGCTCCTCAGCACAGAACAGTTGAATATGGTTAGAAAGGCAATAGCCGTCAAATTGTATGAAAATCAGCGTCGTCGTTTTCGGAACACAAAACCTCAACAAATCCAATACATAAAGCTTGCAATAGTCTATTAAAGTATCGATAAAATTATGGAATTATGCCTTTGTTATAAGACCGGAATTTATTTTATCGTTATGCTTAATAGTTTTTTCTTATACAGTTATTTAATTAGTATTATGTCAATAGACTGAAAATAAATTTGACTAGTGTTGAAAATTAATTTTAATTTGTATACTATTTTACAAATCTATATGTACAGGATTTTTAAGATTTTCAGCTGTGTGTGAAGTAAGGCACATATAAGCAATTATTATAACCAAATTACGATTTTTTTACGTCAATAGATTCAGTGGTTTTGATTTTTCACACAATATTTAATTATTTCATCGCCATGATACAGTTTTTCCATAAGCGTTGCACGTAATTATTTGTCTTTATTTTACACTGCCCTTTCTTTTTTTCCTACTCATATATCCATCCCATGGTTGTCTGGTAGAAATTGCCTTAGAGCGATAAGACCGCCATTTGTACTTTGTTGTTTTATACTTTCTCTAAACTGTTATTTCTTTTTACTGTGTACAATAAAGAATTAAATAAATAAATAAATAAAATAATTATTTTTGGATTGTATATTTCTTATGATCCAGATTTTTTTATTGACATCCGTTTCACGAAAATGAATACTTAAAACAAATCGTACTGGATTTTTTAGGAATCTAGTTGTCTCTTCCTATTGCCTTTATCGACTCACTCTTGGAAACGTATAAATGAATAAGTTGATATAAACTCATTTGCAAAAAAAACGGGCACCTAAGCAATGAACCATTTCAAATGTTACTATTGGTTTGTTTGATAATTATAGGTAGTTTTACTTTCACAATTTTGTAAATTAATAAGCAAATAATCGTTTTCGTCAGTATTATCATAAAATTTTGATAAAATTTATGGGTTTTAATGCTAAAGTTCACTAGTAGTGTATGCTCGCTAGTAGTGCATATGCTCGTGAAGTAAAAGTTAACAAAGATTTTTGTTTGTTTTTTCTTTAATAAAGTAAAAGCAGATAAATGTTTAGTATCGAGTGTGACCCCCTCTAGCTGAAATCACAGCTTGAATTCGTCTGGGTATGCTAGCGAGGATATCCCGGATACTTGCTTGCGGAATACGTTCCCACTCCGCGGTAATCACACTCTTCAGCTCTCTGATGGTCTGCGGAGCCGGTTGTACTGATCTCACGCATCGTTTCAGAACGTCCCAAATATGCTCTATAGGATTGAGGCCGGGACTTCGAGCTGGCCAATCCAAACGACGAATGCCGACCTCTTGCACATACGCTTTCCACATCGCCAGACCGGTGGGCGCGAGCGTTGTCGTCCATAAAAATTGAGTCTTCGCCTAAAGCGGCCAATGCGGGTTGTGCATGAGGAATTAGAACTTCCGTTATGTATTGATGTCCAGTCAGTTAGCCGTTTTCAATGAAGACTAACTCTGTACGATCCATTGAAATTATTCCTGCCCAAAACATAACAGAGCCCCCACCATAAGGTGTGATTTCTTCAAAACAAGCCTCTGCAAAGCGTTCTCCTCGTCTTCGTAGCACTCGCCGACGTGGATCTTCACCGAACAGAGATATCCTGGCTTCATCGGAGAACAATACCCTATTCCAGTCTTCTTGAGTCCATGACTCACAATTTCGAGCAAACCTAAGCCTGGCAACTCTGTGCTCACGGAGTAACTTAGGGCCGCGGGCCGGGCGTTGACTGCGTATATTCCTCCTCCTGACCGTCCATAGGCTAATATGCTCATTTCTTACTTCTTCGAGGTTGTTCTTAAGGTCCACATACGAAGACTTGCGATTTCTCAATGCGCGACTCACAAGAAAACATGGTTTTCTTCCAGAACCAGGCCTTCTCTCGACGGAACCGGTGTCTTGATACCGCTGCCAGGTCCTTTGAACCGTCGAGCGACTCACACTTAGCCTCTGAGCCACGAAGCATTGGCTGCAACCCTCTTCGAGCAGCGCAATAATTTTGGTAGCTTTTACCACTTTCTCTAACATTATTGAGACAGCTAAACAGCAATAAATGAAGCTTTAACAATTAATAATATGAAATAAATTCATAAAAATTGAACTAAAAGTTATGAAAACCGATATTATCTTTTGGAACTTCGCACCAAAAATGTAGGATAAAAAGTGGTTTTCTGTAAAAACGAGCATCAAACGAAAATTTGAACTTAGAACGTACTGTTTTAAACACCACGGCATTTTTAAAACTGGCCAGTAACATGTACAAATGATTGAAATCATTTTGGTACCGTGTTTTTTTAAAGAAGAATTAAAATCAAAACCGCCCGTTTTTTTTTTGCAAATGAGTGTATTATAAAGTATATTCAGACACTAAAATATGTTGTTCTCAAGTTGGCAGAGGTACGACATTAGAACTTGAGGATAGTTCGTCAACGTTATCAAACGTTTCTACAATGATGAATACTACTACAATGAATTAAAATGACTAAAAATGTATTAACGAGTATACGAAATCTATAACTACATCGATATAGTTACTATGTACAAGACTACAACACTACGTAACATGTGCCAATTTTCGCTGTTGACATAATAAAAATGAGTCGTATGCATTGCGTAGGAACTTGGCATTCGCGAGCATTGTATGTACTAATCAGAAATGAATATTTTTGATTTGTCGTCTATCATATTATCGAATTCTTCAAAATGTCGTAATTAATAACTGGAATTTTTGAAAATAAAGGTGAAAATCAATAAAATTTGGTTGAATATTGGTATGAAATTCCTCCTCTATTGATATTTGATGTTTTAGTATTGGAACTGCAAGATAAAATAGCATAAATCTACATTTTTACTCTATTTCGACAGCGACTAATTTGACAAATCATCCGTTCCGCGGCAGCGATGCTTTTTATGCACCACCTTGCGATGCGTCAAACGCTTTTATTTCCCTTCTAACTGTATTCATCTGTTCTGTGCTCCTCAGTATGCGCTGGAGATTTTTATGCAATCGGAAGCTGAATTTAAAACAAACGCGTCAATGAAATTAAAAATCGTTTGTGTTTCGATGCCGCCACACGAAAGACGTCTATTTCAATACAGACATAGTAAACTACGAACAAAAGTGAGCATAGACAATTAAGATATCAAACGCCTATGACATTAAACGATATAAAATAACGGGAAAGTCGAATATGCGTAAATCGAAATTGCTATTTATCCCTCCAAATAACGGTGTAAATGCACTGTTTTATTCCGGTTTGAAAGACATTAGTAGTACAAAGTAATTTGTAACCAGAGTAACTACTGTACATTATGAAATTTATGTACCAGGAAGGCGAGCGCAGTGGAATACCCAGCATTGTTTTGTAATTCGTGGTGTGGTTTGCTTTTCCAACCATTCATGAGAGTATGTTTCTGGCGAATGACATGCTCGGCTCGTATCGTAACAAAAATACCTGTTACGGAAATTAGTAAAATAAAGAACTTTCGCAGTACCTACGATTTCCTTTAAGAGGAAAATTAGAATGTTTTTCCACGAGGGGGCGTTGGTCCAGAAAAGGTTGGAAACCTCTGTTTTAAATGAATGCAACGAGACCGCAGTCGCGACGGTGCACGCTGCATTCAACTCATTATATTGAAGTAAAATGAACATTTACTATGCTCTAAGATTTTCTTAATGTGTTTACGTTTGCGAATGACGTCATAGATTGTGTTTAATGCAGAAACTAGCTAGTCGCTGAAGTGAATAAATGCCACAAATAAATGTTATGCTCGACTGCTCCTACTTAGTCATACTGCACGAATACAGAATGTTTGTAAAATATACCCATGAATTTTATATTTCCTAACTCGTGTTGACTTTTTATACTGCGCGGAAATTCGTCCCCCTTTAATGTTGTCCTTTTTATTCCCCTAGTATTATTGGATCCTTGCATCTGTGCACGTAAACTTTGTTCTCAATACAAAGGGACGGACGAATCCATTGGTATATTTTTATATTTTTTATTGGAACATTTGGCTTTGATATTTCAAACATCAAGGGTCAATTGCATTCCGCTTCGAATGCAAAAAATATTTTACATATCTATATTCTATGTCTTAGCTCACTATATTTTTTTTTTTATTTTTTATTTAAACACTTTGTACATATTAATAGTACAGGCGGACTTAATGCCTAAGGGCATTTTCTACCAGCCAGAAAATTTTAGTTTATAAATAAATGTTGTAGGGAACTTAAGTCTGCCTTATAATCAATTCAGAAAAAAGCTAATATTCAAAAGAAAAAAGCCGTTTGTCAAACATCGCTGGGTGAACAGAAGGATATTTTTTCATGACTTAAGTTTCACCATATCTTCATATACCTACTATAATACATTAAGTATTTTAGTTATCGAGATTTGGTGGTTATAAGTGTAGGTATTAGAATGAGCACTCACTTCCAGGAACTAACTATTGTATATTTTGTAAATTAACACTTAATACATTCACAGACAGAATAAAATTATAATTATGCGACTCGGAGCGAGATGTGCTCGTGACGAGAGATGGCAGACTGCCTTTTTTTCATCCAAATAAACCGACCCTTTTATAGGACTACCCGAATGAGGATCGGTGGGGATAAATCTTGCAGAAAATATATTTAAGCCATAAAATAGGGTCTATCCTTTCAACTAAAAATTAAGGTCGGCCCAAACATCTGGGCTATTGTCCAAACAGAAAGGTTTACCCAAACATGTGTACTATTGTCTAAAAAACATAAATTTGTTGCAAAGGATTGCCGCCACTAAAGAACTTAACTATAATAATACAGTTTTATTGCCCCGGCATGAACGGGCCATTACAATTAGGAAACAATAATTTAGAACAGCATCTTTTTAACTAATATTATACAATAGGGTACACAAAAATTCTTACTTAAATAAAACGACTCGCAGATGTTTTATGGTTAAACATCTGCAGTCATATTTTAAAATGAAATGCGTGTTTAAATAATGTTCAAATTACAACTAATAAGCGTGTTATTTTAAAAGCTAAATATAAGTTGGCGTATTGCAACCGCTTTAAAAGCTATATCTAAGTTGGCGTATTGCAACCGCCACAGAGATAATAGATTGAAACAATAAAAATGTGCTTTGTGGATATTTTACATAACGTATTGTATGCAGCAATGTATTTCAAAAGTATAATTTATAACTGGCAAATGGTATCGTGTTAGCATTAAATATCATTAATATTCCAGTGAGGTTGAGTCGAGGAAATAATAATTAACTATGTAAATGAGAGGTCATTATTATGTATTGGCTAGTACCTTAGTAAGAAGCTTAGTGGTGGTGTCCCGACTGGGCTTTACTGCTCACTATAAATAAGGCGCCGCTGTCCAAATATCCGGCAACGAACTAATTGCCACAACTTAATCCACTAAAATAAAACCGGGTCGGAATTAAACAACTGCCTCTTATTTATACCTGCTAGTGATTTAGACAAGCTCCTACTTTTATTTATTGAAATCCCCGGGCGGAGGCGAGGCTATTTCAAATTAGAGCCCACAACGAATGTTTCAAACCGAACATAATTAAGTTACCGACTTACATTTCCAAAAGTCAGCAACCAACCTCAAACTATAATTGTGAGAGTTAAATTAGTGCAGCTTATTTTCGGAAAGCAAGTTAGTACGTCGAATTTATATACCACTGCGCCCTTCGGTTCCAGCCGGGTTATAGTTGGACGAATATCCCACAGGAATAGTGCTTTCCGGAATCGAGAGAAGCCATGTCACTCTCAGTCCTTCAAGCTGTTGCTTTGTTAATAATCAAGACTGTTTATTTTATCGTAGCTTCGATACAGAAGGGCGACCAAATTCTTTCGCACTAAAAATGTCATATTGTAGAAATATACGCAAAGAAATAAAGATTCATGTTTGTTTGTCCATTGTTTTGATTGAAAACGCGCGTTAGTCACCAACCAATTTACCTATGGCATGTCCGTAGTTCATGTGATAGGAAAAAACAAAAGAGTGATTTTTGTATACCTAAACAAAACATTTTTTATGCAATAAAATATACAACAATGAATAAAAAGCTACCGACGAAACAAGTTTGCATTTTTTATACCACAAAAATATATAACAAAAATAGTATTATGATAAATTTGAAATATTTTTTAACTCTATTTGTATGTTAAATTTTTTACTTTGAATATTATTTACTGCAGTAAGCGTATAAGATGGTAAGTGCAACATCCTCTTTCAAAGTAACTGGTAGATGCTTTGAAAATTTCATTTATATCATGACAATATTTCGTGTTTTTTTTTAATTTTTTATTTCAATGTATGACGAGACGAGCCAGCCGTTCGCCTGATGGTAAGCGATACGACCGCTCATAAACATTAGCAACATTCCACTGCGCTCACCATCCTGAGACATAAGATGTTAAGTCTCAATATGTCCAGTAGTTACTCTGGCTACAATGTCCTTCAATCCGAAACACAACAGTGCATTTACGCAGTGTTGTTTCACGGGAGAAATAGACATTGCAGTGGTACCTAACCAGACACATATGAGAGACCTACCACCAGTACAAAAAACTTTATTATATGAAGCAACTCCACAAGTGAGTGACTTGAATTTCACTTAATTAGGAAAATACGAAGGAGAATTATTTAAACAATAGACAAATAACAGAGTATTGTCACTGTATTTTAAAACGGACTACAGACGTGTACCGGGCACATCGACACTGCAACCGAAATCGAAGGCAGGTGGTAGTTCTCGTGACACAAAACAATTAAATATTTCACAAAAAAATTCAATAATTTCATTTTTATGTTTTAAGTATCTTCGTGTATGAGGGGTGTCATATTTATCCTCAACTAATGGTTTAAACCAATAGTTCCCAAACTTATTTTTCTCGTGGACCACTTTCAAAATTTTACTGGTTTCGGTGGACCCCCTGCTGCTACATTTCTAACACATTCTTAAAGTCGCCAAAAAATAAAAATTGTGTCGCTTCTGAGTTCTGTACCTATATTCCGAGAGGTAAAATAAAACACGGTACATTTTATAACACTTTATTTATTAAAAGAATAGAAATACAAGAAAAAATTAATGTATTTGAATTTTGATGGAGTGTCAGCAAACGATCAATGTTTGGCTTTATTTTTGTGAGCAATAACCGCAAATCCCACCGCTCTGTGATGTTTAATTTGCTCCTTTCGACAAGGTATGACGAGGGAAAAGCTATTAAAAATTTCCTTGCGATTTCCCACAGCCCAGGATATTTTTCAGGTATTTCTGCTTGCAGTCAAAATGTTTGGTAGCCTTTTCTAAATTTCACCTTCAGCTCCTCATTGGTGCTTAGCTCGAGCAGCTCCTCTTTTATTTTATTTTTTATTTTATTTATATATAAAAATCTTTTACATGATAAACATACAGCGTGTGCCAAAACGTTTACATGAAATTAAATTAAACAATTTTACGCTAATAATCATCTACACAAAAAACTAAAGCTAAAATATAAAAATGATGTGTTGTAATACAATATTGGTCACTTCCGTTTCATTAAATGGATTTATGATCTATGGTGGTATATCCATCGTCAGCATATCTTCAAACCTGGTGTTGAAGTCATCATGCAGGGCACTTAAATTTTGACTGTAGGAATCTATATCCTCATCAATACATTCTACCTGCGACAAGTAGGAAATTGAGAGAATTCGCGCCGACTAATGTTTTGCTTCATAAATTTCAATTTCCCAAGGAAAGCCGTAATTATCCCCTTTGTTTTTATTAAATTCAGGCTGTCCCCTTGTAACTGCAAGTTAATATCATTAATTTTTTTAAACAAATCTGTCAAATACGCAATGTCTGCTTTGAATTTGATCAACTTTTCTTTTAAATCTGGATCTCTACTTCCTAGGAACTCTAATACGGAATCAAAAACAGAGTAAAATCTCGTTAAGCATGCACCTTTTGACAACCAGCGTACTTCAGTATGTAAGAGCAGTCGTTGGAAGTCTTCATCATTTTCGTCACACAATTGAGCAAATAAATGCGTATTCAATGCATTGCTTCTGATTTTGTTGACAGCTTTTATTACAAAATGAAGAGATTGGTTCAACCTGTCACTTAAATGTTTTGCCACAAGATGTTGTCGGTGGATTATGCAATGAATAGCTGTAACTCCTGGTAAAATTATTTTAAGATGACTTATAAACCCACGATATCGCCCGACCATTGCAGGTGCTCCGTCTGTTGCATCTGAAATAATGTTTGTACATGGAATCGATTTTTCCGTAAAAAATTACTCAGGACATTAAATATTGATTCGCCTTTAGGGTCAGTCTCCAAAGTTCTGGCAAATAGCAATTCTTCGTGAATTTCTTCCTCCATAATAAATCGGACATATGCCAATTATAATGCTTCATTACCGGGTAACATTGACTCGTCCAGTTGTATAGAAAAATGAGTTTTTTGCAGATGATTGCACAAAAAACTATCGATATCAGAGCTCATTTCATCAATGCGTCTTTGTACAGTATTGTTACTTAATGGAATTGTTTTTAGTACGTCAAATGGAGATATGTGCGAAACAGTTTTTAAAATCTCTTCAACAGCGGGTAAAATTAATATACTTTGAGATGTTGAAGCGAACATACTGTGCATGGTGGGTCTCTTTTCATATTTTTCCTTCAATGTTTGAAAATATTTTAAATCTTTACCTATTTTATCAGTATGACACCTTTTTAGATGATCTTCGAGCTTTGATGGTTTCATAGAGTCATTGCTCAAAACTTTGTTGCATAATACGCACATGGGCAATTGTTTGTCTGCCTCTGATGGAACAAAATCATATTTCAAATAATCGACACTATATTGTCGACATTTTTTCTTTGCTGTAGCCATGTTTCGGGTCAGTTACCATACCTATAAAAAAATGTTTTAGTAACCAAGTTTTTTTCTGAATATAGGTATCACACCGCAGCCTTGCATACTATAGCGATTTATAAGAATTTCTGTGGTATGCACGTCCGCCATCCCGCACTAGGCCAGCGTGGTGGACTATATGGCCTAACCAGTCTCAATTGTACTGTCGATTGTAGAGGAGGCCCGTGCCCTGCAGTGGGACGTATATAGGCTGATACAGTAATATACATATTTATATAAATTTGAATTGCGGAATTTGTTTTAATTCCACTTCTTTAACTTCCTGGTGTTTCGGTTACTTTACAGTGTGGCCACGGGCGGACTGAGTCATCCCCTCAGTGACATTTTAACTACCCGTATTTTATAATTATTAAATAAAAAAACTTAGGTTTTGTAAGAAACCATTATGGATTTACCACAAAAATGCGACGAAAGGTATTAATACTGGTTAATACTGGTTTAATTGAGTTAATTAAGGTTTACTGTTGGTAGGTCTCTCATATGTGCGAGGCTGCCTGGGTGGGTACCACCACAATGTCTATTTCTCCCGTGAAACAGCAGTTTAAATGCACTGTTGTGTTTCGGATTGAAGGACATTGTAGCCAGAGTAACTACTGGACATATGGAGACTTAACATCTTATGTCTCAGGATGGCGAGCGCAGTGGAATGCCAAGCATTGCTTTGTAATTCAAGGTGTTGTTTGGTTTTGCTACTGTTCATGAGCGGTCGCATAGCTTACATCAGGCGAACGGCATGCTCGTCTCACCATTCACTGCAATAAAAAAAAAGGGTTTAATAAAAAAAAAAATAGTTTTCTGCATTGTGCCTGAACCCACTAAAACTAGCACTTAGCTTCGTTTTCGGTCGCACTCTGGTTACACGCGGTACATAATATTATTATGTTATATTATTTGTACGCCTGTAGTTGCCCGAACTTTTGTTCTTTCTCGTTTATCCATCCCTTGGTTGTCTAGCAGAATTTGCTTTGAGCAATAAGACTGCTACTTTTAATCTAATTTTGAATATCGAGTGCATTCATTTAGGGTTTTTTTTTTGTTCATGGAACATACAGTATTTTATAATTTAGGACTCATAGGAAAGCCTATTGCCGCATCGGGCAAAATGCCGACGAAGATAATCGTTTTTGAATGAATCAAAATACACACACAGAGAGTATAGTAAAGCATTCAGAATAAAAACTGACGTCCCTTATTACTTCTGTATCAATAACACAATCCTTTCTTATATTGAATAAATCTACTTATTACACCCATAAATAAATTCCCTACCAAAACAACCAAGTGTTGTTTACGTAGCTGAATTAAGTAAGCCGTTTTAGAATAGGGAAATCCCGGTTGCCCCCTGTGGCTCGTGGGTTCTTACAGAGCCAGGGCACCGTTCCCGACACGCCATAAATAAGGCCATTCGCACTCCGATTAATCACGGACGCCACCTGTGTCTGCTGCATCATAGAATGACCAGAGAGAGATTAGTGGTGCTTTTTGAAAATGCGGTTTTTGGTTCGATTGAATATTTGTTTACACGATCAAAAAAGAGAATGTCCATACTATGAAACTTAGTATCAGTGTGAAGATTTTTGTCTCTGGATGAAACCTACTTTTTTGTGTAGAAAACAATTTATATTTTCAATAAATATAATATAATTGTGATCTAGGCCCGGTGTTCTTGGAGAAATAAATATTAATATTATTTTTAATTTGCCTTCGGTTCTGAGAGCAAAATATGAAATGTTATGATAATTACTTTAATTTATACATATCTCTCGCCCGGGATGAAACATGAATTTTTTTAAGGACAAACCATAAAAATGCTATAAAGAGTTTTAAGTAGTATTGGTACCAGGATCTATGATATTTTTACCGATATTATGAATGGGCTTTCTATTTTACCTATGATTAAGATGCAGTAGTGGTTGTATGTAACAGACTATTTGTTCGATAATTTTTGAGGCGACGACAAACTTAGAAATTGATTGTCACTTGTTTTATGGTGAAGGAAAGCTTTGTAAGGATGCCTTTATAAGTAAGAAACACATGCAAGACTTACAAAGGAATTATAAGTTACTGTACGTCTATTACATCAGCCCATATGCGTCCCGCTGCAGGGTATGGACCTCCCCTATAATCGAGAGCACGATTGAGAAGTCGACGACTGTTAGGCCGTATTGTTCACCAAATTATACTCGGCTGTTTAGTCTTCGAATTAATAGTCTAGTGTGATGAAGTAAGGCCTGCATAATTCTCAATTTCAAAGGAGTTTCGTGCCCAGCGGTAGGTTCGATAGTAATATCACTAAAGATTAGCAATAGTGATCTTGCAAAATTATTTTTCCAATGTTCCAAGTCGCATAAAATCCGTATCCCACGAGCCCGACAGATTCGCATCTCACGTCCCCTCTATTTTTGTAAGTTCTCAGCAGAAATGTTGTTTTCTCAGCGATTTAACGTATCTGAGGTTTTATTTTTATAATGTCATGGATACATATCTTGTATTGCGTGTATTTAAGTTATAAAATGGTTAGGTATAAGCATTTACATAAATGTTTAGTTTTATTTAGTTAAAAATGCATAATATGTTGTAAATATTTCTCTTTTTTATGGCGGGATGGTAATTTAGAGATCATATTAGTTTAAATTAAAAAAAATAGACATAATAAAACAGTTTGATTCAATACGCATAAAATTTTACCAATATTTTATTCAATTTGTATACTTAATATTACTGATCTGAATTCAATCATAATTATTTTAAAACCTCAATCAATAAAAGCAATTTTCGTCGCGTAACATTCGTCATTTCATACTTTCTTTGTTAACAAGATTTCTAAGGGTATTATTTATATAGCAAACACTTAACTACACAAAGATTTATCCAATAATTCAAGTAATTAAAGAAGTGGTCCTTGTCTTTGTGTCAAGAGATACAATTGGCCCAAACAGTAGGGATGGCTTAGAAATAATTGCTAGCTGATCAAAAGACTTACTCGTATTTACTAATGGGTTTTCATGAGTTCTAATATTGTGCAGTTTTTATCGAAAGAGTGCGAAGTATGCGACTAGCATTCCGTATGAATCTTCCATATTACGACAATAAAACGGTAAAATGAAATATTCAAGAACTGCTTTCAAAACAAAAGACAAAGTCTATTAATTATATTTTATGCGTGTATATTCTATGTATTATAATTAGTATTTATTTATGTATACAATATGTATCGTACTTGTACGTATTTTTATGTACCTGTTGTGCTTCTCTTTACGACCCTAAGGTAGACTTTAAAAAAAGGCTTGAGGCATAAAGTGCACCTGTATACTATTCAGTATATAAAGCTTAATTAATAAATAAAATGTATATCCAAATATACCCTATATCAAGACTGCTACTGAAACGAAGCCGGGTGGTAGTTTTAGTGATTTCAAACACAATATAACTAATGTTTTTATTACTTTTTTCCTATTATCATAATATGATGATGGTAAAAACACAGTTTTTTTCTTAAACAATAGTGTATACACTTTAATTCTTAAAGAGGCTATGGTACGTTGCTATGCTAAGTTATCATTTTGGCAAAAACTATAGATTTTTTTTGTTTGTGTTTGTAGTCACTAAACTACCACCCGGCTTCGTTTTCCTTCCTCTTCCTGTTTACAAAACACATAATCAAGCAAACTCAAGTATGCAAGCAAGCAAACAAGCATGCGCATGTGAGCGAACGCGCTCACATAAAAGCATGCACGCTTTCTCCAGTTTTTAAGAAGCAACCTGAAAAAAGAATATGTGTAGCAAATTATAGTCTAATTGTATTCGTTCGTTTGTTTCAGCCACAGAAATTCCATTGCTAAACATAAGGCTCTTTCAATGATCTCCACATCGACCTCTTGTAAGTGGCCTGCATCCAGTGACTTTCTGCAATCTTAGCCAGGTCGTCCGTCCACCTTGTAGGCGGGCGTCCGACACTGCAATTTTATTATTGCTTTTTAATTCCTATGTATTCAATATGTCAACATGGCACATCAATAATCAATTTAAGTTTTAAAGCATAACAAAAGAAATACAATTTTCAATAAAGTTGGTGTCCCAGCTCAACGAATGCCAATTATTATTTATTTTATTTTCCTACGTGTTCGGTTTGCATCATTTACGTTACCACTAGCATTTTACGTGAAAATTTATTCGGTCCTTCCGCCGTGGTGTGAAGAGGCACCTTAGCAGGCCGGCATAATTGTTTCCATTGGCATGGGACTGCCGTCCGATGCCAATGTATA
Source organism: Hyles vespertilio (assembly GCA_009982885.2). Lineage (NCBI taxonomy): Eukaryota > Metazoa > Arthropoda > Insecta > Lepidoptera > Sphingidae > Hyles > Hyles vespertilio. The sequence continues at coordinate 12,547,264 of CM042809.1, read as the reverse complement.
CTCTGCCTGGGCGGCATTGGCACTTACCATCAGGTGCAATGTCGCCATAATGCCAGGCCATCATAAAAAAAATGTTATACTTTCGGAGATAACAGGTTTTGAAGTCCAAACTAGGTTATTCAAGTCCGAGCTATGGTGTATATGTTTTTTTTTTTATTCTGGCGCGTTTTATTTATTAAGCGTGAATGCCATCCAGGCTGAGTTTCGATTGGCATCAGACGGCAGTGCCATGCCAATCGATACCATTATTCCACTGCTATTATATACTATATTAAAAGATTTGTCATCATAATTTTCAGACACTGTAAGATCCACTGCGAAAATTAGACCTCCCCCAGAGATTCTCACAAATTATACGAATATATTAATCCAATATCATTTGTTAAATCCCCCTATGAATTGCAGAGATAATATGCAGCCTTGACAAATCACTTGGCCCTCATTAGCATTTTATTTAAATACAAAGTACATTTTGTGCAAATAAATAAATTTTGATTTCATCATTCTGCTCTAATGCCAGTCATGAGTCAACAGATTATTAAGATTGACCCGAGCGAGGAATTTTGGAATTTAGAAATCACTCTAAGAAATTCTACCTGTGTATGACTCAACGATTGCAAAGTGCAGTGACTAGGACGAATACCTTAACATTTAGACAAATGTACGTTTGTCGTGATTTATGATGCCAAAAAGTCTCTCGTAGTATCTGGTACCCGTGACACAAGACTTTGTTTCTTACTGTCGGTTCATGAGTATGTGTGTGACTGTCATGCAATTTATCATTTGATATTTTTTACAAAACGTAAAAAAACGGTAAGCTTACTAAATTGTAAATTTTAATTAATCCTGTTAGTATATCCATCCCATCGTTGCCTGTAAGAGATTACCTAGTGTGATAAGGCCGCCACTTGTACTATTATTCTTATTGTATATCTTCATAGTATTTCTGTACAGTGCAAAAAAGAATTAAATAAATAAAATAAATAAATAATTTCTCTTGGTGGACAGACGTCCTGGCTAAGGTTGCGGGAAGTCGCTGGATGAGGCCATTTTAAACAGATCGATGTGGAGATCCTTGGAGGAGACCTATGCTCAATAGTGGGTTTTCTGTGATTGAAAAGATAGATTCAGAGAGGATAAAGATATCACTAAAATACATACTACATTTTAAGCCAACCAGCTATCTTCAAATATTTTTTTAAAACCCCCTCAGTTTGCACGGTCCATTTCTCGAACATCTATTAAATATCCTGGCAAGTTTCGTGTAACCCTATGAATAAAGGTGTAACCTGTAGAAGCATATAGACGGCACGGACGCTCCCTCACGGGGGCAATTAATCACTTCGACCACCTGCTTCTGCACTCTTATGTCATTCTATGATACTGATATATCTATTAGAAACGTCAATACATTTTTAAACTGGTTTAGGATGTGTTGGATGGTGTTATCATTTTCTTTGCAAGAAATATTAATGTTTTTTTCTTTTTTTTATTGCATGAGCACGCCGTTCGTTTGATAAGCGATACGACTGCTCATGAATAGTGGCAAAACTAAACAACACCTTGAATTACAAAGCAATACTTAGCATACCACTGCGCTCGTCATCCTGAGACATAATATCAATATCTGTTTCAGCCCTTATAAATCCACGGCAGGGCAATGGACCTTCTTCTACAATAGAGTACAATAGAAACACCGAAACATAATTGTGCGTTTACACTGCTGTTTGCGGGAGATGTAGACAATGCGGTGGTACCTACCAAGGCAGCTTCTCCTATTTGAAAGACCTACCACCATTGATATTTTGTCAGTTTATGATAAAAGAGTGAGTTAAGTACTTGTGGTTTGTAGCATACAATTGTTGCTTTCATTATTTAACTTCATTATGTTTAAATGTTTTAGCAATTTTTCGGTATATTACGTAAGACGTGTATGAATTTTGGTTCAACGACTAGTTTCAACTCAAGTGGTATAGCAGTTTGTAACAAAATGAGTGGGATTATGATTAACACCTATTAATTATGGTTGATTTAATTGTAACCGAATAATGCATATTTTCATCCACGTTAGTCAGTCAGCAGCAATTTAAGCAGTCATAATAGTGTCTAACATGCTCACCGGCGATAAAGCATAGTCACTTGACTAAACAATCTTATAAAATAAACTATTTTTCTGTTATAAATCTCTTAAAACGCATTGGACAATAACAGATCCATATCACAAGTTGAAAACGGTGTATTGCAATATCGGAGCGAAGCATTTGACGCAACTACAAGGAAGTAATACAGGCGTTTTGTGTCCATCTGCATTTCTGCAGCAGCGGCAACGGCGCAGACGCTCGTAAATAATCCTTTGGACCTGAAAAACGTTTCAGTGAATCCAATAAAATACGTATCCGCAGAGACTACGCCGCAGCGAGCTCGTTACCACGCCTAGACGATTTATTGAGATTTGAAGCCTGAAATATTATAGTTGTTCCCTTTTTAAACTCTTTTATGAAATACTAGCATTCAATATGTCTCTCAATAGGCAAATTGGGTTGTTTGAATATTTGTTGCTTTGATATTCTAGCGCCCAAAAATGCTATTCGATAATGTAAATTAAACAACACTAAACTGGACCACTGTGACCGCAATTTATGCATGCATTCTAAATTACATTGCTAATATTTATCTTCTAATTCGATTATTATTCTTTACCATATTTATAGAGAAGATACATATGTTATGATGAGAATACAAACAATGCAGCAAATCAAGACATTATGTAGGAGTAACGGCGGGGGAATGTCACTAATAACATCAAAACTTCCCAGGTCACGCCATAAAAGAAAATTGTACTTTTTTCTTGCTCCAATGACAGCGAGGACGAGTTAGTCTAATTTGACAGCTTAACGACTGGCGAACCAGTAACGCTGAGCTCGAAAATAGAGCTAATGTGGCACGTAAATGCGTTTCCATCGCGCGATGTGGCCGGCGTTATTTTGGAGCTTATTTACATTTTGTATCGAAACGTGCATTTTCACTGCGGCGTAATTTTACAAAACAAGCGCGGCTAAATACTGCTTAATCTTCATTATGAATGTGAAATCCGTTCATAGCCTCGGGCACTCGCGTTTCATGTGACATGGGACACAATGTAGTAAAGATAAGGTGTCCCCTTCCAAACCACTGGGTCTATTGTCAATCTCTTACGCAGCTCGGCATGTTAAAAGGAGCGCACCGATAGCTTTAGCCTTACACACCTAGCTTTTTATACATGGCCAATTTGTGCCTTCATAATTTTATAACATTTTATAGAATAAAGAGAGCCTTGAGGAATACGTACAAAAGGCAAAACGTAATACCCTCACAAAAGCGGCCAACAAAACGTGCACCAACGACAATAAAGTCAAAGGATTTTTTTTTGGCAATAAAAATGATAAGTGAAATAAAAATTAGACATCATAGTTCTTCTTTAGTGTGAAAATGGCTTCCTTTAGATAGAGAAAACGTATAATGGAATGCAATAACTCTTGACCGGGTGTGCGAAGAAATAACACTGTGTCATATTTCACAACCCTCCAACATTTTTATAAAAGCGGACCATCTGCTTTTGACCCCTCATTCTTTTTGTTTCACGAATTATATCTGTATAAGTAAAATATTAGATACCAACGGATGTAAGTTTTCCGATGCACGTTCCACGCCGATTCATATTGGAACTGTAATTTTTGTTTGCTCCAAGGAACTCAAATTTAATTTATTTTTTAAACGTGCGCTCGGATATTTATTGCGGCATTTGAATTATTCCAAAGTAAATGAAAGCAACTTTTTTCATGAGTCAACAAAAATTTCTTAGCTAAGTATTATCCTGGAAACAAGTCATACCTATGTCTGGAGAATAATAAAAGCGATTCAATAGTGGTTGAAAATCCCCATCGAGACTTATTGATCGGCAGACGTATGTTCAACAAAACAAGAATTTGTTATTTTACTATTGTTGGTACAGAAACTTCAATATTATTATAAAAGAAGAAGAAGAATAACGCTATTATATTGTGGATATAAAATAAATTAAAGCTATCATTCTATACTGGACCTAATTATGCAGACGCCATAAAAATTGTTCAGAGTATTTGAAATTAATTAATATTTAGACCTGTTCTGAAAGGCAACTATTTATTATCTTCAATGTTATTTGCATACCTATTATTTGTGTAGTGTAAATTTTATTTCTGCTTATATTTTTAATCATTTTGTGTGAATCTACATCTAGAACAATATAATATTATTTATATTGTTATGGTAAATGGTGAATTAAACTTTTATTATGATACTTAACAATAAAAATTACCGTAATTTGAAATCATATTTCGTCAATACGCAAAGGCTCTCGAAAAAAGAACGAATGAAAATTTGACTCCCCAGAAATCTAAATGAATTTTCCTTCAACTGCTTGATATAAGGCTTATTCTTTAAATGTTTTATAACTGGATTTAAAACAATTTTATTACTAGAACGGCACCGTAATGTTATTGCAAACGTTTGCTTTTACTAGTTTTGTGCCTGTAATTTAATTTCTATTGATCGGTTGATCAGAAGAGTATAGGTTTATTTGTCTGTAATCGAATGTACAAAATGTTATCTTAGTGAGATGAAAGTAATATATTCATCATAGTTTCTTCTTAGAATTATTTTATGGCAAAAGAAAAACTCACAGTGAAATGTTTCTGGCGCTCATAAAAACTTCTGTGGAGTGAACGTGTAGGGAATAAGCGTCACAGGAACTGGGGTGACTGCGGTCATTCCGCTAAACGAAGATCAGAATCGCAAGCTGTTAGCATAGAGATTGCGATCGAATGAAAGCCGTCCCAAGTATTCCATCCCGAAATCGAGGGGTTCCGAATATTGCGGCCGCCCGATACAGCCCTTTCTGACTTTACTAACATTCTGCCGCGACGCTAAGCCCCCTTTTGATTTTCTTTATACCTGAAACTTGCTCGGATTTAATAAATTTACATATTATTTTCTCCGCGTCAATTTAATCCTCGTGAGCAGAATCGTTTTGATCCTACATGATCTGCCGCAACATCGTTTCATTCACATTTCACACTGAATTGACACATTTTGCAGGAAAAACAAACATTAAAAACGTTCAGTGTCGGCGATTGTTTTGTATTGAGAAACTTTCATTGTAATTTGATAGATGGCCTCTTGTCCATTAGGGACCTTTTAAAAGTTGTCGTTTGATTCCATTGTGTACTTCAACAATAATCACAAAGTTCTTTGTTGAAGAAGTTTTGGTGTTCGACAAAAATAAATAATCATTAATCATGCAATGTTTTTATATTTTATTTATTGTGCGGAGCAAGGGCTGAGCAGTGGAGATTGCGTCTTGAACGTCGCTGCTTATGTCACGTGACTTGCAATTCCAGTTTTAATAAATTGGCTTACCGAAGTGTGCCTCAGTTTTCCTTGTAAATTTTTTGTCGGATACGATCAAAATCAGATTGTAGATACAAGATTGGTACAGGGTGCCGCGACGCAATCGCGCAGAGCGCTACGGCTGCAGAAGGTGCCAATATATTTTCTGACGGTTGAACGGTCAGGTAATTGTGGCTGAAACTTATCTCAAGGGGCAAACGTGAGCGGAATACCGAATGCTTCATTGCTCTCGTGTAAATTATAAACACGGTGCTCGATGTGTAGCCGCATCGGATCGCGTAAATTATAATTAAACGAATAGTTGCATCGTGTTCATGTATTAAAAATCTCGACAATTTTAATTGTTATAATTACGTTAATATTCCTAGTTGCTTTAATAAAGATAAAAATAAAGAATCTAATTAGGACAATTTGCACCGGCTTGAAAAATTCTACAGCGAAAAACTTGCCAGGTGATATTTTTATTTCGTTAATAAGTCGCGGCAACTCTTACTCCAGTATCAAAGGGTGAAACTGTTGCCTGATTCTCACTGACGTAGACTTTGTTCAAGTTATTTACTTTAGAGCGCGTTCATTAGCTAAATGACCGTGCTTTATTGAAAGTGTAATCAAAAGAGGAAGGAATCTGCGTAATGTTGCATTTCTTCAATTTCACTTGGTTTATATTTAAAAATACTTTGATGCCGTTTGATATTTAAATACGAACTAGTTTAGAGTCGTTCCTCTGAAAGTAATTAGCGTTCAAACGTTCAACGTCGAATCTTGATCGGCTCTTTAATGTTTTAACCGCATGGAAATCTACGTTTTATTTTGAAGATAATATGGGGATTTATAATTCATTTATATTTGACTAAAAATATTGTAGACGATGATACTAAAAATATTTGTTATGCAATATTACCTACATAAAAATGCACTCATTCATTGCATTGTACAGTGTTAAAAATGGATTTAAATATTACATTAAGAAGGTTGATGATAATAAATCGGCATTTAAAGCGGAAGTTCGACAACTGTTCCAAAATAAATTAACAGAATAATTTTGATATTTACGTAGTGTATTTGTATGTGTGTCTATTTTATATCAGTTCGGTCAAAGACTTCTTATCGGTCGCATGCTTTTTTGCCGATCCGTCTACTAAGTGGTCCTCAAACTTTTTCTGCTCTATTTTTATTTTCGAACTCAAACATGGTCCAGTGTGGCAGGTGTGGTGATGAAGTGTGTGAAGCCAATGCTGTATTGTGTAGTGGTTGCAAACATCATTTTGAGTACGCCTGCTCAGGTGTCACTGAGAGTGGGTATCGCCGGCTTGGTGCCGAACGTCAGGCTGCCTGGAAATGCCCTAACTGTAAAACACCCAAATCCGTAACTATCGACCAGGTGATGCAGGAATTAAACAGTATCAAGCTAACTCTTGCACCATTGGTGGACCTCGTCGCTGACATCAAAGTCATCAAAAAGGAAATCGCCGACATGAAGTCTACATTAGGAACATACGCCGAGAAACTTCGAATGGTGGACGAACGACTACTCAAAGTTGAAAACACTAAAGATGACGTAACTCTACTAAAAGATCAAGTTTGTAAACTAGAAGAAGCCCTAAATGAAAATAATCAGTGGATGCGTCTGAACAATGTGGAGATCAAAGGTGTCCCTATGAAAGAAAACGAAAATCTAATTGACATAGTCTCTAAAATTGGATCAAAAATAATGTACCCTATTGTCAAGCAAAATATCAACTTTGTTGCCAGGGTCCCCTCGCGAATAAACCAAGTAAAACCTATTTTTGTATCCTTTTCAAAGCGCTATGTCAAGGAAGACTTCGTTGCTGCTGGGCGGTCATTTAAATCTTTATGTTCATCAGATATCGATTTCGGAAATAAAAGTCGCATTTATGTAAATTACCACTTAACTACGCAGAATAAGACACTGCTCACTAAATTAAAAAAACAAGCAAAGGAGTGCGGTTTTGAATTTGTTTGGGTAAAAAACTGCAAAATTTTTGCTCGAAAAAATTCCGAGTCAAAGGTGATAGCTATAGTACAGGCAACGAAGCAACGGGTTACTCTTGTTCGCAATGCATAATTTGCCAGGAGTTTTTTTTTTCATGAAGAGGTGGCATATGACCCCACTAAGTTAAAAACCCAAAATACTTACAAAAATGGCGTCCGCTACAGCCGCCATTTTGGAAAACGCGTTTGAAGCCATATCTCCGGAACCGTCCACTTTAGGCCCATCATGCCAAGGACCTTTCTTGTAGATAATTAAATTTCCCACCATTTTTGTTCAATATTTTTTTTTGTACCATTAACCGTTCGCGATTTACAATGTTATTAATTTTCATTTTATACCTTTTTACAATAAATTTTACATGGATTTTTAACAAAATTCACTATTTCCTTATTGCTTTGTTCCCTTATGCCATCAGTATTTAATTAATTACGTGATAATCATGGAGAAATCATTGGATTTCATAATTACGCTATGCATCCTTCGTTTCCATTGACCTTGATTCGGTAGTACACCATTCAACGCGCGATAACTTCTAAAATATTGATTTTAGAGAAAAAAAGTATGGGTGAAAAAATGTTAAGAATTTATTGATTTAAAGTTTAGTCATTAAAAATTTTTTGTTTAAACAATTATTAACAAAGATATCGGCAAAAAGGCATGAAACGAATATTAATAACATTGTAAATCGCGAACGGTTAATGGTACAAAAAAAATTATTGAACAAAAAAGATGGGAAATTTAATTATCTACAAGAAAAGTCCTCAGCACGATGGGCCTAAAGTGGACGGTTCCGGAGATATGGCTTCAAACGCGTTTTCCAAAATGGCGGCTCTAGCGGACGCCATTTTTGTAAGTATTTTGGGTTTTTAACTTAGTGGGGTCATATGCCACCTCTCCATGAAAACAAAAAACTCCTGGCAAATTATGCAGGAAAAAATGCTTCGTTGCCTGTACTACTATAAAAAACGAGAAAGACTTAGAAAATATGTTAAATTCGTTAGTAATAAATTATTTTCTGTTATCTGTACAATTATAACGACAACAACAACTTTATAACGACTTTAATAATAATTACAATGTAAAAAGTTTGAGAAACGCTATCGGGTCATTAACACTCCTTTGTGTACAACATTGTATTGCGAGTGCTTCTATCACTAATATTTTTACGACTACCCGATCTTACTCGATACTCACTGTATTAGTTGTGACGAGTTTATTAAATAGTAATTATTTATTTTCTATTTACAACCAATTTAACTTTACTATAATTCTAGATAAAATGTATCTTTGCCAGACTTATTTCACTAACAATGTAATGTTTTAGTTTGTGGACAGGAACATGTATTTTGTGACCTGGATTATAATTGTTTTAGTTACTCACTACTTTTTTATCTACGTTCATTGTTGTTCTTGTTTTATAAATGGCTAATATATATTATCAGAACTGCAGAGGACTCCGGACAAAGACAAATATCTTTTTTCGTAATTTGTGTATGTCAAACTATGATGTTATTTCTCGCACAGAAACATGGCTGTTAGATGGTATAACGGATAGTGAGATATTCGACCAAAGATATTTGGTTTACCGTCGTGATAGGAATTATATGCTTACACAGCAGTCTAGAGGTGGTGGGGTTCTGATTGCGATCTGCCGCGAAATAGCAAGTACTCCCAACTTTAAATGTAATTCATCAGCCGAAGATTTGTGGGTAACCGTTACATTAAATAATTCCCACATTAAGAAATCAATGAAGCTGCATATTTGTACTATATATTTATGCAATCAAAATAAAGGTAACTCTTTTTTGGTTCAGCTCAACAACTTTCTATCTAATTTAAAAAATATGACCGAACATTTTAAACAAGATGATTTTCTTATTATGGGGGATTTCAATATGAGCAATATTAATTGGATTCAATCCAGTTTAGGTCTACAACCTTCGAATGTTAATAGCTTGCCCGCGAATAATTTGGTTAATGCCATGTATGACTGCAATCTAAATCAATTCAACTATCACACTAATGCATTCGGTGGAATATTAGACCTAGTCTTATGCACCAATACAGTGTCTGTATCAATGTGCCGTGATCCTCTGATGCCTGAAGACGCTTTCCACAAATCTCTGATTATAAAACCATGCTTTATTGAACTGGATGCATTGAATATTCCTAAGCGAACAGTTTACTTGTACCGACATGCTGACTACGATCAAATTTGTAGTCATCTTTCCTCAACTGATTGGTCGTTTTACAAAGTTCTCAGTCAATTGAAGATGCTATTCAAGGGTTTTATGACATTATTTTCCGGCTACGCAATAGTTATATTCCAATTCGTACTACACCCAGTAATAGATATCCTCCCTGGTACAAATCATATCTCATTAAAACAATAAAAAAAATCTAAATATTTTAAAAAATACAAAACATACGGCAACCTTTCTGATGAACTAAACTTTAGAATGTTACGTGATAGGGCTAAGAAAGCTGAGGAAAAATGTTACAAAGACTACATGTGTACTGTTGAAATGTCTATCTGTCGCAACCCAAAGCTTTTTTGGTCATACATAAAAAACAAGAGAGGTACTAGCTCCTACCCGTCAACAATGACATATCTATCTACCACATGTAATACAAGTGAAGGCATAAGTCAGCTATTCTCTTCTTATTTTAGTTCGACCTTTCTATCCAGTGGCTCATCACAATACAGCCATAGCATTACAACTGATCCTATTTGTGATTTATCAACCATCGAAATTCATGCTGAAAGAGTTCTTAAGTTATTAAGATGCCTCGACCTTAATAAATCAGCAGGCGCTGACACTCTCCCATCGTTATTCTTAGTAAAATGTGCTGGTGAATTGTCAACTTCTATTTCTATTCTTTTTAAACGCTCCCTGAGCGAGGGTATCATGCCAAAAATATGGAAATCCGCATTTGTGACACCGATCCACAAAAAAGGCCCGAAGCATGATGTCACCAACTTGAACACTTGTATACTGGTGGTAGGTCTCTCATATGTGAGAGGCCATCTGGGTAGGTACCACCGCAATGTCTATTTCTCCCGTGAAACAACACTGCTTAAATGCACTGTTGTGTTTCGGATTGAAGGACATTGTAGCCAGAGCAACTACTGGACATATTGAGACTTAACATCTTATGTCTCAGGATGGCGAGCGCAGCGGAATATTGCTACTGTTCATGAGCGGTCGTATCGCTTACCATCAGGCGAACGGCTTGCTCGTCTCGCCATTCAATGCAATAAAAAAAAAAAAAACTATAGACCTATCTCCAAACTTTGCCATGTAGCCAAAATTTTTGAACGCATAGTTTTTGATCAAGTGTACGACTGTTTCAAAAATACATTTATTCCCCAGCAGTATGGTTTTATTAAACATAGATCAACCACTACTAATTTGGCCGTTTTTAATGAATACCTCACTATCAATATGGATCGTGGCAATCAAATAGATTCTATATACACAGACTATAGTAAAGCTTTCGATAGGATTGACCACCAAATTTTACTTAAAAAAATCTCGACATTAGGCATACGAGGTGATCTCTTAAAATGGCTAACATCCTATGTTTTAAATAGAACGCAAGCTGTAGTCTTTAACGGGTATACTTCAGACTGGGTTGATATTCCTTCGGGAGTCCCTCAGGGCTCACTTTTAGGTCCTTTATTATTTGTATTGTTTGTAAATTATATTGGGTCTTGTTTTTTACATTCTAATTTCTTGTTATTTGCTGACGATATGAAAATTTTTCGAGTCGGCAACAATATTGCTGATGCATTACTTCTACAAGAAGATTTAAATAGACTTGATTTATATTGCAGTGATAATAAGTTAAATTTAAACGTATCCAAATGCTTTGCTATTAATTTTACAAGGAAACGTAACGTCATTTCTTTTCCATACGGATTAAAGGGGTCTAATATAAATTTTACTAATGTGGTTAGAGATCTTGGTGTCCTGCATGATACCAAATTATTATTTGACCAGCACATTGAACAAGTTATTGATAAAGCATATAAAGCGCTCGGTTTTGTCATTCGTGCCTCAAAGCCATTTAAAAATACGAAGACAATAAAAATTTTGTATTGCTCGTATGTTCGCAGTCATCTTGAATACGCGTGCCAAATTTGGAATCCACTCTATCATATATATAGTAATAATATAGAAAAAATTCAAAAACGTTTTGTTAGGTATTTAGGCTTTAAGTTCAAACTACCATATTTGCCTTATGATGAGCAATGTAATAAGATTCATCTTCTACACCTCCATATTCGTAGAAAAATAGCCGACATTTGTTTACTTTCTAAGATAGCTCAAAATAAAATAGATTGTCCGGATCTTCTTTGCAACATCAAGCTCAACAACCCTACCAGAAAACTTAGGTCCAGCAATTTACTACATGTTCCTCGGTGCCACAGTAATTTTCGTTGTAACAGTTATTTGCCAAGAGCTATGCGCTTGTTTAATAAACTCAATCACACTTCTCAAATAGACCTATTTTATAGTAGCGTTCATAAAATTAGTCATATCCTGACTAATGAGCCTAAACAGCTATTGTAAGTTCATTCGGTGTTTTAAGTTATATAGTTAATTTCTAAATTTTAATGTTTTAATTCTGTATGTGGTAGCTTTTAATTGGCATCTAGATATTTAGGATATTGTTAACATGTAAAATTAGCTGTCCATCCATCCATCCATCCATCAGCCAAAGGAAGTCCACTGCTGAACATAGGCCTCCCCCAATGATTTCCACAGAGACCTGTTGGAGGCAGCCTGTGTCCAGCGACGTCCCGCGACCTTTACCAGGTCGTCGGACCATCTTGTTGGTGGACGTCCTACGCTGCGCTTTCCGCTACGCGGCCTCCATTCGAGTACTTTCCGACCCCATCGGTCATCAGATCTCCGCGCTATGTGCCCGGCCCATTGCCACTTCAACTTGCTAATCCGGTGGGCTATGTCGGTTATTTTAGTTCTCCTACGGATCTCCTCATTTCTGATTCGATCTCGTAGGGAAACCCCGAGCATAGCCCTCTCCATAGCTCGTTGAGTGACTTTGAGCTTCCTAATAAGGCCCATAGTGAGAGGCCACGTCTCGGTGCCGTAAGTCATCACTGGCAACACACAACTATCGAAGACTTTCGATTTAAGGCACTGAGGTATTTTGGACGAGAAGACGTCGCGTAGTTTCCCGAACGCTGCCCAACCGAGTTGGATTCGACGATTGACCTCTCTCTCGAAGTTGGACCTGCCTAACCGGACCACTTGTCCTAAATAGACATATTCGTCAACAACTTCAAGAGTCGAGCCCCCAACACCGATGGGGGTGGGCACAACATGGACATTCGACATGATCTTCGTTTTGTCCATGTTCATTTTAAGACCCACCTGTTGGGAGACCCGATTTAGGTCTTCGAGCATAGTGCTAAGGTCTTCCAGCGATTCTGCCAAGACTACAATATCGTCGGCAAACCGAAGGTGAGTGATATACTCGCCGTTGATGTTGATGCCGAATCCTTTCCACTGCAAGAGCTTGAAGGCATTTTCCAGCGCGGCAGTGAACAGTTTCGGAGATAAGACATCTCCCTGTCTCACGCCTCTCTGTAGTGGAATAGCCTTCGTACTCTGATCTTGTACTCGGACCGACATGGTGGCGTTGTTGTATATACACTTCAACACTTCGATGTACCGATAGTCGATATGGCACCGCTGGAGAGACTGTAGCACAGCCCAAGTCTCGATCGAATCAAAGGCTTTCTCATAGTCCACAAACGCTAAACAAAGCGGCAAGTTATATTCCTCGGTTTTTTGTATAACTTGCCGAAGCGTATGGATGTGGTCTATGGTACTAAAGCCTTTTCGGAAACCGGCTTGTTCGGGAGGCTGGAAGTCATCAAACCTGCGTTCGAGACGATTTGTGATGACCCTCGAAAACAACTTATAGACATGGCTCAGGAGCGAGATGGGCCTGTAATTCTTCAGCAAAGTGTTATCACCTTTTTTGAAGAACAGTACCACCACGCTCCTGCTCCATGCCTCTGGCGTTGAGCCCTCGAGGAGAACGGAATTGAAGAGCCTCTGAAGGACTTTCAGTATCGGCGTTCCGCCCGCTTTCAGAAGCTCTGAAGTTATTCCGTCCTCGCCCGGCGCCTTGTTGTTTTTAAGTTGCTTCAGGGCCATCTCAATCTCACACAGGCTGATGTCCGGGATATCATCGCTAAAGTGTCGGATCAACTCGGCTCTCGGGTCTTCGGCCGAGCTAACAGCAGGTTTGGCAACCGAGGTGTAAAGCTGTCCGTAGAACCTCTCGATCTCCCTTAATACCTCTGCCCTCGTCGATACTACGCGGCCGTCTTCCGTCTTCAGCCTAGACAACTGGCTTTGCCCAATAGACAAGTCTCTTGCAAACACTTTGGAGCCTCCGTTCCGCTCAATTGTCTCCTTAATGCTCGCACTATTGTGAGCACGGACATCGTGTCGCAAGGACTTCCAGATCTGTCTATTGAGCCGCCGATATGCTTCGGCGTCAACGGAAGACTGCAGCGCTAAAGATCGACGTTCGGCCATGAGGTCAAGAGTGTGGATCGAGAGTTTTTGTGGTCTATCTCTACGGCGAGGTCTAAAATACTTAGATCCCACCGTATGGACAGCTTCTACCAAACCGCTGTTTAGCTCGTCCACTGCAAGGTTTTCTCCTAGACAATCAAAGCGATTTGTCAGCTCGAGTTGAAAGCTCTCGGGGTTTTGGATATGGGCGCGAGTAGGTCGGAGCGTAGATTTCATCAAGCGACGCCTTTCCGATTGGACATTGATATTCAGGGTGCCCCTAACCATTCGGTGATCACTGCCGGTTTTCACCCTGTTGATCACAGAGACATCTCTGAATATCCGTCTATTCGTCGTCAAGATGAAATCTATCTCGTTTCTTGTAGAACCGTCAGGACTCAGCCAGGTCCATTTCCTGTGAGGCGGCTTCTGGATGAAAGAGTTCATCGCAAAGAGTCCCTCTTTCTCCAGGAAGTCGGCCAGCCTCTGACCCCTGGGGTTCCGTTGCCCATGTCCAAATTGCCCCACTTTCAACTCTGCATCGCTTCTCTTGCCCAACTTTGCGTTGAAGTCCCCCATAACAACATTGAAGTAGGTTTTGGAAGTATGTATGGCCCGACTTATGTCCTCATACATCTCCTCTACTTCTTCATCTGGGTGTGTCGAGGTCGGCGCGTATACCTGTATGACCTTCAACGAATATCTTTTGGATATTCTGAGTATAAGGTATACTACCCTGCTCGACACACTTTCGATGGATACGATGTTGTTGATGAGAGACCTGTGGACGAGAAATCCGACACCTCCTCGGGACTGTTGGTCGTCCCCCCGGTAGAAGAGCAGGTTACCAGACTTCAGGGTTATCGTATCCTCCCCGATTCTTCGGACTTCCGATAACCTCAGAATATCCCAGTGTAACCTGCTCAATTCTTCTTCCAGTTCGACAATCTTCTCGTCTGTCCTCAATGTGCGAATGCTGTGTGTTACCAGGGCCAGTCGTCGTCGGGGGTGGTAGCCGGGGCCAACCCGGGGATTCTTAGCACCCCCTGCCCCACCGTAACCATGACTGCTACCATAGCCAGGAATAGTGGGGCTGCCGGGGACTGGGGGCCTGGTCTCTATAAGTGTCGCCATTAAGGGGGTATTTGCCAATACTCGCCACGCTTGGCAGGCGGGTTGGCGAGCGCAGTAGGGGACTGGCGTTAATGACGCTGCTGCCCGCCATTAACCGGGGAAAGGAAATAGGATTAAAAATAAATAAGTAAATAAATTAGCTGTAAGCTTACCAAATATAATAAAATAAATAAATAAATATATTACAATAAATATATTTGTTATCTAAAAACATATATTTTTTTCACCTTAATTATATAGATTATGCGGCTTCTTCGATCTCTCTGCACCACAGTGCCTCAGGAATGCCTCAAGCATTTAGTCAGACGTTATACTTTGCATGAAAATAGTAAATGAGTATAAAAAAAGAGTTTTGCAATGTTTACAAATAATCTCCGGTCTCAAATATCTTTAATAGAACAGAAACGAATATCTTTAATAGAATTCGCATGATGAAGTCTCTAGTTTTCATCACATTTAAAATTTTACTCGTCGTAAAAACTTTTTTATTAAAAGTATTAACCCTTGACAGACCGTTTCCAAAAGACCCTTGTACAATTAAAATTTTATTGTCTTGTTTTAGGTTACATACTAGTTATAAATTAAAGATTGTACAGGTGGATTAATTTAACTTTTGAATTTATTTGATTTATATGAAAACCAGATTTTGTAATTAATCCTTCTACGCTTTTCGCGTCTGCAAGCTTGTATTTATTTTGAACTTAATATATACATACTTGTTAATGCAAATTAGATGTTGTACATACATTTTATATGTAATGGTTGGAGTAGTGAAGCGGTATGAAATTATTAAATTAAAATTACATTTTGAAATGTATAATTTTTTTTAGAATTATTCATGCAGCACACACTATGATACATCATTACTATTATGTTTCTTAAATTATTATTTAAATATTCGATTTTTTTTTTGTGATCATCATACATGTAACAAAAACTTTTCATTGCAATTTGTCTGTAGTAATGCTACTTGGTATTTTCGGTCGCAGTCTTGATATACCTGTTATATTTCTATTTTATTCATAATATTATCAATTTCAGAGTTACGAGATCGTTTGCTATCTTGTATATTTTTACATAAAAAATAAGACTGTATTTCCCAAAGAATCGGTCGAGGCGACATCAGAGCCTTGCACAGTTCTTCGTTTATTACCCTCCCAAATGTGTCAGGGACATATGACAATGGCGGACATAAGATGGACATAGGCCAACTCAAGTGGGAATCTTCCAATCGAAAATTAAATGCAAAGTCGAATGTCTCATCCGAGATTAGAACCTATTTCCTCACGGTTCATGAGCCACAGATGCTGCCACTAGCTCAGCAAGGCAACTATAAATGATTTAAACACTTATTATAACTTAAGACCGAAAATTGTGTTTAGCTCAGAAGTTTTAATAGGATAGAAATTAGTGCAACAATATTCTAAGCTCATTTTAATATCGTATTCTCTCGCTAGCAAACCTTAGACTATTATGTTTACGAATTCCAATGAATACGCGATGTATGTATATTAAATTGCGTTTCTAAGCAAACTCATTCGTTGTTAATTAAACTAAATAGCATACATTCATTACAAATTCGACTTAAAATTTAGTGGATATTCATTGAGTTATACAAGTTTATTTTGAAAGCGAAATATGATGTTTCTTTCTATAATGGTTGGATAAAGTGAATACATACCTCATGTTAATTAAAGTGCAATTCGAATAGTGTCCTTTGTGCGAGATTGTTATCTCTCTCAGTCGACAAAAGTAAGCTAATCGGTTCGAAACTGGGTACTCACATACTGATGCCGGAACGCTTCACAATGGCGGATCTTTTTTGCGGATTCTACACTTGTACGGAGGTCACGTTCCAATAAGTATATAATTTTGTCATTACCATTTCTTTATTTGAAGTTTTCCTAGCTATGATAGTCCATAGAAATGTCCTTTTTTGACCTGATACAGCGAAGTGACAGAACCACCATGGTAGGCGCGATACCGTACGGAACGATTTTTCATTGGCAAAACACCTTTTGACACACCAGACACAATTATGTCGGGTTAGATACCTAATTACTTCTGAGCGCTGAAGAAGGAAACACTTGGGTCGGAAAACCGTTCCACTGCTGAATGGGACCGCAAAAAGACCAGTTAGGGAAACTCTTGCTTTCAGCCATGATGGTGTTGACTACTAAACTATTTATAAATAACTAAGAAATAAATACACCCAACAGTCA
The DNA here is from genome assembly GCA_009982885.2 of Hyles vespertilio. Classification (NCBI taxonomy): domain Eukaryota; kingdom Metazoa; phylum Arthropoda; class Insecta; order Lepidoptera; family Sphingidae; genus Hyles; species Hyles vespertilio. The sequence goes on along the minus strand of CM042809.1, from coordinate 12,529,907 downwards.
CATGTATCCTTTACCCCACATTAAGATCAATTAAATCTCGTGTCGTGGGTATCAGAAATTACTAAAGACTTTTCAGCCTCACAAACACTAACTTACAAATATTTGAAGGCCTCACTAACATTTATCTCGGTCTGGAGACCGAACCCGCGGCCACTCATTTTACAACCGGCGTCTAACCAGCTGTGTCACTGACCCCCAAACTATAACTTTGTATATCACGCGTAGTTACTGACGTAACTTCAGGTATATCAGGTTCAGGTATATTTTTCTAACTCATTTTAGAGCCGGTGTCTAAGTAAATGTGCCACTGACCACTAAACTATAGCTTTGTAAATCAGTACGAGTAGTTACGTCATTCAGGTATGTTTCCACAATAGATAGTGAAGAAGTCGAAGAGATTCAATTTATTAAAACAGCAGTAAGATATAAATTTTTGTGATGCACGGTGGGTGCGCAGGGACGCAGTGGAAACAAAACCGATATACGTTTATTCCCTGACAGCTGAGCTCTTAGGTGATTGTGGCGGAAACTTTTATCGGATGTTGAACGTGAGCAAAATAGCGATTCCCGCGAGCTCACCTGCTCACAGCGACACAGCATCCACATCTGGATGTGTCTTGTACGAGTGCATCTTAAGCTGCCACTACTAACTTCTGATTTGGGTAAGATTGTCTTGAATATTTCAGAAATACATAATAGTGATACACACTGATGACGTCATCTGTTAGTAAATACGTCTTGTGTCGATATTATTGCAGAGTTAAAATCACCTCTTAATTTGGTGTATAATGTTTTTTTTTATGTCATTTAGATGGAAGAAACGAAGAAATAACAGGAAGACCTTATCTTACCGCTTGAATTGAGATTTAAAGACAAGTATTTCAGATCTTAGGTGTTAATGACACAGAAAAGTCTCTCTTAGTTTCCGATAATCATGACATAAGACTCGATCTTTATCTGGGGTCAGGACTATGTAAGAGGGTGAATTTATTTATTTATTTTTAACCTTTCAAGAAAAGGTAGTATAGTAAAGAAAAAGTATTCCTCGCTAATCACTTGACCATCTTGGAAAATCTAAAGTCGACTTCCTATTCACGGTCCCAGTTTCTATTCAGGATCCAATTACACTATTTTATAATGGTTTCATTTCTACGTGCACTATTTTAAATAAACTTTTTAGTTTATTTGGGCGGACTTTAGTTCAGGGTAGCACGAGTTGAGGGCTAAAACAGGTGATAGGGATTGAGTTCCTGATTACAATGTTATCACTCCTATTAAAAGGAAATGTATAGTTTTCGAGAAATTAATATAAATAGTTCCTAACCTGAAATCACATATTGGGTAAAACGGAACGTTTTTATGGGCAATTTACAAACAAATCATCAGTACTAAGTCAAATATGTAGTCTATGGTGTAAAAATCGGTGAAACGGAATGTAAAAAACCGTAAAAACTATGTGAGTTGATTCAGGTGTCAATGTCAATTGTCAACAAAAAATTAAGAATGTTTTGTTGATGGTTTTTGGCGGATTTCGTATCTGCGTTATACCAATATTGATTTGTTTGTGTTTTGTTGTGTTATAATATGTTTTATAACGCCTTAGAAATTATGTTCAGAAGGAAGATTGTGCACCCACTTTATGAATCGGTTAGGTCGACTGTGCCCCAAAACCGACTTCACGTAGTCTTTTGGCTACCGACCCTAGAGTGTATATAAAAGCCGGAGGCGCGGAGGGAGAGCAGCCCCCGCCCGCTGTAACAATGGATAGGTACACGTGCGAGCCGGAGCGGCTGAGGCTGGTCGCCGGAGGCGACCAGCAAGCCGAAGCTGCAGAGGTGAGTGTGGGTGCCTATCCTTTGTTACGCAAGGGCGAAGGGGCTGCACTTCCCGCAGCGCCGGAGACGTTGCAGAAGCAAATTTGTATTGACAACAAGTGTTTTTGTAGGTTAGGTTACTTAAATTGATATATCTCAGGAATGGTGCATTACCTTTTCACAGGAGTGGTACCAGGTGAGATGGGACACTCCCTCTCCCCCCCTCCATACCCCGCACCCTACCACATCGTGCTACCCTATTCTAAATTTTACCCGTTTATTTATATGTTAGATCATAATATTAAATGTGAAAAAATCTACAAAAAAACCTTAAGGTAAAAATTCTGGTTCACTGAAAAATATTATAAGCAATAAAGGATGCTCGAGGCTTTCCGTTAGTTCAAATTGCATGAAATCCGTGGTTAAAATAAATTGAACAAAACATCACTATGACGTCTGACATATCGTATTCCTTGCTGCGGGTAGTCTTTTAAAGTGTTTTTTATGAGACTTTTTGCATGCATTATTTGACTTTGTACTAACACAGAGCATTCTATTTATTTCGTGTCGATAGATTCCTATGAACCTTATCTGAGTAGCGAGTGGCTGTTGTATTTCGGATTAAGGGCATTGTAGCCAGACTAACTGGAAATAATGAGACTTTACATCTTATGCCTCAGGATGGTGAGCGCAGTGGAAAGCCAAGCACTGCTTTGTAATTAATGTTGTTTGGTTTTGTTACTCATGAGCGGTCGTATCGCTTACCATAGGGCAAACAGCATGCTGGTCTCGCCATTCAAAACAATAAAAAAATAAAAAAAAAATGTCTGACCATTGAGTACCAAAATGCATGATTAATAATCATTTGATTAAATGAATGATAATGCAATACTATGTACTATGTGTATGGTGAATAAAACATCGGGAGGCAACCTGCATACCATAACAATTCGAAAGAATTTCTATGGTTTTAAAAGTGTGCCAACCGGCACTAAGTTATCGTGGTGGACATGATTGAAGAGGAGGCCCGGGCCCTACAGTGGGACGAATATGGGCTGATACAGTACAGAACAGTACTGTACTAACAATAATTCTTTATTTTTCAGACAGCAAAATCCATGAGTTAAGTAAAATCTGACAAATTCTTAAGATCTATGTCTGAGTATGATCAAGCGAACTATGTCATAAAAAACTAGAGTATAAAGAAGAAATCTCAGTGAACAATTTTGACGATTGGCAATATCAATTTATTGAACATTTATTAGAAGATTGAGTCTATAGTATCTAGGCCCGCCTCTTCTTATATCTAGGACGGAAATAGCCTCTATAAATTCTAGGCTTTAAGTTTCTCACTACGTATCATTCGGAACATACAGACGTGAATTTACATGTCCTTGGTTACAATGAATCTCTTTATTAATTCTAGACGTTTTATCAATTATAATTATGATGCAAAATAATAATTCATGTACGATTCGCTATCTCGATAAGCAGCGTATTCAGATAATCTAAGTCCGTGGTTGCTTTTAGCTTCCCGCACCCAAACACGCCGGTTTACTATCAATAACGCGTCATTTTATTCCATAAACTACATAAGCTCCGCGAACCACCAAATTGTACGATTGGATTGTTGTATTGACATCTTTAACCTATTGCATTACATGCGGTAAATCTGATTTATTTCATATTATTTTCGTGGTAATTGAGCTTTTGATGTGGCATAACCGATTGAAACGTGTAATGGATTCGAGCACTCAAAATAAGTGTTATTAATATGAGCGAAGTTGAAAAATTAATTACCAATGTAAAATTTACTTCTAGGTCACATAATCGATTGAAATATTGTACTAGGATTGCCCAGTCTAATTGATCCAATTTATATATACATAAAAATACATGTCTTTAACTAACTAACTATTCTATATTAGAAACCATGAGACACATGCAGTAATTGGTCAACAAAATATACTTCTTTATACACGTAAGAAGTTATTTTTCTTTTTTAGATAAAAGTTCCTTCACCACCATATGTTATTTTTTTATCCCATACATACATGTACATTTGAATAAATATTTATGAATAAAAAGGATTACATACCGAAGATTAACCGCAAATCTATAAATGCACTTCGTTCGTTGGTCTTTTGGTAATATTCGCGTCACGCATTCATCGACTTGCTACCAAAAGCAAGCGTACGTAAAAAAGTTTTACTTTAAAAATAATTCCTAGAAAATATACTGTGCAACTAAAGGACAATCTATCACTGCTACTCAAAACGCCCTGTTTACGCTATTAATAAATATTTTTTCTAGGTATTACGTAATCAAAAAATTCATGGAAGTATCTAATATCGACGACAGGATACTATATACTATGTGATGGTATTTTTTTATTTCCCGACTTCCGATCAATATGTATAACAAAGTTATGTAATAGAGTTATTGATAGCAACGCGTTAGCTCGCCCGATGATATTAATCCGATGGGACCTATTCATTTTAGCGTAACAAAAAATATCAGATTTTATTCTGGTTAAAAACTATACACTAACGTAACTTATAACGATCGATTACTCTGTTAAATAAAAATATAAATAAAAGGCAAATATTTGATAACAGTGTCGATAGAAGTTTTTGTATAGTGATATTTTATGCGTATATTCAAATTACAAATAAAGTTTTAGTATCTGTTACGCACTTCGCTGTAATTTTTAAACATTATTTAAATCTTATATTTCTGTGGTGTTATACTATTCTGTATCAGCCCAAATACGACCCACTGCAGCGCACGGGCCTCCTCTTCAACCCGGAGTACGATTGAGAGTGGTTAGGCCATATAGGCTACAATGCTGGCCTAATGCGAGTGGGTGGTGCGGGTGCTATATAATTATTTTAATCATAATGTCGCTCATTAATGGATTCGCACACACAGACGCGCGAGTCAATATGTTTGAATCAATGTTATTATTACGTTTGACCGCGCGTATAATGCAGAAGTTGGGAATAATCAACATACATACATAAACTCACGCCTTTTTCGCAGAAGAGGTAGACAGAGATGCTACCATAATTCCCACGTTTCGCCCTGTGTGATCCGTCCCATGATGTAATAGGAGGCGAGCCTACAGCCATAGCGGGCATAAATTGGGATATTATTGGGATACATTGGGATATTTTAAAAGCTAGACTCGCCAGTCCGAGCAATTAAAAAAATTTGTACTTATGGTATTTTATGTATCTATTATCATCATTATTTTTGTTTGAGTTAAATATATATCTTTATTTTCGGAATTGAGGTGCAACCTTAAAAAATAGAAATACAAAATAATAGTTAACTGCACACCGCACGGATATCGTATATGGAGAAAGAAGAGATGCGCCGCGGGGCATTTTGGTCCTTAGCCGCGATGAACCGTGTCTGGCAGGGTCGCGTACTATTGGCTACTCTTCTGTTTAAGACTTTAGTCACGTGATTTATATGCAGACGGTTTTTGACAAATGTGGACGTGAATTTGTAGTCCAATAATGTGAGTTTTAAACTTATTGTAAAAATCATGTAAATTCTTATTCTATTGGCGTTTAGCGAAACTTGGAACTATAAATTAAACAAAATATATAATTATATGCACCTCATTGATTGAAATAATATGTTTTATAATATCTGATAAATATAATATAAACGTGTCAAATAAAATAAAATGTGAAGATAGATAAATTGATAAATTAATAACACCCAACAGTCACATACATAGTCGTGACCCCACACTAAGATCGAGTCTTGTGTGGTGTGTATCAGAACTACGAGAGAAAATATTTGTGGGCCACGGAGGCTGTCAAATATAAACTATTCTTAGTTTTTGAAATCAACGAACTCGGATACTAGAAATTTCGTAGAGTACGGTCTTTACGTTTAACGTAAAGATTCGTTTGTTATAAAAAAGACTGACATAAAACTCTTATACGTTCTTTGTGGCTTATATTAGTATAGGGATAGGATAACAAAAGAGATTTATACCCAAGAATAATTTTAAATGGGCTGTTGACTCAGGAGGCGATAACAATTAAAATTAGGTTTTGAAAGGGTTTTTAAGATTCTTATATCATTTAAATTCCATCTGGCACTATCCGTTTATTATTTGATTTTCACTAACGTTGTCCGTAATATTGTAAACTGCAATACATTAAATCGATATTCGCTCTTCTAAATCCATGTTAGTTAACAAATTCCTACCCTTAATTGAGTGCTCGAGTATAGCATAGTCCAGCAGATTAGTAAATTGAAGTGGCAGTATAGTGCATATCGCGCACAGCACTGTTAGTTAATAGGGCGAAAGTTTTAGAGATCCACAATATGAATAGATGACCTGACTGAGGACATGGCTTGACATTGACCGTTTCTAACAGGTTACATTGAAAATCTCTAGAGAATTGGTGGAGATAATGATGACGAATGAACTATACTGTTGCGTTTATTTAGAAAACATTTAATTAAAGAACGATCGATTATAGGTCTTTAGCAAAATACTTTCTTGCCCACACGTATTATTGTAACTCTTGCCAGCTAGCATCAAATGGTACGCAAAGAATTAACGCTGACCATTGATTGAAACTCGGAGAGTCTTTTCGCGAGATTTGCTTGCCGTTAACCCGCAATGAAATTAAATATATAGAACAAAAGCAAAAATTCGCTACTAACCCTTACTAATATTATAAAGGTGAAAGTTTGTTTGGATGAATGGATGTTTGTTACTACTTCACGCAAAAGCGGCAAGACTGATTTGAATGAAATTTGGTATAGAGATAGCTGACACCCTGGATTAACAAGTAGGCTACTTTTTACCCTGAAAAAATGTAGTATTCCCGCAGGATGATTCAGGAATTCAAATATCAATATTTCTACTCTTTCAAATTAGAATGGGTGGCACGGAATAGGAGAGGATAGGATTGCATGCTTAACATCATGGGACTGATTGAGACAGGACATAAAATGGATATAACGCGAATATAACGACGGAAAATATAGTCGACGGCGTGCGGGAAATATAGGAGTAGTTATTACGCGAAAGAATATGTTGTTGCCACATCAACACTGGACTTAAAAGTTATCTGCACCCGGGCGAAGCCGGGCCCGACCGCTAGTACCAAGAATAAACATTAAAGAATGAGTAATAACATTGATGGCGTCGTGCGAGATTCCCTCATAGCGATCATTTACTTGTTCCACGGTGCGTTCTAATTAGGGCTCACCTCCATTTAGCGCCTAATGACTCGTTTTGTAAGAAACCTATGTCAATGTACTGAACCGCTGACGTCAGACCGTGATTAGTTATATTATCTTTTATGATGATATTTCGGGCATAAACCCAAAAGGACGACATATCTTTACGTCCAAAATATGTTCAACATCACATTAGCATTTAAAAATAAAAAGATAAGATTTTTTTAGTGTATACGTAATCATTTATTTCTTCATGCTTTATTCTTTGCTTTTCTCTCTTATATTTGTATTACATTAGACTATTTATATACGAAAACGTAGAAATCATGTTTTAGTAGTCATATTTAAAAAATAACTATTTTTACTCTACTGAAATTTCACACATGTGTAGCACAATATACGCCTCTTATTTAGCTTATGATTTTACTAGTGGTCCGGCCCGGCTTCATCCGGGAGCAGACACTTTTGCCTCCAGTCTACTTAAGAAACATAGAAATTATTAGGAGTGAAAAATAATGTATATATTTAAACTCAACGTTACTACCGTAGTTTAAACTGCCTATCTAATTCCTTTGAGTTCGATGAGTATCGAATATATTTGAATTCCTTGCACATTCCATAGTAACACTAAGAGCTATAATATCAGTAAGAAGTAAGATAAGAAGTAAGATAGCCATCTGTGTGACATCAACATTGTTTATTGACCGTACTTGATACTTCTAGGACTAACTTTTGTGTAAAGCCGTTGTATAAATTATTATCATCGAGGTAATGGAGCTCTAAGTTATGTTTATCGAGATAGAAATCGCTGGATATACAGCAATATATCGATATTATTTTACGACGGCGGTAAGTTATCGGAAGATACGAATCGCATATCGCTTTACATTCGCTTCTGTAACCGACATCTTTTAGCTATCCTATACTAACGGATAAATGCAATTCAATGCGTTTACGTCTTACCAACGGTTTCTGTCACATGGCAGTGAACAAACACAATGTGATAGGTGACAAATATTTCTTGTTTTTTTTTATAAGCTTGATATTATCCATATATGTTATATGTGTGTATTAATATATAATTATCATCTTGATCATTATGTATTTTTACACGACCGTCAATAAACCATTATTACCAATAAGAGCATTTTTGTCCATTGCAAGGGTGTCTGGTGGAGATCGCTTAAAGCGACATACCGTCCTTGTACCTACATTATTTTATTCCTATTAATAATATGTGGCTTCGACTGTTTTGTGATAAATCCAGATTTTTTGCAAATACAATATCTCTCTAACAGTTGAAGTTAATTTTGAATTTATAGTATTTTTTTATTAATATCAATGGCGAGACGAGCATGCCTATAGCCTGATGGTAAACGATACGAATGCTCATGAACAGTAGCAAAACTCTCTCGACAATCCTGAGACATAAGATATTAAGGCTCAATATATCCAGTAGTTATCCGGCTACATTGTCCTTAATACTGAATCAGAACAGTCTAGTTACACTACTATTTAGGGGGAGAAATAGACACTGCGATAGTACCTACCCAGGCCTCCATCCTCATATGAGACACCTATCACCTACGAGTATATCTACCTATATGAGAGACTTACACCTATTTTACAAGGGTTCAAGGTTTAGTAAAACTTTCAACATATTAAAGTACAAAATATACCAACGTATAACGTTGAAAATTCTTTAGTTTGTGTTTTAATTAGCAAGATGCGTAGTGGGTAAGTAAGTTCAGTATCAGTATCAGTATCAGCCCATATACGTCCCACTGCAGGGCACGGGCCTACTCTACAATCGACAGTACGATTGAGAGTGGTTAGGCCATATAGTCCCCCACGCTGGCCTAGTGCGGGTTGGCGGACTTACATACCATACATTTTTTTATAAATCGCTAAGGTATGCAGGTTTCCTCACGATATTTTCCTTCACCGTTTAAGTGCGTGGTGATTGACTATCAATACACACATGACTCCGAAAAGTCAGAGGTGTGCCCTGGGATTCGAACCCTCGACCACCGTATCCATGTTGGCAGTCGCGTCTAGTCCGTTTACCAACAGGCCACCACGCACATACACGCACGCACACGGGTAAGTAAGTTGCATTGACAAATTTATAAAAAAACAATATTGCTACGACACATAATATTTAGTAACGAAATGCGCGTTGTTGTATAGAGGCTTCGATCAAATATACACTAGATACAACATGAGCGCTTAGAAAATGGCACCAAAAAAGAGTGCTTAAGCACTCTTTTGCCTTCAGTCATGCACCGACCGTTGCTTCTAAAACGTCGAAGAACTTTAGACAATATTATGTGAAAAGCTACTATAAGCTCCAGGAATAAGGTGGAATTTGTGTTAATATATTTGGAATATGTGATCTTTTTGTTTACTTTTTTTCATGACATGCATCGGTGCGACTTTTTAACAGAACTTTTACAGGGTACTGTGTATCTAGTGTATATTTGATCGAAGTACCTATAGAGGCGGAAAATTTGTGAATCGCTACTTATTTAAATTATCTAATTTATTCACGATAAAATATTGATAAGATACATAACTAAAATTAGCAAAGAAAAGTAACTAACAAATACTTAACGTTCTTATGATCAGAAAACTTCTAAACCATTAATCTTCAACCTCTAGAACATTAATCCGCCCGTAACATAAAAAGTGTAAATTGTCGGAGCAAATCAACAATCAATTGTCCCAATAGAAGTTCGATTACGCCACGGTGGAGCATAAAGCCGGTCGCGTACAGCGGCAACTGGACTAGAACATTGCCACGTAGGTGAGCGCGGGTGTTCTCTTTCGATCCCACAGAGCTCAAGATATCTGTAATGGCCACTCGAAATGTCTGCTCAACCGTTATTCTCAACAAATCTTCCATATTGCGGCCAACCAGAGCTCAATCAATACTGTGCAACGTGCCCGCCGCTCCTATTTTATTTATCTGCTCGCTTTTGTTATTATAATAAGCTTATATTTGAATGTGCTCGGTGTATTATTTATTAGTTTTGGCAGAAAGTTTTGTGTATTTAAATATTTATTTTAAATTGCCATTTTATATTCATAAATTGGATGACGTGTTTAGTTTTGCATAAATTGATTGGATTCTATCGGATATTTTGAAGTTAGATTTGGAATTGTTTGCAAACGATATGAAGCATCTTCGCAGTGTAATCATTGTTTAATTTTAATTAAAAAATAAAACTCATAAAAGTTTTCGATCCAAAAGTTTAGTCCAATGTAATTACTTTATTCTCATTTTTGGTGTTACACAGAAATTAGTTTGTCATCACATACTACGGATAGCTGCCCAGCGCCCATACGTATTTTGTATTATTTGTTATATGTATTGGCGTAATATAGTGACCATTGATACATACAGTGCCATACAAATAGAGTGTCGAATGAAAAGACATAATTATTTCTCTTCGTTGGAGAAAATTATGCTGGGCTGATCGAAACTGGATATACAAAACGGATGATCTCGGAACGTGACACACATGCATCGGTAATATTATTGGTCAGATCGGGGTGAATAGGAACATGCAGGATATTAGTAATAGATACCACCAGTAATGAGAAGAGGTTTCGAAAAACATGAATTTAAAAATTCACAAGTTTCAAATTCGCTAACAAGTTACGAAATATCATAATTTATTTTGCAAAAGAATAGTTCAAAGCTTTCTCAGTATAAAACACACCGCTAGAGATGTTCACTGACTATAATAAACATTTTACTGATAAAAACAAAATGTATATGTAATATTTTAAGAAAAACAAATAACACCTTTATTACATTAAAGTGAATATTTGTTTCCGTAAAGGGAATCTGGATTGTATCACAAACTTTACCTTACGTTGTACACTTTGCCGGGAATGGCTACATTTTATGAAATTATATTTGGTTTTCCATTTGCTTCTTCGAAATATATTTACTCGGCAAAATGCAAAGTAGGTCATGTAAAATTCATGTAGGAAATAAAGTGTAAACTCATCATTAAAAGTACTTAATATGTTACGATTTTATTCCCCTGAAATACATGCGTTATTGGAATAACATGTTTGGTTGTGTTGCTTCCACTGAGGGAATATAAAAAAGTTTTGCCGAAAAGATCGGTTTCACCGAATATTTCTTGTATCACTGTAGTAGGCAGATGAGCTGGCCGCCTGACTGACGGTGAGGGGAGACCACTGCTCATGTGGACTACTATGACAGAGGCGAGAGGAGAGAGAGTAAGAATAGATGGAAAAGTTGGAAAAAAAGGCAGTTCGTGTTGCTAAGAGAGTTTCATTGCGCCGTTTCTTCTTCACAGCTACAACACGTTTCGAAGCAGTAGTAGCAGAAATTAACTATTCAAAAGATCTTGTGAAGGACTATTTGAATAAAGAATATTTTGATTTTATGGGATCAGTAAGGGCGAGGTCGTTGGACCTCCGGGGACCTCGGTTATCTCACCCACCTAACGAAATACACAAGAGAGAGCACAAATCAGAGACCCATTCATGCCGTCGCGTAGTCAAATGACTGCGGCATGGCTTGACCACTCTAAATATTTTGTTGTAGTGTTGGGTCTAATGTTGCTACAACACGTTATGCGATTGGGCTACAGTTTATCATACACGACCAATACGTGTTTGGCAAATACGCAGACTAGTGACAGCATTTTCTGACAAAATATAAATCAACTTCGTTTATGACTATTACATTTTTGAAAGACTTAATTTAACTGCCAGACGTGATTTTTTCCTACCGTGTTCTTAACCATCAGAAATACTTCTGTGAGGTAGTATTACCTAAACGTAATATGGATACCCATCCATAATACGTTTAGGTAATTGTTTTTAATAACATTTAAATTAAAATAATCTGTAAATGTAATCAGTAAATGTAAATAAACTAAATAATCGGTATATACATTTTAATAATTAAGAAAACCTTCTGTTTATCACTGCTTAATAAAACGTATAGCATAAAATATAAAAGATAATCATTTTTCCGAATTCAGTTTATTTGGAAATTTATTTTTAACAATTACCTGTTAAAAAAATCTTAATACAAACAAATACATCGAAAATGCATAAATTGAAATTGTTGATTCTGAAAAGTCCACTAGCTCATTACTTCTGATTTATATGATATATTTGCTATACTTAATATAAAAATGCATTAAATTTTCACGTACACACCCACGTAGATTGGAAGCAAAGATGTTTACGGTGGTGTCTGGATTAAGTGGAGTCGTTAGAGGAGTGACAGAGGCTGCGCGGCCGAGGGAAGGCGGCGAGGTGAATAATTGCCGCAATCACTGCCAAGCCAACTAAGCCATGATCAGGAGGCTAAACAAATCTTATTTGCTTTTTTCTTATTTTTCTACGGATCATTTGTAAAGTGTAATAAGAATAGGAGGATTTTATACTAACACAGAGTAATTGATCTAATAAATAGTAAGTGTATTCCAATTCAAATATAGTATCCATTGATGAAAGATTGTAGATATGTACAAATAAGATCTGGCTGAAATCCGGTATACACCGATCAAACCTGAACGTAGAATATTTCTATTTGCGTCAGACACTATGCCGCGTTCTCTAACGTCGGTACTCTTGTAGCTACCCGGCCGGAATACCAATATCCTATCACCAACTCTTCCACCTTTTTTTCAACTTTTTAACCAGGTTTCCTTTTTACGTCGCAAAGTTTACTATGGTCATTTAAATACTATAATAGCCTCCTCAAGTCCCACTTCTCGATGCGATTCTTTTCTATGACAAAGTGCTTCTTCTTAGCGCACTAAGCTGTCGTAGTCAAAGTATTAATTATCTATGAATCCACACGTAGCATATATTTAAATAAGACGCCTGTACCGACATAAATTAAAAATAGTAAATCTAGTCTTTAAACTGGTAGGGCTACACTGCTAGAAGTCATGACTCAGCATGAATGGGTAGGCTCGTCCGAGGTGGTAACCACTGTCTCAAAGGAGATCGACGTGAAGTGACGAGTATTTGTGGGCCGCACAAACATTTCTCTCGGTGCGGGGATCGAACCCGCGGCCGCTCGTTTCACAGGCGGCGTCTAACCAACTGTGCCACGGAGGCTGTCTGTCTTTATATGTATGAATTTAATTGTACACTTGTTAAAAACTGTTCAAGTAATATTGTTTCAATTTGTCTTTCAAGTTATTTTTATGTAAGAAATTTTTAAGTGGTTTAGGTAGTTCATTTATCAATTTAGGGATTAAATATTCTTTTGTTCTTGTACCATAAAAAATATTGTGAGGCGGTACCCTAAGCTTGCACTACACCTGATTGTATGTACAACACCGTCTGGATATTATATTATTTGGTAATTGAAAGTTTTAGCTTTAGATGTGTGTCCTTAAAATAATAATATGTTTAATAACAATGACATATTATTGCATATTTATAATTGTTTTAATTCATAATTAAATACTTTACAGTAATTTTATATTTGGTCGTAAATTGTACTGTTAGTACCCACTAGGATGACTGAGATGTTGGTCAATGAGAGGGGCGTTGGGTCATGTGTCACTGGGATTTAGCGAGTTTTTGGATTGGGAGAGAACATTACAATTACGGTGAGTTCCACAGAGGGACTCTTTATTACCAATTCGTAAAAAGTATAAGACTGTGTTGAACTGTATCGGAGTAATAAAGTGTGAAAAGTGGGTATATGAAGACTTTTAGTGGAGTATTTCCTTTCATGTTTTCCCTTTATCTCCTTCAATTGATACAATGACATAATATAACTTTAAACTATTGCAACATATTCATCTTCCCTTACAACAAAATAATAGATTCAACTTTGGAAACATTGGTCTCAAGCAACGAATTCTGTTAAAATTAGTTTGAATTTTAAAAGCGGGGCAATCATGTTAAGTAGCTTGAAACTCATATTGGTATGTTGGACCAGCATAAGGAGATAATGCATAAGCAAAATGATACGAAAATATTGTAATGTAAGCCCAGTTTTATAGTTTAATCAAGAACAATGTAGTTCTTCAAGTATAGATAACATGCATGAGATAATTCGCAACGCGTAACAAAAGCTAAGAATGCCGCTTTAAGACAATTACGCTGGCATTCCTCTAAATAAAAACTAAAAATACTCTGTAAATAATATTATAAATATTTATAAATTAAAAGCTATTTTTATTTACTTTGTTTTTCGATTTCAGTTTGGACTGAATGAAAGTTGTCGCGAAGTAAATATTATACTTTCTGACTTCGGTAATTTTAATGAGTATTAAAATTGCTTTTCGTCTAAATACAGATAAAGAACAGAGATCCAAACCGTAAATAAAGTGTGTTAGAGTTTTGTTTAATTTAGCATCTATTTACGATGACTATTTGAGATATATTTTATAATCAAACTTAGTGTGATCCCGCAGAAATGTTTGTAATTCACAGGTTGTTTTCTAATATATTTTTATGCAGTTAAAAGCCTGATGGTGAGCAATTATCGCCATACAGGGACAGCTACAATGTTTCTAGCTTCTCATATTTAACTTGGAATAAAGGATTTAACTTACGATCGAGTTCGTTGTAGTGACATTGCCAGTGCAAAATAACACGGTAAAGGAAGTATTTAGGACCTCAGTAATCACTGAAAATATAACTGTGGCTTTACATCGATGTTCAGTGAGACTGATAATGCTACCACACCTATTTAGTTGACAAATTCATATAGTCCATATCATGGCTACGCGACTACGGCGTAGCGCTACGAAAATTGAAACCCATAATTATTACTTCACATGCGCACCCATGTTCTGCCTTATGTGTTCCGTCCTTAGTAAAATGAGGGGCTAGTCTATCGCCATGTCGGGAACTGATTCCTGACTCCGGGCTGATAATAAATAGAAAGATCCAATATCACTATGCCTGACTCGGGATTCGAACTATTGTGTTGCAATCGTACTGTTGCACTACTACGCCATTGAGGCATTCAAATATCAAATAGCAAGAATGTAAATACTATCCTACCGGAGCGTGTAGGCTATCCCGGTTGTCTTCAATTGACAGTACTCGATAAGCCTCGTCAGACACAATGTAGGCGGCTTGGAAATTCTAGCTTTAAATTGAGTACACATCAATCTCTGAACTCACTAATTTGATCAAGTAAATGCACAGCAAACAGTAGTGTAAATGCACTGTTGTGTTTCGGTTTGAAATATATTGTAGCCAGAGTAGCTACTGGACATGTTGAGACTTAACATTTTATGTTTCAGGGTGAGCGTAGTGGAATACAAGCGTTGCTTTGTAAATCAAGGTGCTGTTTGGTTCCTGTTTATGAGTTGTCGTAAAGCATACCATCGTATGAACGGAATATTCGTCTCACTATTCAGTGCAATAAAAAAAGTCTTTTCAGCTATAACTATGAAAATAACACAGGCAAAGCAAGTGGCTTTTAAGAAAAAATATGTACTAAAAATATATTTATTATAAATTCAGTAGTGTTGAAGTGGCTTTGATATTTGGTGCAATTTTTGCTCGGTTTGAGTTTAGCTTTATGAATGTTACGACTTAGCTTTGCAAGCTTATTATGAATGAGAGCCAACTTAGGCCGGGCTTAAAATGCGCAGCTTAGAACTCATAAAAATATTTCTGGAAATCTCACAAAATCGGGATCAGTGTTTCTGGCGTAACATAATCGTATAATAAATTCAAGAGTGGAAATAAAGTGTTTATGTAATTATCATCAATCAATCAAAATAGAGTTACAAGCGAGGAGTAAAGCCCAGTATCTCACAGTCTTTTTATGGAACATAAACTGTTCTGTATTATCTCAAATACGTCCCACTATTGGACACAAGCCTTCTCAATCGGAAGTACGAATCAGAGAGTTTATGCCATATAGTTCACGACGCTGGCACCACTAGCATGGCCACCACTGGCCGCACTAGCGGGTTGGCAAACAAACAACTACTTTAATCGAAATGCGTACTAATTGAACGATTTTAAAGCATTTTAAATTTCACCTAAACTAGATTTAAATCAAATCTAAACGACTAATTAACAAGTGTAACTCTAAAACAATTCACAGCATTATGCACTTATACAATTATTAATAGTTTATCTAAGGAACTGAGCAAACGCGCCGGAGTCAGCCTGTTTTTATAGCCTAAAGTTGGCTGCACAATGCCTTGGAATGTGTGAAGTAAACACTTAACTGGTTTACTTGTCGTAATGCAGTGGAAGTTTCGCCACACGCTCGCCACAACGCTCCACTTCGGTCTGCTGCGAAGTTTTATAGTTGCAGTTTTAATGTCGCCTAAGCTTCGGTGCCTGGACGTCAAGTTGCGAACGTCAAATACCTACCTTCATTCCTCTAGCGATGGTTTGATAGACGGTGCTTTTTACATGTAATTAATTGTGTATTGTGTTCAATTTCAATATTTTGAATAATGTTTAAAGTAATCGGCTTAATATACCTACCTCCTTAGGAAGCGTGCTCGGGAAAATTATATTTAAATATACAGTATGTTGTTATGGCCTAACCACTCACAATCGTATTGTCGATTGTAGAGTAGGCCCGTGCCCTGCAATGGGACGTATATGGGCTGATGATGATGATGATGATGATGTTGTTATTTGTTGAAAACGCTTCGGCTAACGAGACCTGGTCTTGTTTCCTACCTGGAATCGTTTCTGATGTTTATTCGTTTACTATACATACTAAATAAACACATTGAATTCCTTGAAGCCTGTATTATCAGTGAAACACGTAACATTTTACTGTATACGACCCATTTACTTTCATTAAAATGGGTCATGGAAGTATTCTTAATTATTATTGAATTAGGATATCATCTATTGACCTTTAGTTTCTGATGATTTATAGGAAACTTATTCTAATTAGACTTTTATTCTGTATTAAAAAATTAATTAAATGTGCTACATATTTTGAATGAGATCATAATACAAAGCTGTTTAAGATGATTTAAAAGTGCTGTAAAATAAATAGCGAATGTTCGTGTAACGGTCGGTGTGTCAGGAAAGTTGGAAAGTAAATGGTATTAGCATCGCCTAATCACTACCAGAGGAGCTCTTCGTCTAGCGCTCCTGAACCGGCTACCAACGATTCAGACCCGTTCCCCTACACTTGCTTGCCCGTTCTGGGAGCCTTCTTGAATGCAAATAAGTAAGAGGAACGCCTTTACAACATCGAGACGCTCTTTATTGAGCCTGTTCGAGCATATAAACCGGCGGTTTGGCAAACATTCACCGCTCACGCAACTCCCTAATGTGCAGGCGGGCTGGGGCACTGCCCTTAATGAAACTTTAAACTCGACATACACAAGAACCCGAGAGAAAATCTTATCAGTGTCAGAAAACAAAAAATCAAGGGGAAAAAAAGCAAATTCAACGGGGAAACTAAGCGGAGCTGTAAATGTAATTACATTTTCAAGTTTACAAAGACAAGCGCTCAGGTTGGTAGATTTAGTGCTGGCTGACCCACCTCCCGGAGGATAGCGATAAATGAGACGCCGCGCCGCGAGCTAGCGATACTAATTATCCTATAGGTAGACGCGTTACAGCCGCAGTACCGGCCACCTTGCCCCTAAATCTTGTTAGCGGATGGAGGTGCAATTCTGATAAATGTTACCTGCAACCAGCTTATAACTTATCTGCGGATATAACAGCGCTGCTGGATACCGTCCCCATAACTCTACTGCAAATGATATTTACTTTCTTTGTCTTGTTTTATATCAGTAAAATAGAAATATAAGTATACTGTTAGCACACTTTATAAAAGACAAAAGCTGTAATATAGCTAAAAATATTGTTTACCACTCCAAATATTCATCTTCTTTATACAAAATCTTTCGTATTTCTGAAGACATAGCATATTAAACTGAAATAAGTAGGGCAGCTATTGAAAACAAGTTTGCTAATTGAATAGCCGTGAAATGAAAAGGTATTTTAGTAACAAAGCTGATCAAAAACATGGTGTTATAAGGTAATTTATTTTGCGGTTAAAGGTACCCGCTATATTTACATAAACTTACTAGTGGAACTACAACAGTTTTGGATCCGTGATAAAGTTTTTACCGCATTAATTATACACTGATTGTAAATTTTATTGTTGTTCCTGCCTTTGTTTGTTGTCCTTATAATTATTTTGCATTTAATGAGGTGAATGCGAGTATCCTAATACTTTGTTAACCGATGTAGTTTTAAACACAAAATAATAATTAATTTCAATCAATTAATTTAGTTTGATGTAATGGTGAATTATTTTTGCAGTAGCTAATATAATCAAATCAACTCGGTAAATAAAGGTGGATGAAATGAGTTTTGTTGTACCTCTGAGACACGTTAATCCATCGGTCACCCTTGTTGCCAACTAGCGACAATGGTTAAGCCATGTCACAAATCCCATGGGACACGTAAAATATTGATAAGACTCGCTACTAATATTTTTCTTCTTAGAGAGGAGTGGTGTGGTGTTAACCTTTTAAATTTTAAAGCCTTATAGCGCATGATAAAATGACGATGTTGGATTTGCTTGAGACTTAGCTAGACTGCACAATTTTTACATCATTTATCATAGGATAATTTTACAAAAAAGTTAACGCTTGCGAGAACTCGTCTTAAAACAAATGAAAAGTTAAAGTCATATGTATTTTAAATACGTCTGACTTAAAAGTGAGATTTTTTATCAGTAATGCAATATGTAGATAAGTAAATGTCCTTAGTACACATAGAATGTTTCGTTAATTCTTCTAAGAGCTATTAAAAACGGATTGTTTTTTAAATAAAATGTTTGTTCCCTGGTTGCATCTCTGCCTACTCCTTCTGGGAAAAAAGTAGTAATTATGTATTTAAAACTTTTTACATACCAAATACAACCGAATAAATTGTTGTAGAATATATTAAACACATAACTGGCGTAACAAAATATTTATATATGTGTATAGTTGCACACACATCTCAACTAAACCCATTCATGCGTTATTCGGCGCGCAGCCACGAGTTTGTTTTGAATAACTTAATCCAGGTCCATCTACGTGTAACAGAATAGGAATAATATCAAAACTGAATACAGTGCATGCGATTTCCAATTATCGACGTACGTTTCTCCACGTCAGTGTTGCAGACTGCGACAGAAATATTTCGCCGGTGTTCCGAGGTATGTTATATTCCTGCACTCGTCTCTCCTTCTAATCTTACATTATTGGAAACACTAGATATTTCAGTAAAGCAGACATTTTTCTTTGTATTACAAATATCTGTTAGGTATCTTTGCGGATTAAACTAATCAAAGTATTCCGAGTTTTGTACGAATCGTTTTTCATATTCGTATAATACGCACACTATAAGTGTAGCATAGACATTTGACGAAGGATTAAATCAAGTTTTTAATGTGCAGATTAAGGTTACAAACCTTAATCTGCAAATTATATTTAATAAAATATCATTATACTATTCAAAATAAGTTTTAATATTTCGTAAACTGTAACTATCATTCAAAATCTGATATAAAACAGTTTTGCGAAAATATAGATTTTATTAAGTCAATCATATAACTTATATTCGGTAAAACCAAATTCGCGGCCGCGGTTTTTTAACTGGGCCAATAGTGATAAAACAGAATAGGCATGGCGAAAAGTTGTGTGAAAGTTTCGCCAAGTTCTCACAACGGCATTATGAATATTCACAAACGCCTCGGGATTCCTCACGTGAGCAAAACTCCTTGAATAGTATATTTTAAACGGCAAGTAGAAAAAATATTACGCGTTTAATTTACAGTTTACGAAATAAAACTTGTGTATTCAGTACAAACGAGGTGTTAAACTTGCCAGTATACGTGTTTTGAGTTTAGATTTGTGCTCGGTTTGTGGTTTATAAATGCTTGTTACAAACTATAAGTGATGTTAATATACAGATGTTTAAATAATAAGGTTTTCATTTATAATAAGAATTTTAATTCTTTTAATGCCGCACCGTCAGGCTGTGGAATTGTTTGCCTTCTCGCGTGTTCCCTCCTTCCTACAATCCTGGGTCCTTCCGCCGTAGTGTGAAGAGGCACCTTAGCAGGCCGGCATAATTGTTTCTATTGCCATGGGACTGCTGTCCGATGCCAAAGGATACTCTGCCTGGGCGGCATTAGCACTTACCATCAGGTGTAATGCCGCCAATATGCCAGGCCATTATAAAAAAAATTACTTATCAAATTTCATAAAAAGTAATTGACTTTAATTAAAGCTGGAAGTCACTGCAGGCAGCCCGATTCTGACAAATAGCTATGGAATTATTTGAGCGACGCTAATTTACAAAATTGGAATGCTTTCGTATGAGGATCATAATAACGACGAAGAATAACTCAATCCAATTTTCTAGTTAAATATAGAACACTTAAACCTTAACATAAAGAGTAGAAAGTTCGGAAATTATATTACGCACCTAATAAACACATTTCATATGAAAGCAGTCAATATTATCGCGGACACACATATATTAACAATCGCACACAGTGTGCGTCACACAAACAGATAAATTGACTACAAAATAGTCCACCGTAAAGCGGATACAGTTCTCGCATGAAACAAACAGTCGAGGTTTATGCAAATTGGGCTCCTTTGTATTTTACCGGATTAAAATATAGCGGGAATTAGTTCCGTGTCAGATATCCGACCAACAGCCCACTGTGTCCAACTTGATTTTATTGTTAGCAACATTAATGCAAAAGCACAATCTTTCTATCGCGGTCTACTTCCACGAAAACATTTATTTTATTGTACACAGGCATGAGTTGCGCAATACTGAATGGATTCGCGAGTCGTCTGAATATCGAACTCGCATTACGTTCATCAATAAATTAAAACGTATTCAAAGTCGCGCCCTTATTTCGCAGTCTAATGATGTTGAATGATGCGACAGACTCTGCATATTCAAGATAGACCGGCCCATCATTTAAAAAAATGGTTTTCCTTTCAGACCCCCTTTTCACATAAAAGAACTCCTTCGTTATTCAAAGAGACTTTTAGTGTTGGTCGGCGGCGAGTCGACGTTATTGAAACCATGGCAGTCTGCTAGAATTATCTCTCTTCCACAGTTACTTTTCATACAATATTTTTAGTATTATGTGCCGAATTACTAAAGAGCTTCAACACGCTTTCACAATTATTGTAGGCGAGTTAATACCGGATGCAAAATCTTTGCCATACATTTTCGGTTAAAACAAGTTGCATACTAGTATTCATGAGCTGTGTGGAGTCTTTGTCTTTTTCCTAATAAAACGAAATAGCGCATGTTTTAATACTACAAAAAGATACGAAATGATGACTCGTGCATACACAAAATCTTTTAAATTCTGCATGGTCGTGCTACCAATTTAGGAAAAGTTTCATTTTACGTAGATAGAAAATATTTCTGAGAATTTTACTTATAAGTTGTGTTTGCAACTCTATAGAAATTTCCATAAGAATTTTATAAACGACACATGGATACAATGTTATTGAAGACAAAGTAATATTGTAGTAGGTATACCAAAGCGTGTGCTTCTCTACTTTTAATTGTGTATTGGAAATAGTATGACACACATTAAAAGCATTCGTCCATTAAAATGAGCATTATTGAAACCATACAAAATAAATGTTTTTTTGTACCGGCGCAGCAATTTTGGTACATTGTAACTGATGGTACATGTTGAAATACCCAAATAGATTACCGGGTATCGAGAGATGATTGTCTCTAAACGCTATACATTTGCATAAGTCAACGTGGCGAATTTTAGTTACTTTACTTATGGTAAATGTTACTTATGCCGTATATGTTAACAATAATAACTATACCGTAATATAAATACTATCCAAATTAAAATCCATTATTAAAAGCAAATGGTATTGACATTCTCGATAACTTTAACAAATTATTTTCATGATAAAACGCGTATTTTTATATCTACATAAATTGAGCTATTTTAGTTAGGAACTATGAAAAATAATGATGCCGAATTATGTTTCCAATGGTTTTTGTTGTATAGCATTTATTGTATACACCTTTATATTTTATGTAGCTCATAGGGTGTAAAGTAATTGCCCTACTTAACTACAATTACATTTAAAAGTCAGTCATAATAGCGATGTTATCAACACCAACGGCTTATAGTTCTGTTCGATGCATTAATAAAAGCGATTGCAGCTCGAAATCCGATTAACCACGTTGGTTCGATTGACTATTTTATGCGCATACCATCGACTGGTGCTTGTTGTCATGTTATATTTGCAATTAAATGAGAATCAATTATTTTCTAGGGAAACTTACGCCTATTATTTTTCAATTGAACGTCCGTACACATTGTCTGACAATGGATGTTTCAATTAATTTATTATTCGATGAGAGATGTCTTTAAAATCAACACAAATAGATGATGTTTGAATATTCTTGTTGGCGTAATTAAGTTATCAAAATCTTACGTATAATTTTGAAATATTCAAGTGTGATTGAAGAAGCAGGCCGAGATCCCAAAAGTCGGGATGAACTGTGGACGAACAAAAGAATATCCATGTTCAAAGAATTGTCACAAAGGTGTATTATTTCATTAATTGAAGTAGCACCGGTACGCGACCACTGTGCAGTCAAGTCGGTTTTGTCATCGAAAAAATATAAGAGAAAACTTAAAATGCGATCGGGATTAATTCTGCGCGTTACTTCAATATGGATTTCCATTTCATTGAATTTATATGCTACAACGAGGTGAATATTGCTGAATTAGTATTACGTTGCATTTATTCAATGTATATTTATTTATTTTACTACGCGCTCACTGGTGAATTACATTACGGTTATATTAGAATTATATCGCAACACTTGTATTGAGTGGGATATTTTTAGATCAGAAATTTGCCTTGTTAAATATTGAGACATTAGATGTTACGAGCGAAGTTGTGATGTTACCTCGAAAGCGATTTTCCTTATAAAGAAATTTGTTAGTGTTGTTAACACAACGGTGTTAAGATAATTTAAGAACTCCATAAAGTTTAACAGCCGACGATATTGACGGTTGCCGAAGTTAACGGGATCTCGGGGCGCCAATCGGTGCCCGCCTCGTAATAATATCATCGGCTTTGTCTACGAGTATGGCTATTTTTAATCGCATCCCCCAAATAAGAATCCTTTTAATTATAAAGTTAGCTATAAAGAAAGATTTCATAATATATTACTTCCTTTCGATGGCTGATTGAGTAACAGCTGCACAAATATTGTAAGAATGATGAAGGAGATTTTTATACCACCCAAATACTAATTGTATGATAACATTTTATACATGTATTTAACGATAACACAAAAATGTATGTTTATATTTACATAATCAAATACTCAGGAATTTGCATCGGTTTTTGAATAGTTGTATTATATTCTTCACAGTGTGTTTGAAAAATAAATGGTTTAAATGTATTAAGGATTACCAATTCAAGCAATTCTCACTAAAAGGGTACTAAAATTCAAACGCGTAGATATTGCCAGACGTCGATATAAGAAAATAGGCTTTTTAGATTCATTAATATGCTTTTTTCAATGTTACAGATGCCTAGACTAAAACCATAAAGATACCTTTTCGATAAATAGGGATTTATGTTCTTTTATGTTAAAAATATGTTTAGCATTTCGAGTTTTATATGAATGCATTTTTTTAGTAACTCATAAAAATATTTTATTGCAGGTTTTCCAAAATTATAAACTAGTTTACGATCTGAGATTCCTAGTCTTTTTGGCCAAATCAGCACTCACCATTACACTTTTAGCACAAATAAGTGGACAGTGTTGTAAATAATGAGGTCGAACTAAGTAGTGTTCTAGTAGTCTCAATAAATAGCGCATTTAAATCAAGGCTCTGGGTGGCCGCCAAGACTAGTGGCCGGCGGCCGACAAAACTCCTTCGTTATGTTTTCTGCATTTGTCCAGTTTACGTGATTTAAGGAAATATATTTTTTATTTAAAACAACGAGTCCGGCTCAGCTTCACTCGGGTGCAGATACACTTTTCAAAATGGCGGTCAACATTTTCAAGTCCATCTATCAATTTAGTATATAGGAGGAGGATTTTAAAACCAATCGGACCACGAAAAACGAATTAAATTTCCTATAGCTTATAGCGTACGGACATATAGCCTATAGCATTTCTCGATAAATGACCTATCCAACACAAAAATATTTTTTCAATACGAACCAATAGTTCCTTAGATTAGAAGTATCAAACATCAAATAAAGTCTTCAGCTTTAGATATATTATTAGTATAGGTTTACAATTAATCGGATTTTTTTAAAATAATGTTTCAAGGGAATAGAATATTGAAATATTATATATATAAAACATGAAGTCAGGGTTGTTTACTGACTAAAGAAATTGTTTAATATATACGCATTTTCATACATTTTCTCATAATTAGTAATGAAGAATGAATTAACGACTATCTCGGTGGCGTAGTTGTAGTAGGGTACGGTTACAAAGCTGAGGTCTCAGGTTCGAATGCTGGGTTGGGCAAAGTAATATTGGATTTTTCTATTCATTATCAGCCCAGAGTCAGGAATTTGTGCCCGATATGGCGATAGGCTCGCCACCTATCACATCGTGGGACGGAACATATAAGGCGAATGTGGGTACCCTGGCACCTCTGCCTACCCCTTCTGGGAAAAAGGCGTGAGTTTATGTATGTATGTGTATAGTAATGAACCTATGGTAAATGTTCTTCATAGGAGATACTTTTTCTGTGAGTCTTGAATAGGATGCTAGATAAAGATTTTGACAGAAATGTTCTAATAATTCTACAAATACGTTTACTTTATAAATTATATTTTGTGAGTACAGTCGCGGGCAAAATGCAAGAGGTATTAAAATGTATTCTGGGTGCAAATATAAATAATATATAAGCTAAATTTGGCTTCGTTTGTGTCGAATACTTGAAAAATATTCGCATTTATTTAGGCTAGTTTATTCAACTTTTTAAGTCAGTTCATGCGCTAGCATTACACCGCTCTATGTGTTCATTAACCTCCACATTTCACTTTATATGGCTTTACATACTAGTTGTTTGTAGTGTTTTATACTAAAAATTTAAATTATTTCAAACGCACTTTTTATACGAATTAAATAAAATCTGCAAACACTGGGAATTGGTTAGTTAAAAATCGAAATAAGTGATTACTATTTATTTTGAACACCGAATATAATATTTGAGATTATTTTTTATTTATTTATCAACATTGAATTAAAACTGCACATAATCGTGACAAAAATACATTTTGAAATATAATATTTTATAAAAGAACAACTATATTTTTCAAATTTACTTTTTTCGTGTACTTGTCTTTATCCTAGCTACTTATCCTACTTACGAGGGGTCGGCGCGCTGGCTTATGATTTTACGAGCGGCCTGCCTGTTGTCAACCTTTGCGAGATATCCTAACTCTCCACATACTTTTTTTCTACAGTTTACTCAAAAAAACGGCGTTACTAGCAGTTACCGTTTTGGCTCATAATCCATGTTTGATAAAATTGTTTTATCGCCACCATCATCGTCTTTAGCTACAAGATATACAAAAAAGTGTGCAATTCCCCGGCAAACCTACATGAAAAAAATACTGCGAAAGATAACTGTCACTTCCCGATGAATACTATTTGCTGTCATCAAGTGCATTCTTCTTCTTCTATCTGGTGTTATCCCGGTCGTTGCCAGGGTCCGTCTTCGGGCAATTTCTCCTCCATTTCGCCTAATCTTTGGCTCCTCAACAGTAAGGTCTTTGACCCTCATATATCTTGACAACATCAAGCCAGCGCTTTTTCGGTCTATCTCTCGCCGAGTTTCGAGAATATTGATGCTCAGGCACACATTACCGGCGTACTTATGTGGTTCTTTTAGGACAGTTTTTTACCCTCTTAAGCGACATTCTTGATGTTTATCTGTCACATCACGGACACTAAGACATCACTACCGTAAAGTGGATTGTTGTCACTTTATTTAATCAATTTAAAATAGAGAATATCAGAGTTTCTACTCTTTTTTCTCTTTTATTGTTTGTATAAACGACGTCACTAACTAAATCCAAGCAACTCGCTCATTTTTCTAACCCAAAATAATAATAATTAAGTTCTGCGCTCTTCTATGCTTGCGGAGAACCATAAGTCACGTAAATAATATACCATGAAAAAATTAAAAGCTTACTTTTTCCACGACATAAAAATCTATTCGTCGCAAAACATCACATTTAGTTATGAGTTTGTTGTCCTACATCTGTGCGGATGTTGAAAGGAGCGTCACGTTATGTAATCGGCTGGTGCCTGCGCGTCTGGCCTCCACTTTTATGGAAGCCTAACGTCTATACAAAAATTCGGGAAAGAGCGATTAAAACTTAACAACTGCGAGTTCCGTACAAAATTCCTTAAGGCATTTCCATAGTAATGTTCGTGATTTTTAAACCTTGAGAAAATATATGTGTATCCGGTTTCCACTAGGCCGGCATTGTAATAGACTAGCAGTTGGGCCTGGCTTCTCCTAATTGCAGATAAATTTTGAGTCTAGTCGACATCGAAGCCGGGTGATTGTTTCAGTGACTTCAAACACAATGCAACAACTGTGTCTGTAACTGTTCTTCTATATAATACTCAAATCCGATTGGTTCTACAGAACTGAGGCATACAGGAATATTGAAATTATCATTAACTTGAAATCATTAAACTATGTACCTGCATATTATAGTAGAAACACAAATGTCGCACTTACTACTATTTATCATTTTAATATATTTGTTACAAAGAGTGAAGAAGAAATGCCATTTTTAATGATAATTAAATTGACGCGCTTATTTCCGAAGTGATAGATAGAGGTGCGACCAGAACTCGCCCAAGTTGTCATTTCCATCTGAGGATATATAAAACTGGAGGCGAAACTGTCGGCTTGGTTAAATACAATTTTTAAAATCGTAAAAAAAGTTATTTTTATATTTAGGCGGCCTTAATCATAAGCAGTTTGAAAACTATTTTAGTTATAAAATATTTTTTTCTTCTTTGCTCAATTTTTGTTTATATTATTTTATTTTAGAAAAGCTTTATTTTAGAAAATACTTACTATAAATATGAGTAGAAATAAATGAAATATAGAGAAAGAATTACTGACAACAAGACACTACCAGCACGTATTTAAAAAAAATAACTTAATTTAAGAGTAGTTCAAGAGTGACACAACAATCGATAGCTAAAATTGGCTTTTAAATTATGAATAAGGCCGTATACGCTTAATGTTCTCATAAAAGACATTGTATATAATAAGGTTAAAATTAATACGGATTATTACATTCGATATTAAGATCAAAAACTTATTTTTATTTCCACCACTACATACAATCCGGGGGAAGTTGTGCCAAAATGCTAATACAAATATTACACAAGAGAGTGAAATCATGCTCACTATTAACATTCTTCCTTAAACAGGCTCATAGATTTTTATGGTTACTCATTGTTCTACATATTTTTGTGTTTTAAAAACAGTTTCCAATACTTTAATAATGTTACGAAAATATTGATTAAAAGTAGCTAGTTATCAAATTAAAAATCTAATAATAGTGTAAGATTTATAAAACATGTCGAGCCTATAAAACAAGAGGTCCGCGGCACCACGTAACTACAGGACTAGGTGTGGTAGAAAAAGGTACATCCTCGTTTATCCTGCAAAATAGCAGCGAAAAAACTACCCGTGCGCAGGAAACGATGTCAGCTTACAATAGCAACTGGCTTCCACCCCACAGCTCCACTATAGCTTCCCGCATAATTGTGCATGCAATAAAGTGTACATAAAACTGCATAAGACGCGTACGGTGGGGTGAGGCGCATTTTTCACACTAAATCCAAACAACGGGCGACACGCAGTTACTGTCCGTGACGAGCGTGAATGAATGGCGCCGCATTTTTTTTTCGCTAACTCCTCGACGCCTCGGCAATAAAACATTCATGAATCCCGAATACTACTCAGTACTCGGTACGTGAGACCGCGATACTTTGGAAATTCTCTACAACCATCTAAAGCGCCTTTGTAAAGGATTTTTTTTGTATAAACAACGATTTGGCAACAATTACATTTGTAGCGAAGTTTCTTTGCAAATGGCCCACTTCAGGCGGCTTGGCTTAATCCCAATTCTTATTGATGTCGCTAGCAAACAACCGACGTATATATATCATTAACTGATATTTATTTTCGCCTAGTTTCGTGTCGTATCCGAACTGCCAGTAATATTGTCGGCATTATGAGCTTGTCTGTCGCACGCGTTGCGATCATATAACATCTTGCTAATAGTATTAACTTATTACTACATTTCTGTATTATTAATAAACGCTGTCACTGTAAATATTTTCATTTCGAAACATATATGGTTATATTGTAAAATTTAATGTAAATAGACAAGCTTAAGTAAAATCTGATTTACTCCAAATTTGTTGTAATTTACTAAACTATTAAAAAGACAAAATACAATCCTATCAAAACAGTCAATTTAAAAAGGTCTGCAATATGAGTAAAGAATGGCACATAAAAAAAAACAAGTGTAGAACACACCAATAAAAGAAAATGGTAGATTGACGCATAGCTGTGTTTCCAACGTCTATGGCAGGATTGCTCCGCTGCCGCCAACGGAAGTGTGGCGAACTATGCACGGCGCGGGGACGGAATGCGAACAATTTTACAAAAGCCCACCAAGTGAGAGGTTTTCCGTGATAACCGTGAAAGCTAATAAATCTGTATGCAGGGGAGGTGACGGCACAAAAAGCCTATTATATTGACGTCGCATATTTTGTCATGAAATATTTTTTGCTGTAATAATGAGTGTTTTAACAATTTATAGCTGCCGCGGATACCCAACGTGCCATCGTATCGATACGTAAATATCCTCTGCAAGTTGTTATCTAAGCGTTTTCAGCGCAAACATGTTTAGACATCAGATTTATGTTTTCTGATCCATCTGCCGTCTCGCATAATATTGCGGACGGACTTGGAAAATAATAAAGTCGGGGAGATAAGGTTTTCGTCTGTTCCAAGGGAAGAAGCGGAATTGAGTCGGGACAATTTTATCTTTCATTTTCCTTAAGCCAAACACGGATGAATTATTTGTATTTGAATAATGTTCTACTAATTCCGTAAGGCTCCTAATTTTACAACAATGTTTGAAATAATTAGTTAAGTTCTATGTATTATCCTATCCATATTACTGTTGATTATTAATTGTGAAGTTTTATTGTACCTTGTGGTAATTATATTTTTCGTTTCAAAACCTTGTTTCATGAAAACTTTTCATAATAACGTAATAAAAACTTTACGTTGCATATTAGTATTTTAAAATACATACATACATACATAAACTCACGCCTTGTTCCCAGAAGGGGTAGGCAGAGGTGCGAGGGCACCCACATTTCGCCTTGTATGTTCCGTCACACAATGTGATAGGTGGCGAGCCTATCGCCATATGGGGCACAAATTCCTGACTCTGGGCTGATACTAAATAGAAAAATCCAATATTACTTTGCCCAACCCGGGATTCGAACCCGAGACCTCAGCTTTATAACCGTACCGTAGTATAACTACGCCACCGAGGCAGTCAGTATTTTAAAATTAAGAAGAGAAATAATTAAGAAGAGTTGTGAATTCCGCCGAGTAAAGTTTTTTAATTCATTTGCCTATACTGGAAACTGTCAATCAATAATAAAAAAATAATAATAGTGAAATGTATATCGCTCTGTAATAGAAAAGTTATGACAGTAAAATGAAAACTCCCTAAGGGAAAGCGATAGTTGATCACGCAAACCTAGTGTGTTTGTATGTGTCGGGTATTCAACTATGTTATCTACTCAATTTTTCCTCGCCTTCAGTTGTCATACACAAAATAATTGAAATGTTTATTCCGAAGAGAACAATAAATAATTCAAATACATTTTCTCAATAATATAAATAAAATATTGATACATAGAATATTCTCGCGGGCTGTCTGAAGGCATAACTCCTAAAAATATTTTATTAAAGGTCAACATGACACGTTGAATGTTTTGAAATGGTACATACCGACCCGAAATTCCTAACACGGGTTTAGATTTAACGCTACTAAAATAAATTAGGTCGTAATTAATTAGGCAAACTTGACCCCAACAAAGATAGTTTATTTAGTATATTTTCATTTATTTATATAATTAAAATCCCTACGTAATTAATTTCTTAAAAATAAAACACGTAAATCTCTATATTATAAATACTTGTTGACGAGTTTAAAGACTACCTTAAAATGCTTATGTATTAGTAAACTATTTTACACAAACTTATACATATTTCCTTACTTATCTTTTACATACTGAGCTATTTGTCTCAACAACAAACACTAGGTGTTGTTTGTAGACACATAGCTCACACATTGAACATATGTATCTATATGTCTGTATTTGTAGTGGCCCGACAAAGCGAATACATTGAACATTATGCCCGATAGTGAAACAATCTATACTGATAGACTAGCTATCGGATTAAAAAAAAAATATTAAAGAAATTACACGTTCTTTACAAAATCTCTACATATTTACGAAATTTTGCAAAGTACATTCAAAAAGATAAATAAAAAAAGACAACGAATATGAACACTTCTTCTAGTAAACTGCACCGTAGGTAAGAATAGATGCGTTCCAATGTAAAACAATTAATAAACGCTGTTTCTCATTTACCTTCCTCCCGGCTTAACATCACGTACAGGCCAAATTGAAATGGAGATTAAAACCAAAAATGTAATAAAACAAAAAAAATAAAGAAAAAGGAAATAATAAAAATAGGTTATAGCGTAGCAAGTTTCGCCGGGCAGCGGAGCGGCAAGGGGAACCAATTTCTGAGCCGATGCGGAGCGTTTTGTTGGAAATAGCTTTCCTTCAATCTGCATTTTCTTGCTGATTTACCAACTTTCATACAGAACGAGAACTTTCCGCGAGATACCTAGCTAACTTGGGCCGAGTCGACACATTAAATTATTATTCAACTTCACTGTATACATTTGAACACATAAAATATTTCCCTATTTGCGGCGTTTGCAAATTTCGTATTAAGTTTCGTTCTAATGACAATTCAATGGAGTGTGTACGGAAATTCAAGTTGGCGTAGGATGTGTGGAGCCGAATTACCCTAAGCATTACCAACTTGCGAGTGATTAACATTTCATCTTGTTTGTTGGATACACATGTGGGGGTGAAGTTAAGTGAAATTAAACTGCTTATTTTTCTTGTATTTTATTTCTTCTTTTAATGATTAACACTATACATCTTATATTTAATTATTTCGTCTTCCGTCTTAACACACACCTCTTACTCCTCCCGTTCCCCAAACAAGAACTCATTCTCTCACTCACTTTCACTCACCCCGTTCATTCACACTCGGATACACTTACAAAATCAATTACAAATTTAGTTTGGATATTTGTTCAATCCTACACACATATTAGTTCATTGCGAGCATGATGTATCTTTCTTGCTTTTCTATTTATTTCAATTAAAGCTGGCTGTCCTTAGATAAATTGTACACTGATATATGCGTAATCGTGACGCCTGTATCCTCTATGTGTAGGGGTAAAAAAATAAATACACCCAACCCATACACCCCCCTGGAAAATTGATATTGTTGTTTTATTCTGTAACCTTGTCCTCATATTTTATACTTCAAATAAAATAAATATTATTATTATTCGCAATTTTAACATTCAAAATCCTCATAGCTAATCAATGCATTTCTCTTAATCGTTTAAATCAATTTAGACACATCCCTTGACAACAAAGATTTAATAAACAGTAGCTTGTACAGTTTCAATCTTCCACGTCAAAGTAATGGTCATCGAAAAATCCGGAAAAGTCCTAAATAATCAAGTTTACCCACACATGTCATAATAAATGGCCAAAAAGTGGACACGTATTGGACTCAGCAGTACACTCGTAAAGACCCCGGTTCGATTACACACACGAGCGGTTCGCACTGAATTAACTACAAACGGACCCGGATTCACGTGACATGAATATTTTTCTAAAATGCTCACGTATTGGCTTCCAGCTTCTCACAAGTTTTTTTTTTTTTTTGATAAATATTGCACACATTCATCGCAAGTACTACGAACAGTACTCACCCAACCAGAAATGTAAAGTGAAATAAAAAAATCAAAATTCCAGAAATCGGGAGTTGTAAAAAATTCAAACGAGTATCAATTTTTTAGGCACCGCGCTCATTCTCCAGCCACTTCCCATGGTAAATCAGCTAATGGAGTGAACGTGACACGAATCCGTTTTGAGCCTCAAAGGAAAATCCGATAAGTATGAAAATTAAGTTTGCGCGCCCAAATTACTTCTAGTTGATGATCAACAGGTATCAATCTTAACTTTTCAAGTCTCTGCTTGTTGTTCAATTTATGCAAATGATTAAATCACAGTGACTAATTAATTATCTTTGACAAACAAGGGTTTGTTTGAGGAAAATTTAAGTTGATGTAAAAAGTTGGCTGTTTAGGCATCAATTTGAAAGTTTTGTCATGTGTCTACATTGTACATGATTACTGTGAAAGGACTTCATTACTGCTAACATGCGGTATTAAAAATTCATCCAAGCTGTCGGCGTGTCAGCCTTGTTGACTCAACCTAACCAATGTTTATAGAACCCCGTATAACATTTATATCGGATTTCATAAAACTAGATTTACAGATTTACGATACATAGAAAAGCAAATTATTTGTCAAATTTCGGAAAAATGTGTATTGAATTTACTATGCTTTGAATCCCCTCATTCTGAGAACACCCAACAGTTTTAAATACACCAATGTTATCTCCCCGAGAGAAATAATACAAGAAAGTAATAAAAATTCTTACATAGATCCTACATTTCACACAGCAATTCTTCCAAGCATTTAATCTCAGAAACAAAGTATGCACAATTTGTTAAAAAGAGTTTTAATTTAAGTATGTGCCAGTATCGCCTTAGTCACTAATGCGTTGCAAATTTCACAACAATGTATCGCGATTTCCCTTGGTATTTAGTCGGGGTGTTCGCAGGATGCAAATGGATACACGCTATTTGTATCATTCGAACAGATGAGATCAGACTTGGTGGGGCAATAAATACTGTACATGTTTTATAAGATTGCATTAAGGATAAAACGTGGATACTTTGTTATTGTTCCATTTTACTAGAAAGTCTGAGATATTTTTTTTTGATATTTCGAATTTATCATATAAATTTCCGTAGAGCATTATGCTTAATAAAATCCTATGAAATTTAGGTGAAATAGACGCCTGTGATAGACAATAGGTTGATATAGATAAATGAAATTTACATTGATCGTACCGGGTCACCTACTTCCACTGTTTCGCGGCAAAGCGAGCATGCAAACTTTAATTACTTTCATTTTACATCCATTAAAGGGTTTCCGCGTTACTTTGTCATTCGTATAGTAAAAAATTAACGGATTTTCAAATGTTTATTTATTACACAGGCCGCAGTCATAAATACAATCGAGGTGCAGTCCCCGGGGAGCGTTCAGTTTGAGTTTACAGAATTATTCAGACACAGCATGGCATCAGCGTCGCAGGAGCGCTGGCTCGCAAACGAGCAATTATTTTAAACGCATCCATTGTACAAAACTACATTGAAGAGCTGGCTCGCAGTGGTAGTAACAAACGTCGTTATCCTACATTTTGGAGTCAATAAACTGCGGACGACGTCGCGACTACGCGACGCCTGACCTCCCGCCCATTACTTGATCACAACTATTCGGGAAGAATAAGTAAATTTGCTTATGAATAGACTTGCTTATCCCATTCTGAGGAAGGTCATCTACATATTGTTACACAAGTTTAAGAATGTTGCGTCTCATCTTCCGTAGATTATATAAATATAATATTTTCATTTATTTGGTTCACAAAACTGGTTCCAAACAAATGACATTCATAAAAAATTGTGATACAGTAGAGCATACAAAATATTTGCAACCTTCTAGAAGTGAACGCGAAACATTAGTTATGCACAAATTAGTAGTTAATATTAACAAAAATAAAAGATATAAGAAAATTGAAAATCTAGAATGAAAGGACGCGGTACAAATCGTGTCTGGGTTATATTATATATTTAAATGTTTTAATCTTAGCCGAGCCAGGCAAATTTTATATAATTTAGATTGCAGATCACCCGTTGGAATTTTAGCGAACTGTTTGTTGTAAAGGTTTAAATACATACTTATCATCATTAGTCTTTTAACCGACTTCAAAGGTTCTCAATTCGACTGTATGTTTTTTATCGACTGTTGGATAAAAGTCTCTTTCAAAGTACGCCATTGACTCTGACTTTCAACCATCGCAATTGTCGATGGAATAATAATTAGGTCTTCTATGTGTCGAAATCAAATTCTTCACAAAAATGAAGCCCTATTGTTGTGATATTAGTTACCTTCCACTCATAACGTTGAATAGTCCTAACTAACGCACAATAAGTTCCATGTGAATGAAAATAATAGGCAGTGGTGTTACAATTCATTGATCGCGCCAAGTCACCCGGTTAAGCGAAACGATGTTAGCAATGGATTGTAATAAAGGTGGCAACAATAGGACCATTACGACAAAAAGTGACTGAATTTATACATTTGTAACTGGTTTTGTACGAAAAACAGATTCCATTCGTGTGAAAAGTTCAACCGCTGGATTTTGGTCTTAATTTTTGGTGGATATTAAAACTCTACTTAACTCCATATAAAATTTTCTATATGTGGATTATATTGTAGGAAACCAACATTATGTAGAATCTCAAAATCCTTTTGTTTAATACAATAATTCTTGCATTTGCCTTCGTTTTATGTAGAAATAACACATTTTTTCATTTTAATTATAATTCTTTCGGGTTAAAGCTTGTTTCCAAGAAGCATGTTATTATTAAGAATACCAAGACGGAAATCTTATGAAAACTACATTTAGCAAACAGAGCAGATTTTGAAAAACCTCGTATAACATGCATTCAGGTAAATCGTGGGACCGCCATCTTTCACGAAATATTTTTAGTCTTATAAAATTTGTTATTAACAGAATAATAAATTAATGTTTACTTATAAGTCGGCAATAATATTTGGGAAACAATTCATTCACTTAAAATGGTATAATGTGAAAAGAATTTCGTGTCATCAGCTTACTTCTAACTTCTACTTGATATTAAAATAGAAAGACTTTTATTTTCACATATATGTCTAAGTGCAGATAGTTAATCGTTGTAATTTAATTCACAATTTCAACACCTAAACCAGTGATTTTAGCATTTATTATGAGTTGAGTTAAATATCCACCATTTCTTGGAAAAATCCTTTCAAAATTTCGATACAAGCTACATTAGAATAATTATTTTTAAATATTATAATTATATTAAAATAGCAGTAGAGTAGAGCGAAGCAACACAAGCAGTTGTGCTGTTAAAAGAACATTCAACCAACATTGTTCTCGTGGCTCGTGAGTCATGTGCCGGTTAAGTGAGCCAAGTTCCGAAGTTTGTAAAAATTCCGCCGTGGGGTATCTTATCTTGAATAACAATGTTATGATATGTAGCTACTTTTATGGACGCGTGTTACTTACGGTATGAACTCTATCGATTTAAATATTTTGTGGATAAATATGGGTATCGAGTGCGGGGACATAGGGTCGAAAATTTTATGTCTCAGCGTTTTTAGATAAGCAACATCGCCAACTACGAGGGTAGATAACTGACAATTATTGAGCTGCAAAGAAAAAATGGTAATTTCAAATGAATTTTGGTCGGACTCATGTCCCGGTTTTTGCAAAATAAATTCATCCGAGCACTAACATTCATTGGGTCAATGTGGTGGATTAAGTAACAAGACTAATACGATATGAAGGAGGCTTATCTCATCGGTAGAACTTTAGGAATTATTGGATATTGTGTACATTTAAAAAAATATATCTTACAAATGCCGTGAGCTTGTAAGTCAATAAGATAATCGTGGATTAGAAAGCTACTTAGACTATAAATTGAGAATTTTGCGATAAAATGCGAGCCTCAACAAGATATTAATATTTGTTAAGTTTATTTTTGTTTTATTTCTATGAATAGCGAGACTAGCATGCCGTTCGCCTAATGGTAAGCGATACGACCGCTCATAAACAGTAGCTGAACCAAACACACCCTGTAATTACAAAGCAATACTTGGCATTCCACTGCGCTCGTCATCCTGAGACGTAAAATGTTAAGTCTCAATATGTCCAGTAGTTACTCTGGCTACAATGTCCTTCAATCCGAAACACAACAGTGCATTTACACTGATGTTTGACGGGAGAAATAGACAAAGCGGTGGTACCTACTTATATGAATGAACTACCTTTAGAAATAAGAAATGAATTAACGGAGAAAAATTGTAAATATAAATACAAGAGATATTTTCACAATATATTACAAACAAACCTGGACAAACTACTAACATAGCATAATATGTACATATGTGAATATGGATTAATGTATATACATATATCATGTAAATTAATATTAATTAAAATAATCGAAGTTAAACATTAAGAACTTAATAAATATTCGGTTATAACGTCCTGTATAATGTATAGCATTTGATGCGGACGGGCCGTTCGCTTACTTGAAATCGGATACCGACTAAAAAGTTAGCGACATTGCAACATTAGAGTTACTTCTAAGTATGTGCATCAGAATATTTTTTGCGTGCCCTCAAACGGTTTTATTGTATTGTATTTACGATATATTGTTTTCATTTTTAAATACCATCTTGAACTACTAGTAGGAAATAAAAACTTGTGAAATAATGAGGTTTGTAATGAAATATCTATAAATATATTTTAAAGATAAATCTATATACCTATTATATAACGTTAGTCTTTAATCATATTGGTTTGCATAAATTGGCTTATATTATTAATGATTAAGAGTGTCTCAGTATCCAGACAAACTTGTAAATGGTTTTTGTGATACTTAAATATGTGTATTTGTATTTTTATTTTAAGTGATAAATAAATTGAAAAAAAAAACCTACCCAGGCGGCCACTCATATATGAGAGACCTACCACCAGTAAAGATTTACGGTAAGCGACCTGGTTGTACGGGGATCCTGGCATTGCGGTCCATAAACAGCGGTAACCACTTACCATGTATGATTAAGATATTTAAGTGCGGAGGGACGGAATAGTAGAGAACTGACTGAAAGACGGTAGAAGACGAAGGACACAAGTCATAAAGACGATAAAAAAGAGTTAAATGACATATAGTTAAATAGAGTTAAACATAATAAGATATTATATACATTTATGCCTGTATTTATACATAGTCTGTATTATATATACATTTTACTGCATATACGTATGGTATAACTTTACGTAATCATTTTTCGTATCTTAGAAACACCCTTTTGATCTTATCTCCGCATCTCCTAAATGTCCACCTTAACATATTGTATAGAGTTTAAATAAATAAATATATCAAAGATTGACCCGAGACGGGACTATTCTCACAATTTATTTATCACATTTTAAGAGAACAAATTACGTAACACCTATATTACGCAACCAAAGTTTTTACTACACGTGTAAATAGTGTACTTATTTGTTCAAAATTCTGCATTGAAGTCTCGTACAAGCTGACGTATAAAAAGCGATCATGTCAAGTCATAGACTATTTTTTATTCACTTGTCCAAAGCATTTTACACAACAATTGTTTCCAAAACAAAGAGCTTTTAGTATGAATGACAAACTGTTACAAAAGATCGACAAAATAATAATAAATAGTAGTCATTGCCGGAGGCCTTCCTTCCCCCCAACTTTTTTCTTTTTATCCCCCTTCGATTTAGAGTAATCAGCAAAACTAGTGGAAGGTTTATCATATGTGAGAGGCCGTCTGGGTAGATACCACCGCAATGTCTATTTCAGCGCCAAAAAAACAATCTAAATGCAGTGTTGTGTTTCGGATTGACGGACATTGTAGCCAGAGTAACTACTGGACATATTAAAACTTAACATCATATGTCTAAGGGTGGCGAGCGCAAATTCATGCTGCTCTCGCCATTTGCACATGCAATAATTGTATCAGCGCATATACGTCCCATATATGGGCTGATACAGATATACGTCCCACTGCAAGGCATGGGCCTCATCTATAATCGAGGGTACGATTGAGAGTGGTTAGGCCACATTGTCCATCACGCTGACCTAATGTGGGTTGGCGGCCTTTACATACCATAGATATTCTTATAAATTGCTATAATATACAGGTTTCTTCACGATATTTTCCTTCTGCATTTTAGTGCATGGTGATTGGTGACAAATGAAAACGGGAAGTCAGAGATGGGCCCTGGGATTCAAAACCGCGTCCATCGTGGCAGCCACGTCTTGTCCTTTACCAACAGTCCACCACGAAGTTAAATGTATACATTAAAAGGAACTTAATTTATGTTGACCACACAAAGTATTTAAATAAAAGATTTAAATATAATTACTACAAAAATAAAATAACTCCTTGTAATTATACCGGGTATATCAAGAGTGCTACCGAAAACGATACCGGGTGATAGTTAACAACAGACACAATGCAACTAAAAATTTCGCAAAGAAACGCGTTTTTTTTACATATCGTGAGTTTGGGTGGTATATCCATAGCTTTTGCTGAAATAATCATTTAAAGCCTTGCACACCACAGCGTCTTTAAAAATAAAAGGGTGTACACAAGTATTTAAGATAAAACCTATGTATTTACCATTCTAATACGACGACAGAAAAAATATAACAAAAAAAATTATCCCAAATGTTTGTACAACATTTAGTTGCATTGTGTCTGAAGTCACTAAAACTACCACCCAGCTTCGCTTTTGGTAGCAGTCTTTATATACCCTTTATTATAACAAATATTTCATTGTCTTATTACGAACAACGTCTATATTCTAAAACAAAAAAAATCATTAATTATTTTGAATATATTTCGATCGCAAAACCATCCCGTGTCTAACAATAGTGGATTTAATTACAAGGCTGATATTTATTTTCACTATTCAATTAACACAATTCTGGAAACCAATATAATTGTAATTATGATTTCAACATGACAAATTAATTTCCATTTGTGTTAATATAACTTGTTCCTAGATATTTCATTAAAATATATTCATTAAAGCAAGGCAATTACCACAATACCCGTCTGCGTATAAGGGAACTCATGTAAACACCAACATTTACCTGAAGTCAAAGTCAACCTTTTTTTCCGCCAGTTTGTGTAGAGCTCCGCCCAATCTTTTCATGCCTTCATTTCAGTGTACCGAGAAGTGGTTGTCACTTGATCTTTGAACTCAATGAACACTCCTTCTTTGTCTGGACCAAGTTAGCTAGAACAAGGCGCACTATTCGCAAATGGGTTTTGATTTTGAACTGAAGATATCTAAGAACAGAAGCTTTACATTATAACAGAATGGTAATTTTGTGTCTGTTGTTTCTTATTAAAGTTGTGCGAAGTTATGTTTGCGCGGTCAGTTTCTTTGTACATTGAAACATCGGGGATATGTTATAAGATGTTAATTGATGTATGATAATAACTTAATTATCTTTATTGAGATTCTGGATATTACAATGTTATTGAAACATTAGAAGTTTTAAGTAAAACAGAATTATAAATTCTTAGTAGAAAATAATAAATTCGTCATGATAATATTTTTGTTTTTTTTTTTTTTTTTTTTTTTAATTGCATTGAATGGCGAGACGAGCAAGCCGTTCGCCTGATGGTAAGCGATACGACCGCTCATAAACAGTAGCAATATTCCACTGCGCTCGCCATCCTGAGACATAAGATGTTAAGTCTCAATATGTCCAGTAGTTGCTCTGGCTACAATGTCCTTCAATCCGAAACACAACAGTGCATTTAAGCAGTGTTGTTTCACGGGAGAAATAGACATTGCGGTGGTACCTACCCAGATGGCTTCTCACATATGAGAGACCTACCACCAGTGATATATATTTTTGTATTGAAATATCAACACAAATAATTACACGGCAATCGAATTCAGAATTTTATAGTTTACATCGAATATGCGTTACCGCAACGCCGACAAGGCATTGACAGGCAATGAAATTTTATTTTTGGAAGCCTTTATTCCGTCTAGGAAATTTAAATGTATCGAAATATAAAACAAAGTCATAACAATGCACTTTGTGCGACTAAAACATCACTTTGACGACATGATGGTGTAATGGTACCGTATAAATAAATTATAGTGCCTGTATTAGACACTCACATTTGTATCCGACGGCTCACGTTCTTTTAGACCTAACTACTTTCATAATATTTCTTCTGGGTAAAGGCATTTATTTTGTTACATAATAAGGTGTCCTTTACTTAAATAACAGTAAAAAATATTATCGTAAAATTTCTTGTCTTTTAAATTAACGTAGACCGAATAAAATATAAATTATCACGATAAAATATCTCTCACCACATTTCGCTCGAAAAAACCGGATAGAAATATTTTATATAATTGCTTACACAGCTAGGCCTATCTAAAATCTCGGCGGGTGGATATTTTACTCGTAAATTGTGTCATTTAAGGTTCGCTTTTGTAAATCAATTATTTATTTACTTCAACTTAATATTCATGAATTTCTTTTTGTTTCAATTATTTAGTCTTTTCTTAAATATTAATATTGTCAAGTCTGTATTTAAATACGAGTATGTTAAATAGAAAATATATATATTATGCAAACATTTTTATTTTGAGGAGTCAAAAAGCATCCTTTGTTTGATAACTTAGAAAACCAACTACAGAATTGGAGATCTTATTACTATAGGATTTTATTCATGGAAATTTTATGGAAACACTTATTTGAACCTGCGTACGTCCCTTTTGGTCACGGACATTGTTATTTAAATTGGTTAATTCCAACCGAAGTAACCATTATATCAGCACTACATAGTGACAGAATGCAAAATTTATTTGAGTTTAAGTGAGTATGCGCGTAAAGTTCAACCCGAAAGACCAAAAGGATAAAACCTCAGATTGTGCCGAAGTAGGCGTCAGAATAATTAAAGAAACATGGCGGGCCACGAAACCGAATATCGGAATCGATTCGGGCGAATTGAGGACGGACCTTATCTTTGTAACTTTATAAACATGCTAAATATAACACGTTATATTGTAATTATTATTGAAACTGTGCACATATTAATTAGACAGAAAAATCTGACTCATAAACCCATGTAGTTAAATGATAATTTGGTGAGTGAGGTTCCTAAAGGGTCAATAAAAAGCAAACAACACGTACGGTGAAAGGACTGCGCGGTATTTCAATTCCTCGGCTTATACACGAGCTACCCTCCACATTAAAAGAAAATATTACAGAAAAAAACATTAAATCTAAATTAAAACTATACTTTATTCACCAAATAACACCAACTGGTACTTAATGTGTCTTCCACTTGTGCCCACTTACCCAGCTCTTGTCACCTACGTACTCGGATTGTAAACCCGACAGGCACTTGTACAAATGCCTTGCGTCGACTTGTTGTAGATAGTTAGCATTGTGACAAACCTTTGTGGTTTATAAATGCTGAAATACCTACTGAATTATTTTACTTCATATTTTGTAATAATGATAAATAAATTTTAAAAAAATATGTTCTTAATCCTAGTGACAACCTTCACCCTAAATCTCATTTACTAGCTATATTTAAAGACCGACAACGCTTTTACGTAGAGCGTGTGGGCGTCTATGAAAATATATGTAACCTGATATTACGTGATGTAAAATATATCATTACCCATAACATCATATTTCATTCATATCTTTTGTATTGCCATTAAATAAGTAGCTCTTTTTAGTCATACAACTAATACACCGACTCAAACCAGATCATAAACGTTTCAGCAGACGAAACATTCCAGTGAAACTTATTCATTGTTGATATCCTCTTTTCTACTCAGATACGAGTGCTCTCAGAGATAGTGCAAGGGCCAGTTACACTTTAGAACGACATTACTGCGATGCGGTGGTCTAAAGTGTCTCGGTGTTGGGGTGAGCGGTATCTTACAAGATACGATAACAATATATTCCACCCTTAGACAATCGTAATAATATGTGTAGACGTCTGGATATTGAGTAGGACTTTTCCGATATTAAAAATAATATCAGTATATTGATACGATAGAAGTAGAAATGTCGTTGAGTGCGCTAATACGACGGTAAAAAATCATCATTTTCGCATACTAGAAGTATATATAAATATAGAATACACTTGAATTAAATCAAAGAAAAAAAGTAATGTAAAAAATATATAAAAAATATATATATCAAAGTAATAAAAATATAATAATTCTTCTGGGCCATTATTATGAAACTGCGGTATTAATAGCCTAATAGACATGCTCTGATAACTTCATCCTTTTACTTGACTCGTAGTTTCCACGTAGTCAAGCTACCGATGTTACATTCCCAGTATTTCTCCCGTTCAGGTTTGTGCATTTACATCGTACCTGCAATTAAATACAAACTTATATCGCTATTAAACTTATAACAATGTACAACTCATAGTTCGTGGAGAACTGAAATTCAACCTATCAATTTATGAGTATACTGGAATGAATTATTTCAAGTTAATTTAACAAGATGTTTGGTCTGTTAATAGTCTACTAGGCGCAATAAGTTAGACGCCAACTGTAAAACTAGAGGCCACAGGTTCGATCCCGGCACCTAGACAAATATTTGTGAGATCCACAGGTATTTATATCGGGTCTGGGTGTCTGTGAAATTTAAAAGCCTCTCGTAATTTCTGATACCTTTTTTTTATTGCAATTAATGACCAGACGAGCGAGCCGTTCGCCTGATGGTAAGCGATACGACCGCTCATAAACAGTAGCAACATTCCACTGCGCTCGCCATCCTGAGACATAAGATGTTAAGTCTTAATATGTCCAGTAGTTACTCTGGCTACAATGTCCTTCAATCCGAAACACAACAGTGCATTTACGCAGTGTTGTTTCACGGGAGAAATAGATACTGCGGTGGTACCTACCCAGATGGCCTCTCACATATGAGAGACCTACCACCAGTATACGACACAAGACTCGATCTTAGTGTGGAGTCACTATCTATGTGGCTGTTGGGTGTTATTTATTTGTTAACGCTGGATCGTGCTAGTAAATGATTGAGTGTCTGGCAACCCATTACACTTACCATGATAATCATAAAGATGGTGAATGGCATGCCGATAATGGGTAATCGTGGGATGAAACACGCACCTTAGTAGCATCTCAACGTACCCCTTAGGGGAAAGGCGTGAGGATACGTATGTATGTATGAATGATGGGTAATAGCGTCATCAACGCGATAAATTACGTGCAGGCGGGTTAGTGACAAGTGGCGACAAAACCTTACTTTGGAGGGGTCTATAATCCGCGTCAGCAAAAGACTTCTTATTGATTATTGATTAGGAATATTTTACTGACATATAAATTATATTATTATGTAAGTAAATACTGCCAATTTATCTTGTAATGTTATGTGAAAAAATGTAGTCTCAATTAATATACAAATTTAGTAGTTAAGAATTAGTTACCCGTATTAATAAATATTATTATATTTTAAATATAATAAATATTATTATATAATTTAGTAGTTAAGAATTATTTACCCGTATTAATAATTAAATTCCATGAAAAGCATTGCGTTGGAGAGTAAAATATTGTGAAAATTTATACATATTTCCTTATTTTTTCGTACAGGGCATACCGCATTCCATAACAAGCAAATAAAATT
Source organism: Hyles vespertilio (assembly GCA_009982885.2). Taxonomy (NCBI): domain Eukaryota; kingdom Metazoa; phylum Arthropoda; class Insecta; order Lepidoptera; family Sphingidae; genus Hyles; species Hyles vespertilio. The sequence goes on along the minus strand of CM042809.1, from coordinate 12,486,034 downwards.
TCACTGATATATTATTAATAAACTAGCTGTGCCCGCGACTTCATCCGTGTGGAATTCAACTAAAAAGTTAATTAGTTTTTTTAAGTTATTTTTTAAATAATAGAAATGTTCTAAAATAAATGTAGCCTATGTCTATGTTACTCCTCATTATATCAGCTACCTGACAGTAAAAGTCCCGTCAAAATCGGTCCAGCCATTTCAGAGATTAGCCGGAACAAACAGACAGACAGACAGACAAATAATTCTAAGGTCATTTTCGTTATAGGTATCGTGTATATAACGATATGTAGTTGGACATTTTTTTTATATTATCTCTTTACAAACAGACACTTCAATTGTATTTATATGTATAGATTATAAAACAATTATGGATGGTCTATTCGCAACTTATACAATAAAGGACCATCCATACCAAAATCTATATTATATAGGTAATCTATATGTAAGGTAAATAGAAATTGTATTACTTCACCAGCCACAAATTGCAGAGCACGTTGCAAATTATAGTTCCGATGATATGCGAGTTCTATCCTGTACTTTGAATCCAGGTACGGGACTGCATGCGGTTTTAATTCTGATCGTCACATTATCATAGCGAGTTTGTGTCTGTCGCGGCATCGCTTAATGATGCCTCAGTATATTCTCATTCCTATACTATGATAGTCAAAGAAAGAAGGAATATCGAAACATCTTTTGGAAGAATATTCATAACATGTGGAGCAACCACGGTACAAGAAAGTGAAAATGTCGACGCAGCAAACTATGCAAGTATGACGCGTTTCCGATTCAGCTTGTGTATTCGGTTACCAAGCATTCGACATAATTGTATCGAACGGTGAGAAATAACCCTCTCTCACCGTTGGATGCTCTATTTAAATAGAAGGTACTTCATTGTAGTCACTTTGTCAACTTAGTTTTAAAATATAATTGTCCATTCTATATCCACCAATTAAATATGGCGGCGAATTTAAGACTTTTATTAAAGGCTTCTCTCTCTTTATACGTTTTCTTATAATACTTAAATATTAATGAAACCACAAAAACGTACTTTTAATACAAACAACAGGTTAGCTCATTATTAAGGAAAAAAGGAAGCCGTTTTATATTGAATAAATTAAGCAATTTGTACATAATTATATTAATTGCGGCCAAATTCCTATATACTGACTTCAGGGCCAATAATATTCCGTTCAACTCGTACTCAAATATAATGATCAACATACATTTTTATATATAAGTGATAATTATACGAATCAGTGTTTAGGAAAAGAAGAAGCCAAGATAGACAAAAGACAGGAGACTTTTATTTTTATTTTAAACGATATGAAAAAAATCAAAATATCCAAGTTCAGTGAAATAAGTTCATGTAATTTATATTATTATGTAATTTTATTTTAAAATATAATTAAGGTAACCAGACCTTCCTACGAAAATATAACTAATTGATTTCTTAAAACTCCTAAATACCAATTAATTCCAACACAAACATGTAAAAAAAATCAAAACAATCGTTCAACTAATCAAAGAATATCGATCCCACCCACTAAAAATCTAATGAAGTTATTCTCCTTTACGTGGTCCCGGCGATAAAAGCTAGCGAGACGGCTTGTCTGTCTGTTCCCGGTTTTCTCGCCCTTGTTTATCTGGCCGGGGGGTTGTTAGCGCGGAGTGGAAGCTCCCCGCGGCAGTGGCCTCGCAGCCCTGCACACGATGGGACGCGCGGCGCTCGCCGAACCGCTCCGAACACGCGTACCAAAACACAGGTGAACCACGCGACACGAAAAACAACGGACACTCATGTGATTGCGAAAATGACTCTTTTTGTACATTTATATTCTGTTGTGTGGGTCGCTCTGCTGAATGGCTGCACCACCACAGGTAAGTGCCATTTGCATATTACAAGTTACGAAAAGTTAGAAAAACCATTAGACTGTGTTTATATAATTTTTAAGCATTTTTAACTGACTTCAAAAAAGGAGGGGGTTCTCAATTCGACTGTATGTTGTTGTTATTTTTAGAATATTTTATTCTGCAGTTAAAATTAGTTTTGTTTATTTTTATCATTCAATTTCAATGCTGAATGAAAAAAAAATGGAAATAAATAACGCTTTTATTAAATACTAGCTGTGACCGCGACTTCGTCCGCGCGGAATTTAACAAAAACTTTATTTTTGTAAAATATAAGATTTTTTCTAAAATAAATGTAGCCTAAGTTACTCCTTATTATATCAGCTACCTGACAGTAAAAGTCCCGTCAAAATCGGTCCAGCCATTTCAGAGATTAGCAGGAACAGACAGACGGGCAAAAAAATCTAAGACCGTTTTCGTTATAGGTATCGTGTATATAACGATATGTAGTTGGACATTTTCTTTAATTTTCACTTTACAAACAGACACTTCAATTTTATTTATATGTATAGAAGATACCTTCCCCTGTTGTTTAATAAGAAATTGTTTGAGTAACAGTTCTCGTAATAAAATTAATGGAACTTCTATAATACGTAGTTTTATTGTTTATAACTCCGGGTTATCACTTCAATGCTATTGCTTTAATAATAAACAACTTAATTATGATATCGCACAATAAATTAATGCGGTCGCTTGTTTAACCGACTGAATTATAACTTAATTACTATACGGTATATCTTGAAGACATGTTTGCTGATAGTGCGTAGTTAAAATAACTTCAAAAATAAATAGCTTCTAAGGAAATAGCAGTTCACTTAGTTATATAAAAGATTAAAATAGTCTTATAAAGATGATTCTTTTTCAATTTTTTAGTTAACTAAAATTTATTAAGTAAAACGCAAAATATAATTTATTTATAGCTGGAATATTGTTTTATGGTCTATTTTGATAAAAATACACCGTAATTGTGTTTCTAACTGTACCATTACTAAAACAGTTTATGACAGATTGTAGCGCTCTCATTAATTAATTGAATGAAAATTGTATGTCTTGATACTTCGTCGTACAGATTCATAATTGTTCAATATCGATTAATAAGAAACATTCTTAGTTCACCATATAATATTTACTATATTATTGGTAGGTAGTTTAATTAATAAGCAACACGTATATTGTGTTGCAGAGATATTTAAAAAAATACTCGTCATATTAATGATATTTATACCAATATCAGTATTAACCGTTAATTAACTGAAGTTCAATGTAAATAGACACACTATTAAACCTACATCTGTATGACCATGAAAATACATTATGCAGCATTAAAACAAACGTTTAGTTGCAATATGAATAATGTATGACATTGTCAATTAATTAAAATGCAAAACGTTTGTGCTGCCTGACACAAATATGTTTATTTATATTGCACAAAATGGCTTTTAAATGCAATAAGATTCTTTTACGTAATCCTGAAAACACAAACGTTTCGTACCATCCTTGCATCGAGAAACGTAAGCTCCTCCGAGCACGAGATTTATTCAGAGGGAGCTGTTTTAGTGAGGAACTCTCCTGTTTCTAAAACATAATTCAGTTAAAGGGAAAGAATCACAAACAACAGGGGTCGGGCCTGACGCATCGGATATCCGCGGCCATCTTCCGACAAACCGTGACAGTTATCGATGTACTTTATCCCTTGTGGAAAACTGAATTACTAAGTCTAGGCTAGGACAAAACATAAACGTTATTGATTGGGTATAAAATATTCTGTATGTGACTCGTTTGCTGTCTCGGATTTGTACGGACGAGACAAAACAAATACTACGAGTTCAAGTTGTATTTATTAAACATATTTTTTTTTGTTCTATCTGTTTGTTATGAGATAAGTACATTATTGACGGTAATTCACAAATAATAACTAATATATTCTTGAAATGACGGAAAGATACGCATCGTATGTTTAGCAACTAGAAAATAGTATTTTTTTTATGCTTCTACAATACCTACTCTAAAAAAATCATATTAATTAATTCATTGATGAAAAAAGTTACTCGTACAAAAAGCTAGGTTATTTTATAGAAATAAATATTTACTATAATATATTATGACACGCACACAAATATTATAATAAAATACAAATTAGAATTAATTTAATTATTTGTTAACAAAACAAGAAATAATGAACAATTTCTTTTGTTACTATAATTGAAGTTTCTTATTCATTCACAAAATTGATTACACAATATAATAAACATCCTGTTTATCTAACGCGTTCCAGTATTTGGGTTTTTTGTATATTGTGATATGATTAGGGAAAAGCGAGGGAGATATAAAAGACCTTTATAAATTGCTACGCAAAGTGGATGATCCTAATCAAAACAAAGTTGTACCCGTTGCGGACTCTGCCGCGCTTATACCATGAATTTTTCACAACCTTTTATTACGAACATTGTAAATCTATCGCATTACGGTCTATTGATAACATGGAGTTCTTTATTATCTAGTCCGGAGTACAATTTTTTGGCTTTCTACGCGAACCTGGTGTGTGTTGGTGCACTTCAAATTACTTTAAAAGTACTCTGAAGGTTTCTTAACCATATTTATCACAACCATGGAACCAAAGATAACACTTGTTACTCCAACATGAAAATTATCGCGATGCTTCAGAACTTAAATAAAACAAAATATTGAAAAAGCTGACTCAATCTTGGGGATCAAATAAGCTAAAAGTTCTTTTGCCGTCCAGCAGTTTACAAAACAAACTATTACACTAAAACACACATAGTTTTCATTTTCGTTTCCAATACCCTTTCAGTTCCAATTGCTATCCTTACTTAGGGGTATTGTTTTCCCGCAAAGTAATTATTTTTTAATAGATTCCGAAAACTTTTATCGTTAAGCGCTGCACTGGGTATATTAATTTCAACGCAGATATTCCCCGAATACGTATAATGTGGACCTCGTAAACATTCGGCTCAATCCGAACCATCATTCGGCGAAAAATAATGACATTGAAACAAAAAAAAGTGCCACAAAAATATTATTTCGCAGGATATTTCTCAATGAATCGACGCAATTCAAAAGTGTCGGCTCTGAAACCTGAAAACTGAAACCACGAAAACGCGGTCAAGTGTGAAAGCTTTCAAATTTTCCGAGGATTAAGTATCCACAATACAGACGAGATTGGCGAGAGCGCCAATTAAAAATGTCTATTTCTGTGTTTAATATTAACATTAATATCAAGGCCGGCATGAACTTGTAAATGTACCGTTAACATTTTATTAGCCTTGGTTACGAAGTATTATTCAAGACGAGTTACAAGGTAACTTTTTCTCTACGGAGTTTTGTTTTTATGAACGATGGGAATCAAAGTTGGAAAGGTCATTAGATGTTGGAATACATCAAAGCTACCACCACCCACCGTAATATAAGTGGCAGAGATTAATTACTATTTTAAGGAAGAGAGTAGTATTAATAAAATATCGTAAATATCAAGATTTACACAAGTTTCGCTGAAGGTGTAGACAAGTTGCAAAGAGTGCCCAACATTCCATTAATATAATGGACTAGTGTTCTCAATTTACATAAGATTATTTAGATCGAAAGGTTACTTTATGCATACTCATAATCACGAAGAATTTTTTAGAATCCGTTCAGTAATAAACAAGTTACAAATACTTACATAGAAGTTCGTGGTAAGAGTAATAGAAATGGATGCAACATACATAAAGTGACGTCATCTTTCATAAGGTGCATGCGTGTCAAAGAGAAAACGAGTGTCTCCACCTACACTATTAAAAATATACGTATTTCAGTAATTTTACTTCCGATTTAAAACTCGATTTTATGTTTTTTATAAACATATTTTCAGAAACCATTAAATAGTGCTCAAAATCACACTTTAGACACATCTATTATTTTAGTAATACGCTTCCTATGTATCCTTATTTCCCTAAGACATGGAACTTAAGTCTCGACGCTGTTTAAATACGCGCTACTTTTTTAATTATAAGACACAAATTCTTAACTAACATAGAAACGCATGTGTGTTTCTGCAAAACACGGGCGTCTCTAAAGATTTTACAGCGATATTTTGGAATTCGAGCGTCCAATTACTATGGGCTAATTAATAAAGGCTGCACAGTGCACACAATATCTCCGGTTATTATTCGACTCGCACTATAAGAGATCTGATGGTCCGTTCCCTTTCTACCTCTGTTAATGTCTTCGGCAAATAAAATAATGGAGCGCCACCCGTTTCAGCTCTCCGCCGTGGCCAAACTCACCGTCGGCGGCGAGAGATCGTCTTGGATAATCTATATCGCGACGCGAACGGACGCGAAGCCAATCGCGATATCGAACACAAATTCAATTCCGAGTAAATTATATTCTTGCCGTGTTTAGAAAATTCTAGCAAATAAAACGCGAATCTGGAAATCAAACCAAGAAATTTAAAGCTTATTCAAACTTTGCCAATCCACCAAAAGCAGACATGAAATTATTATAACCGCAACGCCGCTTATATTTATCCCACAGTCAACAAAGAAGCCAATTCTGTCAACTCAGCCATTTCTATGTGCTACTCCGTTGGCTTCGCTTATTTCGCAACTGAAAGCGTTTAAACGCAATATTCTTATTATTTCGATGAATAGGTATTTGTTTGTTGCGAACTCTAAATCTTATTTCCAATCTAAAGCTGTCCACTAACCCGCATAGGGCCAACGTAGTGAATTCTTTTGGCGCCGTTATCTCTCTTTTGCCTTCTCAAATGTTCCCATTATTTGCCTCAGTCCCTCTGCGGCGGGTTAGAACCTACAAAGATATCTTAAAACTCCGCAAACCGTACCAACTACTGTATGTAGCTAATTCAATAATATTAAAAAAAAAGACGTGTGGCACTCGGAGACTGCCGCGTAAAGCTCTTGCATAGTTTTTTTTATTTATGCAGTATTTTTTTCCTTTGTTTTTCTTTGATATTAATTGACAGATATTCACTGTTGTACGTGCGAGCTTCGTAGAGTCGTGCCATGAAGTGAATATAAAGAGGAGGTGCCCTAACGCCGAAACTCTAAGCAGGCATGAGTCACCAGATTGCGGGGCGAAGAGGGAGATTACGCATGCGCAGTAACGCCGATACGACCAATGCCACCTAGAGGCGAGTTGCTGAACTAAAGAGACAAGCGTGATATTTCAAAAAGTCATTAAAAGTTCTACTATTCATCGATAGATGGCAAAACTAAATATCGAAAGAGGTAGGTATTACAATTAATCACGCAATAGCTTTGCAAAACTTGCCCGGCATAGTGGCGGCATTGCACCTGATGGTAAGCGCAAATGCCGCCCAGGCAGACTATCCATTGGCATCGGACGGCAGTCCCATGCCAGTGGTAACAATTATGCCGGCCTGCTAAGGTGCCTCTTCACGCTACGGCGGAAGGACCCAGGATTGTAGGAAGGAGGGAACACGTGAGACGGCAAACATTCCACAGCCTGACGATGCGGCACAAAAAAGAATTAGAGAACCGTTTGGTTCGAGCCGGGATGGTGTGGACCGACAAGCTATGGCTTTGCAAGCCAGCACGCGTGGTTCTGGTTAGGAATGGAGAGGAGGGGATCAAGTTGAACAATTCAAGTTATTTAAAAGTACTGGCACATATTTGAATCAAAATAAAAATATTAAATTTAAATTTCGTTCGGCCTTAGGTTTTTTCGTTACGGAATTTCTGGATTTGGTCTCCACGCTCAAGGCCCGCGATAGAAGCTATGCAATAGCTTAAAAAAGAAAATTTGTCTTTTAAGGTGTCAAATAAAACAAAAAACTTTCCGTAAATTGGTTATAAGGTTGGGAAACTTTTTTCATAAATCAGTTTCTGTAATGGACGAGAGTGTCTTTAAATTATTAAAATTATCTTCGCTTGATTTAATATTTTAATTTTTCCCTTTTCAATTCCTTAAACTCTTCTTACTTATACGACCTTTGTTCTTGGCACATAACTTTTCCTAAACAGATTAAATTGGAATGCCTATGTCGTTTATAAAAAGTTCTTTTCACTGTATTTTTCTTATTTGAAAACAAATTAGTATGATGAGATTACTCATATTAATAGTATTATGATTTCATTTCAATTTCGATTCCTGAATTAGTATGACCGTAGGTAATGAAAGAATGGTTATTATTTTATACTGTTCTTCATTTGATTAATGTCCGTGCATCGGTTGCGTATGATTTAAATTAAAGGATTGGCGTGCGGATTAAAAATTAACCCAACGTCATATTTTATAAAATTATTGCATATATTGTTAACGTATTGAACGTCATACCAACCGCTTAAATTAAATGTCATTTCATATGATTTACATTATAATATTTATAGAGCCACAAAGTTATCTGGCCCGGTGGCCAAAAGTGGAAACAAAGACGTTATTTGAAATTGACAATTTACCTGCCACTCACTGACATAACCGCCATTGGTTGTTAACTCAAAGTATTTATGTTTCCTGCATTATTAAAAATTTGTGAAAAATGCTGAAAACTTTAAAAAGTGACGCTAGGAACGTTAGACTCCAGGTATTCAATTTTACAAAGGAAGATAAGCGTCTTCAGACACCAATAATACCCTTCAAAAAATTGTATCAACGCGTAGCTGCCACCACAGCCTTGTGTTGTCAGCTTTTTAAAATAAATTCCACGTAAACAGAATTTCGTACGTACTAGTAGAATAGGTGTAAGCACATTTATCATAAACTAAAATGTATCGTTACGTGCGTGGTGGCCTGTTGGTAAATGGACCTGACGCGGCTGCCAACATGTTCACGGTGGTCGTGGGCTCGAATCCCAGGTCACAAATCTGACTTTTCGGAGTCATGTGTGTATTGATAGTCAATAAATACGAACTAAAACGGTGGAGGAATGCATAGTGAGGAAACCTGCATACCATAGCGATTTATAAGAATATCTATGGTATGCAAGTCCACCAGCCCACATTAGGCCAGCATGGTGGACTATATGGCCTAACCACCCTCAATAGCACTCTCGATTGTATAATAGGGCAGTTCCCAACAGTGGGACACATAGTATATGGGCTGATACATATACACTTGTTTAAGGGTATGGGAAGCGATTTGTTAGAAATCTTGGGAAGGAAAAATAACATGCAGATAAACTGGTCCCCTCATTTTCCTGACACTATTGATCGAATTGAAAAATCTTACGTCACCTACTTTATTGCTATATGTATTTTTAATGGCAACACCAAATTCGACAACAGCGACTCTCTCACCGGGTCAGATAACTTTGTGGGACTATACATTGTATTTTATTACTCTCTATTAATCATTGCAATAATTAGTAAACAGTGCCAGATATTGTAGGGATGTTAATGTGACAATCAACTGACTTCAGAGACTGTTGCCTATCCCGCGAGTTCATTATTTGCCCTTAGTATTTTTCAGGATCAGTTTTTTTCTTTTGCTGAGTATAGGTCTTTAAGACTATGAAATTCGGCATAACTTCTGGTACCTACGATTCACAATATACCATTAATAAAATGTTGTATGCACGTTTGCCCCCTATAAAAAATACAAGACACCAGCATAACCCAAAACCTAAGTCCGAATAGTAATGTTGCTCGTAAAAAGGTTTGGGATGTAATCAAACAAATATAATTACAAAACTAATAAATCCAAATATTTACGTAATATAATACCACAAATATTATTCTTACTCAACTTGGCTCCCTAAAGTTGCACCCCAGATAAAGAAAAATCCGCGAGTGCACTCATCTCTTTACATACATTAGGTACAGAGGGGGCGACTTCTGAATTTCGCCGGAATTCAATCCACTTATGGGTAAGTTGGCAATAAGGCTGGAACCGGCATGTTTACCCTCGCACTGACCCCGTGTCAACTGCGCTTGAGAACTTGAGTATCCATACTCCCAGAGCCACGAAACTAGTAATTGACTCTTCTTGTTCGAGACTGAATATTTTATGAACCAGCGGCGACTGAGCCATCGTCTACTCTTTACTTTGCCGGCATAGTTTCACTAATTATCCAATTTACTGTTATGAATTAATTGTCTTGAGGTATTAAAGTAATTATTAAGTAGTTACATCATTCGCGTTTTGTTCTAAATAATAAAAGCTGGTTATATTAAATTTTGAAAGGTAACATAACACTTTAAATTAAAGTAGCTGATATTATAATTGCCTTGATATTATAATAATCTTTAAAAAATAATAAATTACGGGAGCGCAAATATATTTTATTTATGGAAAAACTTATTTACCATTCACACCTACAGCTCTGATAAATACATGATACAATAACAACATCAAAATACTCGTAACAATATACGACAATACGCTACAAAATATCGAGTGAAAACAACACGAATGAATAATCTTTCAGTTTATACACAGTTATAAAAGTAGTACATTAAAAATAATGTAAATGTGTTACATTTGGATACATCATCGCCACATCCACGGAGCGTAGTCAAGAGTGTCAATTATTCATCTCTTTGCCGATAATGGAACAATGGTGTCGCCGTCGCGGAGTGGTCCTGTCAACGCTACACCTAATGGCGTATACTAACCCCGACAAAAACCTATCATAGTGCGCCAATCGGATCACACAAATTATTTAAGTCTTTGTTTTTAGTATAAGTGACTTTTATTATCGTTTGTAAAAGATATTTTAGTATAGAAACTAGTTTAAAAATAAAAATGTAGGTATATTTTTAACTATTACCAAAATAGAAGTTTTGAAACTCTGCATTTAATATTAATTACTTTCATAATTTTGGATCGAACTTAATGGCAAATAGCTCTTGTACAACTTAATTCACACTTGTGGATCTCTCATAAACTTTTCCAACACGCCGCCGTATATCTAGATTATTTGATTCTAGATATTATTCTTCAAAATGAATATACTGTATTTGACCCCCTAATTTCTTTAAATAACATAATTATGTATTGTCATAAGGACCTAACTGAAATCGAAACTAAATAGTCATTGTATCGAAAATCAACTGTTTTTGTTTTCAGTAATTCGGACTGTTACTTTCTACTACCCTTTCCGCCTTTGGTTCACTACGATTTCTCCTTATATTTACCTTAGCATCATAGGACTAACTACTTAACTGCCTTGTCATCGTGTGATTTGTGATTGTTACTTTAATTTTACAAGAGCTGCTTAAAATAAAATCTGTTCGGGGTGTTTCGACTGCATAAAATTTATTACAGGGCTCAGATGTTGGAACGTATTTTCGTGCTTTTACTGCAAAGAACGCATGTTTCTAATAAATCACTGATTTGCCTTGGGTATGAATAAAAATTTTGCACGATGTGGTATTTCATAACATTATTTTATTTATCATCAGCCAGTAACAGTCCTCTGCTGAACATAGGCATCTCCTAAAATACGCCATAGAGCCCGTTTCTATTAGGTACTTGTTATTATACTTTTAGTGTTGTACTTCTACTGTAACATTTTTTTTTTAATCTATATCTGTATCATCCCATATACGTCTCACTGCAGGGCACGGGCCTACTCTACAATCGAGAATACGATTGAGAGTGGTTAGGCCATATAGTTCACCACGCTGGCTTAATGCGGGTAGGCACTGGTTTGGTTCTTTTTTATAAATCTCGATTTTTTTTTCTTTCGTCGTCTTTGGGCCCTCTTGTCTCAGTCAGCCAATTTTGGTGGCAGTTTATGCTGTAACAAATCGGTTGTGACATCAGGTGATAAGCCATTATCTGATCCACATTCCTTGTCTTGGGTTTGAATCCCAGGTCGGCCAAAGTGATATTAGATTTTTCTATTCATTATCAACCCGCAGTTTGATATGGCGGTAGACTTGTATCTTGTATCACATCGTAGAACGGAACAAACAAAGAGAAGTCTGGGTATTATGATGGCACCTCTGCCTACATCTTCTGGGAGAAAGGCTGACTGTTGATTTATGTATGTTTTTCTATTCCTCTCATTACATTCTATTTCAATATCCATCGAAAAGTGGCCTGTAATAAATTACCCAGAGTGATAGGCCGCCGCCTCTTGTACTGTACTTATTATTGTGTTGTTTCTTATTTCTTTTTTTTTATAATTCGTGCAATAATAAATAAATGTGGCAGACTCCAGACAAAATTGGACAAGGTCGAGTACGGCCGAAACTTCTGTAGCTGTGGAACCAATATAGACCTGTATAAATAGATTACACAGCACTCGAATATGATGAGAATGAATGAAATTCGCAAAAACGCCCCTGGTAAATTATTTATTCCACGTAGAAAGTAAAGTGCTCTATTAATCATCACCTCCCACAATTAGATTCTTACTGTTAATGATGTAGCCAACCATTTATTATCCTCATTCAAAGTGGTTTTTGAAATCTGATCAAATATTATTATGAGTAATACGCTAACATTTTGCTGAATAAGCTAATGAATATTGCAACGCATAATATGATAATGATAAAAATATATTTTTTAATTTCAATTGTTTTTTGTCTATGTGTATCAATCATATTATTATTTGCTCAATTTTTTTGTTCATTTTGATAATATTTCACCGAGAATCATAATTTCAGTAAGTTGTTTTTATGGAGCTAAAGTTTTTTAATAATAGTTACAGTACGCTTCGCTTTGATAAATCTTACCAAACTTAATATATTTATTTTAATATAACCAATTTTGTAATACTATCATCACATACCTTTAGGGACTACGACTAACGCAAACAACTTATCATCGCTAAGTAATAAATTACAAAAAAATATTTTTGTACGACATTGTTTTAGATATTTTAATTACTGTAATCTTTTGATTACAGGTCGAGAATTGCCTACAGGGCAGAATGTTGTTTCCGTGGCACCTATTGAAGTCCCTGACGGTAAGCTCCTCATTACAATGTTAATGTTAAAAAAATAAAAATACTTATGTTGGTATTACCTTCACCGAAGTAAGGCGTGAGTTTACATCGAGTTATAATAATATTTGAAACAGTCGTCGTACCTGTAAAGTTTCACAAAAGGTAACGTTGCGCGTCTATTCTGTTTAAATATTCATTTAAATGCATGCACAGATTTATGTACATTGTTCATCTTTAATGCGCTTTTTATAAATTTTTACTTAAATTAACTACTCTGGACATATTATAGATTACTTACATTTTTTAAGCACAAATTTATATATTTATTTATCTGAAATAATCATTTGCATACACTCGTAAATGACGAGCATTTTTGGAATTTGCTAATGATAAATTCTTACTTAAACAATGTCGATATACCGCAATGAGTTATAGAATATAAATATTTTTTATTTGATACTAACACTGATTAAGCGCTTTCTGCGAAATTCAATGTATTGTTTTGTTTTCTATAAATATCTTTAAAGTTTTGTGTCCACTGACATTAAAATGGTCACAGCTTTGGAACCGTATTCTTTATCATTGTACACTTTATATATTATTTTACCGGTGAAAGAGCGATATCGCTACAAACCGCTATTTGTCGTTGGTGTCCCGAGAATAAATCACGCAGCCCTGCCGCTAGGGTTGCCGATCCCCGAACGCTTACCTGACATTCATTTCGAGCCCAAATCGTTTTTATGCTGTTACACAAAAAAATACATTATTACTCAGGCCTATGCGAATTTAGGTTAAATTTTGTTGATACTGATTTAATTTTCAGCTTAATTTCACTTCCGAATATTTCAATATCAATTTATTTCCGCAATGATTTAAATTCTACGCTCCACTTACAGCTTCGTTTGCGCGTGTTCCCATTACAAGTATACTGACTACGTAGTTACATAAAAAGCAAATGTACACAGGAAGAAGTAATAAACATAATTCAGCTAATTAGCGCGAAGTCGGCACTTACCGTAAGTTATGGTCGCGTACCGCGCAAGTTATTTGGCAACCCTGCCGGCGCGCCAGGGATAGCGTTTCATAGCAGACGCGACGGCACCGCCCGTCATGTTTGTGACTTCTCGGCCCGATCTAAAACTTCTATAACAAACATGTTTACAAATTGTGCAACACTAGCTGTTGTTCTCAGCGTGGTTCTTTCAGATAAATCTATTCATTTTTTTCACACGAGTATTTTTTTTAATCAAAATGTAGCGGAACTGTTGGTTCAAACTATTTACTAACGAGTGTACACTGTTAAATCGATACACAGTTTTTCAAGTGAGTGCATGGACATACAATGGATTTTCGGAACGATGCAATTTGGGCACCACTTCACTCATATTTTTCATTTACCTTGCCACGTATAGTTCAGATCTTATATTATTTTAACAGAGGTACAAACAACTTTTTTAATCAACTATTGTCTAATAGTTGAACTATTTACCTTCTTACTAAGAAAAATAACATAATATTCTGCAGCTCTGTCATCATCGGTTACAAATAGAACATCTATTCCGAAAAATTATGGATTTATGGATTGGAATGCATTTCGTCTCAGCAATTCTTCACTGGAAAAACGAAGACATTATCTCTTTTAATAAGTAAAAGGAATTGGGGACATCAATAATCCCGTGTATAACAGAGCGAACATGTCCAATACTAAGAGTATTAGGCGAATTGTTCCAATATATTTGGATTTATGGAATGCTTTCTTTCAGAGTCGATGTATCCGAGATTCGCAGAACCGATACCAAATGTCACGGTCACAGTGGGAAGGGACGCGCTGTTGGCGTGCGTCGTCGATAATCTAAGGGGATTTAAGGTACAAACAGACAAGAGCTTAAAATAGTTTCAAGACAAATATAATAGGAACATTTTATCGACCTACGTATGTACGTATAGTAACTACGTAAGGGTCAAGTATTTTTAAAATAAGTTCGATGTGTGTTTTGTTATTCAATGGTTGGTAAACAACATATATACTTCAAACATTTAGTTACTAATATTGCTTACTATAAACACTGTGGACTTTCGACGTTAAATCATAAATCGAAATTAATTAAGAATCTAAAAATAAATTTAAAAAATGTTAAATAACTTCATATTCTAAATTAAGCATGTAGAATGAATCAAATTTCTCTCTAGGTGGCATGGGTGCGCATGGACACACAGACTATACTGAGCATCCACCACAACATCATAACCCAGAACCCTCGCATCAGCCTGTCATACAACGACCACCGCTCGTGGTACCTGCACATCAAGAGCGTACAGGAAGTGGACCGCGGCTGGTACATGTGCCAGGTCAATACTGACCCCATGCGGTCCAGGAAGGGGTATCTACAAGTTGTCGGTAAGTACGTCGTGATTTTAAATGCAAATATTGTAAATTTCCTTCTTTTTTTTTATTGCTATGAATAGCGAGCATGCCGTTGGCCTGATGGTAAGCGATACGACCGCTCATTAACAGTAGTCAAACCAAAGAACACCTTGACTAACAAAGCAATGCTTGGCAAGCTACTACGCTCGCCATCCCGAGACATAACATGTCTCAGTATGTCCAGTAGTTACTTTGACTACAATGTCCGTGCAATTCGAAACACAACAGACCTACAGACCACCAGTAAATGCAAATATTGATTCCCTTAAAAACGTGTTTAAGTACATGAATACAAATTGAAAACACATTTTATATCAATTTTGCCATAAGGACCGTTTTATATGTGAATCTAAATAAAGGGAACATTTATTCGAAAGCAGCTATTTCTTAGAAAAAAAAATAATATTAGAGGAAAATATAAATTAAAATCTATTAAAACGGGAAATATTCCAATTTGCAACGGAAGGAAAAAATAATTGCCATACACTTATTTTCATTATATAAAACAAAACTAAAATGTTGAATCTCATTTCAAGTTATTGTTATTTTGGCACAGTACCAAAGTGAAAAGCATGGCTCCTATCTGTAAGCACTAATTACTCAAGGAACTGTCGCTGTACAATTTATAATACATTGAATGTACTCATTATTCTTATGTGAGTATTTTTGATTAATTACAAGGCCGATTAATCATACAGACGGATGGTAATTTAACCTGTGAATGCAATTTATAATATTTATATAAGTAGTCACGTAGTATTATTCATAAAAAGTAGTAGAACTACAAACCAATTTTTATATCATATGAAATTAAATTCATTGTAGCTAGAGTAACTACTATACATATTAAAACTTAACACTTGATGTCTCAGGATGGCGAATAAAGTGACACGCCAACCATTGCTTTGTATTTAATAGTGTTGTTTGGTTTTGCGACTCTATTGAAAACTCCGATATACTGCTCAAACACTTTATTTTCTAAGACACACTTATATTGTACATAGTATGATTATAATAATTAAAACTCACAATCACAACTGTATCTTCGAGAGTGATGTTTCGCCGGAGGCGTCTCCAATGAATATGATGCTGGAACTGCGCGCTCTCAACACAATGACTAAGTTATTACATACCTCCGGTAGTATTAAAATTATATAAATCAATAGACGAACTTTGTATCATAAGAACATATAAAACCTAAGAATTCAAGATTCACAACACTTTATATAATTTCCATTACTTCCAATATTAATTTTAGAATATGCAATATTTTATATAATTTTCAGTGTAATTTCCATTACCTAACACTGTGAGTAGTCGTTTCGCCTACCGTCAGGCGAATGACTTGCTAGTCTCGCCATTCATAGCAAAGTTTTTCTTTTATTAAAACGAAATGACAATTTCAAGTAAATACAGACAAAACTGAAATAAAACATTGTACGGGAAGACGGATGTTGACACTGGAACAATCAATCAGAACAGTTATTAATTTAATTGAGGTAACCTGACTATGGCGTAGTAATTTAAACATACTTTCTGTGTTTACTCAGTGCCGCCATCCATCATCGACAACATGACGTCAACGGATATGGTGGTGAGGGAGGGATCCGATGTGACCTTAGTGTGTCGGGCCTCGGGGTACCCGGAACCCTACTGTCATGTGGAGGAGAGAAGACGGACAAGACTTTAATTATAACGGCGAGTCAGGTCAGTTAATAGAGTTATAATAACATTCGTAGTTGATAAGATAACAAATTAGCACTCACTTACGCATGTTTCTGATAAAACAATATATATTCATCCATTGACCTCGGGTTTTACCGTCACATTATAACTGCTGATGTCAGACTGAAAAAAACACTTTACAATCAAAGAACTTAGTTAGGCAACAGTTTACAAAATGATATTTATCATCTGAACGAGCAATCTCTTCTAAAAGCTTAGTAATTAATGATGGTTGGTTTCAACCGAACTGCATTCGTAAATAAGACTCCGTCAGTTGAAACTTCAGCGTCACTCATAAAGGGGAGATAGTTTACAAACTAACATTTCGAATCCATGAAGCAACATCAAGTTTGTAATTTTGTAGTGCTTCAATTTCGTCTGATCAAAACTAATTTTGTTAGACGTAAAAACAAGACAAGCGCCGGTAAAATGCAAGATTTTAGAATATTTGCTTCTTCAGCGTAAGTATTAAGGTAATCTAAAAGGAGAATTCCATTTCCTTCCCTCGCAAGCTGCTTTTAATATTTTAATAAAAGTTACTATCGAATCACAACTTCAGTCAGACTATTGCGTAATATGAGCCGTACGATATTATATGTAGATTTGCGTTTAAAATATTACTGTATCTGCCTTACCACTGTGTGACACGTTAGTACGGAAAACTACTGAATGAAATTAAAATTCAACGCAAATCCTTACTTTCGTCGCAATACGCCATCAGGAAGTGAAGAAATAAAGTAAAAAAGCGAGCTGCGTGTTGAGGAAAAGACAGTGCGACCATAAAAAGGACACGGACAAATATAACACAGAACATGTGCCTTTTATTCTATTTAAATCGTTTCACGCGATCAAAATCGCGTGCAAATGCAGGCTTAAATAAAACAAAACCCAATTATTTGCATGCCATTTTTTGGCATAATCTCGTGTGTATTTCCGTGCGGATGTGCACACAAAACGTGATGTTTATTTTGTTGACAGTGAGCGTAGTAGATGGCGAGACTTTGACAATAACAAAGGTGTCTCGATTACACATGGGAGCGTACCTGTGCATAGCGTCTAATGGAGTGCCACCATCGATTAGTAAGCGGATCATGCTCATGGTACAATGTGAGTATTCCAGCGATAACATTTATCGTTAACTGCGACGTTGAATACGATAGCTTTATCCTACGTCGCTTTTGTGTAGATAATAATTTTAATATTCATTTTTTAAATTGTTTATGTTATTTTTATACAATTAAACTTTAATAGTCAGACCGCAGTAAGTCAGGGTGGTGGGCTGTATGGCCCTCCCAATCGTACTTTCGATAGTGGAGGACGCTCGTGCCCAGCAGTGGGACGTGTGTGGGCTGATGCAGCAAGCTTTAATTTAGCTAAAACTGCTTATATGTTGCTCACATATTATCACCACATATATGTTTTCTAATAATATTCGTCTATACAAAATACATCTACCAAAGTAGTATTTTTGCAGGTAGCTCCATAAAGATAATAGCTTTTATCTACCGGGTATCTCAAGACTGCTACCGAAAACGAAGCCGGGTGGTAGTTTTAGTGGCTACAAACACAATGCAATTAAAAATTTCGCATAGAAACGCGACAATTATTTTTTATGATTTTTTAAATATCGTCATTTTTGGGTGGTAAATCCATAGTTTTTGCTAAAATAATAATTTAAACTCTTTTATACCTTAGAGTATTTATAAATAAAAGGGCATACACTATTATTTTAGGAAAAAATGTATTTACCACCCAAATATGGCCATAGGAAAAAAATTAAAAAAAATTGTCGCTTTTTTTGCAACTTTTTCTGTTGCATTATGTCTGAAGTCGCTTAAACTACCACCCGGCTTCGTTTTCGGTAGCAGTCTTGATATACCCTGTATATTGATTTCAATCAATTGTATCGAAACCTATTATTATAATATTCAAGTAAGTAAAGTAAACAACTAATTGCTAGTTCGTGGTTGTGTGGAGGTCGGAAACTGAAATTACAGAATAATGATTGAAGTTTATTATTTATTAATGCCTCCAAGCTTAATTGTTACCTCGTCTCGATATTATATCGCTGCATCTATTACTTTTAGTTACTGTGTATTTAATGTGAGGTTTGATTATATATTGAGAGATATTGAATAGATATTTTGGGATATAGAATTGTATTGCAAGTAATAGCTTTCGATGCTTTTCGTCCGTTCGAAAGGGACAAAACATTCGATACCGAAAATAAGTTTTAAAACTGACTATGAATAACTTTCACCCAAGCATGAAAAAATAAACTTGAAAAGTTCATACTTTCTGAGAAACTCGTTCAAATATTCAAAAAATTTACGAAACTCCTGAAACAATCAAAATATATTAATATATTATCTAAAAACCTTTGTAATTCTCTAAAATTATCATCATATTTAAATGTCTCCCTAGACCACCAATGTCCCTACTTTTAAGACGTCATAAAAATATTAACATTTATTAATCAATCTATTTTTTTATTATCTTTATCTTAACTTAAACTAAATACAATTTGTCATTATTGGAGCACTCCTTTTAAGTGTATTGTTATACTGTGTTAGGAGGCTCCGCTCTTCCAAAAGTAGTTTAAGTATAGGTACAAATTTAAGCCAATATAAAAAGGAAATTATTAAAAAATTAAGAATATCAATAAACAAACTTAGATTCTATAATTAAAGTTATCTGTGTATGTGTGTGCATGCGTGTATGTGTGTGTGCGTGTGTGTGTGTGTATCTGTGAAAAATATATCCATGAATGGATGGATGAATGCAAATCGATGTATTAAGTCACTACTTCTGTGAGGGATTCTATTTCATCATAATATGTTTTATTTTTTAGCCATTTCACTAAGGTATTTTTGCAGTCATATTTATTCATATAGTAAAATTGTAGAGGTTTGTTTAATTTATTGTATAGGTAGGAAGACCGTTTCTCATATTGTTTACTAGTAAATGAAGTTTTAATAGTAGGAGAATGAGTGACTACATCTTTTTTTTAAATTAACCATTCTATAAAGGATTCCATTTTTCCGCACCAGAGCTAATCGGATAAATTGACAAATTTTCCGAGCGTACAGTACGCATAGTCGCTATCTGTATTTTATTAGCGACATAATCCTGCGTCCGGCGGCAACTATACTATCGATTCCATCGCACTGTATGAATGATGGATGCGTCGGATACTTGCAGGCTGTGATGCAATGGCAGACAAATTTGGCAATTGTTTTTTATAACGCTCGTCCGCAAATTGAGGGAATATTTTACATAAAATAAGTATCTATAAACCCTGTTTAATACTAGGTTCTTGTTATCAAATTAAACAAGGATTGAATTGAAAAAACAATACTAATGGCAAAGCTCAAAAATAAAGGAACTTCAGATGAATAGCAATATTTAGTAATTTTTTTAAATAAAGTATTTAAACAAACCGTTGATTATAATTGTAATTATTTAAGAAAAATATTGACGTTTACCTCTCTACAGTATTACATGATTTTGGTTGCCTGGAATGATCGATCATAGCGATAAGACCGCAATTGTTCACTTATTTGTAAGATTTCTGTGTTTAATTATTTCTGTTATTCAATAAATAGTTATGTATCTGTATATGTACAGTTCCGCCAATGCTGTCTATTCCGAATCAATTGGAAGGAGCTTACATTGGTCAGGACGTGACCTTGGAGTGTCACACAGAAGCATATCCCTCCTCAATCAACTACTGGACCACTGAACAAGGGGACATGATCATTTCCGGTGAGACTTACTTTCTGTTGAAAACTGTACCACAACTTATTATACTACCCTAATAGTTTTTTTTTTAATGGCGAGTCGCGCTTGCCATTCGTCTGATAGGAAGCGACCGCTCAACTACAGCTTCAATTGCAAATAATGCTTGGCATTCCACTACGCTCGACATCCTAAGACGTAAGATGCTCAAGTCTCAATATGTCCAGTAGTTACTCTGGCTATAATGTCCTTCAATCCGGAATACAATGCACTTACACTGCCGTGACTTCAATGCTCCTGATGATAAGTATAAGTATTATGTCAGCTGTTCGGTACGAGATTGTACCAGGACTGAATTCTATATACGACACGGTTGCGTCGGTCGATATGAAGAATTTTCCACCATCTTGAACGGTGGTCAGGTACGTATGCATTTAAATCACAGGCAAACAGTTGACTTCTAATCCATCTAGCAACGATTTGTATGAAATCTAAGCATAGCAATTGTAAAAGTAAAAATAAAAGCTCGTATTTCGTCAGTCATATATTTTTCCTACAAAAGTGCGTTGTTCGTGATAAGTACCAATGATTACCTGATAACGGTGGTAAAATACAAAACTTATTTAAAAGTTATTTAATATCTAGAATGATGAATCTGTGGGATAGGTGAGTGTGGTTGTGTATTCACTGTCCTTATTGATGTATCGTGTTCATAAAGTCATATTAAATCAAACAGCAATAGCAGCTAAACAAAGCCATGAAATGCAACTATGCAATTATCTATACGCGTGTCGCTACAAATCTTTCGATATAAACAATATATAGTTTGTCGATTAAATCATTACATGGGAGAACAATAAAAAGTTTTAAAAACCCTCTTGGCAACACCATCAAAAGTGTGTAGTGCCACTGACAAATCTTAATAATCGATCTAAAAATTACTTATTTCTAATAATTGGAAATCATGCCACAACCCAAGATGATGATGAGAACTCGATGACGAAGTTTATGTGATTTTAGGATAAATTAATGTAAAAGAAATCAACATCAAATACCACCATATTTATTAGGTATCATAATCAAAATCACTATCTCAATATTCAACACCTGACATGTATGATGTGCTTATATTAGATTCTTCACTACTGCCGCTACTGCTGTTTCCGACATTTATTATAAATCGAGGCAAGTTCTGTGATACGATTTTTTCTATATATTGGCTTTCAATATTAACGATATGATCACATTCTTTTTTCCAATCATCAGCCGTAACGGATGAGAACTCCTCTTCGATTAATCGTGGAAGGTGCTTCTTTTCATTATTAACATTTTTCATTGCAATCTTTCATTTGGGTAAACTCCATATCAGCTCTATCGGATTAAGATAGCAATGATATGGTGGAGTTCTTAATTCTTCATGGCCTTTCTCTTTAGCCATCACGTCAATTTCATATTCCAGTCGAAGTTTGTTTTGTTTTACTAACAATAATAATTCCGATTTCGTGAAATGGGTTGGAAAACAGATATTATTGGGCGAAAGCCACTTCTGTATTTCATGTTTTCTGTTACTTTGATTAGGGGCTTTATTAATTTGACTGCAGTGGTAACGGGCACTATCCATGATAATAACTTTGCCTGAAGTCCGCCATACGCCTTGATTCACCTGTCCTTCCTTTTTAATCTTGCTTATGACTACACGAGACAGACCTAAAAATATATTGTTATTAAATATACAGTAATTTAAAAATATAAAAAAATTGTAAGTATCAAAATCTGTTTAGTTGAACAACAAACCAGTCATGGCGGCGACACGTTCTTGCACTTTGTTTAGTCGATAGTTAAATGCCCTGAGGCCTTCTCCTGCTCACAATATAACAACAATCTATGAACGAGTTTACGTTCTCCACTTTTAATAGTTTTTGGCGTTGTTAAATCAATTCAGGACCGCAAAATTCGAAAATATTCACGTCGCGGAAGCGTAACTGACAGCTTAAGTACCACGAATGAGTGTGTTGCCAGCAACCGTTCTTTAAAAATTACTACAAAATGCCATGTAAACACATTTATTCGACAATCTATAGACATGAACAAAGCAATAGACAACGCCCAAACTGTCATATTTAACTCTCAATACAGAATGTCGAATACAAACACATTTATCATATTCGCATAAATAACATGTGTTCCCGTCAAGTAAGGCATTGTTCGATTGTATCATTGATTTATGACTTCATAATGAAAATAGTTTCTCTTGAACGCGAACAAACAAATATAGTCGAATACGTTTCAAATATTCTTACCCACTGATGCGAGAATAAAGAATGGCCGAGTAATGAAATACCTTCCACTACATCTGAAAACGCTGATAAATAAGGCAAAAGTCGACTTTGACTTGTAAAATATTTGCTAAAGCGTCTCATATAAAGAATTCTGTGTAGCTTGAATTCCATACATATTCTATTATTATTGTGACTGTACTTTTATTTTATCGTAATGAAAGGTACGGGTGTTATATTTAAGTAGAATTGGAAATTGTAGGTGGAAAGTATGAAGCGTTCCCGATGGATAGCGGTTACAACAAATTCATGATGCTGAAGATACGGAACATTACCAAAGATGATTTTGGCTTCTACAAGTGCATTGCGAAGAACTCTCTCGGAGAGACCGACGGCATCATTAAACTTGATGGTAATATTTTTTGATATTAGAAATTCTAATCAAAGGTGCTTTCATTAAGAACCTTTAAAAACACGCTTTCATCGGCGAACCTTAATTTCTGCCGATAAAAAAATTTACGTAAAATATAAAGATCTTTGAATAAAACATAACTAATGATAGGTAGTGCGTGGTGGCCTGTTGGTAAGCGGACTAGACGCGGCTGTCAACATGTTCACGGTGGTCGCGGGTTCGAATCCCAGGGCACACCTCTGACTTTTCGGAGTCATGTGTGTATTGATAGTCAATCACCACGCACTAAAACGGTGAAGGAAAACATCGTGAGGAAACCTGCATACCATAGCGATTTATAAGAATTTCTATGGTATGTAAGTCCGCCAACCCGCACTAAGGCCAGCGTGGTGGACTATATGGCCTAACCACTCTCAATCGTACTCTCGATTGTAGAGTAGGCCCGTGCCCTGCAGTGGGACGTATATAGGCTCATACAGATACAGAATGATAGGTAAAAACTGTAAGCTTGTGTTTTAGGATTCTTTTAATTTCGCGTATAATTATGTGGATTGAAAACGTTTGTTTTTACAGAAATACCAGCCCCACCTTCAGCCTTCACAACGACCCAGAAAAGTGTTCTCGACAATCAGACAATTAGGAAAAAAGGTAACATTTCTACCGCGGTGGCAATACATTCAAAAGTAATTCGATGTACTTACAACAGTTTTCATTACAGGTCAAGCACAAATAGCAAATAGTAATGAAGCAATCAGTTCGAATTTCCAAGGCGAAGCGTATGGTGAGCAAATAAGGGAATTTGGTAATATATACTCCATTTTTATTAGCTTGTCAAATAGTCTACATTTGCCCTCATAATGAGTTAAGTCCGTAAAGTCGCAAGTCGCGTATTGTGATTATGATATTCAACTTACTTACCGATGACTTGCAAGCTTGAAAATCATCTATTATATTTTCTAGGCGAAAAATGATCCAATTGAAAACATTTACCATAGACATAGTGGGTATAAGTTCTATCTTTTATGTTTTACATTCTTATTCGTATGATGAAATATTTCTATAAATCATTTAAATAAATGAATAACATACATAGTCCTAACCCCACACTAAGATCGAGCCTTGTGTCGCGGGTATCAGGAACAACAAGAAACTTTTCGGTCTCACAAACACCCAGACACGGAAGAAATATTTGTGGGCCGCAACCAACATTTCTCTCGATGCGGGGATCGAACCCGCGGCCTCTTGTTTCACAGGCGGCGTCTAATCGAATGCACCAATGAGGCTGTCAAATAATAAAAAAACAGTGGTAGGTGATGAGGATACAAAGAAATGATTAATTTTATCGTTATATTTAGTAAGTCCATTTCGCACAAAAACTTTGTTGACGCCGCACAGCTTATTCTTAAGTTTTGTGTGTTTTTCAGTCGCCGAGTTATGAAGGCTTCGGCAAGTTCGAGTGGAATGCGACTTCCAAACTCAGCAAAATTCAATGTTATATCCTAATAAATAGCGAACAAACTTGAATATTTACATTTATTTAATATCTTGTTTACAGATTTTGATGACGAAGACAACTCCGCGAGTGCTGTGACGTTAGACAGGCGGATATTTTTAATATTATTAAGTTACGTTGTACAATACTCCATATCTTGCTTTCTTCATGATTTAAAGTGAAAACTTTTTTATAGTTTTACCAATGTTTTAAATTATACATTTAATACTTGTTATTTTAACTGAGCTGAGTAGACAATAACATTTCGCGAAACCGTTTACAATCAACGGTGAATACATATTTGTAATATTGATAAACTTGTTATACATATTTTTAATAATAACTACGTTTCGAATCGGCCTGTATCGGTATCGAAGTATCAAAAGGTTTAATTTTAAGAAAGTTTGCTTATAATTTCAATGTATTTGGTTTTGTTTAATTTTGATAAAATATTTGTACACAATTTTTGTACTACATCGATTTTATATAAAAAACGCCTATTTAGAAACTTCTAGATGTTACTATAGTCTGTCCAACTTATAAGTAGGTCGTATCTTATTTGTAACGAAAAATTTAGAAATTCCTAATGAATTATTACTACGTAAAAAACGTGCTTTTGTAGATTAACCACGATGAAATTTACCGTTTTTATTTATTTGTAATGCTTATGTGGAGTTGACGTTTTGTAAATATTGATTTAATTGTTATTAAGCTTATTTGCCATCGTGTATGTTATAGTAATAAATTTGTATCTTTAAACAAATAAAATTGTTTATTTTAGTTTTTACAACTCATAAAAACCAAAAGCTGCCAAATCAATGTGTACATTACAGAAATAAACGAAGCTTATAACAGAATACAAATGTAACTTTTTATTTATACATATTATCCCTATATTATCCTTATACATTTTATACTCCTTTGAGAGAAGAAAACATTTTCTTTCTATATTCTCCTACAACTATGAAAACGATGCCATGTTCATTGACAGAATAAACTGAATACATATTAAAGAAAAATAAAATAATGTTATAGTCTATCTTCTTTGTTTTCTGTCCTCCCTCATTCCAAAAATACATTACTAAAGCGTTTTGATAAATAACACGCGGAACTTCGAAATTATTGCGGAGACGTCTTAGAAATCCAGTTTACAGCAAGAGGTAATACCGAGTAATAAAAAAAAACTACAACAGTAAAATATCTTAATTATTTGGCATCAGCAAATCTTACCGCTAACATTTTCTAAGATGACCTGCCAAGAATTTATGAAAGGTATCAGTGGAATAAACAAACAGTACAATGATGTAAACACAGGTATCATAATCATAGCTTTTTAAAATAAATTACACTTAATTGAATAATATTTGCCTCCTGTCCACATTAAATAATCAACCCCGAATAATTATGTATGTTTTAATCTAAAGAAAAACCATTATAGTTTATGTTGATGACTGGAGCCAGCGGGAAATTGCTAATGGTACTTTACAGCTTAAGCTAAGAATCAGTACGAGCGATTCTTTGCGAATATTTCAGTAAATATAAACCCATACTTGTTAATCTGTTTTGTAATTTATTTGTTTGTGTGGTATTAAGTTATTATTTAAATATCTTTATCTACATTAATTGATTTAAAAAATCTATTTATCTACATTGGGCAGAGTTAAAATAAACAGGACATAACTTGCGGACAACCATATTGAGAGAAATAATGTACAAAAATCACTTAACACATCGTCTTATATACTAAATTGGTAACCAAAGCTAGTTGACAGTAACCAATATGTTTCTTCTAATTATTCTATTTACAAATGAGTTCGTTAGTACAATATAAATGCCCTTGTCTCATATTGATGTGTAGCTGGCGCATAGCGATAAGTAGCAAAAATATAAACGTATAAATATAACAATCTCGGTGCAGTGCCCTTTTCTGTTCATGAAGAATCGATATCTCACTTAGTAATTTAGTGCACTCGACTTTAATGCTGGTTGGTTTCCAATCGCGATAGGCGCCTTTCCGTGAAAGTTCCCGACCAACACACAAATATTTTACGAGGCTAGAACACTATGGAACATTTACCTGACACAATGCAGGCCCTACACCTTATAAAAATGTGCATATATTGTAATAAGCAATACTAGAACTTGATATAACAATTTGAAAGCACGTTTACCAGGCGTAACCTTGACTCTTTTAAATCGGTTAAAATGTAGTGCAAATACTATGTTTTGTAAAGAGATAAAAACAAGGTATTAAAATCCAAAGGCTTCATTATCTCAATTTACAAGTGCTATAATTGCTGTTTTTTTTGTTTAAATGACCATTACGCGTAGGTAGTGAATTTGGTAAATTTATTTCAAAATCGATTAACCAACTGTCTACAAAATTATTGAACAAGTGCTATCGCAACATGCGGAAATAAGGCATATTGACAGGTTTCCCACCGAATGTACTAAAATGTTTGTTATCCAACAGCAGGTTATGTGACTTTTCATAGTATAAGAGTTAATACTACTGTTTTCCTTATGTAATACCGTAAGGGATGTTACGGATATTTAAATGTAAATGAAATGAAAATATTTATTGAACCCATAAAATGCATATGTATGTATCAGCCCATATACGTCCCACTGCAGGGCACGGGCCTACTCTACAATCGAGAATGCGATTGAGAGTGGTTAGGCCATATAATCCACCACGCTGGCCTAGTGCGGGTTGGCGGACTTACATACCATAGAAATTCTTATAAATCGCTATGGTATTCAGGTTTCTTCACGATGACTCATGACTCCGAAAAGTCAGAGGTGTACCCTGGGATTCGAATCCGTGACCACCGTGAACATGTGCTTCCAACAGGTCATTGTGGAGATTCTTGGGGGAGGCCTATGTTCAGCAGTGGTGTTACTGTGGCTGATATGATGATTATGATGATGACGACCCGGATTACAAGGCTGTTTACGCTAGAGAAGAACGGGCAAGAAACTTTAGCTTTGCTATTTTCAAAACAAGTTTACAGCACACTGATTATACAGTAGTCGTAGCTTGTTTAAATCAGAGCAGTTCATTTATTAATTTATGATAATAATTGATTGGATAATATTGGTTAAATGATCTAGCAAAGTTGAGTTACACACTAAACACTATTCTGTCAAAGCAATAAATACAAAAGTTTCAGAGTAATCAAAAATTATTAAAAGTTATTCAAATATATAATTATAGGTCTACCAGAATCTCATGGCATTTTGGGAAATTAGAGTTGTCGCATCGCAACACTGGGGTAATTGGATGAACATATTTTGATACTTTCAATAATTGTAATTAAATATTATTTAAAATTAACATGATTTTTTAGTAAAACTTGTAAATAAAGTACATAATGTTTTAAGTATAAATATATAGGTTATTTAAACAATTAAATTACTTCAAAATTGTACTTACAGATTAATAGCAGTTCACGTACGTACGTACGTGCCTTACGAGTATTTATAATTTAGAGGAACCGCTGGTACTTCCAAAACGTAGATAAAAATGGTGATACCGAGCCACTAGTTTCGTTTTAATTCTCTCTTCTTATTAGTTCTCACTTAATGCATGTTGCATGTACCCTCGGCCTACCGGCCGATCGTGTTGCTCGACGAGGTGTGCAAGCTCTTCGAGCGTGTAGTCCACGCGCGCCTCGTCGAGCATTTGGAGGGAATGGGCCCGGATCTGGCGGACTGCCAGTTCGGGTTCCGGCGGGGCCGGTCGACGGTCCACGCGATTCTGCGGGTGAAGGCACAAGCGGAGCGTGCGGTGTCCCGGGGTAGAGTCGTGGTGACGGTGTCTCTCGACATCGCCAACGCGTTCAACACCATGCCCTGGGCCTGCATCGAAGAAGCACTGCGGTACCACGAGGTGCCGCCCTACCTTCGGCGTTTGGTGCACTCGTACCTTTCTGACAGGTACGTTGTGTATCCGGGCGCCGACGAGTGGCACCGTAGGGAAGTGTCGTGCGGTGTTCCACAGGGCTCGGTTCTTGGGCCGCTCCTGTGGAACATCGGCTACGACTGGGTGTTGCGTGGTACCAACCTTCGGGGCGTCGCTGTCGTCTGCTATGCAGATGACACGTTGGCGACAGCGACGGCCAGGACGTTCCAGAGGTCCGCCCTGCTCGCCTCGTTCGGTACTGGACTGGTGGTGGGCAGGATTCGGCGACTGGGCCTCACGGTGGCCCTCAACAAGACCGAGGCCGTGTGTTTCCACGGTCCTCGGTGTGGGCCTCCGCCTGGGGCCCACATCACAGTGGAGAGCGTGCGGATTCCCGTCGGCTCGAGGATGAAATACCTCGGTCTCGTCCTCGACAGTCGATGGGATTTCCGCGCGCATTTTGCGGAGTTGTCGCCGAAGCTGGTGAGGGCGGCGGGCGCACTGGGGCGCCTGCTGCCCAACACTGATGGTCCTGGCATCCCTTGCCGAAACCTGTATGCTGGAGTCGTGCGGTCCATGGCCCTCTACGGGTGTCCCGTTTGGGCCGAGTCCCTGGGCGATCGTTGCGTCCGCCTGCTGCATCGTCCGCAGCGCATGGTGGCGCAGCGGATAATCAGGGGCTACCGCACGGTCTCACACGAAGCGGCCTGCGTATTGGCGGGAACTCTGCCCTGAGTGCTGGACGCCAAGACCCTCTCGTCGGCTTTCTTCCGGCGAGAGGAGGCGTCCGGGCGTGGGCAGAGGTTGGTCCCCCGAGAGGTCGAGGCCATGTTGGCCTCCCTCCGCAGGTCCGCTGTGGAGGAGTGGCGTTCCAGGCTGGAGAACCCTAGTGCTGGTACGAGGACCGTCGCGGCAGTGCGACCTGTCCTCGAACAGTGGCTGGACAGGCGCCACGGTGCGCCGACATACCGGCTGACGCAGGTGCTCACCGGGCACGGCTGCTTCGGTGCGTACCTGTGTCGCATAGCCGGATCGGAGGAAGTCCGCCGTGTGCCACCACTGTGGCAACTGCCGTGAGGACACGGCCCAGCACACGCTGGAGGAGTGCCCAGCCTGGGACGAGGAGCGCAGTGCTCTCGTCGCGGTCGTGGGAAGTGACCTTTCGCTGCCGGCCGTGGTCGCCGCCATGGTCGGCAGCCGGAGTTCGTGGCGAGCCATGCTCTCCTTCTGCGAACGTGTCATGTCGCAGAAGGAGAGCGCTGAGCGGGATCGGGAGCGAACCGATCCCGCTCGTCGCCACAGGAGACGTAGGAGGCGCCGGGACAACAACTAACCCGGCGCCGCAGAGGCCACGCGGGGCCGCCGTCCCTACCTTGGCGGCCCCCGAGACGTGACGCTATAAGCGTCTCATGCCGCGTCGCTAAGCGGCGGTGCACAAAGAGGCGGTCCTGGCGCGTCCGCTCAACGGTAACCCGGGGCCGTCTCTGTAGTGCACCGATAGTGGCCGACGCGGGGTTTTTAGTCGGTATTTCGGCGCGTATTGTGGTAGGGACCCGACCCAGCGGCCGCCCGTCCACATCCACGGGCGGCACAACATCTCGCTGGGCTCGGAAGGCGCCGGTGAGTCCGACACACCCTCGCCCCTTCGGGGGTGGGATGGTCCGTAAAGGGATTTTCACCGCGAGAGAAAAAAAAAAAATTTGCATGTACGGTGCAATAGCAACGTACAGTTCCTCGAGTCAGCATTTTGTTGTTTCCATGCGATTTATGTATTCATAAGTTAGTATGTGTCCGTTGACGCTGTGCCATCGACGCGTATACTCATTACCATGAATCATTAAAATCATATTAGCATTTAATAACGTTAGCAATAAACCACTATCATTTACAATCAAATACTTATCAATAATAACTTATAAATTGTAAAACCGTACTAATTTAATGGTCCTTCGAGCAGTGCATTGAGCACGGGACTACAGGAAATCGTTTATGTCTTTTCGGAAAGACTCCGCGAGTGATTAAATGACGATTTTTGGACAGTGGTTCTATCAGAACTAGTGAAAATTGGACAACAGTACATTAGTGAATTTTGTTTCTCGTATTTGGGAGCAGAACAGTAAGCAGCACACTAAGGTCAGATCTTTCCATTATTTTTTCTGATGGTAATTTGTTGTCTTCGTGATGGAAGATTTAATAAAAACACAGCAACAGATTTATGAGGCAATAGAAGTGCTATACCCAGGGGTGTAAGTGGTCCACCAACACCGAAGGACCAAAGCCAACCTCACCTGCTCGCGGTGCACTCTGCTGACCTTACGAACGAGGCAATGGCGAACCTTTGGTTCCCAATTTATGGGTTGTGGGGGTCAGACGGCGGGTCAGCCCATGTAATACCAAAAGCTCCGTCATATCAAATGGCATGGAAAAAGGGAACAGTGTTAGTACGGCTAGGGCGTCGCTGCAAAACGACGCACAGGCCCATCGCCCTAAGCCTGTGACAAGTGGGCAAGGGCTACCGCACACGGTACGGGCTTGGCCAAAGACGCGAGTACCAACCAAGCTCCGTTTCGCCACATGGAACATTGGCTCTCTCACCGGTAAATGCCGAGAGCTTGCAGATGTTCTCGAGAGACGTCGGGTGCAAGTCGCGTTTCTTCAAGAGACACGATGGAAGGGTGGCAAGTCTCGGGATATCGGGCAAGGTTACAAACTGATTTACAGTGGATCTCCCACTGGCCGAAACGGGGTTGCCGTAGTGTTGTCTTCGAGCGTTCGGGAGAGTATTCTTGAAGTCGACAGACGGAGTGACCGGCTTATGCAGGTTAAAGTAATGATTGAGGGGGTTGTTACCAACTTGATCAGTGCTTACGCCCCGCAAGCGGGTTGTTCGGTGTCGGGGAAAGAAGTTTTCTGGACCCTTGTTGATGATACTATGCGTAATCTGCCCCAATCCGAGAGCATTGTGGTGGGTGGGGACCTGAATGGGCATGTAGGTGAGGACCGTCGGGAGAATGAGCGTGTTCATGGCGGCTATGGTTTTGGCGCACGTAACGCAGAGGGGGACTCTGTTCTCAGAGCCTGCCTTGTGGCAGACCTGGCCGTTGTGAATACGTTCTTCCAAAAGAAACCCGAACATCTCATCACATACAAAAGTGGTCCCCACTCAACACAAATTGACTACAAGCTCATAAGGAGATGCCACATCAGCAAAGTGACCAACTGCAAGGTTATCCCGGGAGAATGTCTCACGACACAGCATCGTCTCCTTGTTATGGATGTGAAGGTAACACCGAAACCCAAAGTGACCGAGTATCGAGCACCAAGGATAAAGTGGTGATTGCTGGATGGACATGCTGTGCATGGTTTCCGCGAAGCTTTGATCCCCTTATTAGAAAATAGTACGGGGATCGAAGATGTGGGGGAACTGTGGGGCGGCATTCAGTCAGCAATCACCACCCTTGCGAAGTCGAAGCTCGGAACAACTAAGGGCGGTCGCACCCTTAACAGGGAGACTTGGTTGTGGAGTGGGATAGTCCGGGAGGCAATTCTCAGGAAGAAGACACTCTTCAAAAAGTGGCAAGCGACTAACTCTCCTGAAGACCGCGCTGCGTACAACCTCGCCAAATGCGCTGCAAAGCGAGCTGTGGCTAAGGCCCGACACAAGTCTTTGACTCCTCTGTATGAGAAGTTGGAGACTGTGGAAGGTCAAAAGCTCATCTATCGGCTCGCAAAGACTCGGGAAAAGGCGACACTCGACATTACCAAATGCCCATGTGTCAAGGATTCCCGAGGCGCCTTGGTATGTGAGGCTAGCGCGGTGAAGGAGAGGTGGCGCTCTTACTTCCACGGTTTATTTAACACCTTCCCTATGGGAGTGTCCTACCCTGAATTGCCCCCGAACCAAGGTCTTGTTGCACCTGTTGCACCTGAAGAAGTTCTCTGTAGTCTTCGTCGCATGAAGAACCGGAAAGCGGTAGGGCCTGACCATATTCCGATAGAGGCGTGGAAGTCGTTGGAACTTCTTGCTGCATTATTTAACCGCATCCTGAATACCAAAACATGCCTGACTCATGGCGGTTGAGTGTGATAAATCCCGTGTAGAAGGGTAAAGGCTGTGTTCAGGAATGCGATAATTATAGTGGCATTAAAGTCATGAGTCATACCATGAAGCTCTTCGAACGCGTCATCGAGTCCAGGCTCCGCCAAAAGTGTACTGTCTCTGAGTGTCAATACGGCTTCCGTCCTGGCAGTAGTACTACCGACCCGATATTTGCACTCGGGATGCTCGGCGAGGCATACAGGGCGAAGAAGACGCCATTGCACATGGCTTTTTTGGACCTGCAGAAGGCCTTCGACTGCGTGCCGCGACAGGAAATCTGGTGGGCGATGAGGGTGACAAGGATACCGGAAGCCTATGTGGACATTATCAGAGACATGTATCTCCGATCCGAGTCCTTCGTTCGGACCGCCGTTGGCGATGCGAATCCTTTCCTGATTGATGTCGGTGTGCACCAAGGCTCGGCGCTGAGTCCATTCCTCTTCAGTGTTGTGCTCGACGCCATTACGTCTCACATCCAGGACCCTGCGCCCTGGTTGTTGATGTATTCCGATGACATTGCACTGGTGGAGGAGGACCGGCGACTTTTGGAGTGCAAGGTCAACCGGTGTAAGGAGACGCTCGAGAGCGGTGGTCTGAACTTAAATGTGGCGAAGACCGAGTACATGGCTTGCGGGAGTACGGACCCCCAAAGCATCAGTGATAGGGAACGAACTTGCCGTGAAGACGGACAAGTTCAAATACCTTGTGTCCGTACTGCATGAGTCCGGTGACATCGATCTTGACGTCAAAGCCCGTATAAGCGCTGCTTGGGCTAAGTGGAGGGAGGTCTCGGGCATACTCTGCGACCGCAGGATGCCGATGAGGCTCAAGGGTCTCATCTATAAAAGCATCGTGCGGCCGGTGCTCCTGTATGGTTCTGAGACGTGGCCTGCCCTCAAGCGGCACGTCCAGGAAGGTCCACGTCGCGGAGATGGAGATTCTGCGGTGGATGTGCAACGTTACGCGTTTGGACAAAATCCGTAACGAGCACATCCGTGGCAGTCCTGGTGTCCACGATGTGGCTGATAAACTCCAGGAATCCCGCTTGAGATGGTATGGTCACGTCCTAAGGAAACCGCAGGAGTACGTCGGTAATGTGGGCCTGAGCCTCAATATTCCTGGACCTCGACCGCGGGGTAGACCCAAGAAGCGCTGGCTCGATGTCGTCAAGGAAGATATGAGGGTCAATGGCCTTACTATTGAGGATGCCGAAGATCGGGCGAAATGGAGGAGAATTTGCCGGAAGGCGGACCCTGGCACCGGCCGGGATAACGCCAGGTAGAAGAAGAAGAAGAAGTGCTATACCGGAACTTCAAAAAAGATGGTGGTGAACGCAAACACCCGATTTGATCAAGAGGAAACTAGGAACTCTTGATCAATACTGGCAAGAATTTCACTCCAATCACCTGCAAATATTGGAGGGTGGTGATCCTAACGATCCCTATTTTAGTAATAATCAGTACGAACAGACGAAGATTTCTTACAATAACACTCGTAAACTTTTACTCTCGTATTCTACGGAAGCAAAATTAACTAGTGAGCAGCGGCCAGTGAACTCCACCCTGAAACCTTCGACTCTAATGACGAACCCTACAGCATCTAAGCCCGAATATATAAAGATATCTCTCGGCTCGAATAGCAAATTCGACGAAATGGTCCGTAAGCAGAATAGCAATTTTAAAGCTTTCGCTCGCACAATCTCAAATATTGACATTGTAATTTTCACTAAAAAATGGGAATACCAAGATGCATTAAAATCTGTTGAAAGTAGATGGTCGACTATTGATTCTCTTCATTGGGAAATTGATAGCCCCGCCCCATCAATGGTGAAAATGAAGATAATGAGACGGAATTTAGTAAACATGAAAAGCAGTACAACGTAATCAAGAGGAAAATTTCTTTCTTTCTTTCTTTCTAACTACCATCAGTGGGTGTCTTTTCAAGATCTTTTCTTGGAAACCATACACCACAATGCAACATTAACTAACACGCAGAAGTTACATTATTTAAAAAGCAAGGTCATAGGTGAAGCTGAGAAGTTGATTCAGCACCTGCATATCACATCGGAAAATTACAAGGACTGTTGGGATATTTTGAACAATAGGTATAATAATAAAAAAACGTATATTTTCATCTCATGTAAATTTACTTTTAAACTTGCCAATTATGCAAAATCAAAAAGCAAATCATTTAAAGAAAATACATGACACCACAAACGAAGTCTTATATGCTGTCAAAAATCTTGGTGTTGACATATCTGGATGGGATTCCTTGCTGACTCATATTCTTTCACAAAAGTTGGACGCGGAATTGAACCATGAATATAATCAATCACTGAAAAATCCTAAAGAAGTTCCTAATTTCAGTGACTTTTTGACATTTTTGGAGAAAAAAATTACACCATTGGAAGCATCGACTAATTCAAAACGCAAGTCCGATAATACGAAATCATCTCAACAAAATAATGAATGCTTTTATAAGAAAAATCAATATCATCCGCAAAAGTTCTCAGGATCGAATCCAAGCAAAGCTTTTCATTCCAGCTTTATAAAATGTCCTTTCTGCGAGAACAATCATGCGTTCAAATGTAAAACTTTCAAAGAATGAACAGCAAAAGATAAACGTAATTCCTATTTTACACCGAAATCATAACAACGCTGTTTCTATATCATCGATATTAGACATCTTGGCCATAAAGGTGCAGAAATATACATATGTACCCTTAGAGAATCTCAATTCGTGTTTACATGCTGATTCTGACACTCTCATTTGTCATGTACAAATTATCTCAGATATGAGCCTCTGCATTACAGACAATCATCAT
The DNA here is from genome assembly GCA_009982885.2 of Hyles vespertilio. Classification (NCBI taxonomy): domain Eukaryota; kingdom Metazoa; phylum Arthropoda; class Insecta; order Lepidoptera; family Sphingidae; genus Hyles; species Hyles vespertilio. The sequence goes on along the minus strand of CM042809.1, from coordinate 12,450,355 downwards.
CATCATATCAGCCACAGGAAGTCCACTGCTGAACATAGGCCTCCCCCAAGGATCTCCACAATGACCTGTTGGAAGCGGCCTGCATCCAGCGACTTCCTGCAAGCTTAGTCAGATCGTCCGAACACCTTGCAGGCGGGCGTCCGACATTTCGCTTGCCTGTACGTGGCCTCCACTCGAGAACCTTTCGATGAGGCCAACAGTGAGAGGCCACGTCTCGGTGCCGTATGTCATCACTGGTAACACACAACTATCGAAGACTTTCGATTTTAGGCACTGAGGTATTTTGGACGAGAAGACGTCGCGAAGTTTCCCAAACGCTGCCCAACCGAGTTGGATTCGACGATTGACCTCTCTCTCGAAGTTGGACCTGCCTAACCGGACCACTTGTCATGACACTAAATAGACATATTCGTCTACAACTTCGAGAGTCGAGCCCCCAACTCCAATGGGGGTGGGCACAACATGGATATTCGACATGATCTTCGTTTTATCCATGTTCATTTTAAGACCCACCTGTTGGGAGACTCGATTAAGGTCTTCGAGCATAGTGCTAAGGTCTTTCAGCGATTCTGCCAAGACTACAATATCGTCGGCAAATCGAAGGTGAGTAATATACTCGCCGTTGATGTTGATGCCGAATCCTTTCCAATGCAAGAGCTTGAAGGCGTTTTCCAGCGCGGCAGTGAACAGTTTCGGAGATATGACATCTCCCTGTCTCACGCCTCTCTGTAGTGGAATAGCCTTCGTGCTCTGATCCTGTACTCGGACCGACATGGTGGCGTTGTTGTATACACACCTCAACACTTCGATGTACCGATAGTCTATGTGGCACCGCTGAAGAGACTGTAGCATAGCCCAGGTCTCGATCGAATCAAAGGCTTTCTCATAGTCTACAAACGCTAAACAAAGCGGCAAGTTATATTCCTCGGTTTTTTTTATAACCTGCCGTAGCGTATGAATATGGTCTATGTTACTAAAGCCTTTTCGGAAACCGGCTTGTTCGGGAGGCTGGAATGTCATCAAACCTACGTTCGAGACGATTTGTGATGACCCTCGAAAACAACTTATAGACATGGCTCAGGAGTGAGATGGGCCTGTAGTTCTTCAGCAAGGTGTTATCACCTTTTTCGATCGAGAGTTTTTGTGGTCTATCTCTACGGCGAGGTCTAAAATACTTAGATCCCACCGTATGGACAGCTTCTACCAAACCGCTGTTTAACTCGTCCACTGCAAGGTTTTCTTTTAGACAATCAAAGCGATTTGTCAACTCGAGTTGAAAGCTCTCGGGGTTTTGAATATGGGCGCGAGTAGATCGGAGCGTAGACTTCATCAAGCGACGCCTTTCTAATTGGACGTTGATATTCAATGTGCCCCTAACCATTCGGTGATTACTTCCGGTTTTCACCCTGTTGATCACAGAGACATCACTGAACATCCGTCTATTTGTCGTCAAGATGAAATCTATCTCATTTCTCGTAGAACCGTCAGGACTCAGCCAGGTCCATTTCCTGTGAGGCGGCTTCTGGAAAAAAGAGTTCATCGCGAAGAGTCCCTCTTTTTCCATCAAGTCAGCCAGCCTCTGACCCCTGAGTTTCCGTTGCCCATGTCCAAATTGCCCCACTTTCAACTCTGCATCGCTTCTCTTGCCCAACTTTGCGTTGAAGTCCCCCATAACAACATTGAAGTAGGTTTTGGAAGTATGTATGGTCCGACTTATGTCCTCATACATCTCCTCTACTTCTTCATCTGGGTGTGTCGAGGTCGGCGCGTATACCTGTATGACCTTCAACGAATATCTTTTTTAATATTCTGAGTATAAGGTATATTTATTTATTTATTTAATTCTTTTTTGCACTGTACAGAAATACTATAGTACAAGTGGCGGCCTTATCACAGTAGGTAATCTCTTACAGGCAACCATGGGATGGATATACTAACAGGAGATAGAAAGGGTCTAAGGCGTAAAAGAAATAATAATAATCTACAATTAATAACTAAAAATAAAAAAATAACATAAACACACAAAATATATATATAAATATCCATATAGATACACATATACTAACATACCTATAATACAGACATATACATAAACATATTATACACCTATCCTAAAATATACCAAGAAGAGAATGGACAATTTATTTTCAGCTACACTCTTGTTGTGAGAGGAAATGTTCTTTGACCTTTCTTTTAAATGACGATAGTGTTTCAGCCCGTCGCAACTCAGCTGGTAGAGAGTTCCACAGTCGGACAGCTTGGACAGTAAATGATTTGTCCATGAATACTGTGGAGTGCAAGGGCATTCTTAGTTTCAAGTTCTCCGACGACCTCAAGGATCTTGAAAGCGAATCATGGAGAAAGACGAAACGATCTTTAAGATACGAAGGCGTTAGAGGATTAAACAAAATTTTGTATAGAAGTGAAAGAATATGAGTATTCCGACGAAACCGGATGGGTAACCACTTGAGCCCTTGAACTTGGTATACTAGCCTGCTCGACACACTTTCGATGAATACGATGTTGTTGATGAGAGACGTGGACGAGAAATCCGACACCTCCTCGGGACTGTTGGTCGTCCCCCCGGTAGAAGAGCAGGTTACCAGACTTCAGTGTTATCGTATCCTCCCCGATTCTTCGGACTTCCGATAACCCCAGAATGTCCCAGTGTAACCCGCTCAATTTTTCTTCCAGTTCGACAATTTTCTCGTCTGTCCTCAAAGTGCGTATGTTGTGTGTTACCAGGGCCAGTCGTTGTCGGGGGTGGTAGCCGGGGCCAACCCGGGGATTCTTAGCACCCCCTGCCCCACCGTAACCATGGTTGCTACCGATGGTATTGCCATATAAAAATCATTATGTTTGTTTTTAATTTTATGCCATGAGATTCTGGTAGACCTATATAAGCAAATCACAAATAAATTCGTAACATGGGCAAAATAGTAGTGAGGATTGATATATCGTACATTCAATATTATATTCATGATCTATGCTAACGAAGTCGCCGTAAAAGCCTAGTTCAATGCATGCCTATTACTATAATCATTGCACATAATTAACAGAGCATTGCTTTAGCTCAATGACTTACGTTATCTGTGAGAAAACAATTACATAAACTAATTAGATTAAAGCGCACATATAAAAATGATATTTATTCTGCTACAATTCTCATATAAACTAGTCGTGGTAGAATTTATTTCAAATAATTGCATATTACTGCAAAATGTTCGCTCATCGTAACTACGTGTACGGCAATAAAAATGTAAAAATACCGGCCCACCTTAATTTTGGCAAATTCATGCTCGATGGGCTTAAAATAAGAGACAACGAAATAGCTTTGGTAAGTAATTAATATTCATTACTTAACTTTAGAGATGGTTCTAGGAAGTTGCTGGATGAAGGCCAATTCCAACAGGTTTCTGTGGAATCTTTGGATGAAGTCTATACTACCTACTATATTATCCTACCTATATGCCTAAATTATCCAATGTATATTAGCATGTATTTTATATTGGTACGTACTACAATATTAATTAATTGTTTTTTTTTTCTATTTTATCTTTTAAATAAATATTTATACGCCTACTTCATTTGATATCTTTTTTTTTCCTCGCGGGGAAAATCCCTTTACGGACCATCCCGCCCCCGAAGGGGCGAGGGTGTGTCGGACTCACCGGTGCGCCTTCCGGCCCAGCGAGATGTGATGCTGGGACGGGTCCCTATCATAGTCTGCGCACCGAAATACCGACTAAAAACCCCGCGTTGGCCACCATCGGTGCACTTTGGAGACGGCCCCGGGATACCGCTCAACAGACGCGCCAGGACCGCCTCCACGTGCACTGCCGCTTACAGCGACGCGGCTTTTTGACGCTTATAGCGCTATGTCTCGGGGGCCGCCAGAATAGGGAAGGCGGCCCCGTGTGGCCTCTGCGGCGCCGGGTTAGTTGGCGTCCCGGCGCCTCGTTCTTCGTCTGCGGTGACGACGAGCGGGATCGTTCCGCTCACGATCCCGCTCGGCGCTCTCCTTCTGCAACATGACGCGCTCGCAGAAGGAGAGCATGGCTCGCCACGACCTCTGGCTGCCGACCATGGCGGCGATCACGGCCGGCAGCGAGAGGTCTCCACCCAAAACCGCAGTGAGAGCGCTGCGCTCCTCGTCCCAGGCTGGGCACTCCTCCAGTGTGTGCTGGGCCGTGTCCTCGCGGCAGTTGCCACAGTGATGGCACACGGCGGACTCCTCAGCTCCGACTACGCGACACAGGTACGCACCGAAGCAGCCGTGCCCGGTGAGCACCTGCGTCAACCGGAATGTCGGCGCACCGTGGCGCCTCTCCAGCCATTGTTGGAGGACAGGTCGCACTGCCGCGACGGTCCTCGTGCCAGCACTTGGGTTCTCCAACCTGGAACGCCACTCCTCCACGTACTTCATTTGATATCTGCCTCAACCAAAGGTAGACTAGTACATAATGCCTCTGGCATCAAGTCCGCCTTGTATATAAAGTATAATAAATTAAAAAATATATTCGATAATTGACCAGGTTTTCAGTAGCTAAAATGATTTTTTGAAAACAAAAACGTTTGAAAGACTAATTAACAGCATAATGTCCTCTATTTTAAGGAAAACGGCGAGTCCGGCGAAAAACTAACGTACAAGGAATTCACACAATACGCCGTCAATCTTTCCGCTTCCCTGACGAAGTTAGGGGTCGGGAAAGGCGACACGGTTGCAGTGGGATTGGAAAAACGCAATGAATTTGTTCCAACGGTTCTTGCGATCGTGTTCACTGGAGCGACATACACCCCTTATGATTTAAAGAGTGGCAGAGGTGAGGACAAACTTCTTACAATTTCACACACGCGCGCTTTGTTTTGCTACTGTTTCTTTTTACAATATATATATATATATAAATATAATGATAAATCAAATTATAAATTAATCAATTTTAATGGACCTAATGTAATTTATTTTCCAGCTACACTTAAACACAAATTAAATGTAGCAAAGCCGAATTACTTCATATGCTCAAACACATTTCTGAGAATGTATAAAGACATATTAAAAAGTTTTGAATGCATACATAAATTGTTTACATTGGACGACGCTGTGGACGATGTAGTTTCAATAAAAAGCTTGATATTGAGCGATGTTGACGTAAATCGATTCGAGCCAGCGCCTGTGCTCGGCCAGATAGATACCGCTTTCATTTTATATTCTTCGGGAACCACCGGCATGCCGAAAGGTGTTCAGTTGACGCATTTAAATTGCATTCTCAATAGTTTACCGGATGAGTAAGTTATAAAAAAGACCTTTTATAAATTGCTATTTATGAAATATTAACAACTTCAGTTCAGTTTCAGCGATGACTCCCTTAAAACTGCATTCATGTTTGGCGAGTGGTACCATAATTACGATATTTTCATGACGTACAAATTTCTTGCTAGTGGAAGAAAAATCGTTTATATTAATGACGCTTCTCCCCAAAATGTTCTTAAATGCATTCAAGATAGTCACGTGAGTACTAAGGCAACAATGATCAATTATAAATTACGCGTAGTGTTTGTTTTTCTAAACTAGTAATTATTGCAGGTCAACATAGCGTTCTTAGTTCCATCTCTCGTTGCATATTTGTCAAAAGCTGAAAATATTAACAAATATGATCTTGAATCTCTGATGACAATTTATTCTCGCTCGTCGCCTCTTCACGCTAAAACCATAGAAACAGTCAAAGCCAGGTAAGTATTATTCACTTATCTTTAACCCGATCTCTCGGCCGTCTAATTTAGAAAGTCTAGCGAAAATATACTTGGTTTTACTTCACAAAGGAGTTCGTTAAAGTACTTTTTTGGTTTCTTCCTTACTTTAAAGCGGAAACTTAAAATAACACCAACGCTCGCCATTATTACATAAACAGTAAGACAATATTTTACAGATTTCCAAAATTAAAAAATATATTACAAGGGTACGGAATGACAGAAGCTGGTGAGCTAACTTCCGAGAGCTGGGGAACAAAGGGCTCGAAGCCAGGAAGCGTCGGTATGCCATCCCCGGGAATAACTCTCAAGGTAGTAAAAAAGGAAAAAAAATGGTGTAATATTTCGTACATAATGAATCCCATTAAAATTAATTTTAACAACCACCTACTATGGAACACGCCGCAAAGTTCAGTAATTAAGTTTAACAATATTAAGAAACACTTTCTGCTACTCGGAACTTTAGTTCCTTTCTTTAAACGCGGCATTATACATAAAAAATGTATATTCCCATTATGCACTTTTTGTTCTTCCAAACCCTTTGATTTCGCGGCCTCGACATAGTATATGTTAAAAAATACTTTATTTTCAGGTTGTAGACCCTGAATCCCGCAAAATTCTGGGTCCAAACGAGCGTGGCGAAATTTGCCTTAGAGGCCCCGTCTTTATGAAGGGTTACGTGGGGTTAGATCCTTCAATTTATTTAGATGAGGAGGGCTTCTTCAAAACTGGTGACTTGGGCTATTACGACGACGACAGATATTTTTACATTGTCGATAGGATGAAAGAAATCATTGTGTACGATGGATACAAGGTAATTTATATAAACGTTCAATTTGGCAAAATGCAAGTCGTTGAATCGGAACGGCTCTTTTATTCGAGACATTAACCGAAATGCGGATAGTAGCCTTCTCAGTCTGTACGTTGGCTAAAAAATAATTTAGCAAATATAGCAACAGTAATTAGTTGTAGATGCATACCTTTGGCAGAATCATTAGAACAGCTTCACAGTATTGGCGCGCTAACGCGTATTTGCGAACTTAGCAGCTTATACGCTACAAACGCCCTAGCTTCACGAGGCGGCCTAGCATCGGTTACAGCCACTACTAACATGAATGTGTATTGAGGGGCTGCAGTAAAATTAGGTGTCTACGGCAATAGCCGACCGTAAGTCGTAGCTGCAAATGCAATTATTCGCGATTGCTTTTGATATTTATTTTGTACAGATCGCACCGCTGGAATTGGAGACAATACTTCTGTTACATCCAGGAGTGAATGAAGCTGGTGTGGTTGGTAAACCAGTTGATGATTTTGGTGAAGAACCAACCGCCTTTGTGGTTAAACAATCTAATTCTAATGTTACTGATGCTGAATTAATTGATTACGTTGCTAAAGAAGTAAGTGCTTAAGGTTGTATTTTAGCAATCAGATTAATACTGCCCAAGAGCACAGTTTTATATACTAACGTTAATATATTTTTGTAGGTTCCTCCCTATATGCAGTTAAAAGGTGGAGTTAACTTCATTGAAAAATTGCCAAGAAATCCCAGAGGAAAGATTTTGCGCCATGAACTGAGGAATATGTTAAATTAAAGTAAAACCTTCCTGTGCAATTAACGCTAATTTTGTAATATATTATATTATATAAATCATAACACGTATTTAAAACATTTAAAAGCTCAATTATTTCATTGCTAAAAGTGTAATATTTATGAGTGAAACTGGAGTTGATCCATAAATTAACCAGGATTCAAAAAAATAACATTTGTTCACTTAAACAAACTTATTTTTAGACCACGTCATAACTTCTGCGATCTAATTTACAGCTAAGAAAACAAAAACAAATCGAATGATGTATTTCTAAGAAAAGCTTATTTAGTCTTGATTTACAGTGTTTATTTTTAATGTAAAGACCAAACCAAATAAAGTTTAGTCCAAAAATATACTATACCTACAATATTGTACAACCTGTATACTTAATTAATCGGTATCGATTCGATATCGATCAGCTTTACTTAATAGCAATTGTTATACTTCGTGTTGTAAACAAAATTACAAGCATTGCCGATAAGATACTTTCAGTAATAATTGCTCCATCGAAGTGCTAAGCTCCAATACATAAAAATATTAGTTTATTATAAAATATAAAAAATGGTACAACAATACAATTACGTCCGTTCTAAGTCTTAGAAACATTTTCTAAATAAAAATATTGGTATAAATCGAATACCTTATTAGCCAAAGTCTATTAAGACATAATAATAATAAATAAATAATAATAATAAATACACCCAACAGTCACATACATAGTCCTGACCCCACACTAAGATTGAGTCTTGTGTCGTGGGTATCAGGAACTACGAGAGACTTTTCGGTCTCACAAACACCCAGACCCGGAAGAAATATTTAAATATTATATAAATATAATCATCTCGTATTTACAATAAAATGTTAAGAGCACGATAAGATTCCAAGCGTATCGTTTGCATCGACTTTTTTTTAAATTACATTCTTTTACAATTTAAATTGACTGGTTCTACCTCAAAGCAATTTAGCTTGCAGACTCTTCCCGAGAGTGGTCCCTGCGGGCTATAATAGGTTTCTTAAAAGAAAATCGAGTTAAACAGGCGTGATTGACTTGATTGTGGAAAGCTTTATTTTCAAGATTAAGGAATAGCATTGGAGGTTGGCTTAACTAACAACATTACTCCACGTTCGAGTGCCCGCTCCGTGAAATTAAATGATCCACGTTTGTATAATTTTAAACGTTTTCCTCTGACTTCCTTAGCTCATTACTCGTTAAATTGCTTTTTTATATTTTGTTTCAAAAGAAAAATCCTGAACCATTGTTCTTGTTCACTCAAATACGTAAAAGTAAAATTATACCAAAATTAAATCCTCCAGCTTAAAAACATATTTAAAATTTAATTACGAGTGAGTGTGTTATTTATCAAAATGGCCTTTGGTCGGTGTCCAACTTTTAAATTCATACGGCACTAGAAACCCGTCATTTATGACTACCGCTTGGAAAATTGAATCGCTTAATCGTGGCAGAGTGTTATAAGCGAGAACGCATTGGCTGGGAGCTCGTAATTGCGTCAGAGTACCTTTGATACTGCGTGGAAATAGAGCAATTAAGTCCCTTGAGTTGGAGAGTTTGGCTTGATTTTTTTATTGCTCCCCCTTTGTACACACTCGTTTTAAGAGTTTGTAAACAAGGCCAGACATTAAAGGGATGCTAGTACTGCAATTCTCTAAGTTTTGACAGATTTTGTGATGCATTAGGGTAAAAATATTATTGTTCAAATCCCACTCTAAGGAATATATTTATTTTGAATGCTATTGGGCAAAAATACCTCGTAACTTTAAAAAATCCCTATTAATTTACTCAGGGAATGCAACTATGTAGTTAATTACAAATTGTTTTTCTGTCTTTCTATGTGAAAAAAATATTTTAAATCATGGACTGGTGTACTGTCCGGCTTTTACCCAAAATATCCATATCCATATTAAAGCTACACGCAGAGGTTTTGAATATTTTTCTCGTCAATATTAATAAATAATACCGGACTCATTTAACATGCCGTTTTACCTATGGTCTCGTTATATGAATAATATTCAACAGTGTAGTAACAAATTCCTTCAGTACATATACGGATATACCGATTGTATGTTTAGTATTTTAAAAGTATTTTACAACCAACCCAGGTTAAATTATCTGCAAAATATTTTACAGCAATCCGGTGAGGGACATCTACCTATTATTATTATTTATAACAATGTGAGTTAACATGAAATAAGGTGTATAAGTTGATACATGAAGACATGAGGTCTTTATTATTATATTTCGATAATCTTCCTGGTGCAGTTGGTTAGACGCCGCTGCGAAACGAGAACCCGCGGGTTCGATTCCCGCACTGAGACAAATGTGTGTTCCACAGGTATTTGTTTCGGGTCAGGGTTGTCTGATTTCTGAGCCCGAAAAGTTTCTCGTAGTTTCTTATACCCATAACACAAGATCTTACTGTTGTGTCAGTACAGTATGTGACTAAATGTATTTGATTTATCAAACTTAATGCACGGCGATAACTATTCGAGCAGATTAAAGTATCTTGCCAACAGCAAAATACGAGTCACATCAGAAAACTACAAGGACATACCAATCATCATTATTCAGAACTAGTAGCCGTCTTAATCTGGTAGAATCACATGCTTATTATTATTTCAGGGAAGTCATGGGTCCCCTCGATAAATGAGAATAACTTTGTACGTGGGTTAATGAGCGGTTTATAACAGTAACTTTTATTAGAAACTATTGATATTTGACAACAACAAGGGAAGGGGAGCACGTTCACGCAAGGCTCTAAGCCTTGAGCTCTAAGGGATTCAAAGTTATATCTATTAAACGAGGTCGCTCCACATTTGAGAAACTATTATCTATGGGATACGAACCCGCGGAATTATAGCATTTTTTTTAAAACCTGGCTAATTACGTCACACTGCTGAAATTATGTTTAAAAAATATTGAAACATATTATTTCAGTCCAAGGCGAAAACCCCTCATCAACACAATTCCTTAAATATAAAATATCTGACATGCAAATCCCATTATTTCAAATGTTTAATGATCTTATTTACGGAGCAAACAAATTGTTAATAGAAACATAAAAAGACCTTTATCATAATAATACTCTTTTATAAGTCAATCGGTCAATAGCAAATACTCGTATTTTTAAACGATTATTAAATATGATATTGTTATAAAACAGTTCACCGTATTTTTCCTACCTTGACATTCGCAACATAACCGAAAAACCATTAAAACAAAAATATTTCAAAGAAACAAAACAAGCCTTGTTAGATACAATAACTTTTATTTAATAAAAAAATATTAATTAGCTCATACAATACAATATATTTGTAAAGATTTTGGCAAACATTAATACGAAACTGATTATGTCCAACATGAACAACGTGGACAGCTATTAAAGCTGCAGTTTAATTAACAAAGTAGCGGCAAACGGGACGGTCATCACCCCACAATCTAGACGCTGAATAAGTAAAAGTAATAAAATAAATCCACTAAGCCTCCATAACGCCCCGGGTTTAATATGGCTTAGAGGCGTTTACAAAAGCTGCAAAATGCCTCCCCATATGCCTCGCACAATCACTGAAGGAGCTGAGTATTGCGACGCGCAACCTTATTTCGGTATTGTTGTTATTTATTTATTCTTTACGGTATGGGTACTATATTTTTCGTAACTATTAGAAACTATGCCAAATGTAGAAAGTATAAATTAGTTATCAATCTGAAATTTCTACAGGCGACCAATATAGAAAATTTATTTATCATATTGACAATAAATTGACTGTGTATGTTTTATGGTATAGGATTCTCTTACGTTAAAAGTCTTTTAAATGTGGGATTCGTCACGAGGTTTTCATGTAAGGCCTTAAATACTAGTATTTTTAACAGCATTAATATTATTTTAATTCATATTCCAAGCACAGTCTAGGACCAACATATACCGGTGTGTGCATTTATTAAAACAAAAAATTAAGAAATGGGAAAATAATTTGATGTATTTATGTCACCTTTACGTAAGACAAAAGATCTCGCAAGATTGCTGAAACCTCACAAGGTACCTGTAAAGTTCAACGCTCAAACAACTTCTTTTGCAAGTTTCTTAGAGTTTGTAAATTATTGTTTATTTGAAAGTTTCTTTTAAATAGAAAAAAAAGGGAACAAGGAATTTATTCCTAGATATATTGTTTCTATTTCAGCTCTTTTGTCTGTAGAAACATCTAATAATACTTTCCATTATACGCTACTTTTATATTAAACCAACGATTAAATAATAAAAGGCTGTCAAAAATATAATACTTATAATTTTGACAGCCTCCGTGGCGCAGTTGGTTAGACGCCGCCTGTGAAACGAGAGGCCGCGGGTTCGATCCCCGCACCGAGAGAAATATTTGTGCGGCCCACAAATATTTCTTCCGGGTCTGGGTGTTTGTGAGACCGTAAAGTCTCTCGTAGTTCCTGATACCCACGACACAAGACTCGATCTTAGTGTGGGGTCAGGACTATATTTGTGACTGTTGGGTGTTATTTATTTATTTATAATAGAGTTTACAAAAGTGCGTTTACAAGAGTACACGGGTATAAATAAGTGCGTGGTGGCCTGTAGGTAACCGGATCATAAGCGTCTGCCAATATGTTCACGGTTTTGAATCCTAGAGCACGCCTCCGATTTTTGGAGTCATTTGTGTTTTGATAGTCAGTTGCCACGCACTATATAGGTAAATGATATAATCATCGTGAGAAAACCTGCATACCATAGCGATTTGTAAGAATTTATATGGTACGTAAAGTCCGCTAATCCGCACTAGGTCAGTTTGATGGAGACCTGTATGTGAGCTGATACATTAATGGTATTTTCTAGTATATTTGTAAAACACCGCCCATGAAATACAGGTCAGAAAGATAAAATTCCTGTTGAAATATGAAAATGGTTATTGGATATTCACCATAGAGAGTAAAACAATAGAACAGAATATAAAACTGTTCACATACGTTTATTTTACTTGCCCGTATTGGGTTTTTTCATCCTGAAACTAGATTATCAAATTTTATACAAACAAAAGTATGAATTTTTGATAATAAATAATATATACGTCAGTTTTCGTACATAATGCTTCTTTCACAGACCATTGGCCAATGATGATTGATTAGCACTTGTGAACTTTAAGTAAAGTTTGTCCGCCTAGTTTTAACGCCAAGTAAAACTCCGAAGGAACCGTAAGGCTCACGGCCGGGAGAAGTGATCCATCAAATAGTTCACTTCTTGTTAAAATAACACGGTCTTATTAAACCACACTCTGGGGTTATAACCCGTAGAGAAATATTAGCTGTGTGATATATGGTTAACGGAAATGAGGAAATATTGAAATAACTCTCAATAATTGGTACTAGCAAATAGAACAGAGTGCTACTACACTTAAGTTTCTTTGTTTTTCACATTTCTTTGCATGTATGGTATAAATTATATATAATAATGTTTCCTTGTGACTATAATAAACGACGTCATAGTTACACATTTTATTTACAACTGACTGATATCACTCGGAGTACACTGGAACATCCAGCGTTCGTTATAATAAAACTTTTCTACGAGAAAAATACACTACAATTCTAGCAGTTACTTCCTTCATTTGTAAATCGTTGAGTTTATTGCTTGGTCTTTACAAAACCTGTCCGGGTTGAAGCTGTGTGTTCACAGACAAGGGTCCGTGATTTATACGAGGACACAGACGAACAACGGGCAAAGCATGCCGCCTGCCATTCGTCCTCGTTAAACTACCACTTCTCATCTTCAAACGATATATACGAATTTCGCCAAAATAGGAAAGGAAATTAGCAAGTAATGTTTAACGCACTAGTATGGTTTAATCAGCGCTTTACCGGGGCAGTATTTCGATCATTTGATTACAACCTATTTGCAAGCCGTATACTTGAAATTGTGCGAGGCAGAATTGAAATTTAATAACATGATTGTTAATCTGTAATGTTATTCAGTTGCCTAATAAGTAAATCATAAAATCTTTTTAAATACCGTAGTTCGGTCAATATGTAAATTGCCCTCCGAATAAAGACCTACCGTTATTAAACATAATGAATCGTTAGGAGAGCATGTCAAGAGGTCACAGAAAAATTAAAAAGGTCGCGCTGTTTGCTGATTTTGAGAAATTCAAAAGATTAATAAAAAAAAATTAAAAACGCTTTTTTGTTGGAAACTATTGGTTTTAGGAAAAATATTTTTTAATAAAAAATGTAGAAGGCATTTAGAACTACATTTTTTGTTAGTGGAGTGATGTCATCCGACTTGAAATACAAATAGTAGAGGGCGCTAATTGATCAAAAAAGTGTTCAAACGCTATTTTCGGTAGGAAAAAATGATTTTTTTACAATAATGTATATTAGAAAGCTGTTTGTCACAAAATTAGCTACAACTTTTATTCAAACAATTTTTTTATAAAACTTACCGTTTTCGAGCTGGAACTTGTCGAAGTGTACAAATTGTACATTATGTACCGTGCTGTTGCACATTACTCATGCCATTCAGTTTTTATCTTTTTTTTTTAATTCAAATGAAATAGCAGTAATTGTTTTCTGATTTTGTTATCAAAAAATTTGAACTTTTGTTCAGCAAAAATTTGAACTTAGGTGAATTTATCTATGTTTTGCATCACATTATTTCAAGTCGGATGACGTCACTACAATGACAAAAAATGTAGTTCGCAATGCCCTCTACATTTTTTATTTAAATTTTTTTTTCCTAAATCCAATAGTTTCCAAGAAAAAAGCATTTCAATATTTTTTAATCATTATTGAATTTCTCAAAATCAGCAAACAGCGCAACCTTTTTAATTGTTCTGTGATCTCTTGACATGTCCGCCTAACGATGCATTATGTTAAATAAGGGTAGGTCTTTATTCGGAGGGCAATTAATTATTCCTTGCATATTGACTGAACTACCGTGTTAAAACAAAAAGCCTATAGGTGGCTGTGTTATCAAAGTGCTTTTTATTTCGTATTAATTGTTTTATATCCCTGTATATTAATTGTTTTATAACACTCGGTTTAAAACAAACATATTTGAAATAAGAAAATTTTACAAACTCGGTTCAGAAAAGATGCTACAAAAAAATGCTTTTTTTTTCGGCAAAAAAACTAAAATTTCTGTGCCTAGTAATTGAAATATCTCTCAGAGCTTAGTTACATTTCTCGAATTAAAAACCAATATAGATTTGCCCTCATCGCAAAAACTGGAGATTAATTAATTTTCTAATCCCAATTTCTTAATTCAAATAATGTGACCGAGAAAAAAGCTAAGACAGATTAATAAGGGAGGAGACTGATTTTATTAAACTAATTAAGTTCGCGGTACGCGAATGGGTGTACGCATAGAAAGAACAACGCTTCATTTTCCCCTGCGAGGGTAAAGCATAGAATGAAATAAGTTGGCAATTTGATTAAAATTGTGCGCCGTTTTTGAACTTCCTCAGTTCCATATATGCATGGCCCCTTTGAGTTTTAGTGTTGAAACAGTAACTAACTGTAACTCTTTAATCTAATATTTCGCAATAAAATATTCGTATTATATTGCGAAATATGGAAATGCTGAGCAGTGTTATAATGATATTACTCGTAATATTAATATTTCTAAATTAGAAATACTCTAACAGCTCCTGTTTATGAGGCATAAGTGATGGCAATTTTTAAGATGCATCTTTAATCTCAGGGTAAAGTATTACGTTGTTTATAAACGTATATACAATACGTTGAAAGCTAGTTAAGACAAAATATTTATGTTGTTAGTATAATGCAAAGAAAGATGACCGTAAGGGATTCTCGTCCCACTGCCGGGATACTGTGCACTAGCATGTAGTTTCATCTCGCTACTAATTAATTTGATTACACAGCCTCTCCCATTATACGAGATGGGGCTATTTAGTGAATGGATTTTGTGCGCGTGATGGCGTAAATTCGGTTTGTACTCCGGTTAATAAACGTGATTAAAGTGGAAAATGGAAACGTCTATCCAAAACAATCATTCGGCAACACCACTTTCGTATATAAAGTGGCTAAGTTATCTCGTCGTAAACAATTGAAAAATATTTGTCTCCGGTAGTGGGGTGCTTGAGGGGGCTATATTAGGTCCATTATTTAATTCAGTGTAATGGTGTGGCAGTGAAATAGGGCAAAGGAGGCATAAGCGCAGACCCTGGAAATGAAGACGCCGTTTGTTCATAACCAGCTCGTTAATTCCATTATTACAAGTCAGAGGAGCGAACGGTCCGGTAACAGATGTGCCACTTGACTCGTGAATCTGCACCAACTCTCACACTTTTAAAGGATTTCGTCGACATTATTTTTTGTTCTCCGACTCTGTAAAGTAAATGGCCTATTTTTTTTAAAGATTTAAAAACTCTACGGATTTCACTGTAAAACGTAATTTTACCTTCTCGCCTTGCCAGCTCATTGGTAGCAATGAGGATTTCAGCACGGTTTGCTTGTTTGGCAATCGACTTTGAGCGAGTTTTTTTTTCTATTTGAGAAACAGGATGTCTTGTATACATTCTTTTACGAAACAGTTGCAGGCATCAAACAAGTAATTTTGCAGCGTATACTATGGTTATACATACGCATATATCGGAACATCAATCAATGACTCCATAGAGGACAGAAAACACCAATTTATCCCATCAAAAACATCCTGTAAAAAATTCCAAGTCTCGCAGCTCAGGTTTTCTACCGCAAAAAGTTGTGAGATGCATGTAATACCAAGTCGATTAATTTATTTAGTCCTTAAGGGACCTTCTATATAAAGTTATTACGTTAGTTATTACCATATCAATATTAAAAATTCTTTACGTTCAATAAGGTACTCATCGCATGAAAACATAATGTATCTTACAATTTATACATAATGCTGCTGGCCAAGTCGATCTATTTATTTAAAACGTAAAGAATTTTTAATATTGATATGGTAATAACTAACGCAATAACTTTATATAGAAGGTCCCTTAAGGACTAAATCAATTAATCGACTTGGTATTACATGCATCTCACAACTTTTTGCGGTAGAAAACATGAGCTGCGAGACTTGGAATTTTTTTACAGGATGTTTTTGATGGGATCTCACGTCTTTTTGTAGAGTCCTACTTTTTTCCTTTTCGGTACTTCTTACTTCTAGAATATCACTAACGATTTTTCTTAAAGCCTCTGTCTTATGGATTTTTCTTATTTTTGTAGGTATCAATTTATCACAAATATAGCGGATTTGATTATTAATGTTCTTTCTTTCATTGTAATTGATATTTTCGGGTTATTTAATCTATTTATTTGCAAGTTTTTCTTCGTCATGTTTTTCTAGAGGAATGTTGTACAGTTTCATGGGCTGAATACACCATTTCCCTCTCTATATCCCCTCCTGTTATGCCTCATGTATATAGATATCTATCTACAACTATTATTCCATTATATACGGGTACAATGATTCATTAACTGCAAATGTAACTTTGTAATCCTATACATTTATATGGGATTACAAAGTTATTCACGCAGTTGGTCTATCTAGAAAACTAGACACAAATTATGAAATGTTTGAATTTTCCCTTACTTTAGACACTAAACACTAATTATATTCTAAATTTGAAGGTTCTATGTCTGCTAGAAGTGCCTTAGACTTTTGATGATCGGTCAGTCAGTCAGTGAGTGACAAAATTACGAAAGTTTGACAAGTTATAATTCTTAAACTACTGGTTCAAATTAAATGAAATTTTAAATATACCGTATTTACACAATGCCTGCTTAGTAACTGATAATTCAGGCTTCATGCTTTAGCCACAACGAAGTTATAGGGGGTTGAAAATGGTCTGAATTGCTTCGAGAAAAGGATGTTACGGCCTATAGCTCGACTTGGAGGGGGCTCGGCCGCGCCCCCAGATATATTATTTTAAATAAAATATCCTTCTAAGGCATAATTTCCTAACATTTTTTTTAAATATCAAAAAAAAAACATAGAAATGTGTTGTGATGGACACAGAATATAAACACTATCGCGTGAAATAAAGCAATACAGAAGCTATTACAACACATATTACTTACTTTTAATAGTGAACGTTTGTACTAAATGCTTTGGTTTATCAAAGATGGAAATAATAAATATAAACGTTTCTCGTTTGCTGTGCTTTATTTATAGGAATGTAATACATCGTTTGCTTTGAAATAGAACGTCCTATGATTTTTTTAAATAGTACGTATGTGTAATACTGGTTGTATTTGTATCAGCCCATATACGTCCCACTGCAGGGCACGGGCCTACTCTACAATCAAGAATACGATTGAGAGTAGTTAGGCCATATAGTCCACCACGCTGGCCTAGTGCGGGTTGGCGGACTTACATACCACAGAAATTCTTATAAATCGCTATAGTATGCAGGTTTCCTCACGATGTTTTCCTTCACCGTTTTAGAGCGTGCTGATTGATTATCAATACACACATGACTCCGAAAAGCCAGAGGTGTGCCCTGGGATTCGAACCCGCGACCACCATGAACATGTGGGCAGCCGCGTCTAGTCCGTTTACCAACAGGCCTACCACGCACTTTTTCAATACTGGTTGGCATAACGAAAATAAATTTATTTATTTATTTATTATTATTTTATTTATACACTTTATTGCACACAAAAAAAATACAAATAAAACGAAAATCACAATCATAAAAGTACAATTGGCGGTCTTATCGCTCAAAGGAAATGTCTTCCAGACAACCATGGGATGGATTTTATAAACGGATAAATAGAGGGCAGTCTTAAAGTGTAAAGAATAGGAGTTAAGAAGGAAAATATAAATTGATTATTTATCTACTACATCGTGGGCCTTATTATATACTAGCGGCCCGGCCCAGCTTCGCCCGGGTACAAATAGATTTCAGTACAATAATATGTACGTATTATACATATAAACCTTCCTCTTGAATCACTCTATCTATTGAAAAAAAACCGCTGCGTAGTTTTTAAGATTTAAACATACAAAGGGACAGAGAAAGCGACTTTGTTTTATACTATGTAGTGACTCAGATGAGAGAGGGATTAACTTCAACCCAAGGCTTTAGGAATGACTCGATTATTTTGTAAAGGTATTCATGTATGTATTAATAAACATGTGTTTATTTCAGCTAACATGATAATCGTGTTATGGCAACCCACTGACTGTAATTGTGAAAAAAATGAACTGAATATTTGAGTTAATTATAATACCTGGGGCTAAAGTTAAACCCTCCCTCATCCGTTTATAAATTTATTTATATTTGCCCGGCATGATGATGACACTGCGCCTGATAGTAAGCGCAAATGGCGTCCAGGCAGAGTATCGAATGGCATGAGACGGCAGTCCTAAGCAATTTGATATAATTATGCCGGCCTGTCTCTTCACACTACGGCAAAAGGACCTAGTATTATAGGAAGGATGGTACTCGCGTGACGGCAAATATTTCCACAGCTTGACTGTGCGGCACATGAAAGAATTGGCGATATACCCCATAAGTAGTGAGTTCGGACCCTAGATTCAGATAAATAAATAAATATACCCACCCAACAGTCACATACAAAGTCCTCACCCAACACTAAGACCGAGTCTTGTGTCGTAGGTAGTTAGTACGAGAGACATTTTGGTCTCACAAAAACCTATACTCGTAACCTGTGGTTTACAAATATTTGTTTTGCTGCAGGGATAAAACCTACGGCCTTTCGTTTCACAGCTGACTAGTCAGCTGCACCCGAGAGGCTGTCATACACATACATACAGGGTATATCAAGACTGCTACCGAAAACGAAGCCGGGTGGTAGTTTAAGCGACTTCAGACACAATGCAACAGAAAAAGCTGCAAAAATAAGCGACAATTTTTTTTTGTAATTTTTTTTCCTATTGCCTTATTTTGGTGGTAAATACATTTTTTCCTAAAATAATAGTGTATACCCTTTAATTTATAAATACTCTAACATATAAGAGAGTTTAAATTATTATTTTAGCAAAAACTATGGATTTACCACCCAAAAATGACGATATTTAAAAAATCATAAAAAATAATTGTCGCGTTTCTATGCGAAATTTTAATTGCATTGTGTTTGTAGCCACTAAAACTACCACCCGGCTTCGTTTTCGGTAGCAGTCTTGAGATACCCGGTATAATTAACTTATGTTTGGTTGTACCTCAATGTCTGTAATGTGCAATTAGTTTATAAAACGCACTACATTAAACACAATGAAATCCCAGTTTCGGACAAGTTCTTTATTTATTTATTTTATATTTCACCTACTATGTCCCACTGCTGGACAAAGGCCTCCCTTAAATCCTTCCACTTATTACAATCAGTTGCTGATACCACCCAAATTTTGCTAAATTGGTCCAAGTCGTCGCGCCACATTTTCCGTGACCTGCCTTTTTTAATATTTAATAATAATCTCATAGCATATAATTAAAAATTGTACTCCGTTTTCGAATAATTCATTATTATTAATTCAAAAGTGGTTATATTAATTAAACGTGAAATAGATATATGCGATTTATTGCAGGTGACAATATATTATTATACTATTACCATAGCGTAGCATTTTGCAACTACCTATCACAGCTTCAGCGTGCAATAGACAGTTTAATAATTATTTAACACTAGCAGTGGACTGCGGTTGCATCTGCGTTAATTTTGTATTGACGTTAACACATAAAGAAAAGTGCATTTTTCTGGAGTGGAGTTACTGGCATTTTACTTAATCTTAAAATATTTTCGGCTTAATTCATTATCTGCCCGGAGTTAGAAATTTGTGCCCTATATGAAAATATGCTCGGCCACGGAACACGTAAGACGAAACGTGGGCGTACTACTTGTAAACAGCACCTCTGCCTACCCCTTCTGGGAAAAAGACATGAATTTATGAATGTAAATTATTTTAATGCATTCACTTAAACTCTATTTAATGGGTTTACAACGGGCCGACAGTCTTACATCACCATTTCTACTTGATTTAATCATGTTAAAAATAAAGCACTGAACGTACCTGTGCGCAATTTTTTGCCTCTGATAAACCAATTGTCTTGCTCTGCACGATTATTGAATAAAATTAAAGCCAGGCTGTTAATCCGAGTCTATTGAAAATTATTCGGTCACATTTCCACAGACAACGTCGACAAGTAACGGGGAAAGGTGAATGATGGAAAACGAGCGATAACATCTCGACTAATTGTTTGACAAAAGACCTGTTTGACCCTTACTACAATAAGGGCGGCCCTTCCGAGTTCTGCTTGATTTTACGACTGTTTTTGCTTAACTAACTTACTTTATACAATAATACTAGATGTGGCTTATATCACTTTTGTGTGATTAGTATGGAAAAAATTATTTTATTACAATCATTTTAATTGCACTTGTGAAATCATTTGTATGTCTTCAGGCATATGGCACGTAGAATGTGCTATTAAGGTTTAAGTGGACTGAAAAATATGTATTTTTATTTTATTTTTTCCCTATTTTAGTTCAGTCCATAAATTCACACCAAATATATACAGTAAATACACCTTTAAGCTAATTTAAGCACTACTTATCCAACTTCCTCACTCACCTTAATAAGTAGTACATAATATATATCCAAGTACAAATTACAGTCTGGTTCTAAGGGGCTGCTACGACAATTCATTGATGCACGACGCTCACTTCGCTGATGCATGATCAGTGGTCACCGCTAGTTTACTAAATCCTGCTAATTATACCAATTAATCGATATACGCTAATCAGTCAGAATAATTAATATAATTATTTATTTTTGGCTTGTTCTATTTTAAAACAGGAAGCGTAACGTACTCGTACTTACAGAACGTCGCATTGTAAGAAAAGTGGGATCTTAGATTTTTACGTACCTAAAATTTATATTCAAATGTCAAAGGATCGGAAAAATACATTTATAATAATGATAATAACACTAAATAAAGAAACGAAATTAGTAAATTTTCGGTTTTCATGTCGCATCCTAGCCTATTCCTTTAAAGATTTTAGCGTAAATGGTGCCGTTTGTAATAGACACTAACCAAATAAAGACACAACCTAATTAGTCCCCGAGTTAGTAATTTTATCGTCAATTAGTTTACTAAACCCATTTATTTGTTGGTTTTCACTAGAAGCTCTGTTTGTCGCTAAACCGACGAATAAGAAATTATGTTATTGCAAGAATAATATAGAATATTTTCATGCCTATTTATCACTTAAATTAGTGTAAAGCAGGTCAGGACTATGTATGTGACTGTTGGGTGTTATTTATTTATTATTTTTATTTATAATGTATAGACCCAGCGAACGAGCAAACCTTATGGTAAGTGATCACTGCCTCCCATGAACATTCACAACGCTTGGATCGTGGATATGTTGCCGGCCCATCAAACCGGGAGAAGAAGGGGAAGAAAATGGATGTGAAGGGGAAAAGGGTATTGGGCATCCAGCAACCTCACTCACAATCGCTTCACGTCGATTTTCTGTGAGACAGTGTTACCATCTCGGATAAGGCTGCCCATTCATGCTGAATCATGGATTACAGCAACATGCCTATCTTCTTAATTAATGAACAAGTTTCATTATCTTTCTGAGAATTTAATTTGTTATGAAATGAACATAGTATTGGGAAAGTACAATTTGTAATAAGAATATCACGCTGAATATCGGTCTCTCATCCGATGCTAAGGCGATCATAGATATGTAAATATCCTCCGAAACATTTATGATCAACTACGATGCAGGTACTTTAGCATGAATCTCATTCCAGAGAAAAGCTGTGTAAGACAGACGGACATAATATTCCAAAACTCTTCACTAATGCCCTAGAAAACGTTATGAAGATAATAGATTGGAGAGAAATAGGCATTAAAGTAGAAGCTAGATATTTAACACATTTACGATTTGCATCTTAATTTGCGATAGCGAAATGGTGACCTAGAGAGGCCAAAAGGAAGATAGGTAGACTACCCGCATTCATAGATGGGCGACATCATTAACTTTCCAAGACAAACTGATCCATAAGATCAGAAATGCGCAGGAGGGAGAAAAGTGGTGCGATAGAGAAGAAACCTATGTCCAGCAGTGGACAAATTCGAGCTTATATGATGACGATAAGACGTAGACGTAGGTATAAATGTACATAGTACGTATAAAGTATGTACAGGCAATAGTAGTCAGAAATAGAATCTATATGCGAAAACAATAATTCACGTCACTCCACGTGTCTCATACGTTTGTTAAAATAACATATTTCGTCGAAGACTCGCTTGAAATAATAAAAGGCCCGTCTTAATGCCAGTCACTGAAGACATAATAATAAGCGCCTGACTACTGAACTCCAACTACGGATATTGATTTCCGTCTACCCATACATAATTGTCTTTTGTTATATCTTTGTAAACAACTATGAACCGGCCAGTGCTTCCGTCTGTCGATGTATTGATCGGATTATTATAACAGCAATTGAATAAAGTAAACGCACTCATTAGACATGATATGTATTATTTTCTAGAGTACTGATAACTGAGTATATAAAATATACAGGGTATCTCAAGACTGCTACCGAAAACGAAGCCGGGTGGTAGTTAAAGCGACTTCGGACACAATGCAACAGAAAAAGTTGCAAAAAATGACCATATTTGGGTGGTAAATACATTTTTTCCTAAAATAATAGTGAAAACCCTTTTATTTATAAATAATCTAAGGTATAAAAGTGTTTAAATTATTATTCTAGCAAAAACTATGGATTTACCACCCAAAAATGACGATAATTAAAAAACTCATTATCGCGTTCCTTTGCGAAATTTTTAGTTGCATTGTGTTTGTAGTCACTAAAACTACCACCCGGCTTCGTTTTCGGTAGCAGTCTTGAGATACCCGGTATATTATAGGCTAAGGATTCACTTAATTAACTCCTTTTAAATTTAAACGCATGTACATAACACGCTGACATAATACATATGCGAAAGAACCAGTATGAGAAAGACATTTTGAACGAATCACAATATCTATGTTTGTTTACCAATCTTAATATATGTTACAGAAAAATGCATACATCGGGCCTAATAACTTAAAGTTATAAATAAATAATAAATAAATAATAAATAACACCCAACAGTCACATACATAGTCCTGACCCCACACTAAGATCGAGTCTTGTGTCGTGGGTATCAGGAACTACGAGAGACTTTTCGGTCTCACAAACACCCAGACCCGGAAGAAATATTTGTGGGCCACACAAACATTTCTCTCGGTGCGGGGATCGAACCCGCGGCCTCTCGTTTCACAGGCGGCGTCTAACCGTCAGCGCCACGGAGGCTGTCATGAAACGGTATTATTGTAATACTCTTTGTACTTTTGTTGTAAACAAAAATTAGTAGGCAGGCAGAAATATATATAACTACATTATCTGTTCAAACCAGTTACCACTCTTCAATGGAAATTCGTCGTGAAACAACAACTTGCTTACGATTTCTTTGGTGAATCTTTACATAAACTATATCCAATATGTTTATTATTATTCGGCATGTTTAAGGATTGTTCAAATAACAAAATATGGCTATTATATATAATTCCATCAATACCTCCTGAAGCAGCGCAGGGATAAGCAGCATAAAAAGGCTACACAATTATTTGGAAACATAATTATAAATGTATTTTAAAGTGAAATTATCGCGTTGAAATCTATGCTACGCTCTTAAATATTTAGCAAGTTAATAAGTCGTTGGTCCGGAGCCCTCTATATCTCTCTGCAAGACATAAATCTACAGAGATGAGGGTTCTTAGCTACAACAATATCGTGGATGAGCCAATTAATTTCGATTTGGGGGTCCGTCCTTAATCTGATGGTCACTCGCGCTCAAAACTTGTAATTGAATTTAGGAATATTCAGTAACTTTACTATCATAACTTAACATAAATGATGTCTAGTCCAAGGACATCCTTTGAAACACAGCCGTAAGTTCATATCAGATTAATAATAAAAACCAACTATCAGATTCCCTTCCATAATCCCCATCGGAACTTTTATTGTATCTTCATTTATTTGATTAACTCCTCTAGTATACCTTTATTTATGAAATAGGTTAAAAGCCTTATCTACGATAAAATTGATTTCTTTCCGACCGTTATAAAGAAGTTCGTTCAATTAAACCGTCGAAATGAGACGAAACAAACCAATATTTTTCCGTTGGTCACGTCTATCGTTTATGCGAAATCGATTCGAGCGTTTTATGCGACGAATCCTACGAATTTAACAGCCTTAGAGATGACTGGACGAAGAGCAATAAACGGAATAAGTATTCTTACACATTGGCCGATAAAACTTTATTCCTTAACTATTCGTGGACGGCGCGAGTAGTAACTCAGACTCATTATCTTTTAACTTGTTTGTTCCGAATGATAGATAATGACATCAATGTACAGTAATAGGGTTTCAATTATATTCTTAACTTACAGTCACACGTTATCTTACACTGTGATCCTATAACTAATTACTGTGTATTAATTTATAGTGTCCAGACGATAATCATCACCCTACATTTCAGTAGTGTTTTTTTTTATATAGCAACGAGTATTAATGGCGAGACAAGCCTGCCATTCATCTGATGGTAAACCTAAACGATACGACCACTCATGGACAGCAGCAATACTTGGCATTCCAATACGCTTTACTTCTGAGACATAAGATGTTAATTCTCATTATGTCCAGTAGTTGCTCTGGCTACAATACCTTCGAACCGGAACACAACGGTACGTTTACACTACTGTTTGGCGGAAAAAATAGACATTGTAGTGGTACAGTCAGCAACATAAGTCGCTAAAAATTCACATTTTTTGATAACCTTTTTATTAATTAAAATTTGTATGTACTATGCTGAGAATTGCCATACGATATTGAAAATAATTATTATTTTGGATGATAAGACAATTCCAAATCTCGTGAATGTGTAGCGACTTATGTTGCTGACTGTACCTACCTAGGCTGCCTCTCACATATTATGATACCCCTACCACCAGTATTTTTTTAGATAAAATCAATTAATGCCAACCATATAATATATGCACCCATGACAGCTAAAGTTCGCTAGTGCAATTCCATTAAAATTGATACGAATAGGGAGGGGTGAAATTCCGAAAGTCTTTCCAGTAACCTCAGAACGCATCAGCAAGGCCATACTTTTTCGCGACATGAAATCTTTGTTTAGATGTGATTTATTGTTACTGTATTTAAAACCGAAATAATCAGAACGGGATTATTTAGCATCAACTCTCCAATCTGGGGGCGCGGCCGAGCCCCCTCCAAGTCGAGCTATAGGCCGTAACATCCTTTTCTCGAAGCAATTCAGACCATTTTCAACCCCCCATAACTTCGTTGTGGTTAAAGCAAGAAGCCTGAATTTTCAGTTACTAAGTAGGCATTATGTAAACACGGTATATTTAAAATTTCATTCAATTTGAACCAGTAGTTTAAGAATTATAATGTGTCAAACTTTCGTAATTTTGTCACTCACTGACTGACTGACCGATCATCAAAAGTCTAAGGCACTTCTAGCAGACATAGAATCTTCAAATTTAGAATATAATTAGTGTTTAGTGTCTAAAGTAAGGGAAAATTCAAACATTTCATAATTTGTGTCTAGTTTTCTAGATAGACCAACTGCGTGAATAACTTTGTAATCCCATATAAATGTATAGGATTACAAAGTTACATTTGCAGTTAATGAATCATTGTACCCGTATATAGTGGAATAATAGTTGTAGATATATATCTATATACATGAGGCATAATAGGAGGGGATATAGAGAAGGGAATAGGGAAATGGTGTATTCAGCCCATTACCATATCAATATTAAAAATTCTTTACGTTTTAAATAAATAGATCGACTTGGCCAGTAGCATTATGTATAAATTGTACGATACATTATGTTTTCATGCGATGGCCAAGTCGATCCATTTATTTAAAACGTAAAGAATTTTTAATATTGATTTGGTAATAACTAACGTAATAACTTTCTATAGAAGGTCCCTTAAGGACTAAATAAATTAATCGACTTGGTATTACATGCATCTCACAACTTTTTGCGGTAGAAAACCTGAGCTGCGAGACTTGGAATTTTTTTACAGGATGTTTTTGATGGAATTCAGTTAACGTATTCCAGATTTATATTATTAGTGGCGTCAATAATACTAAAATTACTGTCCCTAGTACAATATTCAAACAATTCAGACTCATTCCAACATGTTAACTTGATATGTTGTATCACTGCGCAATTAATCGACGCTAACGTCTAACCAGATAATGTCACAACAAATCCAATAGATCCATTGGGTTTAAACGACTCTCTAATTGGCGGGTTTATCACCATTGTTTTGGTGGAAACGTCGTCGGGCCGCGATATTTCAATCCAATAAGGTGGATAGTTTCATAAATAATTCAATATGTTGTAACAGGTAAGTGGCATTCGCGCGTTACGGTCGACGGGAGAGCTGGGGAGAAATCCGCTCGCACCACTCGCAAGGGTGAAATTTTATTTCATGAAATTAATTTTTAATCCATATGTTACATTAAGGAATCACTGTTAGAATAAAAATACACTGGTTTGTACTTAGGGGACGGGAAAGTGTCGTGAAATAATAATGCCTTTGTATTGAAGTACATTGTGTTATTAAACAGCCATGTACTGTAGAATATGATGTCTGTATCAATGCACCGTGCTAGCATAGTATTGGTTCGTGAATGAATCTTTGCAATTCTTGTAAAGGATTCAAAGGTAATCTATAATTGTTCCGAAATTATGGTTAAACGTTTTGGTGACAGACTTTAACACTTAAGAAATTGTTGGTATAAAACAAATATTTAAGCAACAATTTTTTATATGAATTTTCATTTTCCCATGTAACAATTGTGCTTACCCTTGAAGAATCTCATATTATATGTTAAAAGAATCTGGCTTGGAATTTTATTTCTTACAAATTTGGAAGATGAAAGGCAAAATGAATTGCTTCATAAAATCGAATAACATTGCTGCGCATACTTCAAAGCGCAACATAAAATATCCAAAAACTTGTGACTATAAATCGAAATATTACTCAGTTGATTTTATTTATTAATGCTTTATATACAAAATCAAAATATTCTTTATTCAAATAGTCTTTCACTTTTCTACATGGTATAAAGACGGACTTTATGCCTAAGGCATTCTCTTCCAGTTGACCTTTAGTGCAGATAGAAAATAAGATGGCGTATAAAATGAAGAAATTTGATTTTTGAAAATTAATATGTAAACATAAAAATTTAGTATACACGTAAGTATATACACAGTCAGGTCATAAGTATTGTCACACAGTAAAAAAAAATCTTTTAGAATGCTGGCCACAAAAAAGTTTATTGAATTCGAATTTCGAATTGTTCATGAAAATAAAAATGTATACTTTTTAGAATTTTACTCATTTTTAAATATGGAGTGGACGCTTAAAGAAGACCGTGTTGCAGTTATTGCGTTGCATCGTTGCGGTTACGCGCCAATTCAAATTTTTGACATACTGAAAAATTTGAATATAACCAAAAGATTCGTTTATCGTACCATCAAACGATACAATGAAGACTCTAGTGTAGATGACAGGTCAAGAAGTGGTCGCCCTCGGTCTGTTAGGACTCCAGCAGTGATAAAAGCTGTGAAGGCGCGAATTCAAAGAAATCCCAAACGTAAGCAGAAACTGTTGGCCCTTCAGATGGGGTTAAGCAAAACCATGGTGAAAAGGGTATTAAATGAAGACTTAGGGCTTCGGGCATATCAAAGAAAAACAGGACATCGTTTGAATGCTCGTCTAATGGACCTGAGACTGAAGAGATTCCGCGCTTTGTTGAAGCGGTACGCGAAAAATATCGAGAAATTATTTTTTCAGATGAAAATTTTTTTACCGTAGAAGAGAGCTACAACAAACAAAATGATAAGGTGTACGCACACAGTAGTGAAGAAGCGAGCAACCGTATTCCGCGTGTCCAACGAGGTCATTTTCCATCCTCGCTCATGGTATGGTTGGGAGTTTCTTATTGGGGCTTAACAGAGGTACATTTTTGTGAGAAAGGTGTAAAAACGAATGCATTTGTGTATCAAAATACAATCCTGACGAACCTTGTGGAACCTGTTTCTCATACCATGTTCAATAACAGGTACTGGGTATTCCAACAAGATTCGGCGCCAGCTCATAGAGCGAAGAACACACAAGACTGGCTGGCGGCGCGTTAAATCGACTTCATCCGGCACGAAGACTGGCCCTCCTCCAGTCCAGATTTGAATCCGTTAGATTACAAGATATGGCAACACTTGGAGGAAAAGGAGTGCTCAAAACCTCATCCCAATTTGGAGTCACTCAAGACATCCTTGATTAAGGCAGCCGCCGATATTGACATGGATCTCGTTCGTGCTGCGATAGACAACTGGCCGCGTAGATTGAAGACCTGTATTCAAAATCACGGAGGTCATTTTGAATAAACTTTAGTGTCATAAGAATCTATGTTTTGTTAAGTTCATTTTGGTATATAAATGGTTACATAATGAATAAACTTGTTTCAATTATTTTATATTAAACATGTGACAGAATTTATGACCTGACTAGGTATGTACATATACACATTATACAAGCATATAAATATATTATATAATAAATATATAAAATCATAAAAAGGAAAATGCTTTAAGTGACTCTACAAATTTATCGAATAAGTGTTAGCGAACCTTCACCTTGAATGCCTCACGGATTCCGGATGCCCTCATGTCGAGACGGAGTGCGGTTCAGAGAAGAATAAATTAATAAGAGAAGAAAGAATGAATAAAGTCTGAGTTATGAATAGGTGTGTATTGATAGTCAATCACCACGCACTAAAACGGTGAAGGAAACATCGTGAGGAGACCTGCATACCATAGCGATTTATAAAAATTTCTATGGTATGTAAGTCCGCCAACCCGCATTAGGCCAGCGTGGTGGACTATATGGCCTAACCACTGTCAATCGTACTGTGGATTGTAGAGTAGGCCCGTGCCCTGCAGTGGGACGTATATGGGCTGATACTACTACTATGAATAGAAAGAAAGAAAGAAAACTCATTTATTAGCCACAAATAAAATGACGCACACACTCATTTAACATAAATTTATATATATAGCTAACAACCAAAAGACAGTAAAAGGGAGTTTGTACGTCGCATAAATGTGACACGTAGGTGACCACTCAGCTTATTGTTGCACTGCGACGCGAGCCACAGCGCAATGCTGGTTTTCAGTGGTCACCTTGAGTGACATGCGAACGCCAGCTTACATACTTACATAAATTAAAACATATTGTATAATTAATGCTTAAAAAGTAACAATAAAAAGAAAAAACAAGTCATGATAAGGATTGATAACCAAGGAAACAAGTAAAATAAAAAATAAAATATATAAAAAAAAGTCTACTACACAAACAGTACAACACATACAAGGAAAAAGCAAAAATTAATATCTAAACTAGTTTATACAATTATAGTAATAATTATGAACTCAACGCAAAATCAAGCCTTTGCATAATGCTCTGTCCCGCTTCCGCTCGCACAACACATTAGCATTGCACAATAATAATTACTTAATACAAAATGCTCTCTGCAGTCTGCATTCGTCCGGCGACGGGGACGTGAGAGGACGATATTAAGGACGATATTAAGACGATATTAATAGGGCAATAAAGAAAAAGTTAAGAGATGTTGTTTAACTGAATATTCTTATTAAGGTGACTGCCAAAGTATTCAAATTGAGAAGATAAATAAAAAGGTGGAGTAGGAGATGTACGAATAGAAAAAAGAGTGCATGCATGGAACGACGCTGGCGGAGAAGTAACCATTTCAACAGAGGGCTGAAAGAAGAAACAAAGGCTTTACTTTTTTTGCATGCAATTAAAATCACGAATTCCAAACTAAGTTTATAAATGTGAGAGACTGAGCATCGTGTTCTGAAAGGTGCAATTGAAAGTAAAGGAATTAACACCTACAGATTTATGATTAAGACAACAATCGCTGTAAATTAATTAAACCGCTGTACGTTTATTTATTTAAAGCTTTACAATATACCTGCGTATTCTGCCTGCTATATACATAAGAAAAGAACACGACAGATACAAAATAATCGTACAAAAGGCGGTCTTATCGCATCGAGGCGATCTCTCACAGACAAACAACCATAGAATGAATAAGAGTGAAAGATTATACTGCGAGAATTAAGAGCTGTATGAAATAAGATATTTTATTGTTGCTTTAGAATACATTAATTTAACAACATACATTAATTTTAGGATTTGCTTGTTTATATAATCTAAATAATTAATAAAAACCATCATCGTTTTCACTGAGTAGAAGGAATAAGTACCATTCGAACCACCTTAAATTTCCTGAGCCTTTTTCGCCTCAAATGGATATAGGGGGCGAGCCTATTAAAGGACAGAAATTTCATTCCCATACAACCTTTATGCCACAATTTTTAAAACGAATTATTTAAATAAAGTGAAGCGCTTACGCTAGGAGTCGGAGACAGGTTATTATGATGCACTACTTATTCATGCACTGCCGTAATAAATATTTGGCACGCAAAAGGATTTACAATTTATATTTTTATTTATTGAAGTGACTTTGAATTCTATAAGCCTATCTGTTGAGAAATTAATTGACACGTATAAATTCAATGTATCATACAATAACATCACTATTGTAGAAAAACTAATAGTATCATTAATGAAAGCCACAATTGCTCGTTTATAATAGACAAAGGATCACAGAAATATATCGAAACTCAGATGATGATTGATAATCAGTCATAAGTTACTAATATTTTATTGTATGAGTTAACTATCGATATAAGTATTTTATTTTTCATTGATTTCTACCACGCAGACTTTGATAAAGAACCAGCCATGAAGTTAATACCACCCGTACTAAGTCAGTTACAATCTGAGGTTTTTGCACCGACCAATATTGACCTCAACACTACAGCATTTATGAAACCCCAACACATTTCAGTGGACTTTCAGCTAGCAATTCCGTACGTTTGTTGCAAAGTCACATTCACCCTCATACTGTTTTGTAAAACCCCTTTCACAGTACGCGGCTGATAGTGCTTATCAAAACGTCATAAAATATGCCCTTCGAGTTCAAAAGACAATCGCACAAAGGGTAAATGTAGTCACAAAGAAGCCTTCTTTTGTTTTGCATATTATACGATATGCATATATTTATGATCAGTTTAATTTAGTTGGAATTGTGCCTGCAGTTTAGCAAAGCGATAATATACACTAAGATATAGAAAACAGAAAATGAATTACAATAATTTTCGTAGTTTGAAATTCTGTTTTCATGTCTGAAATACTTGCAAACGAATAAATTATGTAGATTTCTAGGAACCTAAAGTATAATGAATTTTACTAACAACGTAAGAAACAGAAAGTAGGTATTGTTGCAACAAAGGAGTGCTTGATAAAAGAATAGGATATTAAGTTTTTTTATGTTATCTTTATCAGTTTCGAGATATTAGTTTCGTAATGCATAGACGTACCTTCTATTCTTAGTCTCATTTAAATGAGTAATATTACTTTAGAATTCGTATTGAGTTCCGTCTCAACACGCCATTAACGCGTTCAACAATAAGTGAATACAAAAGTCCAGTTAAATCGGTGCACTTATTACAGATTAGCTGGTCTCTTTAATGTAATTCAACTTAGTTCGGATTATCCCGTCTCCCGATACGTAATTTAGTGGAAAAGGTTGCGACCCTGCTAGTTTGTATTACCCCGACAGTGATATAGGGTATTAAGTTCCCTTCGCAGTCTCCCTTAACGCGTAAACAAGACAAAACCTTTCTGCGTATCGCCCTTACAAAGGTTAATAATTTAAGAGACTAAGCGGGAGAAGCTTTGCGACTATTTTCTATTTAAAGTGAAATTGTTTTGCTCCTATTAACGCAGTATTGTAAATTGATGATGTATAGAAAGTATGACATAAAATTTGAGAATGTCGACATGGATACACTGTATTATATAGATCATTACACAGAAACGTTACATCGGCCAATTTGGTTTCATTATTTTTCTAAAGGCTGTTAACAGGGCCTATGGAATATGGTTAACGAAGTGTAAGCCGATTTGCAAATTCGATAAGTTAGGTGAAAGCGCGTGGACGCATCCCAAATAAAGCCCGGTTTGATCCTATTAACGCACGTCTAACGGAGTGGATCTTATGATGGCGTTCCTCCCTGATCCTTGCATGGATCAACCAAAGGATTTACTTCATTCCATATGTAGATATTTTTTCAACTGATCTTATTACATCTAAATAAATATAATCTCGGCTTACGATATTCATGGAAATTACTTTTAAATTTTATTTGTTCATTTACCTTCATAAATATGACTGTTCAAATTATTGAAGATAAGAATGGTACAATATGAAAATCCAATTCTGTGTACTTACAGTATTATAATTAACTCATTCATTTTCACATATTGTGTATATTTTTTTTAGGTTCATGGAAGGAAAAATATAAACGCAATAATATAAATATGATTTACACGTACACACTATATAAACAAAAAATTGCTCGTTTAACAGATCCGTTATAAACAGGGTATATCAAGACTGCTACCGATAACGAATCCGTGTGGAAGTTTTACTGACTACAGACACTATGCGACTAAAAATTTCGATAAAAAACGCGTCAATTTTTGTTTTTTTTTTATGTCCAGCACCTGGCTTTGTTTTCAGTCGCAGTCTGGATATGAATATACCCTGTATATAAGTACAAAATAATTTACATATTATGTGTAACATAATAATTCAATAAATCATACAAAACATTAAAATATGTATTCCATGAAACCGAATTAAGATACAAAAAAATAAATCTGTCGATTGTGGCAGTGATAATTTCTTTTCTCCGCCTACTTGTTGTATAATATATTTAACACCACAATTCTCGTTACCATCTAAAACAATTCACAGAAATGAAATGTAATACGAGGACCGTGCATTTATTCTGTATCAGCCCATATACGTCCCACTGCAGGGCACGGGCCTCCTCTACAATTGAGAGTACGATTGAGAGTGGTTAGGCCATATAGTCCACCACGCTGGCCTAGTGCGGGTTGGTGGACTTACATACGATATATTTTTTTTATAAATGGCTATGGTATGCAGGTTTCCTCACGATGTTTTCCTTCACTGTTTTAGTGCGTGGTGATTGACTATCAATATACACATGATTCCGAAAAGTCAGAGGTGTGCCCTGGTATTCGAACCTGCGACCACCGTGAACATGTTGGCAGTTGCGTCTAGTCCGTTTACCAACAGGCCACCACGCACTAGATAATTGTGCATTTATTGTTTATATTTAATTATTACTGAAGTTAAATCAAGAGAGACAAATACCCCCATTATAGTGATTATCCACGTGTCACGTACAATGCTACATGCATTATTTAATTTAATTAACCACTGGTAAATGAATTACATAAGTGCATGGTGGCCTGTTGGTAAACGGACTAGACGCGACTGCCAACATGTTCACGGTGGTCGCGGGTTCGAATCCCAGGGCACACCTCTGACTTTTCGGAGTCATGTGTGTATTGATAGTCAATCACCACGCACTAAAACGGTGAAGGAAAACATCGTGAGGAAACCTGCATACCATAGCGATTTATAAAAATTCTATGGTATGTAAGTCCACCAACCCGCACTAGGCCAGCGTGGTGGACTATATGGCCTAACCACTCTCAATCGGTAGTCGATTGTAGAGGAGGCCCGTGCCCTGCAGTGGGACGTATATGGGCTGATACAGAAATGAATTACTATAATTTAGTTCCATGACAAATTGGTTTAGCACAAAATGATATTGCATTATTTCAATACTTCATAGCACACATTCTACAAAGCTGTTATGGAATTCATGTGACTCAAGTAATATCATTAATTATTATACCGACGGATCAAAGACTCTTCTGGTAATAGACACTTATATTAAGTCATATTTAAACATCTTTAACCAGCTCTTATTTTATTTCTTCTGTATTAGACTATATACGTTCCACTGCAAGGCACGGGCCTCCTCTACAATCGAGAGTACGGTTGAAATCCACAACGCTGTCCTAGTGCGGGTTGGAGGACTTAACATACAATTGAAATTCTTACAAATTCGCTATGGTATGCAGGTTTCCTCACGATGTTTCCGTAAACCGTTAAAGTGCGTAGTGATTAACTGTATATACACACAGGACTGCGAAAAGTCAGAGGTGTGCCCTGGGATTTGAACCCACGACCACCATGAGCATGTTAGCAGCCGCGTCTGGTCCGTTTACAAACAAGCCACTACGTACTCAGTTACTCGATGTTTACTTGATGGTTGTTTTAATTTTAGTAATGGCTTCCAGGTATCATCATCCACAGTCTGTAAGGTTAAACTATTGGGTATAAGCTTCTCTTATATTATGCCAATTTTTCTTTTGTCAGTCGCATCCAGGTTCGGTACAATTAATACTTATAATTCAATTCAATACTTGTTCCTTGAATAAAAAAACTGATTACATTATACCCTGCCTAGAAATCAAAATATAATTTCCAGATATAATTAAGTACAAGAATTAATTTATCTAGTCTCAAGACAGGTAAAACTTAACTGTTCTAAAATGTCTTTACAGGATTCTCCCTTGAAGACGTATCAATAGAGACAATGGTTGTCTAAGTAACAAAGAAAAGTATCAAATTTAATGTTAGCGAAGCCTTTCACAAAATCAATTGTTAATATTTTAGGTAAATGCTCAGGTTTCATAATTCTTGTAATACTGTTCTCCAATACTAAATGTATACTTCTTAAAAATATTAGAGTACATAATTTTAAAAGGAATTTGGTTGACGTTTTTACTGAGATCAATCACTGTGAGCGATATAAGCAAGATACGCTGATATCTCCATATATGTATTCTCAAAGGGTAGGCAGAGGTGTCACTAGAAGTACGATGAAATCTGGCTTCACCCAGCTTATTTTCATCTTAAGATCCATCTATTGTTATATTTGTAACATCATAAAAGAACACGAGTTTACTTCATTAATATTTAAACAATGCATTGTCTCTCAAGATAGGAATTCCCGATGAAATGAAAATTCAATGTGTTAATTTAGCTTGTCGATAGGCGCGTAAATAAACTTTGGCTATTAACACGTCAAAATTAGTGTTTGACGAGAGGGAAAGGCAATGAATGGAGATTAAACAAGACGATACGCAAACCAGCTAACCTTCTCAATTACTTTATGGAATTAGTTTGGAGTGGAGTGCTCCAAATATCTGAAATTGGAAGTCTCGCTTTGTGGTCATTAGGCCTACATAATTATACTAGTATTAGCTAAATTGTATTGATTTGATTTGATTATTTAGTCGGTTGTACTTCATGCATATTTTATATTATGTTTTTAAACATTACTAGGTAAATTACTATGACTGAAAGAATATGATTAAGTTATACTTACTAATAAAAATTATTATATTTCGGCGATTACTGGGCCTCTGGATCTATTAAGAGCGTATACACCTTGCGCGCAAAGTCAACTATAGGTATTTCTTCGTTAATTTCACGCACACATAAGCGACCAAAGCTGTGTGCGTAGAGCTGCCGCGTCGGCTAGATAGCCTTTTCTAAAATGAGTACTAATTATTTTTCCTTGAAATTGTTTATTGGTGGCTATTAACTCATTTGAAAAGTCCTGTTTTTTAGCCAAAAAGCGCGCAAAGGGTATAAACGCTCTTAAGTATTA
This sequence comes from Hyles vespertilio, assembly GCA_009982885.2. Classification (NCBI taxonomy): domain Eukaryota; kingdom Metazoa; phylum Arthropoda; class Insecta; order Lepidoptera; family Sphingidae; genus Hyles; species Hyles vespertilio. The sequence continues at coordinate 12,414,172 of CM042809.1, read as the reverse complement.
CAAGTTTTTGTTCGCAAATATAATACACTAATCGATATTTATGAACTTGTTCTCTGCAAATCAGCGGTCTACCATACGGATTAAATTTTACACAGTTACCTTGAGATAGACGTACCAAATTTATACATTTCGCAGAAATATCAGAAGGTTTTACTAGACGCAAATCCATTTATGTTTGAAAAACTCACACAAAATTGCTAAATACTTGAAGTCCAAGATACGAATCACAGCCCTTGTACTTCACCACTAATCCAATAAATCAATTTATTATTAATAGTAACAATGTTTACGATGTCAATTTCTTTCCCTTTATTGTTTTTCTTTACCCTTATACCAAGTCCCGCCCCTTCACATCCTGCATTGTATCCGACGAAATGGGCAACACTCTAAGTGACTGTTACAATGGAAGTCACAAACAATGTTGCAATAGCAATCTACTTCAAATTATTAGTGTACTTACACAGTGGGGCGTGTAAAGATGTATGTGTATCGTACATCTTGTATGGAGACTATAAAACAATCCAATTAATCTATCTGTACACGCTTGAACCAAGTCTCGGAGTTCTAACATGTGGCTTTCAACGGCATTCAGTACAGAACCAAAGTTAGTATAGAATGTAATGAACGCATGTTAAGTGTTTCAGATAACTAACTGTTTGATGAAAACGAAGGAGATAGTGACATGGTGTAAAATATATTAAGCTATTTTTATCACAGATGTTACTTGCCAATCGATCAATAAATATGAATTCGCCTTGACAGTTTATAAAATGTATATCTTGAAGAAATTTAATGTAATTAGGACAACAAATATGAAAGGCAAATAAATAGAAAAAAAAGTTTGGTGTTACCGAAGAAGCTTTTAACATAGTTTTATTTACACAGCTGCAACACAATCCGCCTCAATGGTAGTATTACTCAACTATTACCTAAAAATCTTAGACTATTTCGAAATTATTTATTTTAAGAAAATTCCTTTTGACATAATGTAATGATAAAATGTAAAAAATCCGGTACATGTAGTTAATAAGGTGGCTAATTATATAGAAGATTGTGGCGGCACCTCATTCCTTATGCATTCAGCGCGCTTTAATGCCTTCATTACCAGTTTAAAGTATTAAGCAAACTTTGAAGCTGGAAGACGTCTCACTGAGATTTGTTTAAATGATCGCGGATTTTCACTAAAATAGCTCGGCGGAAATACTGAACGAAAAACAATTTCCTTTTTGTGATGGAAAGGTAAGTATCAAAATGTTTGGTATCATTTTCTGGCTACATATAGATATGAAATTTATCATTGATTTTCAGTGTTCAACTAAAAATAAATAAAACTTTTCAATGTCATGAAACTTTGTGCTACATGTTTTATGAAAATATTTTACGTAATATTTTTAAAATAATTAATTCTGTTTAACACGTGTTAAACAGAATCCGAAATACAACTAATAAACTGCTGTTTGACGGGAGAAATAGACGTTGCGGTGGTACCCACCCAGGGAGCCTGTCACATATACCTAGGTACCTAAATACCTAGGTACGTTCCTAATCATACGTATCCTCATCTCGGAAATATATTATTTACTGGTGGTAGGTCCCTCATATGTGAGAGGCTGCCTGGGTGGGTACCACCGCAACGTCTATTTCTCCCGTCAAATAGCAGTTTCAATGCACTGTTGTGTTTCGGATTGAAGGACATTGTAGCTAGAGTAACTACTGGACGTATTGAGACTCAGAACAATAACTAAAGCAATTGTTCTGAGTATTGAGACTGTGATTGAGGCTAAACATCTTATGTCTCAGGATGGCGAGCGCAGTGGAATGCCAAGCATTGCTTTGGAATTCAGGGTGTTGTTTGGTTTTGCTACTGTTCATGAGCGGTCGCATCGCTTACCATCAGGCAAACGGCACCTCACACCAATAAAAAATATATTTTGATCAATGCGGTAAGTCACGTAATAAATAATAATAGTAAGAATTGCCACCTTTACAGTAATAAAATATTATAAAAAAACATATAATTGTATTAATTGTCGTATTTCCATGCATAATAAGGCAATAATAAATTCTGTTCAACAGAAATTGCTTTGTAAATATAAAGAATTAAGTTTCGTTTCATTTTACAGCAGGACACGGGCCTCCTCAACAATCGGGAGCATGATTGAGAGTGGTTATACCATATAGTCCACCACGCTGACCTAGTGTGGGTTGATGAATTTCACACACCATAGACAATTGACTTTTAGGTATTTTAAGACATCAGTGTCGTTCCGAAATGAATTATTATGGCATATTAATCCATCATTACTTTAAACAACTACTTGAGCCCCGTATTTTTTTTACCTACATTGTTTTTTAATTGCCTGTATTCCGAAAGAAACAATTCATTTTTCCAAGACCAACAATCTATATTTGTGCTGAATAATACGTCATTACTCTATAACAGCGTGAAACGTAAACAAACAAAACCTATGACTTTAGTACGGATATAAAGTTGTACAAGTTTGTTGATAAATTTAAACGGTGTTATCCTTATTCCGTACTTTTGCCAAATAAATAATGGCAGAACCAGAGTTTAATTTCACTACGTTAGGCATGTGAAAGCAATGTTTCGGTTAATTTGCGTGTTAAGTTTAATGGGATCTTAAGACACGAAGGGGGAGTTTTTCTCCCTTCGGATCGCAATTGAGAAGTGTTAATGGCGCGGTATTAGAACCATGCTTATGAGTTTCATTAGTACTGAAGCCGCCAAACAGAACGTGCTTTTGTTGTAAACTACGTGTTTGTTTTGAACGTCCTCAATGGTTAGCAGGAAAGATGATAAATAAATAATATTACATATTTAAAACATAAGTACTATTGGATTACACTTGTTAAATGTTCTATTTACCGAACTACAATTTTAGGTTAGTTAATATTTACCTTTATTAGTAAGATACAGATATTTTATCTTTTTCGATGAATTTGTTCGTAATATAAAATATAACAACGAAGTCTAGAATATGTGATAGAGATAAGCCTCTCTTTAGTTTTTCGCAAATTCCAAGATACGTATTATGTCCTCAACTAATAAATCTTCTTAGAAATGAAACGTACATTATATCACACAAATGGGAAAACAACGATGAACACCCACGTTTATTATATCTATAAGCGATTTTAATTCGTATAAATTGAGTAAAGCTGCTTTATATCTAATAGATTTATCCGGATTTGCGCCAACTGTATGCTGGGATTGTGGCTATGCAAAACTGATACAGTTGCCAATTAGTCAGCTTTTGTAGCCACAAACGAACTAATTTTGTACATATAACAACGTGATCAAAGGACTCGTAGTATTCACTTAGGTGCGTTCCCAATTTTCTTGTTGAAAAGTAACTGACCGACAGCAGACGGCCCCGCCTGACGATGGACCCATAAATTTACCGAGTCTGGAGCCTAGTGGATTAGCTACATAAATTCTGTTTGCAGGAACAGTTTCTTTGTTTTTACTAAAACGTTTAACATGACAGCCGACAACTTTGGTTTCGCAAAGATTAAAATAAGTTCGAGAAATATATATAAAAAGTGACTAGAAGGGAACTTGGTTTTCTGTGCGCTCTTGCGTAATTTATGTATGACGGCGCAAATGCCAATTTATTGCTGAGTAATGGCACCGTTTGGAGATCTGCAAATGGGCTAGTCGAGCAAGAAGAGAAATGGTTTGAAACGTGCGCCGCTAAATGTATTTATAATTTATTTATCGGCCATGTTACAAATCCGAATTGTTATCGCAAGAATTATTCCTTTTCATACTGAACCAACTTTACATTTGAACTAAGAGAAGAGAAATATATTCGCTCCGCTGGCTTACTGTTATATATCAATGTATATAAATGTCAAAATTACTTGGAATTTAAATTTAATCTTTGCCACAGTTAATGTTTTCCCTTATGTTGAGACACTTAAACAGTGCTTAATAGTTAATTATAGCTAAGCAGAATGTCTTATAGCTGAACTTTATAAATAAGTTATAAACTTTGTCAGCTATTCATACTGTAAGAAAAACAATAACGTGCAATTTCATAATGTTTTAATCTACCCACATAACCACACCAGCGTGTCTAAAATATATGCAATATTAGATAATAACGTCATTATTTTAACTAATCACCAAACTCCAGCCAAATTGGGTCTGCTGGGCAAACAACGTGCGATAAACATGAACATGGCACGTTGTGCCTCATCAAATTATCCTACACAAAATTTTATATTAGTAATCTTAGTAATCCGTCTTATTTTTATTAAACTTCACAAATGGTATGACATTTGTAACCGAAATTAATATCCACGTGAACCGAAACATTTCGTGTCAAATAGACATGAAGCGAGGGATATTTCTCGAGCTGTTTGACAAAGTTAAAAATCCTGGGCGCAAACAAGGAAGAAATATTTCACCTTAAATTTTATTTATCTACGCGGTCCCAGATTACGGACTGTATTTATCTTGAAGATAGTCAAAGTCGAGAAGCAATTTATCCGCTAAAATGAAGTTTCAAATTTTAATAGAAGCCTCTTGGTTCCTCGCGAGATACGACCCTTTGAACCAGTGGTCGATTACAAATTGCGTTTTCACAAATTATTTGGAACCGTCGTATTTGAATGTCGCAGTATTGCTATAATTATCTACCTCTCCCCTCCTATTTGTGCCGTGATCGTCAGGTATACGGGGATTTTAAATGTTTCTCCTAATTATATGTAATTACACATTGTATTAAAACGTTATTCATATTATTAAATACCTGAGTGGGAAATTAGAAACTTGAGGCCCAGGTTATTTTTTTTGTTCGGGAATACCGTTTTCGAATGTTCAAGTACGTGGTGGCGGTAGATTCATCCTCTGCCGCATATCCGACGTTAGTGTTAAAATAAACCATTGGAGTGCTACTATGATGTCCATACTCGTACCTACTAGTAAAGTACTTTCATATAAACTACAAAGTACTTGTAAGACAGCTTAATATAATTATTTAAACAAAATACATAATTAAATATAAAGAAATAGCTAACCCAAGAAAACAGACTCCTTATAAACCTGTATGTATGTGGGGACTCATCCTTTGTGCCCGCTTAACTGCTGCTGATGCTGAGTTACTCATTACAATGGTTGAACAATGAGTCGCGTTTAATCTAACTTTCTTTTCCCTTAGCAAGCAAACCGGAAGAATAGCCACACCCACACAAGGAAAACACGACAGCCACTAATTAATTAGCGAGTATTTCATTCTTGCGATTGTGACAAATTTCTTTCTAACATTTCTTAGACAATATTTTCTATTACGACTTACGTTTATTTTCACCGCAAAATATATTTTCACGCTTCCAAGATTTAGTGGCTCTATGATAAAACTGTGCCGTGACGTTCAGGGTTTGATTCCCAGGTAAGGCAATGTACGTTTGAGTGTTTCGGTTTGAAATATCTCATGGGGACTCCCTGTGAGTATAATTATCGGCTATTAAACATCAACGGCGAGTATATCACTCACCTTCGGTTTGCCGACGATATTGTAGTCTTGGCAGAATCGCTGGAAGACCATAGCACTATGCTCGAAGACCTCAATCGAGTCTCCCAACAGGTGGGTCTTAAAACGAACATGGACAAAACGAAGATCATGTCGAATGTCCATGTTGTGCCCACCTCCATCGGTGTTGGGGGCTCGACTCTTGAAGTTGTTGACGAATATGTCTATTTAGGACAAGTGCTCCGGTTAGGCAGGTCCAACTTTGAGAGGGAGGTCAATCGTCGAATCCAACTCGGTTGGGCAGCGTTCGGGAAACTACGCGACGTCTTCTCGTCCAAAATACCTCAGTGCCTTAAATCGAAAGTCTTCGATAGTTGTGTGTTGCCAGTGATGACTTACGGCACCGAGACGTGGCCTCTCACTATGGGCCTTATTAGGAAGCTCAAAGTCACTCCCCGAGCATAGGCTCGGGGTTTCCCTACGAGATCGAATCAGAAATGAGGAGATCCGTAGGAGAACTAAAATAACCGACATAGCCCACCGGATTAGCAAGTTGAAGTGGCAATGGGCAGGGCACATAGCGCGGAGATCTGATGACCGATGGGGTCGGAAAGTGCTCGAATGGAGGCCGCGTATCGGAAAGCGCAGCGTAGGACGTCCACCCACAAGATGGTCCGACGACCTGGTAAAGGTCGCGGGACGTCGCTGGATGCAGGCTGCCTCCAACAGGTCTCTGTGGAAATCATTGGGGGAGGCCTATGTTCAGCAGTGGACTTCCTTTGGCTGATGGATGGATGGATGGAAACTAATTTGCATTAAGCAGTAGATACTTGCCTACCCATTTGAGGACGTGGGTGTGATCTCATGTGTTACAATATTTTGCGGCACACACACAACATTATGTATATATTATACAGTCAGACGATTATTATAGCAATATCGTAAAGTGACCTTGTTTTTGTAGAAAGGAAATAATATTTAAACAGATTTTTCGAGGTATTCGGTGAAATAGTCTAATTAATTGTTTGCGTAAAATGGCGTCTATATTCCCTTTATTCATTCACCTTGTACTTTTCCATCTGTGTTTGCCAAAAAATAGAGTAATTCTCAAACATATTCAAGTAAAATACGTAGTAGTTAGAAAGATAAAAGACGTGGTACGTATGTTCGGGTACAAAGGTAACTCGGATAGAGACGGTCGGCGTAAAGCCGCAAATATTTGTTTCTTTGAGAGCCCTTGCTCTTTGCTCAAAAATAGGGTTGCTATTCCAGATATTCGTATACCATTATGTACAAGGCGATATTTCATGCCTTCCTGTAATTTTCTTTAAATCAAACTATACTTGCATATTTAGCCGTTTCGTGCAAATATTTTATACATCAGTATTTATTTGTTTTTCTGTAGTTTTATAATGATATCTGTTTTACGGTCTAATCTATCTATTTGACATGCGGGATACATTTATATCATTAGCTATTGTTTATAGTTTGAAAGTACTACCTTTACATTATTTGGAGATTATTATGCTAAACTCGTATAAGATGATTGATTTCTTGTTTTTACAGATATTGCAAGTGTATATTATAATACGTTTATTCATATGTATGAGTGAACTTACCTTATTTGCAGCTTTTCAGCGGATAATCTTAAACAATGGAAACAATGGAAATTAAACATTTCATCATTTAAAAAAACATAAAGGTATCCTATGATGTCACATTAAAAACAGCAGAACAAATTTTGGTATCATTACGATGTTCAAAATATGATTTAAGTTTTATTAACTTTTAGTATATGCTTTGAAAAAGGCACCCAACTATTTGCTAAAGATGGAAAGGCCAAACAGCCAACATTTTGTACGTTCAAAAACCATTACTCCAGATAGTGTCCAGTATACAACAATTTGTACAGTGAGAAGATATGCTTGTTTGTGCTGTCAGTGACGGATGCGACGCTAGCAAGGCCAGTCCAGCACTCTATCAACAAGCATTGCACTTTTAACGAGCTCTGACGCTCACGAACGTTCAGGTTTTGTTGCAGGAAAAAAAACCACTGCAGATAAATTGCTTCCAGATGAACTAATGGAGCTAGATGATTAATTTTATTATAAAATGGATCACAATTTTTAATAGAAATTAGAGGTATTTCTTGCAAGAAATTATATATATATGCTTCGTGGGGTAAATTTATAATTAGGTATTCTTTTTAATTTTTGTATGTATATGTTATGGACTAAGTGATTAATCGGGCAATATGAATAATGCCCAATAAGAGCGGGCAATGTGATTATAACCAATAAATTTATCACATTGCCCGGGCATTATTCATAATGCCCAGTGCCTATTGAGCAGAGTGATATAAAGCGAATTGAAATCAAAACAATGAGCCGAAGTGGCATTGTGCGGCTATTGCAAGGTCACGCACCTCCCCTGGTACCACTCCCATGAAAAGGTAACGCACCATTCCTGAGAAATATCAATTATAGTAACCTAACCTCAAGACACTTGTTGTCAATACAAATTTGCTTCTGCAACGTCTCCAGCGCTACAGGAAGTTCATCCTTACTAATATTATAAAGGTGAAAGTTTGTAAGTATGGATGTATGGATGTATGGATGTATGGATGTTTGTTACTCTTTCATGAAAAAACGGCTCATCAGATTTTGATGAAATTTGGTATAGTGATAGCTGACACCCTGGATTAACACATAGGCTACTTTTTATCCCGAAAAATGTAGTGTTCCCGTGGGATGAGTCAGGAAACCAAATATACATATTTTCTACTCTTTCAAATTCAAATTGTTGGCACGGGATGTCCTCTCCTACGGAAGGGAAATATAGTCGACGGCACGCGGGAAATATAGTTAGTAGACACGCGAAATAATATGTTCTTGATGTGGATTGGACTCAAAAACTATCTGCACCCGGGCGAAGCCGGGCCCGACAGCTAGTATATAATATAGCAACTGTACCTCGCCATTATTTGGGACTATCTATATCAGCCCATATACGTCCCACTGCAGGGCACGGGCCTCCTCTACAATCGAGAGTACGATTGAGAGTGGTTAGGCCATATAGTCTACCATGTTGGCCTAGTGCGGGTTGGCGGACTTACATACCATAGATTTTTTTATAAATCGCTATGGTATGCAGGTTTCCTCACGATGTTTTCCTTCACCGTTTTAGTGCGTGGTGATTGACTATCAATACACACATGACTCCGAAAAGACAGAGGTGTGCCCTGGGATTCGAACCCGCGACCTGTTGACGACCGTTATTGTCCGGAAAGAAAAATAGCATCAACTTTTATATAAATTTTGTGTAAACAATTTATATTTCAGAATTTCAACGTATAATGTAACAAAAAAGCGTCCATTTAAGCTGGACAAATGTTAACACTTTTCCTACAAAAGTTGTCGGATGCTCCATGGAGAATATTCAGCATTAAATTATTTTAAAACTTATTTCCAACTGGCCTGAACAATGCAATTATTCTCGGCGAGTGGCACAACCCACAGCAATTAGGTACCTTGGTACAGCTTTTTGAACAATAGACATACCGTCACTTCAACAGACACGAAGCGCTCCCGACTAGTGCAACATTTGCTCCAACTTACACACAATAGGACAAACTTTGTCGATATTTTACACTATCACAATAAAAATAACGCATGTAATTAAAATCTATGCTACCGCGTACAGGTCTTTTTATTATCACATGATCCGGCAAATGATTAAACGACTCATCTGATGGCAAGCGACTACACACGTAGGTACCCTCGATAAACAATCTATAAGCAGCCCGTAAGAGCATTGTCAACCTCTCAAAATCGGAGGGTATGGAAGGAAAACGGGAGAGGTCGAAAGAGGTATTGAGCCTCCGGTAATATCACACGACGAACGAACACGACACCCATATTTATTAAATAATAAGTTCGTTTATCATTTTCATATATCTTATTTTTCGAAGAAGTCAAACAAATTATAAGTATTTCGGATACATGATTATCACAATTGACCCAAAAAGGATATCAGGTTTATTAAATTGAAATAAAATATGATTGCATTTTAATTTTATGCATTAACATACAAATACGCTATATTAAAAACCAATTCAGTACGTGGTTGGCTTAAAACGCCACGGAACTTTTACCAGTCAGAATCGTAAGACTTTCGAGTGTATGTTTAAAATTTTAAATTGGAGTTCCCGTCGGCATACATACGTTGCGAGGCTTCCCGATAAACATCCCCGGGCGTGAGGTCGCCCGACGCGGCTTTGTTTACGTTCACTATACCACTACGTGATGTATTATATCAAAACATACATACATATTAAATATCCTGTCTAATATATGGCGCTAGTCAATACCACTAAACCACGACGGAATCTATTGTTTTTAGATCTTTTTATGTTATTATACGGATTATATTAATATTAAAGGCACCGACATAGAATTAAAATTTCGTATGACACTTAGTCTTTTGAAATGACTGGAAAAAGGCTTAGCACCATTTTTTTTCCTAATAAGTTCATACGGCAGATATTGTCTTAATGTTATGTAAGTACCTAAGTAAAAAAAAATATAAACTTAACTTAAAGGACAAAAACACTGGGAGGAAAATATTTTATTTATAAATAATTTATAGATACTTAAGTACCTGTGTATTTCAATCAAAAAATTCAGTTCATGTTTCTGACCATAGAGAAAATACTTTACAATTTCCATAAGATTGATTATTATAAAAAATTTTTTCCATTTTAATAGTATCTAATAAGTGTAATTTCCAAGTTACAAGGTAAGTATGTAAGGTATTTTCATAAACTAATTTTAAACTGCTGTGTGTTTTAAATATAGTTGAACACAATATCTCTTATTTTCAATTTGCATAACGTTTACTGAGTAGGTCCGAGTACCTTCAAAGTTTTGAAACTCACAAATATTTAAGACTAAGTAATAGGCGGCAAGTAAATATCGCCGTCTCGTTCCCAAACTCCTACTTTTTCAGACGCAGTCGGCGTAATTTCCTTAATTAAGGCCTAAGGTGTCAAGCAATTTAAAAACTAAGAATTCTGCAAGAGCTTTAATTAAAGTTGATCAAAGGCACGTGAAGGTAGCCGAGATGATTCAAGTAACTACCCTCCTACAACCTACCAACAACGATCGCGCTTATTTTAAACTTCCATACTTCTTTTTTATATCGTTTTTATATTATTAAGTTTATAATATCATTGACGTTCTAGAGGCATATTTTATAAAAGTGGTAGTGCTACAAATTGTTGTAGAAATAAGAAGTCAAAATGGTAAGTGGAAAGTCTCCTCACGTCATTTTTCTTATCTATTTCCTTCTATAATTTTCCCCCTTTCTATTATATTGATGCGTAGGTGAGTAAAATAAATTTATTTTACTATTATTTATAATATCCACGAACATAACATGAGAGTTAAATTAAAGAATAATTATACTAACATCAATTAAAGAATTATTATACTAAAAAAGAAACAGATACTAAAACAGATTACCTATTGAGATCAATTTACAAGTTTTTTTTTACTGCCATAAAAGGCTAGATGAGCATGCCGTTCGCCGAAGATAAGCGATACGACCGCTCGGTCGTTCATGCTCATGAACAGTAGCAAAATCGAACAACACCTTGAATTACAAAGCAATACTTGACATTGCATTGCGCTCGCCATCCTGAGACATAACATGAAGTCTCGATATGACCAGTAGTCACTCTGCCTACAATATCCTTCAATCCGAAACACAACCGTGCATTTAAACTGCTGTCAGGCGGGAGAAATAGACATAATTTACAAGTCCATAATATTATTTCCACTGCTGAGCACTAAACTCTTCTACACATATTGAGTCCGATATTAAGATCCAGAGCGCTTAAGGTATCTTCAGCTCGTCGTTGTCCTGTTGCTAATTATTTATTAACTGTATCTGTATCAGCCCATATACGGGTCTATTCCACTTTATCACCTGGGATTATGATAACCTTTTTTTTTTTTTCTCGCGGGGAAAATCCCTTTACGGACCATCCCACCCCCGAAGGGGCGAGGGTGTGTCGGACTCACCGGCGCCTTCCGAACCCAGCGAGATGTGCCGCCCGTGGATGTGGACGGGCGGCCACTGGGTCGGGTCCCTACCACAATACGCGCCGAAATACTGACTAAAAACCCCGCGTCGGCCACCATGGGTGCACTTCAGAGACGGCCCCGGGTTACCGTTGAGCGGACGCGCCAGGACCGCCTCATGTGCACCGCCGCTTAGCGACGCGGCACGAGACGCTTGAAGCGTCACGTCTCGGGGGCCGCCGAGGTAGGGACGGCGGCCCCGCGTGGCCTCTGCGGCGCCGGGTTAGTTGTTGTCCCGGCGCCTCCTACGTCTCCTGTGGCGACGAGCGGGATCGGTCTGCTCCCGATCCCGCTCGGCGCTCTCCTTCTGCGACATGACACGTTCGCAGAAGGAGAGTATGGCCCGCCACGAACTCCGGCTGCCAACCATGGCGGCGACCACGGCCGGCAGCGAAAGGTCGCTTCCCACGACCGCGATGAGAGCGCAGCGCTCCTCGTCCCAGGCTGGGCACTCCTCCAGCGTGTGCTGGTCCGTGTCCTCACGGCAGTTGCCACAATGGTGGCACACGGCGGACTCCTCCGCTCCGGCTATGCCACACAGGTACGCACCGAAGCAGCCGTGCCCGGTGAGCACCTGCGTCAGCCGGTATGTCGGCGCGCCGTGGCGCCTGTCCAGCCACTGCTCGAGGACAGGTCGCACTGCCGCGACGGTCCTCGTACCAGCACTAAGGTTCTCCAGCCTGGAACGTCACTCCTCCACAGCAGACCTGCGGAGGGAGGCCAACATGGCCTCGACCTCTTGTGGAACGGAAGAAAGCCGACGAGAGGGTCTTCGCGTCCAGCACCCAGGGCAGAGTTCCCGCCAATACGCAGGCCGCCTCGTGCGAGACCGTGCGGTAGCCCCTGATTATTCGCTGCGCCACCATGCGCTGCGGACGATGCAGCAGGCGGACGCAGCGATCGCCCAGGGACCCGGCCCAAACGGGACACCCGTAGAGGGCCATGGACCGCACGACTCCAGCATAAAGGTTTCGGCAAGGGATGCCAGGACCATCAGTGTTGGGCAGCAGGCGCCCCAGTGCACCTGCCGCCCTCATCAGCTTCGGCGATAACTCCGCAAAATGCGCGCGGAAATCCCATCGACTGTCGAGGACGAGACCGAGGTATTTAATCCTCGAGCCGACGGGAATCCGCACGCTCTCCACTGTGATGTGGGCCCCAGGTGGAGGCCCACACCGAGGACCGTGGAAACACACGGCCTCGGTCTTATTCAGGGCCACCGTGAGGCCCAGTCGCCGAATCCTGCCCACCACCAGTCCAGTACCGAACGAGGCGAGCAGGGCGGACCTCTGGAACGTCCTGGCCGTCGCTGTCACCAACGTGTCATCTGCATAGCAGACGACAGCGACGCCCCGAAGGTTGGTACCACGCAACACCCAGTCGTAGCCGATGTTCCACAGGAGCGGCCCAAGAACCGAGCCCTGTGGAACACCGCACGACACTTCCCTACGGTGCCACAAGTCGGCGCCCGGATACACAACGTACCTGTCAGAAAGGTACGAGTGCACCAGACGCCGAAGGTAGGGCGGCACTTCGTGGTACCGCTGTACGGATGGGATAAGGTTTCGGAGGTAATGACAAGACCAGTGCTCAATCTATACTATATATTATAATAGAATTATGCTTATATACCTACTCCCTTACATCTTCCCCTTAATAGTAAAATAAAATAAAGTTTACATTTATTTTATTGTTATATATGTTTTTTTTTTTTTTTTTTATTTATTTTATAAGTATTCGTTTTTTATTACGAAACTAAGCATAAAATACATGATAAATGTTATACAAAATAATAGTCTGTAAATAAAAGTAATATAAAAATTATGATGATACCAATAGCGCAACGGTATGCGAATCCGAACCCGTGTGCGCACGACCGGGATTCGTCTCCGCTCACCGTTGGGCCATCGCGCATAGTTTTATGTATCATAACAATAACATTTGACGTTATAATATGAGTACAATAACAACCTATAATATATTTTAAACATGATACAACTTTGTTCTATTTTTGTGAACAATACTGCTTTTACCGTTAATATTTATTTCAACATTCGGTGACAAATCTTGAATGACATCATAAGGACCAGAATACAATTTTTTAAGTTTGTTACCAGTTTTCATTTTTAAGTAAAACTTTATCATTCGGCTTATAATGTATAGGATTAATATAAGTATCATATCTACGTTTATTATCTATTTTACTAGCTATTAAATTTTTCCGCGCTTCAGTTTGGGACACCTGAAGGCGATACTTGAGTTCAAGTGGATAGTCATCGCAATTGTAAAAAGGTTCTACGCACTTTGTTAAATTATTAGGTAAATTACACTTCCTACCATAGACAAGCTCGAAAGGTGAAAATTTTGTGGAAGTATGAACTGACGTATTATACGCAAAGCACCAGAACGGTAGCCAACTACTCCATAACACAGGTTTTTCCTCGGCTTGAATTCTTAAAAATGCACCAAGATTTTTATGAGAGTTTTCTAACGCTCCGATACTTTGATGATGATACGCAGTTGAATTTAATTTTGTGATATTTAGTAATTCACATACCTTTTTAAGAGTGTCTGATATGAACTCTGAACCTCTGTCGGTAGCTATCTCCCTCGGAACGCCATGTTGCAATATGAAGTTGTTTACGAAGGCGCGTGCTACTTCTGTTGACGTTTTTGTAACAAGGGGGTAAGCACATACATATTTTGATAACTCACATTGTAATGTAAGTATGTAAGAAAAGTCAGAGCTATCTCTATCCAATGGTCCTACTATATCGAGAAAAATTTTGTCAAAAGCGCAATGTGCGGTTGAAGTAATAACCATGGGCTCTTTAACTTGCGTTGTATACTTATACTTTTGACATTGAGGACATTTTTTCACAAAATTCTTAACATCAGACTCTATGCCTGGCCAAAAATAATATTTTTTAATATTAGCCAACATTCTTCTCATGCCTGCGTGGCCACTAGTAGGCAAAAGATGAAAGTCGTTGAGTATAACTTTCCTATCGTCCTGATCATTTATTCTTTCGACGTCTTTCAATATACATAACCTAGGTCCTTTCCAGTTGCTTTGATTTTTTATTTCGCTTGCAAGCTTTTCTATAAAAACATAATTATTTTAATTTTTTAAGAAATATACTTCACTTATATTTATTTTCTCACAGAAATCACTTAGCTCTCTCACAAATTCGGCTCGCGTAATTTGTGATTGAGAAGCCAATTTAATGAATATAATTTTCTTCTGAGCAACGTATAACAATAAAGGACTTTCTAAAGTGACTACATTATTACTTTTTAAATTATCAATTTCTAAAAATCGCAACTCTACTGCATCCTTCGGTTTCATATGTGTTTCCACAACTTTTGGTTGATCAGGCCAATCGTCGGTGGTTGACATATGATCGGAAGTACCAGTATCAATTATTATTATTTTTTGAGCACGTGTCATTACATTTAAACACTCTTGCATTTCTTTTAATTCTTTTGAAGTAACTTTTATACGAGACAATGCGTCTGCAGCCGAATTATCTCGCCCTCTAACGTACTCTATTACATAATCATACTCTTCGAGTATATGCTAGAAGGGTCTTTTAAATTGAACAAATAAACTAAAGGTTTATGATCGGTCAGTACTTTAAATGTACGGCCATATAAATAAGGTCTAAAATATTTAATACTCCAAACGACAGCTAACAGTTCCTTTTCAATGGTAGGATAGTTCCTTTCGGCTTTATTTAAACTCCTACTTGTGTAAGCTACGGGTCGACCATCCGAGTTACATAATACGGCTCCTATAGCATAGCCAGATGCGTCAGTCTGTAAAATAAATTGGTTTTGTTCTGAAAAATCTGGGTATTGAAGAACTGGTGGTGACATCATACTGTTTTTAAGGCTTTCAAAAGCTTTTTGACAATTATTGTTCCATATAAATTTTGTATTTTTCCTACATAAAACGTTCAAATAGTGTGCCTTTTCAGCAAATTTGTCTATAAATTTTCTATAGTAGTTCGCAAAAGCTTCAAAACGTTTAACTTCGTCTGCATTTTTGGGAACTGGATAATTTTGAATAATTTTAATTTTTTCTGGATCTGGCAAGATGCCGTCGCCTGACACCACATGACCTAAATAAAGTAATTCTTTTTTCAAGAAATCGCATTTTAATGGATTAAGTTTTAAATTTGCTTTTCGCAATTTTTCAAAAACTTCGATCAGATTTTTGTTGTGGTTTTGTAAGGTGCGACCCATTATAATTAGATCATCGAGATAAATTAAACATTTGTCATATGATAGACCAGACATTGCCATGGTCATCATACGTGAAAATGAACTAGGACTGGTCTTAAGTCCCATGGGCATTCTAGTCATTTGGTATTGACCACCTGCGATAAAAGATGTATATTTTCTACTATTTTTCTCGAGAGGCACATTAAAAAATCCTTGATTTAAATCTAAATGCGTAAAGTAGATACATCCACACAAAGACTCTAATATTTCTGAAATATTTGGTAACGGAAACCTATCGTTTTGTATGCAATTGTTTAGTTTACGGTAATCTACCACTAGCCGCCATTTCTTTTCTCCATTAGGATCAGATTTCTTGGGTACCAGTAAAACTGGACTAGCCCATTCGCTAGAACAAGGTTCAATAATACCTTGGTCTAATAAATTATCTACCTGCTTTTTTAATTCGTGTTTTTGTGAATGTGGCAATCTATAAGGCTTTATGTACACTGGAGATGTGTTAGGTTTTATAGTAATACTGTGTTCGTAAAGACTAGTCGTACTCAATTTATCGCCGGGCAAAAAAATATATCTGAATACTTTGCGCATATAGATTCAATCGACAACTGTTCTTCCCTATTTAAGTGATTGAGAGATAATGACTCAAACACCTTTTTGACACGTTTAGCATTATTACTAATAGATTGAAATGAACAAACATCATAGTCACTTGTCTTATACAGAGTGGGATTAATTGAATTTAGAGTTAAATCTGACTCGGTTATATTTAAAATACGAATAGGTATTTTGTTGTTTACGGGTTTCACTAAGCAACTCGCAATAAAAATCCCTTCTTGCAATTCTGAAGCATTAATTAAACATTCATCCGTTTCACATGTATCAATAAAGTGTATAGATTCCGATCTCGCCGGTATAGTTATACTCGTATCTAACGTTATTAAAGGTACCGATATATTTAAATTATTATACCATAGCAACAAAGATTGATCACTGAAATTTAATACAGACTTATATTTATTTAAAAAGTCGTGTCCAAGTATGCCACTGCCTTTACATGGTAATGTTTTAAAAACAAAAAACTTATGGGTGAGCATAATGTTTCCAATAAACAAATCTATGTAAGCATATCCAATGGCCTGTACTTTGCCTCCGATACCATTTACGAAAGTGTTCTCTTTATGGATTGGAATGTTTTGTTCGAGAACATGTTTATGCTTAATGGCAGAAATGGATGCTCCGGTATCAATCAACAAATTATATGAATAATAGTTATGCGATTTTAAATTAACATAGCAAGTACTATTGCATGATAAAATTACATTTTTAGTCTCGAAAAAACTGATTCTGACTCTGGGTATTATCTTCCGGTTCCGGATCACGATGTGATTCTGAGTTAGTCAACATATGTATGCGCTCACGGTGACCATTAGGCCTATAATTATAAGAGGACCTACCTCTGTTTCCGCGAAATGAATGGGTTGAACTGCGGTTACTCATCTGACGTCCTCGCCACGTGCCGGCTTGTTGATGCGTGGGGGACCGGGTCTGGTATCCGCCACGACCGCGCTCTCCACCTGTGAACCTGGGATGGCCTCTCCTGCCTCTCCGAAAATAAGACGATCTCCCCCTAGAACTCATAGTCAAAATATCATTTGATGTCGAAGGACATAAGACATCTTCGTCGATGGCCGTCTGTACAGCGTCCTTTAGTGAAGAAAAGTTCCTGGCAGAAACTATAGTGCCTAGTTGGCGATTTCTCAATCCAGCTGAAAAATATCTTATTGCCTGCTTCTCATTTAATGGCTTCAGAATATTATAATTATCATTCTTGCCATCAGATTGAGCAATCGTCAACTCCACAAACATGTCCGTTATTTGTTTACCGTAATCATCAATAGATAAACTTCTTTGTTTAAAGTTTTGAAGTTTATGTTGAATTGCGGTTGCAGATTTTTTAGGTAATAATTTTGTTTTTAAATCTGCTATTAAACCATTAATATTGCTATATGAAGAAGATAGTTTCAGTTTCGCGGCTTGAGAAAGTCTACTTTTTAATACAAAATTCAATAATTTGGAATGTGAATCTTCGTCTAACTCTGATTTATAATACTCAACACTATCAATAAATTGTTGTATACAGGTTGCATCATCTGAACAAACTGGCAATAAACTTAAAGCAACTTTTAAATCGAATTTTGACGTACTCGCCATTGTTTTAAGTTCACTTTGAACGCCTGAGCATAAATCTATAATCTTTTCATAAGAATTATCAAAATCGATACACAATTTTTCAATAATTAAACATTCAGTTTTGCTAATAGAGCTCTTTGTTCCGGAAAAATACTCTAAAAATGCTTTATATTCTTTTAACAACTTATCGGCCTCTTCTAATTTTACAAAACCTATTTTGCCTTTCCTTCTTTCTGGTCCTATTTTAATTAAATATTTTCTGATTTCTAATAATTTTTCGAATAAGTTTCTTAATTTTTCGGCCATTCAATTGTTTTTTGTATAAGAAAAAATAATGCAATACCATACATACTATTAAATATAATGTCCGTCCTTACAATGTCCTTTAAATATAGAGTCCACTAATATATTCACTTACGATACAGGATACACGATTAAACACTTGATTAAACACTTTTCTTTTACGCTCATTGATACCGCGAAGATTTTACGCACTTGTCACTTATAATGCCGAGCACTCTAATATTGCCGCATTGTCCTGTTAAATAACGTCTGCTGGCCCCCTCCTGTGGCTCCTTGTAGATGGTGACGAATCCCTGTGCTTCCACCATATGGAAGACCGCAGCCTGTCCCTCGTAATAGCATTTGTCATCCACTCGACATGACACTTTTTGTATAGGGTGAAAACCCCGTACAAAAATCCCAATAATGCTACTAGGAGCAATATCAGCAAAATTATATTGGTGGTACTGGCATGTACGGCCAGCTGCCTGATGTCGTCCGTATTGCTGCCTCCTGCAGCTGTTGGGGCCACGACGATCTCGTCCTTCGTGTTAGATCCTCCCATGATATAAAATTTGTAAATGAATTACAGTAGTCACTGTGGCGAATGCCGAGAGATAATTGATTATTAACCGCTGCATTTTTCGCTCGCTAGACCATCCCAATATGGTATGGCAGGGTCGCCATGTACGGATGGGATAAGGTTTCGGAGGTAATGACAAGACCAGTGCTCAATCTATACTGCTTTTATTATAATAGAATTATGCTTATATACCTACTCCCTTACACCGCAGTGCTTCTTCGATGCAGGCCCAGGGCATGGTGTTGAACGCGTTGGCGATGTCGAGAGACACCGCCACCACGACCCTACCCCGGTACACCGCACGCTCCGCTTGTGCCTTCACCCGCAGAATCGCGTGGACCGTCGACCGGCCCCGCCGGAACCCGAACTGGCAGTCCGCCAAATCCGGGCCCGTACCCTCCAAATGCTCGACGAGGCGCGCGTGGACTACGCGCTCGAAGAGCTTGCACACCTCGTCGAGCAACACGATCGGCCGGTAGGCCGAGGGCGAATCTGCGGGTCGCCCCTCCTTGCGGAGCAGGACAAGCTTGCCCGTCTTCCACCGCGACGTGAAGATGACCTGCTCAAGGCACGCGGAGAAAAGGCCGCGGAGCCTCGTACCCAGCGACCCGACGGCCAGCACCCAGACACGACCGGGCACCCCGTCGAGACCCGGGGCCGAGTTCTTACTCCGCAGCCGAAGCACTGCCGCCTCTAGCTCTTGCGGCGAAACCTCCGGGATATCCCTTACCGAAACCAACGACGATGGCGCCGGTGGACGTGGCGCCATCGGTGGAGGAGTGAACTCCTCGGTGGCCGGAAACAAGGCCGCGACGACTTCCCCGACAAGATCGGTCCGGAGACTCTGTGTCAGAGGGGGCGCCCATGGGCGGAATTTCCGCATCGCCACACGGTACGGACGCCCCCATGGATCTCTGTCCAGAGACCTCCGGAACTCCTCGTTCGCCGCGGCCTTCGCTTCCGCGATGGCCACCCGCAGCGCTCTCTTCGCCTCTCTGTGGAGGTCGAGAAGAAGCCGCTCCTGCTCATCGTCGCCGGGTCTACGGGTCCAACGACGACGGTGCCTGGCGAGATGGCGGCGCGCGACCTGGCAAGCCGCGCGCAGCTCAGTGAACTCGGCCGACCACCAGTACACCTGGCGCTTCGCTGGGAGGCGGGTGACCCGGGGTATGGCCGCGTCGCAGACTCGCGACATCGCCACCCCGAACCATTCCGCCTCTTCCTCGACCCGCACCGGCCCGTCCGGCACAGGGAGCCACGCCTGAACAATGGCAGCTTCCTTCGCGGCCTCCACATCGAGGCGCTTCGCGGCCCAACGTCGGCCGCCCGTGAATCGGGCAGTCGGACCACCACCGGACTGGCGGGTGGAGACCTGGGAGGATGAGACGCTGAACCGAATGTAGAGATGATCGGACAGCGTCTCCTCCTCTACCAAAACCCTCCAGTCCCGAACACGGCGGGCAAGGGCCGGGGTGGCGAACGTGACGTCCACCACCGAACTGCCGTTGTGCCGCACGCACGTGTTCTCCGACCCCCGATTCAGGACGACCAACCCGATGGAGATCGCCCATTCCTCCAGGGCCTCGCCCCGCGCGTCGGTCACCGACGAACCCCAAGCCGAGGATTTGGCGTTGAAGTCGCCGGCTACAAGCACGGGGCGAGGCTGGCTGTCATGCTGTACCAGGGCCCCCAGGCGCGCGAGGAAACTCTCGAATTCCGCCTGGGACCTGTTGGGAGAGAAATAGACTCCCACTATCCACACCCCTCCCACCAGGACCGCCACACATCCCGCACCCTTCGCTACTTTTTCGAAGGGCGGAGAGCCGGCGGCGCCCTGGGTGAAGACGGCTACCGAGCCATCAAGGTCCCCTGCCCAGTCATCGCGGGCAGGGACAGAGTATGGCTTGGCGACCACAGCCACGTGAATCAACCACTGCGCCAGGGACTGTTCGAGCATGCGCTGTGCTCCTTGGCAGTGGTTGATGTTCGCCTGGAGGAAATTTAAATCCATTTAGTTATGGGCGATCTCCATCGCCTCAGGGCGAGACGGTTGCGGCCGCGTCGCAACCTCGGCTCCCACACCGCGTTGAGGACGGTGCGGGACCGAGGAGGCAGCGCAGGCCTTGCCGCCCACCCGGTGGTCAGCGGGTTTCCCGGCATCTGCGCAGATTGCGCAGTGCGGGTCCGCGGTGCACTCCCGGGACTTATGTCCCGGTTGACCGCAGCGGTAGCAGAGCCCGCTGCGGTCGCACTCGCCGGTGCACTGACTCCTCACATGCCCCTTATAGAGGCAGCGGAAGCATCGCATGGGCCGGGCCTCAAGCAGCCGCACTGCCGCCGCCACCCAGCCCACCAGGACACGCCCCGCCTTCACCACCTTCTCCGCTGCCTTGGCTGGACAGCGGAGCCACACCGCGCCCAGGCCCGAGCGCTCGTCCCGAATCTCCCCGACCTTGACTTCGTCGAGGGAGCATTCGCCAAGACGGGCGATGGCCGCTGCGACTGCTTCGGAGGTGGCTGACGCGTCCAATCCAGAGACGCGCAGCTCCGCAGTCTTCACGGGCCGGGAGACGCGCACGTCCTCCTCCGACCCGCGAAGGGCCTCCCTCATTTTGACGATGAGGGAGTCAGCCCTCGCCTCCGACTCGGGCCCGGGCACCTCAAAAAGGAAAGCCCCGGTGGCTATCCGCCTCGACCTCAGTCCGGCTGTGATACCGAGGCTGGCTAGGTCCACTTTCGTTTGGACCTCACGCAGGACCTGCGCGTATGTAATACCCCGCTTCAACGCCTCCGGCGTCACCGTGAGAGTCACGGCGGCTTTACGCGGGAGGCGGAGCTGGGGAGCAGCCCTGCGTGGGGTCTGGGCCGGCTGTTGGGCCGCCCGGGACTTCTTCTTGCCCCTCTTTGCCACCACAGTCCACGGAGTCTCCGTGGATGTGGCGGGTTGAAGGGGCGGGTGTGGCGTCTGCGACCGGGGCGGGGCGCGCTTCCGGTTACCTCGCTTGCGCCCGCGAGACTCACGGGAGGTGCCTGGCGGCGGAGCCGTCGAAGCCGCGGCCGGCTGGGTAGCTGGTACGGGGCGGCCAGCCACCGCAGGGGTGGCTGGTGCGGGGCGGCCAACGGCCGTAGGGGCTGCCTTCCCCTTCCCCGCTCCCAGGGCAGGCCATGAAGCGGCCGGCAACCCCGCGACAGGTGGCCGCGGCCTCGGGGCTGCCTTGGCCCTGGCCCAGTCAGCGGCCAGCGGAGGCCGGAGAATCGGCTCTGGAGGCAGTCGCATGGCAATTGCCTCCAGCTTGGCATCTACTTTTGCCATGTGCACCTCCAGTAGCGTTTTAACCGCTTCTGCCTCCGATCCGCCTGCGGTCGAATCAGCCGCTGGCCGCTGCTGTGTCCGGACCATGGCCATCAGGTCCTGCAGCATCTTCCCCTGGGCGGTGAGGGCCGCCTCTAGCGCCGTCACCTTGTCCCGGAGGTTGGCCTTCTCCGCCTCGACTCGGGCGAGCTCGGCTGATGGCGGCTCCTGCGCGATTTCGAGCAGCTCCGACGCGCTGTCTTTAATTTCTTTGATGTACGTGCCCTTTAGATTTTTGGCCGTACGAGCGATATGTCGGAGCCGCTCTGCCATCTTTAATAAGGCCTCACTATGTGTAGCTGGGGGAGGATCCTTTGGAGCCAGCTGGGTCGAAGGGTTCGCCTCCTTGGCCTTCCGCAGCTCGACCTCATTCACCTCAAGCATCTCGGCCTCGGTGATGCTTTCAGCAGCCACGGCGGCCTCGTAATCCCTTTGGGCCTTGGCAAGGGCTTCGTCGTTACTTCCCGGCGCCGGTGGGCGCTTCTTCAGCTTTTTGGTGGCAGTGCGGGAGTCTGTCTCCACCGCACTACCTCCATCGCTGGCTCTGGGCCGCTTTTCGGCAGGACGAGAGCCCCGCCGTTTAACTCGGCTTCTTTTTGGCAGCGAAGAGTCGCTGCACGCCCCGGACTCCGAGTCGAAGTCGCGGGGTGGCGCGGTCCTCTCCGCATGAGGCCCTATCATGGACGATACCCGACTGGACGCTTGAGACGTGTCCGAGTCAGGCAACCTATCCACCACTACGGAACAATCTTTTGTTTTGTTGTTTTTTGTAATCATATTCATGATGTTCCCACGAGTATGGGGGAAATGAAGGTCCGCCCAGGCAGTGCCCCCTGTACCTGGGTAAGCCTAGCGTAACCCGCCAGAGGGTCGGCCGGTACTCTGGCGGGGGTCGCACTAGAGACTGAACTGCCCATCAGCCATGCATCCCCTCGCGGTGCGCCGCCGCTTGGGATTCGGGGTACTTTTTATAGAGGCATCCTCCCTCGCGGTCCGGGCGGTTAAGCCAAGACCCTCGGTCCGGCAGGAGTGCGAGACATGACCACAAACCTCACAACCGGATTACGATTTGCGACGGTGACCGTGGGAGGGGCACTCCCACAGCCCACCCAGCGGCGGGGTAAGCGCACACCAGGCTCGCCGAAACCTCCGGGACAGAACCGGAGGGCGACCCAAATGGAGGGTCTCGCCTGCAACGACAGATGGAAGCGGCCGCCACAAAAGACAGCGACCGCCAAACCCCCTGCCCTCCCCGTCGGATATTCGCCGTCGGCCATAGTAGTTGCAGAACTGCAACTACGATGACCCACGTTGCCCAGGGTGCATCACGTGGAGGTTTCCGACTTCGCACCCCGGGATTATGATAACCTGGGTGTTCACAGGCGACTTCGACAAAATTATTATTATAGTATCCTATGATCATCTACAAATTCTTTTTATTTTTTTTACGAATATGTACCTACCTTGTGACTCCACCAAGGGGCAGGTAGGGGCAGCTGCCCCCCTCCCCCTAGAGATAAAAAGCCAAATGTAAAACTACCAAAATCTTAGACTTGGCTTGGGGTATTTTTTTCTTTTGCACATACCCTTCATATACCATACTATTGTAGAATAATATTGACCGTCTGGGTGCAGCCGTTAAAATTATGTAAGTTTTTTTTTCTCATTTTTCTCATTCTCCATAAAATTTGCCCCTCCCTAGGCCATTGGCTGGCGACGTCCCCTGGACTCTACTCACTATTGGTGGTAGGTCTCTTATATGTGACAGGCCGTCTGGAAAGGTACAAACGAAATATATATTTCTTCCGCGAAACAGCATGATAAATGCACTGTTGTGATCCGGTTTTAAGGACATTGTAGCCAGAATAACTTCTGGACATATTGAGACTTCATGAATGAAAATGTGGTTTTGACTATTTGAATTTATTATCGAAACGTAATAAATGAAACTAAAAATACCTTATAACAGAAAATATAAACTCATGTATTAAAATTATACCTACATCATTATACATTAGTTTCTCCGTCTACAATAGAACATCATGTGTATATTCTCAAAATGAATACTTTTTGTTTAAATAATAAATGGTTGTGTTATAACTGGTTATAACTTATGATTTGAAACTTGCGCATCGGTATGTTAAAAATGCCAGCAACTACACTACGGAGCTACGAAACAAAAAGTTGCCACCTCGAAATGCATGTCGAAATGTAGGTATTGTGGTAGGTATACTGACAGATGACAGATCATGACAGAATAAAACGACTGAATTTTTTTATATTTGTTTACGTTTATATTTTATACATTATAAACATTACATTGTTGTTAATTACTACTAAATAAAGCAATTTTTCTTCACTATTATGCAATGAAACAGCTTACGTGATCATTTCAAAAATCAGGATAATTGTGGAACAAAACATTATCAATATTTGGTACGCGGCTAGTGCATTATATTCAATTATTAACGACCATCAAGAACCAGCAAGAACGTAGTTTATTTATGTGACGATGAACTGGTAACTACATTTTATTCTAGTAACCAACTACTTATGTGTGAAATTACTAAGTAATAGAAGATTGCATGAAGTCTCAGCAAGCAGGTTAATTCTATGAGGGGACAGTAGCAGCCCTCAGGGACCCAACATGCAGTAATTTACTTCCTATGGCCAAATATTTCTAATAGGGCAAAAGTGATGACTAGCAAATTCCAATGAAACAGTACATTTACAATAATTACAATTACTGCTGTGTGTTGAGTGAGAACTTGCCTGGGTAGATACCATCGCAATGTCTATTTCTCCTGTCAAACAGCAGTGTCAAAATGCACTGTTGTATACCAGTTTAAAGGACATTGTAGAAAGAGTACCACTTGGACAAAAAGAGATTGAACATCTTCTGACTCATGATGGCGAATGCAGTGAAATGTCAAGCATTACTTTGTAATTCATGGTGCTGTTTTGTTTTGCTACTGTCCATGATTGCTTGTATTGGTTACAATCATGCAATTGGCCTGCCTGTTTCACCATTTATTATTATTTATAAATAAATAATGCTTTTAGTATACATTTTATTGTTTTTCTTTCAAGGTAATGACTCCACAAAAACCAGATGCACAAAAAGAACTTGGTCTAAAATCTTGACAAAAAAGGTAAAAGACAAAGTGAGAGATAAAATAATGAGCTCATTGAAAGCTTCAAATCTAAATGAAGTACCCCAGAAAAGTTTCAAACGTATGGCAAGTAAAAATGATCAACCAACTAATATAGTGACTTCTGTGAAAGTGGGAAGAAAACCTAAACAGCAAACCCGGTAAGTAAAATTGTTATATATTCAACCTTAGATTTCCTATAATGGGCTAATTAGTTACTCAAGACTTTCAAACCCTCCAGATTATTGCTCTGACCGAAACACACAATTGCATGAATATATGAATTTAATATGATTACATCTCGCTTAAAACTGACTAAACACTTGATAATTCACATTCCTGGGAACCAGGAGGTGGCCATATCTGAATTAACTTTTTTCGAATATCACAGGCACGGTCCGTCAACTTTTTGC
Organism: Hyles vespertilio; assembly: GCA_009982885.2. Classification (NCBI taxonomy): domain Eukaryota; kingdom Metazoa; phylum Arthropoda; class Insecta; order Lepidoptera; family Sphingidae; genus Hyles; species Hyles vespertilio. Next base: position 12,388,314 of record CM042809.1, on the reverse strand, counting down.
TTGAAAGAAGTTGATCAGACAACTGTATTAAATGCTTTAAAAAGGATTAAGACTAATGCTCAGGGTATTGATGGTATCACCAAAGATATGATCCGAATGACGCTTCCTGAAACTTTGACAGTTATAACATCCATTGTGAATACCTCAATCAGAACGTACACATTTCCTGATCTGTGGCGTTGTGCAATTGTTAAGCCTATACCTAAAAACAACAATCCCCAGAGTTTCAAGGAATTGCGCCCTATAAGTGTCCTTCCATGTCTTTCTAAGGTAATGGAGCGTGTGGTATACTCACAAATCACAGAGTATCTTGATAATTATAATATTGTTCCTGATTTTCAATCAGGATTCAGGAAGGGTCGCGGTACTTCTAGCGCTTTCAGATGTAGTGGGTAATATCTTGGAGGCACAAGGCAGGCATCTATCGTTTAAGTATGATGAACTAGCATCAGCCGTCAATAAAATTAACAACAACCTAGCTAGGGTAGTGTCATGGTCCAACTCCAACACACTTGTACTGAGCCCCGCGAAATCTAACTTTATAGTTTTGGGAAGCAGTACACAAATTAAACTCATATTGTCAGCTGCGCCACGGATACACATCATGGGAGAAAATATTAATAGGGTTGAAACAGCGCGCAACTTAGGACTGATAATGGACCCAGAACTTCACTTTGAGCCACATATAAACGAAGTTATTAAAAACTGTTTTTATAGACTACAAGTACTGTACCGGTTTCGGCAGTATCTTAACTAGGGCATCGAGCCCGGGTTTACCCGGACAGAAAAAACCCGGGCTTTCCCGGTTCTGAGGATTATAAAAAAACCCGGGTTTGGTTTTTAAAACTCGGGTTTTTCGGGTTTTTTTAAAACTTTTGTTTTTGTTATTAATTAAGTTTAAGCCACTTCGAATGCAATAATAAGTAAATGGAATAAAAACACGCTTTGATAAATTACACTGGTCAACATTAAAATTGCCTTTTACTTGAAACTGCATTAAATCTTTAGTATTCGACCCCCTTAATCTAAATATAGAACTTAAAATTAATATTTAGCCATTGAGGTATTATACTAGAGCGGACATCGGGAACAGAATCTCTGCGTAAGGTGCGTGCGCAAGGGTCCACATTGAAGCGAGAGGGAAGATATGTTACTTTGTAGGCGTGACAAAGACAGAAATAGAATGTACCCTTCATCAAACGGTTTTATTTAGCTCACCCCGTTTGTTTGGGTCAAATTTAGTAATTGAAATTTAACCCTCTTCCCGTTAACCGATTGATCTGAAATTTGGTATACGCCTTTGATTCTGGTGACAATACAATTATCCATTATCCATATTCAATATTATTGTGAATCCAAGATGGCAGCCGCTACAAGATGGCGGACAACTTAGTTTTTTTCAATCCCATCAATATGGGTATCAAATGAAAGGGCTTGTCAAGTAGAATTCAGTGCACTATACAAAATCAAAATCAAAGATGGCCACTGCTACAAAATGGCGGAAAATGTATTTTTCAATCCCATCAATATAGGTATCAAAATAAAGGGCTTGGTAAGTATAATACAGTATACTATACAAAATTACAATATGAATCTCCCACCCAAGTCAAGAACTCAACGAATTGAATAGAATGAGAAATAAAAACTAAAAACTTAAAAATAAAAAAGGATTTTTTTTTTTAATTTAATCAGTTTTATATTGCAGATAAATGTACTAAAAGCTAAAAAATAATTTTAAACATGTGCATTGATTAAACTAAAATAAAATCGTGGGGCACGTCCACTTTAAATGAATTTTAACCACTTTAAAATTGGACGTGCCCCACGATTTTATTTTAGTTTAGGTAGGTTAGTTTTTTTGGGTCTGCAAATGGGCTACACCAAATACTGGTGCTTTTTGTGTGAGTGGGATAGTCGGGATAGATCGTTACATTACTTAAAAAAAGATTGGACTTCAAGACAAAGTCTGTGTCCTGGAGAAATGAACGTTAAATACCCTCCTCGAGTCAATCCTCATAAAATCCTTCTCCCTCCATCGCATATAAAATTAGGATTAATGAAGAACTTTATTGACGGCTCTCAACAAAGGTGGAGCAGCCTTCTAATACTTGTGAAGTGAATTTCCACATCTAAGCGACGCCAAAATAAAAGGGAATTTTCGAAAATTACCACGAGCTTGGGCTGCAATATGTCCCCAAAAATTCACTTTCTTCATTCTCATCTTGATTTTTTTCATTCTAACTGCGGTGATATGATTGACGAACATGGTGAACGATTTCACCAAGATATATTGACAATGAAAAAGAAATACAACGGTCGATAGAATCCGTCAATGTTAGCGGACTACTGCTGGAACTTGATTGAAGATTTTCGTAAAAATAATTACAAAAGACAAAAGATAAAAAGAGAAATCCTTGATTAGAAAAGGTTAAATACTTGGTTAATATTTTAAAATACTCAGTTTCATGTGAAAAGTGTATTAAAAAGTAATTAACATATCTTTACTCTTAAGTCAGTTTTTTCGATACCAGCAATATTTTTAAAATAAGAGCTAACTTTCAAATTTGGTTTATATTTTCGTATTCAGTGACCCCGTATTTAAATTAGTCAAATAACAAAGCATTTATTTTAAAGGCAAACAAAAAGTCAAATTTTGTAGACCAGTGTTATTATTTATTACGTAAAAAGTAGCTTCGGTGCTACTTAGTTATATTATTAAATATATACAATATATATAAATTTAACTGTTTTTGTAATTTCGTAAAGTACTGTTTTATTTATTTAAATTCTTCCTCATCCTTTATATTTTGTACTCATTATAGGACATCGATATATAAACGCAGATTAGTGTATTTTAAAAAATTACAATAAAATGATCGAAATGCTCGAAAAAAACCGGTCTACCCGGGTTTTGATTACTCTTAGACCCGAAAACCCGGGTTTTCAAAATTGACCCGAGTTTCGATGCCCTAATCTTAACCCTGATAAGCCTGAAACCATTTTTTTTGTAAATCATCAGAACTAATGATTTTCTTTAATTTCATTACCCTCAAGACGAATAAAAAAAAATGTTTAAAAAATTATCTGCCATAAGGCTTTCCGGGAAATGACCGTCCTATATACCGGGTATATCAAGACTGCTACCGAAAACAAAGCCGATTTTATGCTAAAATAATCAAAAATTTTTTTTCTTTTAAATAAAGCAATGTAAACGAGATAAATAATCAGCTGACGCAAGGGGTCAACGCACGCCGCGCGCGATTCTTTTCCAAATAGTACCTATCAACCGAGCAGCGAGCGTCGAGCAACGGCCGCCGAGGCCCCCTCCTCCCGCCGCGCCGTGTCGCTCCGCGCTCGCCCTGCGCCGCACCGCGCCGCCCGCCCCCGGCCGTGGCCCGGACAGCTGACTGCGAGCCGAACTGCCGCGCCGCCGCGCGCGCCGCAAATCGAGACCATTATTCGCGATTTATCCCGGTCGAGCACACAGACACAAATTAGTTACAATAATTATTAATTACAATTTTCTAACGACCATAGTTTATTGCAATTCGCATAATTGCACCAATGTTCAGCAGTTTTTAGTACAGTAGCTAAAGCATTTGGTCACAAGGCATTTTAAGATAAAGTAAAAACCAGATAAAGTTATAAGAAAACTTACCTAAACCCCTCGGTATGGCATCCCACGATATGAGGCTCGAAGTGCTCTATTTGTAGCAAATCCTCGTACAGGCGGGGTATCGTCGAGGTGTCTTCAGTACACTCCGCTCACTGCGTATCGGACACATCAAATTCAATGACACATTTTGTCCGCACATTCATAATTGCGCCGGAGAATCCTTAGTTACCTACTATCTATCCCCGACAAATTCTCAATACGCGACAAGAGTTTGAGCTACTCATAAAAACATTCGAATATTGCCCTACTCACACACATTGGCACAACAAAACGACACAAACTTCACAAGAACCTAAATCAATAACAAATCACCAAATTCACAACTTAACAACAGAAATTTGTACATGTCACAACAAGAACTCAATACTCATACTGAAGCAAAGAGTAGAATAGTAATAAATGAAATACTGAAGACTACGTAGTGAAGTCGAGACGTTTCCCCACCAGTCTCTCCATTACCTCTCAAATGAACCCCGCGGAGCCCTGATTCCCGCGCTTCTAAGTACCAATTAACTTCTTTAAGAAAACGTGTATGAATTGAAAAATAAGTTTCTAATTTATCAGGTTTTAATAAACTTTAAATACATACTCGTAATGGTTACACATAAAACTAAAACATTGCAATAATTAAAAAAAATGGTTGCCTGTAAAGTCGGTTTTACGGGCGAAGATTTTACGTGACAACGTCTTTTTCTCGGTAGAATATTTATTGATATGAATATAATTAAATTGCACAATAGGAACAAGGAATTGAATGAAAATAAGAATTGCACAAATTTTAACTATAGAAATATATTTGTTTACTAAAACATTGTACATGTAATGACGAATCTAAGCACTCCATATTTTCACTACAGACACAGCTGACGATACTTTAACCACACGTGTGAACTTGTATTGTGACGCTTTCTTGTTTTTCCAACGCCAAGAACGTTCGAGAAAGACAAAGACAGAGACACAAGCATGCGCCGATTCAATGCGCCTAATTCTCTAGTGCTGCGCGCGCGGCAGACCGATCATAGTTGAGTGGGAGAGAGACGCAAGGCATTCGGCGGGCCTCTCTCTCGTTCGGTGACTCATCGTAACGTTACCGGGCGTTACACTTTTTCATAAGTGACTCCCAGCCGCAACCTAATTTAAGACGTTGTCACGTCAATAAATTTTTTGGAGGTAAAATATTTTTTTTTGGGGGGGTAATTTTTTGCGTAATTTGGGATTTCTGGCGGGGTCAATTTGTAGCCCTCACCAAGACGGTTCCGAGGATACCAAACTCGGTGGGTCTACGACCTATGTTGGCCGAGATAGGATTGGGGGGGGTGAGGTAAATTTTCGGGGTGGGGGTAGGGGAGGGGGGGGGGGGGGTAGGTTTCGTGGGGAGGCTAATAGGCACTATTTCGGAATAAGGGTGGGGGAAGGCAGGGGGGGGGGGCTATGGGACAATTTTGGAAAAAGTGGGTGAAACTGAAAAAAAATATAATTAAATTGAGTGGGAGAGAGACGCAAGGCATTCGGCGGGCCTCTCTCTCGTTCGGTGACTCATCGTAACGTTACCGGGCGTTACACTTTTTCATAAGTGACTCCCAGCCGCAACCTAATTTAAGACGTTGTCACGTCAAAAAAACGTAATTTACCTCAATGGCCTAGTGGCCGCGTGTTTGACCTGTGTCGATCGTCGCGGCCCTGTGATCGAAACCTAGACCAGATAACACCGTTTTTTATTTTTCATGTCATGTGAGTTATTTTTGACATTATTAATTACGTTCAGATGTAAAGATGAGCTTATGCATTTTATGTATCGTTCAAATAGACATAATTTAAAAAAAATATTATTTTAGTTGCGTTCACGACTTCAATAGAGGGCGCTTTATTAAACAATGTCGCATTCTTGGCCGATGCATGTACTCTAAAACAGCGGAGCCCTGCGTAGATCATTGTAATTTTCTTCCGATTTTTAGTACATGAGCATAAGCACTTGATCTTTAGCGCTTAAAGCTTGCAGGTTTAATCCCCACAAGATAAATTTGTGTAAAAACAAAATAAAATTATAAAGGAACTGTCGCGGTCTACTCTAAAACAGCGGAGCCCTGCGCGGGCGCGGCGCATGCTCTGTAGTCTGTATGCAATATGCACACAGCGAGGCGCCGCGGCATGATTGCTTTCGGCAGGAAAGTGTGTGAAAAGTCGCATTAATGGTAAATGTTGAATGTTGTTTATTGAATGGAATGCTCTATGAAGAGTTTTGTATAGACATTTTAAAAATAAATAATTCTGCTACAGATCATAATCACTCAAAACCGCTACGGGTTAACTACTAACTTCAAATTGCGAAAGAATTACCAAAAGTACTTATTGACGATGGGGCACGGGGTAGAACTTTGCTGGCGGACCCAGGGCTCCATTACATTACATTCACGAGCCGCGTATGCCAAATCGAAAATAATTTATTATTAAGCCATCTGTCGACATCCACTGTCAACTATGCAACGTTGACTGTACAATTAATGCAATGATTACTAAATTCTTTAAATGTTAGTAGTTTTATTTCTTTTAGTATGTTTTATTTATTTACAAAAGGATTAATTCACCCCTGAATGTAGCTAATTAAAAAGATATGAGAAACATTGGGTGGATTTGATATTTAAATGCAGCGCGGACGTTACTTTTGCCACGCACAAGATGTTCCAAAGGAAATTATTCCTAATAACTAAGTATCAGTATTGTGAATGATTATAATTTAATTACTATACAAAAAAATATTCATAAAATATTTTTATTTTTATGGCGAGTTTTTATCGAGTTCGAGTGTAGTTTAATAAAAAAGGACATTTTAACAGATTATAAGGAATTAGTAAAAAGCGCGGGAATATGTGGGAGAGGTTTGCGAGTGACAGTTTATGCTAATATTCGTATGTTTATGCGCGCGCGAATGTACGTCTGTTACAATTAACTAAATTTGGTTGTTGCTATTAGTTTTTTTGTTAATACTTTTTGTTATTTAGTTAGTTTCTTGTTAAGTTTGTGTTCTTTTTATTCGTTTTTCAAGTATGTCGCTTTTATACAGTGCTCGTGAGTACGGGCACATGCTTATGTGTCTGGGGGAAGCTCTCGGAAATGCTTCTCGTGCTTTGAGGATTTATAGAGAAAAGTTCCCTAACGTTCGGCACCCGGTTGATTCACGGGTTATAACCGCTGCTTACCAACGAGTTTTAGAAAATCGTCCTATTGTTCCTATGGTCTCTGGTGGTGGGCGGCAAGATGATGTTCAGACTGAAGAAAGCATTTTGGACATAGTGCGCCGGAATCCGCGCTTAGGCACAAAAAGCGTTGCCAAATTACTCCGGCGGCGGGACGGATCGCGGGTTTCCCATTCTACTGTGCATAGGGTATTGCGCCGTAACAAAATGCGGCCCTACAAAGTGCACAAAGTGCAAGCTTTGATGCCCGGCGATCGCAATCGTCGTGAGAATTATTGCCAATGGCTTCTTGACCGACAAAGTCGGGAACCGGGGTTCATCGAACACGTCATCTGGACTGATGAGGCCACGTTCACCAGAAACGGATTGTGGAACAGGAGGAATATGCATGTATGGTCTGAAAATAACCCCCACGCGGTCCAAACAACAGGACACCAAATACGATGGTCGGTGAATGTATGGGCTGGTATCTTCAATGGCAAAATTCTCGGGCCTGTATTTTTGCCGCAGAGATTAAATGGATCCAGCTATTTAAGTTTCTTGAATGAAACCGTTCAAGACCTTTTAGACGATTTGCCGCTAGCGGAGTACCGTAGAGCGTGGTTCCAACATGATGGCGCACCTCCGCATATCGTAAGATCTGTCCGTGAGCGTCTTACGGCGATGTTTGGGAACCGTTGGATTGGCAGATTAGGGCCACAAGCTTGGCCTCCTCGCTCACCTGACTTAACCCCGTTAGACTTTTTTTTGTGGGGATATGTGAAGGAAAGGGTGTTCGACCGTGAGTGTGATGGTGCGGATGAAATGCGGCGTAGAATTCGGGATGTCTTCGACAAACTACGTGTCGATTGCGCTGAAGACCCTACACTAATGCCACGTCTACACCAAGAAACAGAACGACGGGCCCACACTTGCTTAATAATGAATGGTGCACAATTCGAGCCTCATCTCGTAAGACCCCGAATGATTTAAGTAAGTTCCTTTATAATTTTATCTTGTTTTTACACAAATTTATCTTGTGGGGATTAAACCTGCAAGCTTTAAGCGCCAAAGATCAAGTGCTTATGCTAATGTACTAAAAATCGGAAGAAAATTACAATGATCTACGCAGGGCTCCGCTGTTTTAGAGTACATGCATCGGCCAAGAATGCGACATTGTTTAACAAAGCGCCCTCTATTGAAGTCGTGAACGCAACTAAAATAATATTTTTTTTAAATTATGTCGATTTGAACGATACATAAAATGCATAAGCTCATCTTTACATCTGAACGTAATTAATAATGTCAAAAATAACTCACATGACATGAAAAATCAAAAACGGTGTTATCTAGTCTGGGTTTCGATCACAGGGCCGCGACGATCGACACAGGTCAAACACGCGGCCACTAGGCCATTGAGGTGAATTACGTTTATTTTTTAATTATTGTAATGTTTTAGTTTTATGTGTAACCATTACGAGTATGTATTTAAAGTTTATTAAAACCTGATAAATTAGAAACTTATTTTTCAATTCATACACGTTTTCTTAAAGAAGTTAATTGGTACTTAGAAGCGCGGGAATCAGGGCTCCGCGGGGTTCATTTGAGAGGTAATGGAGAGACTGGTGGGGAAACGTCTCGACTTCACTACGTAGTCTTCAGTATTTCATTTATTACTATTCTACTCTTTGCTTCAGTATGAGTATTGAGTTCTTGTTGTGACATGTACAAATTTCTGTTGTTAAGTTGTGAATTTGGTGATTTGTTATTGATTTAGGTTCTTGTGAAGTTTGTGTCGTTTTGTTGTGCCAATGTGTGTGAGTAGGGCAATATTCGAATGTTTTTATGAGTAGCTCAAACTCTTGTCGCGTATTGAGAATTTGTCGGGGATAGATAGTAGGTAACTAAGGATTCTCCGGCGCAATTATGAATGTGCGGACAAAATGTGTCATTGAATTTGATGTGTCCGATACGCAGTGAGCGGAGTGTACTGAAGACACCTCGACGATACCCCGCCTGTACGAGGATTTGCTACAAATAGAGCACTTCGAGCCTCATATCGTGGGATGCCATACCGAGGGGTTTAGGTAAGTTTTCTTATAACTTTATCTGGTTTTTACTTTATCTTAAAATGCCTTGTGACCAAATGCTTTAGCTACTGTACTAAAAACTGCTGAACATTGGTGCAATTATGCGAATTGCAATAAACTATGGTCGTTAGAAAATTGTAATTAATAATTATTGTAACTAATTTGTGTCTGTGTGCTCGACCGGGATAAATCGCGAATAATGGTCTCGATTTGCGACGCGCGCGGCGGCGCGGTAGTTCGGCTCGCAGTCAGCTGTCCGGGCCACGGCCGGGGGCGGACGGCGCGGTGCGGCGCAGGGCGAGCGCGGAGCGACACGGCGCGACGGGAGGGGGCCTCGGCGGCCGTTGCTCGACGCTCGCTGCTCGGTTGGTATATAGGTACTATTTGGAAAAGAATCGCGCGCGGCGTGCGTTGACCCCTTGCGTCAGCTGATTATTTATCTCGTTTACATTGCTTTATTTAAAAGAAAAAAAATTTTTGATTATTTTAGCATAAATTCGAAGCATTCATGCAACTAAATACGACCATGAGTGAAACAAAATTTATTTTAATTACTTTTTACAATTTTTTTTTCGATTTTTTTAATGGCAATGTGTTTGAAATCACTAATACTATCACCCGGCTTTGTTTTCGGTAGCAGTCTTGATATACCCGGTATAGGACAGTAGGATAATAGGTAGCAAGTATAGTTTAGCATTGATATTGACCAAATTGAATATAAAAGGTATATTTACTGATTAAACGTGTCCTAAATATCTACATGAGTCATGGACATGAATGTCGTGAAAGAAAAAGTCAAATCTACCCACATAAAAATTTTAAATTTCAAGCCAATCTACTGAAAATGACTTCAGAACCTATTATTTCTGACCATATTATTTCTCGCAAGAAGCTGCCTAACTTGTAGGTTTGTTTTTGCGATTACTAATGTGATCTCTACCGTGTTGTCTTTGAACAAAGATAACTGCTACTGGAATTATTGTGTTTGTTGGCTTCATGTATGTTCATTGTATGGCATTCAGCGTCACATTCTCAACCACTGAGTCGTTTTTTACTCTGGCCTATAAAATTGTTCCATTGCACTTGATGTAAGCTTAGCGCGATCCAAACAGGGTATCTAATGGATATACACAAGCTGATCCCTGAATGCGATACACTTGCATGGTCCATCAACGAGTTTTCCACCAGTGTATATGATGACAGCCCAACACGGTTCGATAACCATCACCCGGCAATATGGTAATCAAGCACATTACCAGCTGTTGGTTCTTGGACAATCTCACTCGATGAATGAAACCCAACAGCGAAGATGCTGCTATACAGTTCATCAGTGAGCTAGTAGAGCCTCCTTGGCTGAGGAGACATTTGTTTCGTAGCTTTAACGACTTACAGCAAAACTCTACCACTTACAAAAGTCCTTATACAAAAATCTACATTAGTGTGTCAATAAATGTTAGTTAAAAGTGATCATATATATATTGAGTTACCTCTCAGTATTTTTTCCATCGTCAGAAAAGATTTCAACATCATAATCCACGCGATAATTATGACATGCGCCTGTAATAGTGTGAATATAAAGTTACTCCGTATTATCCTACCGTCCTATATATAGGACACTACTTTTTATCCCTAATTATTTCCACTTTCCGAAGTATTATATTGAGGAACGAGTTTTCGAAAATAAGGAACAGGCTATCTAGAATAAGAAAAATGTGAAATATAAAACTTTACTGTAATTTACAGTTTTTTGTACCTACCTTTCGTGCACCTTGTCTGGGGCACACTTTTATTGCGTATTTTGAAGTGAAATATTTCTATGAAATATATTTATATCATTGATATTCTATTTTTTTTATAATAAAAAATAGTCTCCTTACTTCAAAAAACAACAAATAAAATCAACCATTAAAATAGTTAGTTCAATATATTTTTTTATTTTGACTGTCCTATATATAGGACAGTAGGCTTATCTGGGTTAATATAAAATTGAGGAAGTTACTTGTGGATAGTCTTATTTTATCAAGATTAAATTATTGTGACACTGTGTATGGCCCTTGTTTACTTTCTCGAACAGTGCGTTTAATTCAACGCGTGCAGAACGCCTGTGCCCGGTTCTGCTTCAACATTCCCAGTCGCAACCATGTCACGCCATTTTTAAATGACGCTAATACATCGACTTATACTCTACCGATAGACGCGACGCGTCATAGAAACTATTTGTCCCGTATTTGTCAAAAGCTCAGTAGCGACATCTAGTACGTTTACATGAATATTACAAATCATTATCAAAGATTATTAGACAGAAGAGACAGTTCAAATCAATTATAGCTTTTCCTAATATACTGCCTAAGTATGAATGCTGTCATAGCAATTATATATTTTGTAATGATTTTTATTTACGTGAATAATTCATAAAAATTATCTAAATTAAACTAAAAAGTGTACAAGTTCATCACAGTTTTACAATATGATGATGAAACAACAGACAAATATTAGAGAGACCTCACTCTTTCGTAACAACGCGTAAGAATCTAAAACAATTTTAAGTGATATTTGTCTTTAATAACATTCAATGGGATCCAAATTCCAAAGTAGTCCATTAGGTAATTCATATAAAGAAATAGGCTCTAAAAACTGTCCACTGTTTCAAAACATACATACAACACCCATATTTTGTGTTATTAATTAACAACATAAAATTAAAATGAAATACTGAAATCAATTTTTAAACTACATTTTTCTACATATCTGTAAAGGTATTTGTAATGTATTCGAATAGTTTATGCCTATTTGGTCAACTGATATGAATGTCCCATGAATAATCTATATCTTATATAGTTCGTCTCTCTCACCCGACGAGCAATTTTTGTGCGCGGGAATGAGACATACGATTCAGAAGCACATCTTGTATTTCTAATGAGCTGTACAAATATTTAATCCAATAATAAATAAAATATCTGTATTATCGGCATTATACTGCAATATTTTATCACTTAAATTGTATGCTTTAATTATATTGTAACTTCAGAAAATTTCGCTGTCGGTTTGACGGGGAAAAGTCAAAATAAATTACTTATAAACACAAGCAAAGAGGCGTACTCAAGGCGTACTGTTGCGCGGCCGTCACGCGGCAGACTGATTCGTGTGCGGTGCATGCACCGCACTTGGGTGGGACACGTTTGTTACAAAGAATGTCTTATCTAGTGTAACATTGATATCGATGCGCTAATATCCTTAAAATGGCAGCCCGTAGGGAACTACATCGTCATAAAAGAAAAAAAAACCGAAATACTTGTATGACAAGCTGATGTGGAGACAGGACAACTTCAAATATGCGTCCCGTTCGGCAACAAATCCACTTGCGATTCCTCAACATCGGACTTCTGCTTTCAGAGGTTCATTTAAATACGCTGCCACTCGCTGTTGGAACAATATTCCTCCACCATGTCGAGCTAAAAATAACAAATATACTTTCAAAAATAATCTAAAGAAGTATTTATAATTTAAACAAAAGCAACAATGTTAAATGCTTAGCGAGTTTAGTAGCCTGTACTTACCACATGGTGTTTGTTATTTTGAACTCCATGAAATACCGTGTTTTATTTTTTCTTAAGTTCATGGACGGACATTGTAATTTGTTTCAAAGTGCGCGTTTGCGAAAATTGTGTTGTTTTGATGCCACTCGTGAAACAAGATGAATAGCATAATTACCTATATTACTTTTAAATTAGTCTTAAGATGTGCGTTGGCTATCGTACGCGTGGCTCATAATGACGGTTATGAATGTTTATGAGGTGATCGTTGCAACAATCTACCCACTCTGATAGTTTATATTTTTGACGTGACAACGTCTTAAATTAGGTTGCGGCTGGGAGTCACTTATGAAAAAGTGTAACGCCCGGTAACGTAACGGTGCGCGCGCAGCACTAGAGAATTATTTTTCAGTTTCACCCACTTTTTCCAAAATTGTCCCATAGCCCCCCCCCTGCCTTCCCCCACCCTTATTCCGAAATAGTGCCTATTAGCCTCCCCACGAAACCTAACCCCCCCCCCCTCCCCTACCCCCACCCCGAAAATTTACCTCACCCCCCCCCCCAATCCTATCTCGGCCAATATAGATCGTAGACCCACCGAGTTTGGTATCTTTGGAACCGGCTCGGTGAGCTCTACAGATTGGCCCCAACCAAATCCCCAAATTCCTCCCTCTCTCCCCTAAAATATTTGTCCAGGCATAACTCCGTCATTTCTTAAAGTAAACCCCCCGTGTTTGGAGTCAGAGGAATCGTCTTGACGAGCTCGACAATCGAGAGCAGGCAAAATACGATTTTTCTTATTGACGTGACAACGTCTTAAATTAGGTTGCGGCTGGGAGTCACTTATGAAAAAGTGTAACGCCCGGTAACGTAACGGTGCGCGCGCAGCACTAGAGAATTAGGCGCATTGAATCGGCGCATGCTTGTGTCTCTGTCTTTGTCTTTCTCGAACGTTCTTGGCGTTGGAAAAACAAGAAAGCGTCACAATACAAGTTCACACGTGTGGTTAAAGTATCGTCAGCTGTGTCTGTAGTGAAAATATGGAGTGCTTAGATTCGTCATTACATGTACAATGTTTTAGTAAACAAAATATATTTCTATAGTTAAAATTTGTGCAATTCTTATTTTCATTCAATTCCTTGTTCCTATTGTGCAATTTAATTATATTCATATCAATAAATATTCTACCGAGAAAAAGACGTTGTCACGTAAAATCTTCGCCCGTAAAACCGACTTTTCTTATTACTAATTACGGTTGTTGATCGCTGATTATTGTATTATTTTATTTTATATGCATTGTCTTTTTTATAGAAATAATTATTATTTGTTTGTGCTCCAATTTTTTTTTGTACCGACTGGACGTCTGTGTGTCACTTGAGCTTCTCTTTGAAAACCAGCGCTGCGGTATTATTCAGGTGATATCGCAGCATACAAGCTGAAAGAGTGGCTCATTGTTGGCACAATATTTTAGGCATAAAAAGTGTTAACTCGTAGTTTAGTTTATCTTTATTGTGCCAATAATAAAAACTATTATTATTATTATTATTTATTATAATTCCAACCACCATCATACTACACACCAAAGCTGTAAACCCACCAAACCGGCTGATGACAACAATTTTTTGTTGGTGATTATTTTTTATCTATGTATAAAGCAGCAATATAAATTTTTGAAATGAATAGTTATTCAAAATCATTGAGATGTGAAATATTTTAAAAGGAAATTTAACTCAAAAATGGCGAAAAATAGAAAAAGTGACTGGACTATTTTCATAGAAAATTGTATGATCTAAAATTTTTGTCTAAACCATTTTCACGATTATGCTTACAGTTTTCGACAAAAATACCTTTATTTTTACGTTTGTTTTTTTTTCTTGCTGATGTAGGGTCTAAGAGGTTTTTTTAATATTTCATTTATAATGATGAATTGAATATCTATACCAATTTTCAGAAACTCTAGCCTTGCTCTTTTCAAAACAAGTTTATAGCAGGGATCGAAACCGGTTGCACATAACGGTACCGGTATCGACCAATTTCGGTTACCTTTAAGATTTGGGGACCCGTTATGACGGTAACCAATGCAAATTATAAAGGTTACCCTTATATACGGGAACCGATTTAATACCGATAACCTAAAAAAGACCTTGACGGCATTGGAGAATAGTTACTCATTTCCATATTGCATACCAAGTGAAACATATACTTGGCGTGTTGTTTACCCAATATCCCTGGAATCGGTTCATTTTACTTGCGATGTAATAGTGTTGAAAAGAAAAGGAAATGAGTAAAGGCAAGGATTACAGTATATTTAATTCAATAAATAAATAGATAGATACCTAAATTCACATAAATAATATTATTTAGTACAAAAACCCTATATTTTTAAATTATAAAACATTAAAATAAGATAAGCCACGTCCCGAGCAAATGACCTTGAGCATTTATGTCTTTCTAATGCCTACTATACACGACGTCGTATTCGGTTGCGTCCGCCGACGTATAAAGGAGGTGATTTGTGTGTCTGTTATAGGCATTTAACGTCCACAGATGCGTCCGCCTCGAATCCGATTGTTGTCGGTTTTTGTGGCACTGATCAAAGGGTTTTGTTGCGAACGTCCGACTTCTGTCCACAAGTCTTCGCTTTTTTTACCATCGCACCACACTTTACTGCAGAAGACTAGTACAGCATTCGAGGGGGTTAACGTCACTCGCGTCCGTAGGCTTTGACCCTAGATTCCCTACACTTGACCCCTGGGTAGTGCCAAATGAGTGATACAGTTCGTGGTGGTAGGACTTAAGTGACCGCCCGGGTAGCGACCACCGTCCACAAAGGCGTAAAGGCCGTCATAGTGATCTCCATAAGGGGATCGCGTTCCGGGATCAGCTCATGGTTTTCCGTTTTTTTCGAGGGGCTTGAGTCCAGGCATGAGGTTGTACCGTGTGGGTATTTTCGGTCGTTTGTCGAAAGGAGGAATGTTGATCCGCCGGCCAGGGAGACCCGTAGAAACGGTTGACCGCTGGCCGCCCGCGGTATAGTACAGGGGCTAACCACCTCAAGAGGCTACCTCACCATGCCGCGCATAATCTTGGGTGGGTCCATCATGCCGGTTGGTGACCGGAAGTGGGGTCTCGGCAGCCCATCCCGGGAGGGTACGGGGGCCCTTCCGTCCGGCGGATCAATTCGCTTCCTGCCGACCCTTTCGTGCCGGTGCCCATTCGGCCTTCTTAGTGCCCGAACTTAAGCCCTTCGTTGCCTCTGCACCAATCCCATCCTTTCAACCATGACAGTGCAATTAAACAGAGCAGGTCCTTCAGCGGTGCATAAGCCCACCACTGCGTTCACTATCGAGTTAACTAATATCCGCGGACCCCATACGAACCTCAATGCCGTCCATCACCATCTCGAGATGGCCCAGCCTGCTTTGTTCTTCCTAACGGAGACGCAGATTCGTTGTCCGGCCGATGATTCTTACCTGTTGTATCTCGGTTATTCGCTTGAAGTAAACTTCAAGCCTAAAGGCAGGGTATGCTTGTGTGTTCGGTCGGACATCTGCTGTCGCCGTTTGCACTGCATGGAGGACCCCTCGTTCTCCGCTCTGTGGGTGCACGTGGATCTAGGTTCCCTGAGCCGCATCTACGTGTGCCTTTACAGCTCTCACCACGGGGACGATGAGGCGACTCGGCTGTTCAGGTATCTTAGCCAGGCAGCTAATGACGCGCAGGCGCAGTTTCCGTTAGCCGAAATGGTGGTCTTGGGGGATTTCAATGCTCATCATGAACTGTGGCTGGGATCCTCCAAGACTGATCATGCTGACAGAGCTGCCCATGCATTCGCTTTGACTCATGACGTGACACAACTGCTTAATCTTGACAGCCTCCGTGGCGCAGTTGGTTAGACTCCGCCTGTGAAACGAGAGGCCGCGGGTTCGATCCCCGCACCGAGAGAAATGTTTTTGTGCGGCCCACAAATATTTCTTCCGGGTCTGGGTGTTTGTGAGACCGAAAAGTCTCTCGTAGTTCCTGATACCCACGACACAAGACTCGATCTTAGTGTGGGGTCAGGACTATGTATGTGACTGTTGGGTGTTATTTAAAAAAAAATATTTAAAAAAAATCAGCCCACCAGGATCCCGGATGTGGCGAGTCATGCGCCTTCTCTGCTGGAACTTCTGCTGGCGAGTCACCCAGCCGGGTATCGTGTGACCGTTAGTGTGCCTCTGGGCACTTCTGATAACTGCCTGGTTGGGTCGTCATTACCGTTCGCATCACCACCACGTTCCGTGCAGGTTAAGCGGAGGGTCTGGCATTACTCGTGGCAGATTGGGATGGTATGCGGGAATATTTCGCATTCATCTCTTGGAGGCGGCGCTGCTTTGAGGGTAAAGATCCCTCAGCAAGTGTCAACGCTGTTGCTGACGAGATCAGACTTGGAATGGAATATTACATTCCTTCCTTTGAGATCGCCAGTAAGGGCCGTGGACGCTCCTGGTTCGATCGTGCATGCGCCGATGCTGCTGAAAAAAAAATGACGATTCAATGAGCCTCTAACCTTTCGGTGATCACTACTAGTTTTCACCCTGTTGATCACAGAGACATCACTGAACATCCGTCTATTCGCCGTTAAAATGAAATCTATCTCGTTTCTCGTAGAACCCTTAGGACTCAACCAGGACATTTCCTGTGAGGCCGCTTCTGGATAAAAGAGATCATCACAAGGAGTCCTTCTTTCTCGAGAAAGTCGGCCAGCCTCTAACCCCTGGGGTTCCGTTGCCCATGTCCAAATTGCCCTATTTTCAACTCTGCATCGCTTCTCATGCCCAACTTTGCGTTTGAAATCGAACCCATTGAAAGAAGTAACTGAACAGTTAACTTTGTATGTGTTATTTTAGATATGAAAAATGGTTATAATATATGGTCAGTTCTTTTTGTTTGCAAAAAAAAAATGAAAATCTATTATTAAAAAAACAAATCCTGTGGGAGGCATTTAGCAATAGCAGAAATATAGAGCATGCTAAGACTTCAAAAATAACAAGGTGGTGATGTTAATTTGAAATAGGAATAATACCCATTGTTAGATAGGAGCATCCCTGACCACACTATAAACACTTTGCAACTAAAATTTTCGCAAAAATGTGACAACTTTTTTGTGATTTTTTAAATATCGTCGTGTTTAGATGGTTACTGGTAAATCTATAGTTTTTGCTAAAAAAATAACTTAAATTCCTTGCGTACCATAGCGCCTTTAGAAATGAAAGAGTGTACGTCGCTTTTTTTTTGCAAAATTTTTAGTTGCATTGAGTCTGAAGTCACTTAAACTGCCACCCGGCTTCGATTTCAGTAGCACATATATACCCTGTAGATACATAGTGCTATAGTGTGTAACTTTTTTGCATGAAAAAAATAACCGGGGTGACACAACAGGTATACTTTGCTATTTAAATATTATTTTAGATTTCTGCCCCACCCTGAGACCGTGGCTGGCTACGCCCATGTGGCTAAGATACCTGAACAGCCGAGTCGCCTCATCGTCCCCGTGGTGAGAGCTGTAAAGGCACACGTAGATGCGGCTCAGGGAACCTAGATCCACGTGCACCCACAGAGCGGAGAACGAGGGGTCCTCCATGCAGTGCAAACGGCGACAGCAGATGTCCGACCGAACACACAAGCATACCCCGGCTTTAGGCTTGAAGTTTACTTCAAGCGAATAACCGGGATACAACAGGTAAGAATCATCGGCCGGACAACGAATCTGCGTCTCCGTTAGGAAGAACAAAGCAGGCTGGGCCAGTCTCGAGATGGTGATGGACGGCATTGAGGTTCGTATGGGGTCCGCGGATATTAGTTTTTATTAGTTAGCACCGGCACGAAAGGGTCGGCAGGAAGCGAATTGATCCGCCGGACGGAAGGGCCCCCGTACCCTCCCGGGATGGGCCGCCGAGACCCCACTTCCGGTCACCAACCGGCATGATGGACCCACCCAAGATTAAGCGCGGCATGGTGTGGTAGCCTCTTGAGGTGGTTAGCCCCTGTACTATACCGCGGGCGGCCAGCGGTCAACCGTTTCTACGGGTCTCCCTGGCCGGCGGATCAACATTCCTCCTTTCGACAAACGACCGAAAATACCCACACGGTACAACCTCATGCCTGGACTCAAGCCCCTCGAAAAAAACGGAAAACCATGAGCTGATCCCGGAACGCGATCCCCTTATGGAGATCACTATGACGGCCTTTACGCCTTTGTGGACGGTGGTCGCTACCCGGGCGGTCACTTAAGTCCTACCACCACGAACTGTATCACTCCTTTGGCACTACCCAGGGGTCAAGTATAGGGAATCTAGGGTCAAAGCCTACGGACGCGAGTGACGTTAACCCCCTCGAATGAACTCTACTGCGGTAAAGTGTGGTGCGATGGTAAAAAAAGCGAAGACTTGTGGACAGAAGTCGGACGTTCGCAACAAAACCCTTTGATCACTGCCACAAAAACCGACAACAATCGGATTCGAGGCGGACGCATCTGTGGACGTTAAATACCTATAACAGACGCACAAATCACCTCCTTTATACGTCGGCGGACGCAACCGAATACGACGTCGTGTATAGTAGGCATTAGAAAGACATAAATGCTCAAGGTCATTTGCTCGGGACGTGGCCTATCTTATTTTTTTTTAAGTATATAGGCAATCCGATTCCAAACCAAACAAATAATTCAACACTCTCGTGCGACGTGCGTACTGAATGAAATATCAATTAAGAGTCTCAAAATTCAAAAATCGCAAAGAACGCGTTTGCGTCGAATTAGTGCAAGTTACAATATACACCAACCGGGGCGACGGCCTTGAGGTCGTGTTTGCTCGACACACGGCGCGGCGCATCGACGCAAAGCGTCGCGTCGACTTTTGCCGACGACGCGACGCTTGAAACATAGAGGTAATCCTTATTTCGGTTACCGGTATGATACCGGTTAAATTCTAGGAATCGAATAAAATCGGCGTATTACCTTTAAAAATACCGGTATTTTTTTTTCGGTTGATACCAAAAAATACCGGTATTTCCGGAACCGTTTTCGGTCCCTGGTTTATAGTATAATGATTATACAGGAGTTGTAGCTTAGTTGAATTCAGAGAAGTTGATTGAATAAATTATGATAGTAATTATTAATAATAATATTGGTTTAGTGAGTTTGTACGGCTGAGTTAAGTGAAATCTCCCAGAAGTCAAAATCCGTATACACTGTTCTGCCAAATCAATGGAGTTTTCGTGGAAGCGATAACAGTTTTATTATATCTCCAAAGCAAAACAATGATTTTAATTTGGGAAGATGGGATGACATAGAAAATTTAAGTTGGATAACATGGGGCAGAAAAGTACAGAACGGGATTGGAAAAACAACATAATTAATGGCACTCAGGTTGAGATTAAATAAAAACAGCACACAAAATATGTTACTCATATGGATTTGAATTATAAAGTGTCTGTACCCAGGTGAAGCCGGGCCGGGCTGCTAGTAAATCAATATTATACCATCAGCCAATAATTATATTTTAATTTCAATTTACAATATAAATATATATAAATTTTTGATCTTGTCTACAAATATGCGGGATAGAGGCCGCATTGATGGATAGCGATGTGATGTATTTCCGTGTGCGTTTTCTTACATTTATGCGCGAAAGTTATAATAAAAAATAATATTTATCTTTTTACCTTAGGAATGACTTAAGATACTTATCATAAAAGAGTGGAATACCCTCAGAATAATAACTCAAGTATAGAAGTAGCGCCAATAGCCCAGTCAAATTAGCTCGAAACAGGGGCAGAGATTTTCAAAAATATGAAGCAGCAATTCTCCTTCAGAATTCGTTGGGGGAGGCTCGGGTAGTCTACATTCAAAAAGTCCCATCTTGATTTAAACGCATATATTTTGTCTCTTGAATAACTTGTTTCTTTTAAATTTTATACGAAAACTAGCTTTTGCCCTCAACTTCGTTTGCAGTATAAACTGTATTTACAATATGTTTTATATCTAAACTCTCCTAAATAAGATATTACTTCCTCATTTCTCCTCTAAAAATGAGAATATTCCATTAATTGTTCTCTCTCGTTGTTGATATCAACAATTTCCTACCTTACCTTTACTTAAAACATAAAAATCTAAAACCATACAATTGTTCATTATTTATCTATAATAAGTAGATACTATTTAACATAATAAGCTCTTAGCTCTAAAATTAAACTTAAGACAAATTTTTGTGCGGAGCCCATTTATTAAGGTTTCTTATGCCCGATTTCTCGCAAAATAAGCTATCTGAGAGAGATAAAATCCCAATTTTGAAGTTCATATTTAAAAAAAAAACAATGTTCCAACACAAACGTTAGTGTTAAGATTTTAAAAAATATGATCATTTTCTTTATATGTATCGTGTATATAACGATATGTAGTTGGACATTTTTTTTATTTCAATTTTCAATCATACACTTCAATTTTATTTATATGTATTGAACAGTTTTTTTTTTTTATTTTTTTTATTGCAATGAATGACGAGACGAGCAAGCCTTTCGCCTGATGGTAAGCGATACGACCGCTCATAAACAGTAGCAACATTCCACTGCGCTCACCATCCTGAGACATAAGATGTTAAGTCTCAATATGTCCAGTAGTTACTCTGGCTACAATGTCCTTCAATCCGAAACACAACAGTGCATTTACGCAGTGTTGTTTCACGGGAGAAATAGACATTGCGGTGGTACCTACCCAGATGGCCTCTCACATATGAGAGACCTACCACCAGTATCACAAAAGTTGTGTCAAATTAAATTTTCAAAAATTTTTATTGTTGTGTTTTTTTTTTTTGTAGGATCGATATCTTTGGTTAACTATCTTTAAATTTTTCCCAAGGTAAAAGTAAACTATTGAGAAACCTGAGCTTCACTATACTAATAAACTGGTGGTTACTAGTAGTAGGTGTCTCATATGTATACCAGCGCAATGTCTATTCGTCCTAACAAACACCATGCTGGTTCCGCTATCAATGCTATAAAAAAAAACATAAGTTACTCTCTTGTAATAATAATTTATTTAAGCATTTGTGAAGAGTAGAATCGGAACTTCTTTGATAACACACAAGTTTTACGATTTAATAACGGAGTTACATAATTTCGCTATCCATAATGGCGACTGCCGTTTAACATACTTACAATGCAATTTGCTAGTTTATACGTGTAAGAGATGTGCATTAGTTTTAGCTGTTCTTACGTATGCAATTTTACCATTTTTAACCGAAGATGTAATGAGAGTATAGTCGACAGCTTATGATTTTAGTCTGAACAATGCACAGGAACAATGTAAGATTGATGTTATTTAAACAGTCACTGACAAAATGTCTCGAGCAATCACGCTACTATTATTTCCATTGCCAATTGATACTGGCAATAGCATTTATCTATTTTTGCTTCATGGCATCATCTATTTTAGGGAATCTGCAATGAAGACATTGTATGAAACACTATTTTTATATGACATCTCATCCTTGACATCAGCCGTCGCTCACGGTGGTCGAATGCCTTTCACCAATACATTACTGCATATTTAAAATACAAGTAATTTATATGCGATACGTAGGTATAATACGTAGTAAACTAAAATATGGTTACCAACCCGTATTAGGCCAGCGTGGTGGACTATATGGCCTAACCACTCTCAGTCGTACTCTCGATTGTACAGGAGGCCCTAGCCCTGCAGTGGGACGTATATGGGCTGATTAAGAAGAAAGAAACTAAAATATGAATTACACATACCTACAATATTTTTTTCCAGTTAACAGCTATTCTACAGGTATTTGGCTCCCTGATTCTGAAAATGAAAACCGTTTTTTCCTATTAGCTTTAGATTTTGTAATATAATGTTCTTTACATTTTGGTGTAAAAAACACGAAAAATTACCACAAATATGACTTAAATCTTCAAAAGCGGCTTAAAATGATCTTTTCGATGATTTTCTTGAATGAGAAGCTTGCGGTAAGTCTCCTTTCAAGCTCCAGCAGTAATCTGCTATCATTTGCCCTTCCCATTTACCTTTACATCTTTCCTCCACAGTACAAATTTCTTGGTGAAACTTTTCTCCTTGTACAGTACTAAAGTGGCCGAGACTTTCAGGAAAATGGTCTAGATGAGTGTTTAAATGTGGAGGCTTGACGCTCATAAAACCAAGATTTTTAAGACAAGGTAACATAATTGTTGAACTGAGTCCTGATAGTTTAGAGCTTTGGTATTATCAAGAAAATTTTGTCATCATAGACGCCAATGCGTTCCATGCAGTGTACTCGGTTTCACTCATGGTTATAATAAAAAAATCATAGTTTACTGAGAGCTTTATTTGGGGGCCATCAAATATTCCAGCTTTTAACTTCTCTGTACTGAGACCAGGGAACTTCTGTGCAATATACTCAAAACAGTTACCATAAAAATAATCTGCCTAGAAACTAAAGCTGATTGGTGAAAACGGGTGGTAGATTTAAATTAGGGGTATCGAAATATAAAGGAAAAATTTCACGATCCTGTCTTCGTCTTTCTGTATCAGCCCATATACGTCCCACTGCAGGGCACGGGCCTCCTCTACAATCGAGAGTACGATTGAGAGTGGTTAGGCCATATAGTCCACCACGCTGGCCTAGTGCGTGTTGGCCTTCGTCTTTGTAACATACTATTTGTCCCATTCTCTTCAATTATGCTGGCCTACTTAAAAAAAACAAGATAAATATATGAGTGTGTTACTGATTGAATAAACCAATAAAGATTCTTTGATCTCATAAATTGTGTGTTTTCTTTCCAAAAAAGATTTATCAATTATTTTTTAATATTTTTTGTTTTAGTATCAACGTTGATGATACCGCGGTTGAAGAAAAATCCCCACACTTAGAGGAATTTGTCAAGGAAGAAATCGAAAGTGATATAACTATTGAAGAAAATTCATACATAGAAGAAAAAAGCAACACAAATGACTCTAATGTTTTAGATATACAAATAACAAATATTACATCATATGCAGATACTACCATTGCTCTTAAACGAGAACTATTAGCTGAAAAAGAATTCACACCAAGCGCCTATTCTAACGCCATTGATCTACGAATCAACATTTCTAAATGTGTAAATGAGTTCTATATAGCAAGGAAACTGCCGAACTTCAATGACGTTTATGAAGCCGTAAAAAATATAGAGCCTGCTACTAAACCATCGGATTTCAAAAAATATATGACCTGTTGTGGATATTCATTCCACTCAACACCATCCGGTGACTTACTAATGGAAGATCCTAAAATAACTTTTGAAAGGTATTTTTATCTGGATAAACTAATAAAATTAAGACAAATTAACAAACAAAATATTTATTATATTGATCAGCGAATCGTAGACGTTACGTTAACATTTAATAAGCCGTCTCTACATAATTTTGATGACTCATTCCAATCTCCAAATGATACTGTAATTTTGTACCTAGTTTGTTCTAACACTGGCAACGCCACTGGCATTTTTACCAATAACGTAGACTTTGATATTTTTAGAAAATGGATAATCGATGTCGTAGTGGATGTATTAAACCCTAAAAGTGTCGTTGTCATGGATGACATATTTAAGCAAACGGATACAAAGCCCGAAATAACTATGCTCGATACAAAAGAAACTATGCTAAAATGGTTAAAAGGCAATAGCATCCCGTGCACAAATAATATGCGCAAACCGGAATTATACGAGCTATATAAAAAATCTCCCAGGAATAATAAAACATTCAACATCAAGACCATTTTAGAGGCGCGCGGTCATAGTGTACTATATGTACCTACTAGTCTATCTGATCTCTGTCCTACTAATCATCTTTGGAATAACATAAGTGAAAAACTTTCTTCCGAAAATCGAATCAGTCTTATGTGTAGGAATACCGAAGGAGTAAGCGAAATAATAAACAAAATTACTTCTTTAACAATGCCAGTTGTTGAAATTGACTTTTTAGGAATGGATAAAAGAGTTACTAAACAAGTTTTTGATTTGGATGCAGAAATTGAAAGATCTTTAGACGAGCTTATGAAAATGTCTAAGTAAATTAGTAAATAATATAAATAAAAAATTTATAGGTACCTACTTAATTACTTGAGAAAGCATATCTTTGTATTGAATAAACAGGCTCATGAGACATGTTTTTACGTCCCGTATTTTTTTCTGATAATAAAATTTTATAAATAACCAGTATGCCATTATGCCAACCCGCCGAATTGTAACTTCAGGTAATGATTCATGGTCTTAAAACTGAAGGACTACGTGCTATGCTGTGGCAGAGTTGAGATGACGCCTTAGGTACTCTTACTCCGAACCGAGATTGTAGAGAGGTGTGTTTCAGAACTTTAATCGTTTATTTTACGTTTCTATTCCAACTAATCCACTTAACGATTGTCTGGACCTTGTGGCTGAAACCGTGAAATTAACTATTTGCCAAATTATTCGGTCAAGTGGACTAAGAAGTAGATCTTGTAGAGACTAGGAAGAACTTCCGTGCTTTCCGGCGTTTTTGCCATACCTATTACTGGAATCAAGTGTAACAGCTCACATAATAGGTACCATTTAAATAATTTTTTTTATAATGGCCTGGCATAGTGGCGGCATTGCACCTGATGGAAAGTGCCAATGCCGCCCAGGCGGAGTATCCATTGGCATCGGACGGCAGTCCCATGCCAATGGAAACAATTATGCCGGCCTGCTTAGGTGCCTCTTCACACCACGGCGGAAGGACCCAGGATTGTAGGAAGGAGGGAACACGTGCGCCGGCAAACAATTCCACAGCCTGACGGTGCGGCACAGAAACGAATTTGAGAACCGTTTGGTTCGCGCCGGGATGGTGTGGACCGTCAAGCTATGGCTTCGCAAGCCAGCACGCGTGGTTCTGGTTAGGAATGGAGAGGAGGGGAGCAAGTTGAACAATTCCTCAGAGCACTCACCGTGATACAGGCGGTAGAACACGCTTAGAGAGACGACATCTCCGGAGTGGTAGCGACTCCAAGTTGCTCGTAACGTCTGCATCATTCACAATGCGGATGGCCCGCCGCTGCAATCCATCCAAGGCATCGAGCAGGTACTGGGCGGATCCATCCCAAAGGTGCGAGCAGTAGTCCATACCCGGCCGGACCTGCGCTTTATATAAGCGGCAAAGCTGACCGGGATATAATAATGATTTGATACGTAATGCTTTACAGCTTGCCTCTCCAGCTGTAAAGTATTATTACGAGGTTATTTACCTCTTTACTTCACTGTTTTGTCACCCGTTTTGTACAGAGGAAAGTGGACATTAATTTTAATTCCAACTCCTGACAATTTAACTTTCTAATTGATTTCGTTACGGGTTAAACATAAGCTAGACATTCCCAGAGTCCTTCCGAGCTTCAAGTCTCGGTGTCATTACAATGCGTGCCCTATTGATCCTGGCTTACAGGAGTTACGGTGATGGGTGTGAGAGCAGGAGAACCACCAAAAAGACTAAGTACTTACATTAAATAAGTAAAATTTACAGTTTACTTACTATATTGCTTACGCAATACATGAATGTAACACAATATGGAATCTAAATCTAAATCCATAGCAAGCTTTCCCAGTCGTTATTATGCTCACAGAAAGACTAAACTTGTGTTTAATTTTGTGAATTTCATAATGAGCACATTCGAATTACAACTTAGGGATCAACGATTTGCTCTTTCACTCGTAAATACTTTTACATACAGATACAGAATAAATAATGAAGTATGACGGACAGTTTGCCGACGTGTGGTTAATTGTTACGGAACGTGTTTAATTTTCATTTGCTGTTGCCGTCGCAGCGCCGACGAAGCGCCTTCGGGAATGACTCAATGTAAAAAGGATTCTATTTGCTATGACGCAACAACCGATGTATCCTGACAGTCTTTTCAAATTATCTCGACTCCAAATTGTGTTCATATTCAAATATTTAACTACAATATTACAATTCGCTTCTGTCCGTCGACTTTTTGAACTCAAATACCTATTTACTGATAGCATTGCATCTTGTTATTTCTAAAAAAATATACTAGGTAAGTACTCGCACCAACTTACCAAATAGGTATATTGTAAGAAATATGCCTACCATCAATCTGGGCCACTGTAATGCCATTGGATATCTTTTATTTTACGTTTCCATGTGGTAAACATTTTGATTTGCATGAATTGCAGTGAAAATATCTCTTCACATTTTATTATCTCCAACCTTACGAGTTGAAACGTACAGCGTGTCCTATATTCAGCTTCTACATAATGAAAACCTAATAAACATTATTAGGACGGTACTTCGCTTCAGTAACACAAGCGTGTGTTTTTATTGAGAAAGCATAGAAAGTAATTATAACTTGACCAGAAAATTGGAAATTCTTGCCATTTGTGTAAACATTCCCATAATAAATTTCTTTTCGTGGCAGTGTACGTACTTTATATGTAGCGTCAACTTTCATTTTTTATTGCAATGAATGGCGATGGAATGGCGCGACGAGCATGCTGTTGGCCAGATGTTAAGCTATACGATCGCTCATAAACAGTGGCAAAACCAAACAATACCTTGAATTACAAAGCAGAGCTTGACATTCCACTGTGCTCACCAATCTGAGACATAAGATGTTTAGTGTCAATATGTCCAGTAGTTACTCTGGCTACAATGCGCCTTCAAACAACACAACAGTGCATTTACACTACTGTTTTTTGGGAAAAATAGACATTGCCGTGGTACCTACCCAGGCGGTCTCACATATGGGAGACCTACCACCAGTTAAAAATTTACCGGTTGTAAGGGAAATTCTCAGTAAACATAAACAAGAACAGTTAACCGTTAGGTTAAGCAATTTTGCATGAGAATATCATCATCATCAGCCTATACGCGTCCACTGCTGGACATAGGCCTCCTATGGCACGCCACTGGGCTGGATCTTCAGCCCAACGTGTCCAACCGCTACCAGCCATCTTTCGGATATAATCACGGATGAGAATATGTTGCTACGTAATTATTATCTTATATCTTCTGAGTTTAACCTTCACCAACTGTCATTTGTAATCTACCTACCACTGAAAATAGGCGTCTGCCAAAGATCGCCCGTAGGAAACGGTCTACTGTATCGTAAATGGTTGTGCTTCATAATATTATTCATCATCATCATATCAGCCACAGGAAGTCCACTGCTGAACATAGGCCTCCCCCAATGATCTCCACAATGACCTGTTGGAAGCGGCCTGCATCCAGCGACTTCCTGCGACCTTAGTCAGATCGTCCGTCCACCTTGTAGGCGGGCGTCCAACACTTCGCTTGCCTGTACGTGGCCTCCACTCGAGAACCTTTCGGCCCCAACGGCCATCGGTTCTACGAGCTATGCGCCCGGCCCACTGCCACTTCAACTTGCCAATCCTATGGGCTATGTCGGTAACCTTGGTTCTCCTACAGGTCTCCTCATTTCTGATTCGATCTCGTAGGGAAACACCGAGCATAGCCCGCTCCATGGCTCGTTGAGTGAATTTGAGCCTTTTAATGAGGCCCACAGTGAGAGGCCACGTCTCGGCGCCGTATGTCATCACTGGAAACACACAACTATCGAAGACTTTCGATATTTTTCGACGTCGCGAAGTTTCCCGAACGCTGCCCAACCGAGTTGGATTCGCCGATTGACCTCTCTCTCGAAGTTGGACCTGCCTAACCGGACCACTTGTCCTAAATAGACATATTCGTCTACAACTTCGAGAGTCGAGCCCCCAACTCCAATGGGGGTGGGCACAACATGGATATTCGACATGATCTTTGTTTTATCCATGTTCATTTTAAGACCTACCTGTTGGGAAACTCGATTAAGGTCTTCGAGCATAGTGCTAAGGTCTTCCAGCGATTCTGCCAAGACTACAATATCGTCGGCAAATCGAAGGTGAGTAATATACTCGCCGTTGATGTTGATGCCGAATCCTTTCCACTGCAAGAGCTTGAAGGCATTTTCCAGCGCGGCAGTGCACAGTTTCGGAGATATGACATCTCCCTGTCTCGCGCCTCTCTGTAGTGGAATAGCCTTCGTGCTCTGATCCTGTACTCGGACCGACATGGTGGCGTTGTTGTATATACACCTCAACACTTCGATGTACCGATAGTCTATGTGGCACCGCTGAAGAGACTGTAGCACAGCCCAGGTCTCGATCGAATGAAAGGCTTTCTCATAGTCCACAAACGCTAAACAAAGCGGCAAGTTGTACTCCTCGGTTTCTTGTATAACCTGCCGTAGCGTATGAATATGGTCTATGGTACTAAAGCCTTTTCGGAAACCGGCTTGTTCAGGAGGCTGGAAGTCATCAAACCTGCCTTCGAGACGATTTGTGATGACCCTTGAAAACAACTTATAGACATGGCTCAGGAGCGAGATGGGCCTGTAGTTCTTCAGCAATGTGTTATCACCTTTTTTGAAGAACAGTACCACCACGCTCCTGCTCCATGCCTCCGGCGTTGAGCCCTCGAGGAGAACGGAATTGAAGAGCCTCTGAAGGACTTTCAGTACCGGCGTTCCGCCCGCTGTCAGGGTTATAGTATCCTCCCCGATTCTTCGGACTTCCGATAACCCCAGAATATCCCAGTGTAACCCGCTCAATTCTTCTTCCAGTTCGACAATCTTCTCGTCTGTCCTCAAAGTGCGTGTGTTGTGTGTTACCAGGGCCAGTCGTCGTCGGGGGTGGTAGCCGGGGCCAACCCGGGGATTCTTAGCACCCCCTGCCCCACCGTAACCATGGCTGCTACCATCGCTAGGAATAGTGGGGCTGCCGGGGACTGGGGGCCTAGTCAATTTTTGTGTCGCCATTGAGGGGTATTTGCCAATACTCGCCACGCTTGGCAGGCGGGTTGGCGAGCGCAGGAGGGGACTCGCGCTGACGACGCTGCTGCCCATCATCAGCGGGGGAAAGGAAATAGGGTTTGTGAGTAGAGGATATAATGGGAAAGGAGAGTATGGCCTGTAGGAGTGGATACTGCAGTCATGGAAGGGAATGTTTGTAGTGACTGCAGTAGCTCGGGGGGCCGAGGTCGCGTACTCGTAGCACCTATTCTAGGACAAGCCATGACCACTAGATAGGAGCACCCCTGACCTGATAATATTATTATTTAGATATTATTTGAATTATACTAATACTATCTTTTGATACAAAGTGTAATGATTTTGTTACTTTATTGTGAATATTTTAGGATTATAGTGTGACTAGTGGACATTTTGTTTACTAAATCATTATATTTTTATACCAATAACATTAAATACTCTTTCAAACTTCAATGTAGCTTGTTTAAAAAGAAATAGATTTAAAATGTGGAAATGGAATGAGGTATTTTAAAAATGTAAAACAGTATCTTTTGATTGATGTCTTGTTGGTGTTAGGTCGGATCGTGTAATGTAAAAACAATCAGAGAATAATATTGTAATCGAAAGAGATGGAGTTTCATTCGTAGCCAGCATAGATGTAGTATAGAACATAGATCGGCAATGTGTCATTTTGAGCGCGACCAAAACTGATTTACGATTGTGTGCGTGAAGTTTACATGTGTGCTTGACATATAGTGGTGTACCATGCACTTTCGATACTATCATATCGATATCGATATAGCTGTCGGCCTGTAGTTGTGAAATAAAATGTTATGGATATATGCGACATTTTATTATATATTAACAGAAACTTATTGGTGTATTTATTTCAATACAGATTGATAAACACACAAATAAATAAAGATAAATGGTCATATTATTTGAAAACATTTTGTTTGAGATGTTTTGTATGGGTCTTTATGTTCACCTGAACAAAATTATTTTTTTCATTGTGATGTATACACAGCACATATACTAATTAAATTGAGAACAAAAAAAACCTTTTATTAAAATAAAACTATAATTTACAAAGTTTTAGCGTTTACGGTTTATTTTTTTCATTTTTAATTTCCCGTTGCGAAGTTTCGATTACTTTACAGCTTTCGTAGTCACAGGGTGGACTCAGTCTGCAACAAAATCCGTGATTATTAGTTTTTTTCAATGAGTAACATTCGAGTAAGTCTAAGAAACATATTTTTAATATATATGTAAACTAGAGTTAAAAAATATATGCTTATTTAATGTGTTACAGTCAATTAATTGACTTGTAACACATTGGGAAGTGTTGGACGCCTGCTAGGCCGCATTGGAGGTGTACGGAGGAGCTTGTAGGAAGTCGTTGGATGCAGGCAGCTTACAACAAACTGATGTGGACATTCTTGTGGAAGGCCTATGTTCATTAGTCGCATTCCTGTGGCTGAAGAAAGAGACAGTTTAATAAACTATGAAGCTTTTCTCGATCAAGTCACCTATACTAATATTTTTCCTAAGAGAATTATAAATTTTAAACCTATACCTAATGTTATGGTAAATGAATAATGTTGCTTCAAGGTTTGGACGATCATACTGTGCATAGAAGTATCGCATATTTTATAATAATATCGAATATGTTCTTGTTTTACTATTATAAATTGACAGCCTCTTGGCAGAGACTGAAACAGGTTCTTAATTCATTAATCACACACATTAAGTATTATATTAACTATTCCACAAATATAAAAAAATTAGAAAAAGTTAAGTAATAACTAATATTGTAGAATGAATTCGATAATAATGGCCGGGGAAATATGGCCGGGATAACGCTAGGTAGAAGAAGAAGAAGAATGCACACTATCACAACATACTATAGCTCCATAAAAATGTAGGGAAACATGTGTTGTCATCGACTATTTTATCGACAACCTTTTATTGATCGAACCTGTCAGTCAATCCCTAGCAACTTTTGGTTGAAATTATTGTAAATTCACGTATTTGATATTATTTTTTATACGTAATGGATGCTTTCAGCGTATTTATATAATTAAATACTATATTCTTTTCTACCGATATGTATACACAGATTTCCATTTAATTCTATAATATCGTCACAAAATAGTATTGTGCAAAAGTGGCCGGTACCTGTGAAAACTTTAATTATTTCGGATTTTTGCACACACACACAATGCACTATAATAAACTAAGATTAATAAATATAACCAAGTACTGTAAAATTAAATAAATTATGAAAATAAGCGAATTTTGTTGCTCGCTTAGTTTGACATATTTCGACTCTGGGTCACTGCAGGCTACTTCTGTGTAAACGTATGGTCGCATCATGCATCTCGCTTTAACATATGAGTTAAATTATTCTATCTCTTTCACATTGCCGATCTATGTTTTATATTAAATCTATGGTAGCCAGAGACACCCTTCCTACAACTACAGTTATTAAGCACGATAATCCTCAACGATAATCTGACGGCCATTCATAACAATAGCAAACGGCTACTCAAATGCTAACTTCCGATGCCTATAGACACCCAAATTTGAGGATCTTATGATTTATATGTGCACTGCTGCCTTGTAGATTTGTTGAGGACAAAATAGAGAAAGAAGAAAGAAAAAGTTATATTTACTCACTGATAGGTAATCTCACATGCTGACTTAAATTGAACAATGGAAGTCTTGCTTCACGACATTTTTTGTCTAGCAGCAACAGTTTTGTTGGTCTGTTGATTTTACTGCAATCAAATCAGGCCACAGGTTAATCCCCACTTTAAAGATATTTCTTCTTGATTTTTTCTAGTAACAGTTAACTGATACACTATGCAAACCCGAAATTTCAACATAGCAGGCAAAATTTAATGCACTTCTCGCGATGACTATGTTAAGTAATGACTTGCAACTTAATATAGGTAGCTTCTAGTAAAAATGCAATGCTAACGCCATATTTTTTGTGTATGTGTAAATACACAGGAAGGAAGTTACATAAAACAGACTTTAAAAAACATAGATTATATAATATTTGAGTACAAGCTTCAACAGACTAAATGAATCCATATTTGGTAGCACAAGGCACAAAATTTTAAATTAATGAACCAATGGTACTTATAAAATGTCTCTATGTTACCGTTCGTTCACTTTCAATTTATCGTTTGGCTTAAACCAATGCTATAAAGTCACCATATTAATATAACTCGAAGCCTCTAAACATTACAAAAATAACTAACTATCGTAAAAATATAATAAAGTACCCACGTCATATTAGCATTTAATTAATGTAGCTTATGTAATATAGTGCCAAATAAAGTTTTTTTAATCATTTCTTTTTCATTATTATTTCTATTCTAATTGCTTTTACAGCATTAAATCTTCAACATGAGAAACGCCTGACGGGCAGATGTTCTCTATTTTTGAGAAAACTCATTAAAATTGTATTCTCGTTAATACTTACCGTGGAAATTAAAGCCAAATAAGTATTTGAAGTATACCTTGGGCAGACCCTTCAACTAGGTATAAATAACTTTGAGAAGGAAGCTACGAGGAGGATCCAGCTGGGCTGGGAAACATTTCGTAAACTACGTCGAGTCTTCTACCACAATACCTGAAAACGAAGGTTTTTAACGAGTGCGTACTACCTGTCATGAGGTACAGTCAGCAACAAGTCGCTGAACATGATAGAACAATTCCAAATCTCGTGAATGAGTAGCGACTTATGTTGCTGACTGTACGCTGCTAAGACTTGGACACTCACAGTACAAATGGTCCACTAGCTCAAGGTCGCTCAGCGAATTATGGAGCGTCTTTTGCTCAGTGTCTCTTAGAAGGATAAGATCCGTAATGAGCTTATCCGAAAGAGAACCAAAGTTAAATACATAAAATACAGGTTTTCAAGCTGAAATGGCAGTGGGCCAGCCACATCTATTGAAGAACCGATAACTGCTGCGGTAAACGTGTGTGTGTGAATGGAGACCGCGTCTTGACAAACGTCGTGTAGAACGCCCTCCAGCTAAATGCAGTGACAAATCGCGAAAGGTCGCTGGCAGATGCTTGATGCTACAATCCGAAGATATGGTGAAATGGCGCAATTTGGAGGAGGCCTATGTCCAGCAGTAAACATTAAAAGGCTGATGATGACGAAGAATTTGAAACTTTACAGATAGCCTTTAAGCTTTTCTTCGGTAGAGACTTACAGACATTTTCCATAGAATACGGTACCGGGAGCATTTCCTAGTAAAAGTAAATGATGCCGCAGGCTATAACATAGGTACACGCCAAATTAGAGTTTTAACTTGACTATGCCAGCGTAGACAGTATCTAAAAGTAAATAAATAGCGGCCCAGCCCAGCTCCGCCCGGGTAGATACACTTTTTTGAAAACATAACCCCATTTTCATCAAGGATAATCCGACATTTACGAATCCTTTCTTTGGAAAAAATATACTGCACTTGGTACAACTGAGGATGATGTGGGGGCGCGGCCGAGCCCCTTCCAAGTCGAGCTAAAAAGTGGCATGGCCGTAACATCCTTTTCTCGAAGCAATTCAGATCATTTTTTACCCCCCTATAACTTCGTTGTGGTTACAACAAGAAGCCTGAATTTTCAGTTACTAAGCAGGCATTGTGTAAACATAGTATATTTAAATTTTCATTCAATTTGAACCAGTAGTTTAGGAATTGTAGCTTGTCAAACTTTCTTAATTTTGTCGCTCACTGACTGACCGATCATGAAAAGTCTAAGGCACTTCTAGCAGACCTAGAACCTTCAAATTTAGAATATAATTAGGAAAAAAAAAATTGTTGCCTGTAAAGTCGGTTTTACGGGCGAAGATTTTACGTGACAACGTCTTTTTCTCGGTAGAATATTTATTGATATGAATATAATTAAATTGCACAATAGGAACAAGGAATTGAATGAAAATAAGAATTGCACAAATTTTAACTATAGAAATATATTTTGTTTACTAAAACATTGTACATGTAATGACGAATCTAAGCACTCCATATTTTCACTACAGACACAGCTGACGATACTTTAACCACACGTGTGAACTTGTATTGTGACGCTTTCTTGTTTTTCCAACGCCAAGAACGTTCGAGAAAGACAAAGACAGAGACACAAGCATGCGCCGATTCAATGCGCCTAATTCTCTAGTGCTGCGCGCGCGGCAGACCGATCATAGTTGAGTGGGAGAGAGACGCAAGGCATTCGGCGGGCCTCTCTCTCGTTCGGTGACTCATCGTAACGTTACCGGGCGTTACACTTTTTCATAAGTGACTCCCAGCCGCAACCTAATTTAAGACGTTGTCACGTCAATAAATTTTTTGGAGGTAAAATATTTTTTTTTGGGGGGTAATTTTTTGCGTAATTTGGGATTTCTGGCGGGGTCAATTTGTAGCCCTCACCAAGACGGTTCCGAGGATACCAAACTCGGTGGGTCTACGACCTATGTTGGCCGAGATAGGATTGGGGGGGGTGAGGTAAATTTTCGGGGTGGGGGTAGGGGAGGGGGAGGGGGGGGGGGTAGGTTTCGTGGGGAGGCTAATAGGCACTATTTCGGAATAAGGGTGGGGGAAGGCAGGGGGGGGGGCTATGGGACAATTTTGGAAAAAGTGGGTGAAACTGAAAAATAATTCTCTAGTGCTGCGCGCGCACCGTTACGTTACCGGGCGTTACACTTTTTCATAAGTGACTCCCAGCCGCAACCTAATTTAAGACGTTGTCACGTCAAAACATTTCATAGTTTCTGTCCAGTTTTCTAGATACACCAACTGCATGAATAACTTTGTAATCCCATATAAATATATAGGATTACAAAGATTACATTTGCAGTTAATGAATTATTGTACCCGTATATAGAATAATAGTTGTAGATAGGTATTAATATATTTGGTGGTTATAAGTGTAGGTATTAGAATAAGCACTCACTTCCAGGAACTAACTATTGTATATTTTGTAAATTAACGCTTAATACATTCACAGACAGAGTAAAATTATAATTATGCTACTCGGAGCGAGATGTGCTCGTGACGAGAGATGGCAGACTATCCTCTTCTATCTAAGTTTAATCTAAGTTGGCGTATTTCAACCGCCACATATATATACATATGAGACATAACAGGAGGGGGTATAGAGAGGGAAAGGGTGTATTCAGCCCATGAAATAAAAAAAATGGTTGCCTGTAAAGTCGGTTTTACGGGCGAAGATTTTACGTGACAACGTCTTTTTCTCGGTAGAATATTTATTGATATGAATATAATTAAATTGCACAATAGGAACAAGGAATTGAATGAAAATAAGAATTGCACAAATTTTAACTATAGAAATATATTTTGTTTACTAAAACATTGTACATGTAATGACGAATCTAAGCACTCCATATTTTCACTACAGACACAGCTGACGATACTTTAACCACACGTGTGAACTTGTATTGTGACGCTTTCTTGTTTTTCCAACGCCAAGAACGTTCGAGAAAGACAAAGACAGAGACACAAGCATGCGCCGATTCAATGCGCCTAATTCTCTAGTGCTGCGCGCGCACCGTTACACTTTTTCATAAGTGACTCCCAGCCGCAACCTAATTTAAGACGTTGTCACGTCAATAAGAAAAATCGTATTTTGCCTGCTCTCGATTGTCGAGCTCGTCAAGACGATTCCTCTGACTCCAAACACGGGGGGTTTACTTTAAGAAATGACGGAGTTATGCCTGGACAAATATTTTAGGGGAGAGAGGGAGGAATTTGGGGATTTGGTTGGGGCCAATCTGTAGAGCTCACCGAGCCGGTTCCAAAGATACCAAACTCGGTGGGTCTACGATCTATATTGGCCGAGATAGGATTGGGGGGGGGTGAGGTAAATTTTCGGGGTGGGGGTAAGGGAGGGGGGGAGGAAGGTTTCGTGGGGAGGCTAACTTAAATTAATTTTTTGGAGGTAAAATATATTTTTTTGGGGGGGTAATTTTTTGCGTAATTTGGGATTTCTGGCGGGGTCAATTTGTAGCCCTCACCAAGACGGTTCCGAGGATACCAAACTCGGTGGGTCTACGACCTATGTTGGCCGAGATAGGATTGGGGGGGGTGAGGTAAATTTTCGGGGTGGGGGTAGGGGAGGGGGGGGGGGGTAGGTTTCGTGGGGAGGCTAATAGGCACTATTTCGGAATAAGGGTGGGGGAAGGCAGGGGGGGGGCTATGGGACAATTTTGGAAAAAGTGGGTGAAACTGAAAAATAATTCTCTAGTGCTGCGCGCGCACCGTTACGTTAGCGGGCGTTACACTTTTTCATAAGTGACTCCCAGCCGCAACCTAATTTAAGACGTTGTCACGTCAAAAATATGACTAAAAAAAAACTTGCAAATAAATAGACTAAATAGCTCGAAATTATCAATTACCATGAAAGAAAGAACACTAATAATCAAATCCGCTATATTTGTGATAAGTTGATACCTACAAAAATAAGAAAAAACCATAAGACAGAGGCTTTAAGAAAAATCGTAAAAAGTACCGTAAAGGAAAAAAGTAGGACTCTACAAAAAGAAGTGAGATCCCATCAAAAACATCCTGTAAAAAATTCCAAGTCTTGCAGCTCAGTTTTTCTACCGCAAAAAGTTGTGAGATCCATGTAATTCCAAGTCGGTTAATTTATTTAGTGCTTGTTCAAGGGACCTTCTGTATAAAGTTATTACATAAGTTATTATCATATCAATATCAAAAAAGCTTTACGTTTTAAATAAATGGATCGGCTTGGCCAGCAGCATTATGTATAAATTGTACAATAAATTATTTTTTCATGCGATATCAATATCAAAAATCCTTTACGTTTTAAATAAATGGATCGGCTTGGCCAGCAGTATTATGTATAAATTGTACAATAAATTATGTTTTCATGCGATGGCCAAGTCGATATATTTATTTAAAACGTAAAGGATTTTTGATATTGATATGATAATAACTTATGTTATACCTTTATACAGAAGGTCCCTTAAACAAGAACTAAGTAAATTAACCGACTTGGAATTACATGGGTCTCACAACTTTTTGCGGTAGAAAAACTAAGCTGCGAGACTTGGAATTTTTTACATGATGTTTTTGATGGGATAATATATTAGCACGAACCTACTTCATACATACTCATCGAAATACCCAATAAATAAAAAGGAGTTTTACGTATTATTTTAAATACAGGTTACCTGAGGACCAATGCTACTATTTCGGTTATCAGCACATCGGGGATATAGCTCAGTGGTAGAGCAATCGACTGCAGATCGATAGGTCCTCGGTTCAAGTCCGAGTGTTCCCTGGCCAAGTCAACTTTTTTCTTTAACTGTAGATGGTTTACCGCGACCCATAATGTACATTACCCATTTTAAATGCGGCGAATGTTTTTGAAGAAATACACATCAAGATTTTTTCTACCAAAGATTTTAAAATAGAACATTTTATGCATAGTGTAAGGTTTTATAATAGTACTAGATGTACCCGCGACCTCGTCCGCGTAGAATTTAACAAAAAAGTTAATTAGTTAATTAGTTTTTTGTTGAGTTTTTGCATTTTTGTTTCAACTAGTGGTCGCCCAGTGGTCGAAAATCGACCAAATCAAGAAGAGAAAAAGTTTTTACCTGTATGATGATGTTGTTATTCTGATAATTCGTGCACATTTTAATGTACGTATCTCTCAAAATCACTTATTTATCCTGAAGCTGAAGTATATGCAATTACTGAAATCGTAAACTACAATAATTGCTTTGAACCAGCAATAGCAAATTATATTTTTTATGTACCTGAATGTTGTTATTGCAGACTTCTGCTACAGAACTTTCTTTATGCATATAATGATAGTCCATGTACATTTCAATGTATCTTACTGCTACACAATTTGTTTAAGCGCTCAGTATTTCACGTAGTATTCGTCAAATAAAACTTTTCTGTTTGACATTCAATAAAACCACAGTAAACAAACTTTTCTGTTTGACATTCAACTATGTTGCGGCATCTCTTCCAATTTTT
The DNA here is from genome assembly GCA_009982885.2 of Hyles vespertilio. Taxonomy (NCBI): domain Eukaryota; kingdom Metazoa; phylum Arthropoda; class Insecta; order Lepidoptera; family Sphingidae; genus Hyles; species Hyles vespertilio. The sequence goes on along the minus strand of CM042809.1, from coordinate 12,349,939 downwards.
ATAATTTAGATTATGTGTAATTATTATAAATGGTTGCAATTAAAACGAACAAGCACATATGCTACGATAATTCATGCAGGCGCTTCATTATGAGTAACCCACCGAGCAACTGTCATTTTTGAATTCTATAATAAAAAAAAGAAACAATTTAACCGAAGAGTATGTATACGTGTACAAATACTTGTGTATGCGTGTGTCAAATGCATGCTGGTTTGTGTAATGTTTTATTTATTGATTTTATCTTCGATCAAATATTCACTAGATACACATTTCCCTGTAGAAGTTCTGTTAAAAAGTGGCACCGATGCATGACATAAAAAAAAGTAAACAAAAAGATCACATATTCCAAATATATTAACACAAATTCCACCTTATTCCTGGAGCTTAAAGTAGCTTTTCACATACTTTTGTCTAAAGTTCTGCGACGTTTTAGAAGCAACGGTCGGTGCGTGACTGAAGGCGAAAGAGTGCTTAAAGCACTCTTTTTTGGTGCCATTTTCTAAGCGCTCATGTTGTATCTAGTGTATATTTGATCGAAGGATTTAATGTACTTTTTATGCATTATTATTAAAATCTTTTTTTATATTAAATGAGGCAAATAAAACTTTTTTTGATATATCTATGTCAGTACTCTATGTCTATAGACAAAATGAAAAAGAAAAGAAACAATTTGACACCAGAGTATGTATGCGTATACAAATACTTGCGTATGTATGTGTGTGTGAAATGCGTGGTAGTGTGTGTAATGTTTTATTTATTGATTTAATGTACTTTATAAGCATTATTATTGAAAAATATTAGCGTTCTGCACTTCTCCTATACATAAACTATAAGTGTGCCAAACTTTATGCTCCTGCGTCCGCGCAATTTTCGTAAAAAGGGGTCCAAAGTTTTTGCATCACGTATTAATATATAGATTATCAATTATTTCTTTATCTATACATATAAATAAAATTTAAGTGTCAGTTTGTAAAGTGAAAATAAAAGAATGACCAACTACATTTCGTTATATAAACGATACCTATAACGAAAATGACCTTAGATTTTTTTTGTCTGTCTGTCCGTCTGTCTGTTTGTTCCAGCTAATCTCTGAAATGGCTGGACCGATTTTGAGGGGACTTTTATTGTCAGGTAGCTGATATAATAAGGAGTAACATAGGCTACATTTATTTTAGAAAAATAAAGTAATGTTGTAATGTCCAAGTACTGCCATGTACCGCGCGCAGCTCACGCGCATGCCACCATTGGGCTGCCACGTCGGGCGCCTCCCACCGACAAATCAATTACAAAATATTGTATATAAAGGAATTTTGTAATATATTTTTTGAATTACAAAAAGCTGAAAATGAATGATAATTAAAATAAAAATGCAAAGACCAAAAAAACTAAATTAACTAATTAACTTTTTTGTTAAATTCCACGCGCACGAAGTCACGGGTACAGCTAGTATACAATATTTTGTAAATTAATTATTTAAACTCTTTTATACCTTAGAGTATTTATAAATAAAAGGGTATACACTATTATTTTAGGAAAAAATGTATTTACCAGCCAAATATAGCCATAGAAAAAAAATAACAAAAAATATTTTCGCTTTTTTTTTTGCAACTTTTTATGTTGCATTGTGTCTGAAGACGCTTTAACTACCACCCGGCTTCGGTAGCTGTCTTGATATACCCTGCATGTATAGATAAGAGCGCATTTAGAACGTAACACTCAACCATGAGTTTGAGAATCGGTTTCGATGTTCAGCGCGCTACTAGTTACGCGCAATACAGGAACATTTTTGGTTTTACGAGACTTAGTTTTATTAAACAGTAGGTACCAGTTGCATGATTAGCTACTAAATATATTGGCGAACACACGTTATTATATAATTTCGTATTATTATAGTAGGGAAAGTTTACTAACAAAAAGTTTCGCCAAGACATTCATAAAAGGAAAGTTTATAAGCTATGGAAGTCATGCGATAGTTTCGTTCGAAGCTAAACCGCGTCACGCGAACCTGCCGTCTCGGTACCGAACAACTTAAATATCTCTCATTTGTCACTCACAGTACAATTCATATATGCTTTTATTTGGAATAAATTCATTGATTAAATATTCCAGTTCTAGGATAACACAACTCATATAGCTAACATACATTAAACGTTTAGTACCTATACCACAGGTTCCAGCTTAACTCTACGCTATTAAATAAAAAGTGACACTAAACTTCAACATCTGGTATACTTATGAAGTGGAGCATGAATGGAGGTTGGCAAATAATATAATAAACTCTGATAATTTGCCTTCAAAAACTCTCAAAGCTGCTCAATGACATTCGGAAGCAGAATAACGACTGCTGCCATTTTCAGAAACCAATCCTGGATTTAAATCCTGTTCCAGCAACTGAGTATTTAAGACAATAAGTTAAGAATAATGCAATCATAGCACTACTTGTTGCTCTGCAAAAAATATAAACAAATTATGAAATAAGTACCTACCTAGTTTATTAATATTGACTAGTCATGGAATACCTTGTGGTGTCATAACTACCCAGATTATTATGAGTGCTTCAGTAATATAACATAATATTATGAAGTCTCAGCGTATCATTATCACCTTTTCACGCCTAGTCATATTATTTTAAGACTTTAGTAAAAAAAGCGTTTTTATTTGATACTAGCGGCCCGGCCCAGCTTCGCCCGGGTACAAATAGATTTTTGTACAATAATATGTACGTATTATTAATATACATATAAACATTCCTATATAGGCACGCTGCCGCCGCCCCGGCCGGCCAGTACCGCCGCAAGCGCTACGTCCCGCAATTTTAAATCTGTAATATCTTCGAAAATATTCATTTAAATCTTGTGCTGTAAAGGACCACATAGATCTATATTAAATCAACAATTTATTTAAGCTATTTGATTGGATAAGGATTAATGCTGCATTGGTTAAAATCGCTTCGAAAATTAGCCATTATTTGTCGTAAAAAGTAAATGACAAAAAAATGTTATTGTGGGATATCCATAAGAGATAGACATATACCATCGCGGAGTTTTCTGTAGACCTTTTCAATGTGTACAAATATGTAGTACATTATTTTGATAAATCTCGTAGGGTTCAGCCTGCGTTTGCAATGTAAGCGGAAAAATATTGATAATATATATTATATTATCAATATTTCTCCACTATTTAATGGATGTTATTATACATATAAACCTTTCTATTGAATCACTCTATCTATTTAAAAAAACCGCATCAAAATCCGTTGCGTAGTTCTAAAGATTTAAGCGAACAAGAAAAATAGGGACAGAAAAAGCTACTTTGTTTTATACTATGTAGTGATGAAATTAGGTACCTATTCGTATGCACCCATAAATGTATACTTAGATAAGGCCACTGTCGATTTAACGTAAAAAAATGTTTTTATAAAGGCGATAAATTTTCTTTACGTGCTGACATATGTCTGATGTGTGCACGAACAAAAAATCATGCTAATGTAAAGAAAAATTCGATCTCAGACCCTCGATGCAAAATTTTATAATCTCTTTATCCAATAAGCTTCGAAGCCAATTTCAAATAAAGAGTAAGCGGTTAAAGCTCAAGGTAAAAACACGTCCTCAGCGCCCGCCGCAGCATTAAGCCACGTACTTTTCATGTAAATTTTAAGCTGTCGGTTTTTGCGAGGATTTTGACCAAAAGCAAATTGTTGAGACAATTTTCGGGTAACTACGGTCAGTCACGTTCACATTTATGTACTATTTAACAATATTACCCATTTTTACATACAGTAGATAGGAACAATTAAATTTAACGGTCGCAATAAACAAATCACACAATGTACCTAAGAAGCATCATTTCATAAAGCATTTTAAGGAATGTAAAGACGGTAATCCAACTATAACTATTAATTCATGAAAACATTTAACCGGGGCATGGACTTTAAAAATTATTTGGACAATACTAGAATGAAAAATTTACGTAAGTGTGCAAGTTGCATTAAAAATGAATCCTGGTCCAACTTTGCTAATAATATTTTGCGTGAAAATTTTCAACGCTAACCATTTCATATAAAGAGATTGTTAAACAGAAAAAGTTGGCAAATTTGTCTCGCCCCAAGCACACATTATCTCTGCTCATATTATGTTATAAATGGTAGTGATTTAACAGATGTTGTAGACGTTCACAGCTGAATATACATATAGATAAGTACCTATTATTGCTTGATAGCTCATTAGCAACTTTCTGAAATTATTTTTAATGATTCTGTTTAAACCCACAACAGCTACCAATTCGCACAAGTTTAATAAATAAGCTTTAGAATACATAACAAATTAGTTGAAATTCCAAGTACTGTGCAGAGATTCATCTCAGCCATTTTTCTTGGAAAGTCGGTAAATCCCTCTGCGCTTTTGGTGTCTGATATATGTACAGACATCATATTGCAATTTCAAATGTGGATAGTTCAACAACAAACATTGAAGTGTGACATAAACATTTTTTTCATAAACTAATTTGAAATGGTATCGTTAATAAAAAAATCAAAGTTTGATTAAAATTTTCAGTGCGCAAAATGCAATAAAATTACATTGTTTGTATTGCACATTTGAATTAAAATCAAAGCGAGTCGACGTTCATTTCTAGTAAGAACATGTAATCGGAGTTGTCTGAAACATGTATTTTTCGCAACTTAATATAATTAAAACAGTGTTCCTACTTACGGTACAAACTTGTTAACTTTGTTCTTAGACTTAAAGGGTAGCAGATAAATGACCATGCTTTAAACTTTTAGGTTCTTCTTTCGTCGATTATTGCGTTTGGGGAGACAAGTGGAGAGAAAAAGTGTGAGTAAAAGGATAATACGAATTTTAAATTTATCGTTTTATTTTGATTTCAAGATATTCATCTTAAATACCAATTTTAGTGAATCTCAGAATAGGGTTTGATTTAACGCAAGGAAAAAATGGTGTTCCATCACTTCGAATCCGTGACTTCGAAGGTAAATTGAAAAGTCGTAATATTGAGCAATTTAATTTCTGGGAAATGTTTGTTATGATTCAAAATTTGATCAGCGTGGATCGGTAATTGACAACCTTTAAAGTTAAACTACGACATTTGTACGATTTGCAACAGTTGAACCGCTTTTTAACTAAATTAAATTACTCAATAAGCGGAAATATTACATATGTGGCCATAAATCTAAAAAAAATACAAAGAAACATGTGCGTAAAGTTGTGAAATCGTTATTTTATAGATACTTCCGAATTGACTCCTAGAGCTACAACTGACAGTACCGAAGATTTTCCTAAGCCATTTCCAGTAATAAGAGCTGATTCATTTAGTGATAGTGATAACAAAGAAGAAGATAGTAACCAGGCAGACATCGGTAACAGAAAATCTGATGATGAAGATGATAGTGAGTGATTTACATCATTCCAACATGAGTTAATAATACAATTTTTACCACGCCAATTGTCGGCGCCAAAGATAAAGAGGAACAGAAAACTTGGTAGGAAAGTGATCCAATAACGACATTTGCAAGAAAAAGAACGAAAATATGTTGGGACCTATTTTCGTTCTTTTTGAGTTGGGCCTTGAGCTACAACTTATATAATTCTAAACCCGCATTTAAATTCACCAATGAAATATTAGAATATTTTTTTGCATGAATGTGTTATTATTATATTAAATATTGTTTGTGTGAAAATGCCAAAAATATATTTTAGTTTCTGGAGACGGCAACAGAATAAGGAGCACAAAAGGACTAAATGATGCTGAATTCGAACCAGAAGGTAATTTACAGCTTAAATATACGATTTTGAAATATATTTTTTTGAATGTTAATAACTAATTATTTTTATAGAAAATCCAAGTATTCATGCAAAATACAAGGCACCCGTGAGTTCCGAGTCAGAAGGTATCTACTAATTACATACACATGTTAAAAAATATTATTGTACCTACGATATGAAACTCATCTGGTATTTTATACTTTACTTTTTACAGATGATCTGAAACGCCGTAAGAGGGCAGCTGGACTACACGAAATGTTAAAAGAAAAAAGTACTTATTCTAATATTTGAAATAATTTATACCTACTATTGATTCAGCAAAGTCTCATAACTTAATTCTTAATTTTCCAGGAAAGAAAATAAACACACACCATAAAAAAAAATCAGCAAGCTATAGAAGATTTGGCGCACGATTACCAATAAACTGATATAAACTAAATGCAGTTTATTTTTGTATACATCCGTGTATGTAAGCTATATTTGACTCTAATTATTTATCTATTTACACTATACAATTATAAAATAGAAATGAATGAAAATATTACTTATTATAAAGCAATCTGGCGCCCTGTCTTTGACTAACTCTTTCAACCGCGTTTATCTAAAATAATGAATTATTCATAGCTGCGATTCTCACTTCGTTCATTTTAACTTTAACTTGGTTTATTTGATTAGGCCCAAGCTTCTTATACTGTGATTTTTTCCAATATTGATTTTAGAGGCTGTTTTCGATAGAACCTCACATAAATAATGCATGTGTTGGTGTTGCTCTGGAAATTCAAGACGTTTTATTACTAATACGACATATATATTTCCAGGTTCATGACTAACATTGAATTTGAGACTTGATTATAATTTGTGAACTATAGAGGACTAGAATAGCTAACAATGTCCGAAAAATAAACTGGCTAGGTATTTAATATTTATTTGTTAGTGCCAAGAACACTACGCACCTAATTATAATGAAGCAATTAGCGTAATTGCTGCCAGGTATTATATTCATCTGCTAACGACAGAATGTTGCATGCAATCTGGCGTCTGTCAGAGGTCGGCGAGGGTGGTCGAGTTCACCGCAAGATATTGCAGGAGCCTGCAAAATTACACTATTAAGCCGAATATATTGCGCTCCACAACGGTTGGGTGGCGATTCTGAAACTTTATAATCGATTTATTTTGTAATAAGTATCCCACATACATTGTCTAGATAAATTTCCTTTATGTGTGTCCTTAATGGTTTCACGTTCCGTATTTACGAACGTCTACGTAATTGGCCGAATAATACACTGAAAATGTCTACTACGTTACTGACGTCATTAGAATGTTCATGCCTCAGGAAAGAATAGTTTTTCGTTTGTTAGATTTTAGAGACAACATAGTATATCATAGGATCACAAATAGAAAGAAAACAAAATGTTACTCAGTCAACAAGTTAAATAAATAAAAGCATGTTTACTGTAAACAGGCAATTGCACCACACGCTAAGAACATTTTAGGATGAACAAACAGTAATATTTGTTCTTACAACTAAGGCCTCTTTCAAGAAGCCGTTGAAGTATTTAAAACGTGACTTTTGACTAATTGTAGTATTTTTCATGTAGTTCAATAAACAACAAAAGCTAATAGATGCAGCAGGAAACGATCTAATAAGTTATTCCGAAGATAATACTTCGAAAATAGCTAATGAATGAGTGAGAGGAAAGAGTAATGAATAACTGCACTTCTAATTATATTAATAGTATGACTTAATTATTCTGCAGGGTGTTTTTGTACCGGTGAAGTAAAATCAAGACATTTTTCAACGCCTTTGTTTAAGCAAAATAATATTAAAACTACATTTTTGGGTGCACACTAGACATGTATGAATATTTGTCGTCCAACAAAGTTCCAACATTACATAGTATTGGATCTTGCGTCGATTCAACCCTAACTCCATAGATTTAAGTACTGTTACTATTTAAGGACATAAGGCGAAAACCTTAATTAGGTCTTATTTGCGTTTTGCTATCTACTGTTATAATATGAATTTATGGACATCTACACCTAAGTATTGAAATATGAGATTGAAACTTGGTTGAATAAAATACTTTTGATACTCTAGCTGTTAAACTTTTATATATTTTTTTAATTTAAGGTAAAGAAGATAGTAATTAATTCAATAAATCGTGTTTAATGATAAATAACCAATGATAAATAAATAAAGGCCAGCCCTAGGTCGCGGGTTCAAATCCAGGGCACACATAACTTGCGCCCTGTGGTATGGGGGGCGTTTCGAGAAACCCGCCACGGTATCCCCTGCCTGTTATAGAAGACGACTAATGGGGAAGTGAAGGTCGCGGGCGCGCTGTTCTAGCTCCCATTGTACATAAGTACAAGGCGACCCCGAGATGTTCGGCAGCAGGAGGAGGAGAAAGCAACTGCCGGCTGCCGAGGAATGAGGATGCTTTTGCCTCCAACATATATAAGTGCCGCAAATTAAGCGGCAGTGTGCAAGAATGGTCCCGGCAGAAACTGAAGCGCCCTTGCTTCAGGTTCCCGGAGTCGTTCCAATTGCGCCGAAGATGGCAACGCGGGATTTTGGTTGGTATGCCGTATCTCAGTAAACCCAACATAATCACTCCACTTTCCCCCGAGGTGGGACGTTAGCGGAAACCGGTCTGCCCGAGCAAACAAAAAAAATGGCACACATAACTTACTCATTAAAATGAAGTGTATACTCGTATCTCTTGGTTTAATGTCGTTTGCTAGCATACTTCGGTGAATAAAAATAACCCCATTAATTTGTATACCCGAAAGCTCTTTGCGTTAGAGTCGAAGATATGGGAGGCGTCTAAACACATCATGCTAACATGAGACATAACATAGAACTTCGCAACCTAAGCAATCGATAAATTAAATAAGTGCCGATAATTATCCACCAATTTAAATACCCACTAAAACGAGACCATGATGCATTATTGTACGATTATACACACGTTAGAAACATCACATGACATTTTAACACAAAAACATAATTTCCTTAGTCCCCTCTTCGGTATAAAACGGTGGACTATCTACATGCATTCTGTTTTACGGTCCGCCGGGTTCGGCAAACTTGTTCCTATTTGCCTTTTGGATCAGGAGGTGCAATTTGAATGGATTGCTCTATCTCAAACTAGGATCCTGGAACACATGTATAAATATTTTAAAAAAGCTATTATACTCTAGAAAATCGTAATTTTGTTCCCGATTTTCTTAAAAGCTTAATGTCTCATGGCTACATGTACTAATACAATATTTTATGAAGAAAAAATAAAAAATACGAAATATTTTTCCATTTTGAATTTCGGACGCAACGTAGTAACGTAAAAATAAAATAGCGTGAATTAAAATTCATGGGAAAATAGGAATAAGCTATCATAAGCTGGTCATCATTTTTATGAACCAACTTTATTATATTTAATTTAAATATAATATTTATAGAGTCATTTTACCAAAAGACAGCCATTACATGGAATCCCTACCATGTATTTCTAATTATTTAACTTTTAAGTCATTCATCTGTAGGTAAGTTGTTTAAGAAGCTAAATTTTAAGTGGAATTCTCAGAAAACATTACACAATTTGTATGTGATCTAATTTCATCTTCTTAGACAATAAACAGATAATCATATCTCAGTAGGAATTAATTTAGACGCCGTCGATGCGCATACCTTAAGTTCTCACAGACTCAAAACTTATAATTGAATTTCCAATCCTTAATTGAATAGTAACAGTCAAACTCCAGATGAATGAGGAATTAACTCTGATGAGAATACCTTTTGTACGTTATAAAAGAAGCATTATAACGCATAGGGTAAAATATACGTTTTGCCAAAGTGCTCACTGTAAAAATACCGCTTGAATATTAACCACCGTGATGAATGTTTCACTTCCTCTAGCTATATCTATTTCCTGTTCTTCCAAAATAGTACTTATTTATTCGAACCAGATTATGCAACTTCGTTTGTTGACGTACACGTAAAATTTTCTTTAAATTTTGTTGCCTTATAATGTTTGCGGACTTAAAAGTATTCGTCTAAGGACCATATTTTGACATAATAATATACCTAGCTCTCTAACTACACAGAGAACCTTGCATTACAAGTGCGCAGCGTGTAGTGATAATCGCCCGCTGAATGTTTTCTTTAAACAAGCAAATACTTAGTCTGGCTTGTGGTCTGGCTCAAGAAGCTTATACCCAAATGGAGATTGCGTTCCGTATAAAACACTGAAGCTCAAAAATTTTACCTTGAATGACTTTGCTGTTGCCTGCTATCCTTTTCTTTATGGTGATCGATGAATGAAATTCAATGAAGTTCATTCATCGATCAAGTAAACAAAATTATTCTTCCAAATTTGGAATCTGTAATTTTTAGGGTTCCGTACTTAAAAGGATAAAAAGTTGTAAGGAGCCATATTTAAGAAATTGAGATTTGATCAGACCGCAAAATGAGGTCCGAGAAGGCTATCCTGATTATCCGCGCCATGATATCTGTGCGGCTGTACATTTGTATAATCTAGTTCCTATATGAGCTGTGACGTTTTCAACACTTTTCATTCCATGTTAAAAGAGTTATATGCATACATTGAGATAATATACTAGAGGGGACACTACAAACAAAATGTTTATAACAAAAAGAAGGGTACATTCTATTTCTGTCTCTGTCACGCCTACGAAGTAACATGTGCACGCACCATACGCACATATTTTGTTCCCGATGTCCGCTCTAGTATAATACCTCAATGTATGCATACTAATAATGTTTGTATATATCTTCTTCTTCTTCGTTACACTCCTGGTGGAGCGGTCGTAGACACTATGTTTAGTTTATTATTTTTCTCTCTTAAGCGATGTTGTACGGATTATGGCGTATGTTACTCTTCGCACGATCTCTCTCCATCTGTGTCTGTTAAATGACAGTATTAATATATAAAGCGTATTCGTTTACAGCGTCTCCCATTGCAGTTTTAATTTGCTCAGTCGACCTCATTGGTGTCCCACCACATGGTGTAGTAATGGGAATTATTGCTATTTCGAATTAACATCTCCACCTCAGAACAAGAACTAAGCATAGAAGGAGTCTGAAACATACTCATATACTTATCCTGTTTTTTCCAATGGGCCAAATCATGGGAGAGAATGAGACAAATAGTATCCCATCAGAAACATCCTGTACGTTTTCTACCGCAAAAAGTTGTGAGATGCATGCATATTTAGTCATTGCTTAAGAGCGTTTATACCCTGCACGCGCTTTTTGGCTTAAAAACAGGACTTTTCAAATGAGTTAATAGCCACCAATAAACAATTTAAAGGAAAAATAATTATTACTAATTTTAGAAAAGGTTGTCATCTAGGGATTTTGCTGGAAAACATTATAGATTGATGGATAATTTGTGAGTACTATACGGATTACTGAACAAAAGTTTCGTTATTTATGCTTTAAATGGCAATTTAGAAGCTTAAGATATCCGAAACCACTAAATATAAGATGAAAATAAAAATATTATCAGACTAATAAGACCCTTATGGAGGGATTTTGCTGAGAAAAATAATCTTTTTGTGTTTAGTTCCTGAAAAATAAAAATTTAAACAATGCGAAATTATTCAGATACTCTCGTCAAAAACATATTTTTTTTTCACCAACTTATCGTACATAATTTTTTATAGCAATTGCATATTACAATAGAAGAACATCTTATAAATAAATTACAATTTTTATATTTCAACAAAATTAGTTTTCATGTTTTCTACAAATATTTTAAAAACCACTATAAAACACGCTGTCCGACATGGATCAAATCAGACCGCCGCAAGGCCTTCTAGAGGGAGGACGTATCGCTCGTCGCTCCGGCCTGGCTGCAGTCGATTATGCCGCGCGTAGTAAAAATAGCCACGCGCGGAATGCGATTACCACATCTTGTACTTTGGTAGTAAAATATTTAATTATTTTTATTACCTACAATGATTTTGTAGTGAGTATAAATTATGTTTCAGGTAATATAATGGGATGTAATTCCGAGGCTAAATTATGTTATGTATTGTAATATAAAATTAAATATATTTCGTAATTGTAAGGGGTTGTAAGGCCCCTAACACTATTTATGTGTTCGAACACGAAATGATTAATAAAACGTCCGTAGTGTATACTGATTGAACACTGATTTGAATGCAACTTAACAATGTAATAATAACGAAAATATGATTAGTATCCAAAATTTGTATTATTCTTTGCTTGCACAGTAATATTTGTCTACTTATAATGCAAATAAAATATTTTTATGATATTATATTACAGTTACATTTCAATTGAATATTTGAAGCGCACGGATCAAAGTTGTTTGAGCCGATTGTATAGCGAGCCGACGCGGCAGCTCTACGCACACAGCTTTAGTCGCTTATGTGTGCGTGAAATTAACGAAGAAATACCTATAGTTGACTTTGCGCCCAAGGTGTATACGCTCTTAAGGGACGTTCTGTATAAAGTTATTACGTAAGTTAGTATCATATCAATATTAAAAATTATTTAAGTTGTAAATAAATAGATCGACTTGGCCATCGCGTGAAAACATAATGTATCGTACAGTTTATACATAATGCTGCATCGTAATGTTATAAATAATTATATATCCGTTCGTTGTTTTTTGATCGCAATGCACAATTAGCTTCGTGGTGCAGTTGTATAGACACCGGCTTTGAAACGAATGGTCGTGGGTTCAAAATACATTTGTGTGCGGTTCATAGGTATTTGCTTCAGGTCTGGGTGTTTATGTGACCGAAAAGTCTCTCACAGTTCCTTATACCGGTCTGTACTTATACCCGCGACTCAAGACTTGAAGTTAGTGTAGGTGACTGTTGGGTGTTATTTATTTATTATTAAGATTTTTCAAAGGGAAAACTCAAACACATATAAAAAATAGGAATCTCGGTTCTCACGTAATATCATGATCTAAGCTATTGCGACTAGACTAGATTTTCGGAAAAATATCTAAATTGAAAAATCAATTTTTGTGCTATGATGGAGCTTTTAAATTGTAAAACAGATTTTATATTTTTATATTAAAGATTAATTTGCTAATAAAGTAAACTAATGTACTGTAGACTCCAAATTCGTGGTGGGGAACAAATCCGATCGCTGCATTTTGAACATATTCTAAAATCATTTTTTGTCGTTAATTGTAATAAAAGTCAATCACATTAATTTATATTCAAGACGTCTAGTTTATTTCTATTTTGCCTTAAGTGTCGATTCATCCCGAACATTAGTATAGATGTCAAATGGAAAAATATTGGAAAAACATTCGGAAAGCCAAGAAGAAGAAAAAAAATCGAAAAGTGGAATGCCCATTTTATCATGAATTTAGTATCCGTGCAAAGATTTTTCTGATTCAACTAAACTTACTTTTCGTGTAGAGAATAACACACTTTTTCGAAAATATTAACATTATTGCAACCCAGGCCCGGAGTTCTTGGAGAAATTAACTTGAAGTCCAATAATATTTTACTGTCTTCGGCTCTGCGAACAAAATGACAAATGCGATGTCGCCGATGAAAATCTGTCGCCCGGGATAGAACAGAAAACAGAAAAACGTTTCAGGACAAACCATAAAAATGCTTAAATGAATTTTATGCAGTAGATATTGGTATCGGCATCTACGCTATTTTTTACCAATACTATGAATGGGCATTATCGTTTTTCCAATAGTGTAGCATCGACTAATTGTAATCGACTATTTACTTATAATATGAGGTCTGCATCACTATTCATGTTCGGCTTGTCAAAATCAACTGACAGTTATATAAACTTGATTGTCAGTTTGTTTTACTATTATGTTCGTGAAAATAAAAATATCACCGATTTGAATTTTATATTAAAACTGCGTAAAAATATTGGTTCATTAGTTTTACAGTCATTTTTGTTATTATCGAAAGACGCAGTTGCCCACTGTTGTTTATATGCTTCCAATTTAACATCATGACATCTGTTTGTTTTGAACACAAATTATTTTAATAATTAATTTGCATCAGTTTATGAACTACTACCAAAAATGGAAGGTGGCGATTGGAGAAACAGCATTATAAGCCAGCTACGGACGAGAAATAAATTGGAAACTGCTGCGTTTCAAGATATTATCGCGTTCCGTAAGTTACCTAACCTACTATCGTCTTTGTCTTATTGACACTTGAATCATATCAAATAGAAGATTTATCTCTAATGTTATAATCTATTGTTTTCAATGATCACCTCTTTACACATTCGTCTTATTAATGCTGCTGTGGTGACTAACCCTAGTTAAGTACATTGATAGCAGAAAAGAAACATAACATTCATCTCATTTACAGTGTCATAAATAACATCATGATAAGACCTATATGATCTTAATGCACAAGTTAATTAGGAAAGAGAATAAATATGAGTTACTTTTTATCTCGCATGGAAAGACCCTCGTTCCTGTAATGTGATTAGACTCTAATTGATTAAAATCAATTTTTTAAACTGCATTGTTATTTAAATGAATGTTAGTATGTTAATAATACACAACATTATTAGTATAATGTTTGTGTATCTTAACACTTAGTTTAATGAGTTTCCATACATTTTCATGGTCATGTCAGGGTTATGTGCTAAACAAAGTCTTGTTGTATTAAATTACAGAGAGCCGACTGTTTGACAATGTGAATACATTAAAAAATGAGAATCTACAGCTCACCCTGGTCAATGAAAGGATTAGATTTTCTGGAACTGAGAGTGTTATATCTGGAACAGGTAAGAAAGTAGAAATATGAATTACAACATTAAAACAATACATTTTATAATACCATGTATTTTTGAAAGATATTTTGATTAGGTTTTAAGAATTGATAATGATGTTGACATTTAACAGTATAATTAATAGGTACTTATGAGAACATAAATACATAATACATTAGTGTCCTTGAGTTTGGGCACAAAAGAAACTACAGAATTAATCTAAATGCTATAAATAAAACTGTATTCATACATGTCATTAGTATGCATTGTGTGTGCCCTGGGCCTTTACATTCCAATTAAACAAAGTAACCACATCAGAATAATGAAAGTGAAAGTTTTATTGTATTGTTGTCAGCCATACTATAGTAAATGACTGGAAAAAAGTTTACTATTACAATTGATAGGTATCTGTTTTTAAATAAGATAACTATAAACTATATTTAAACCTATATAATCGGGAATATTTTTTTGTATACATTAATGTACTGAATATAAGTTTAGCTTTACAAGGTCAATAAATATTTTACTGTACAGCTTCATATTTAAGCACTGCAAACAAATAGATTCCAAATAGTAACAACATTGTAACTATGATAACAATTGATATGTATCTGTTTTTAAATAAGATAACAACTATAAACTATATTTAAACCTATATAATCGGGAATATTTTTTTGTATACATTAATATTTGTGTCGCCATTTTGGGGGTATTTGCCGTTACTCGCCACGCTTGGCAGGCGGGTTGGCGAGCGCAGTAGGGGACTGACGTTAATGACGCTGCTGCCCGCCATTAACCGGGGAAAGGAAATAGGATTTGTGCGTAGAGGATGTTACAGGAAAGGAGAGTATGGCCTGAGGGAGTGGATACTGCAGTCACGGACAGGAAGTTAAGGTCACTGCAGTAGCTCGGGGGCCGAGGTCGCGTACTCGTAGCACCTATACTAGGACAGGCCATGACCACTAGATAGGAGCATCCCTGACCACAAGATGGTCCGACGACCTGGTAAAGGTCGCGGGACGTCGCTGGACACAGGCTGCCTCCAACAGGTCTCTGTGGAAATCATTGGGGGAGGCCTATGTTCAGCAGTGGACTTCCTTTGGCTGATGGATGATGATGGATGGATACATTAATATACTGAATATATGTTTAGCTTTACAAGGTCAATAAATATTTTTCTGTACTGCTTCATATTTAAGCACTGCAAACAAATAACAAATAACATTTGTAGTTAACATAAGACAGATAGATAACGGTTTGTTGTACGCCATGTTATACAAACATGAGTACAAGTAATATTTATTTAGGAGTGTAACAAAAGGTAGTCTTATTGCTATTGTATGATTGATCAGCTGTTTGAGAACATACAGTGCCCTCCAAAAGTTAGTTGAAATGATCAAAAATGTAATAAATGTGAGGAAATTATGATAAAACCAATTCAAATCATTGTTTTTTAAACTGTTTATTAAAATTTGATCAATTTTGAATATGTCTATCAATGAAAGGTGCATAATAACGTTATTAATAATAATTGATATACAGAAACATTAAATTGCGGTGCCAAAAGTTAGTTGAAATATATATTTGCCACTGTCTTAACTTTTAATATTTTGTATGGCCGCCATTATTCTGTAGAATTGCTTTAAATCGTCCAGGTGTAGATTCTACAAGATTTTGTAAAGTTTTGACCGGTATAGTCGACCGCGTTTCATGAATTCTATTTTTCAACAAATTCCTGTTGCCTTTTATGGAAACAAGGATTCTCGGGTCAATTAATCCCACAAATGATAAATAGAGTTAAGGTCGAGTAATATTGAAGGCCATCCCAGTAAGTCTACTTCGTTATCTTCAAAATATTATTCAGTTATCCTTGCTGTATGCTACAGATTGTTGTCTTGCTGGAACTTAAAAATTTGACTTTACCCCATATGTTCAGCAGATTATTATAAATTGTCATGGAAAATATTACAATAGATCTGTGATGTCATCTGCCTTCAATTATTTGCAGTCAGCCCACACCATTCCAAGAAAAACACCCCCAAACCATCATACTGTCAACGCCGTGTTTTACAGTCGGCTGCAAGTGCTTGTCGTCGTAAGAGTTATCATTGCTCCTACGACATACAGTTTGCCAACCTCTTTATCCAAACGGTTCGAACTTTAATTCATCGCGAAAAAATACTTTATTCCAAAAGTCTATTAGTTTATCTAAATAATTGCGGGCGAACTCCAACCGTCTTTTTATGGATCAATGCTATGAGGTTTTTATCTGGCAATGTGACCTCGTAAATTAGCATCATGCAGACATCGCCTGGTAGTAGTTATAGAAACCGTGGTTCCTGCTTTCTATTACTATTTTTTGATCACTCGTATCACAATCTTGGGATTAATTTTACACTGCCGCACAATTCGTCGATCATCAACAGAATTAGTAGACCTAGGACGCCTCTACCGTGGCCTATCTGCAAGACTAGGACATTCCAAACTCTTCGGCATTATTATTCGCTTATCTTCTTCACTAACTTTAAATAATTTTCCCTCAGCACTAAAGTTTTTCATTTATTTTCTATTTACCGATCATCTTTGTTCTATCTTCTATGTGTTATTTTCACTTTGGAGCCATTATTTATTCTAAAACAGTCATATCACCTCACAATATCTTATTTATAAATATAAACTACCCAAACTGCCCTAACAATATTGGTAAATGAGTTTAAAACCACGAGATTATCGGAAATCGTTAAAAGTTTTCCATTTCAACTGACTTTTGACGCACACAATTCAAGTGCTGAGAATATAAACATTGATTAAGAAAGAAAGCAAATGGAATTTCGAGAAATTCGATACTGTATGTATTAGAATAGAGTATCCGAACATAAATAGTAAACAGTTCTTTTATTGAAACTGCGTATTTTAGAAATTACGTGACATCATTGTAAAGGTGAATTAATTTCAACTAACTTTTGGAGGGCACTGTATATAATACTAGCTGTAACCTCGACTTTGTCCGTGTGGAATTTAACAAAAAAGTTAAATAGTTTATTTAGTTTTTGGTTTGGTTTTTGCATTTTTATTTTAATTATCATTTATTTTCAGTTTTTTGTATTAGCTTTATTGAAAAGCATGTGAGCTGCGCGCGGTACTGGACAGTACTTGGGCATTGCAACATTACTTTATTTTTCTAAAATAAAAGGAATTTTTCTGATATAAATGTAGCCTAAGTTACTCCTTATTATATCAGCTACTTGACAATAAAAGTCCCGTCAAAATCGGTCCAGCCATTTCAGAGATTAGCCGGACAGACAAACAGACAGACAAAAAAAAATCTAAGATAATTTTTGTTATAGGTATTGTGTATATAACGATATCTAGTTGGACATTTTCTTTAACTTTCAATTTACAAACAGACACTTCAATTTTATTTATATGTATAGATGGGGATGTTTAATAGCCTTAGAGAGAAGACAAAATTAATATAATGTCAATCAGTTAAAAAATGTGTTACTGGTGGTAGGTTTCACATACGTGAGATGCCGCTTGGGTAGTTACCACCGCAATGTCTATTTCTCCCGCCAAACAGTACTGTCAATGCACTGTTGTGTTTCGGTTTGAAAGATGTTGGAGCCAGAGTAACTACTGGACATATAAAGACTTATCTTATGTCTCAGGATGGCGAGAGCTAGGAATGCCAAGCATTGCTTTGTAATTCAAGGTGTTGTTTGGCTATGCTTCTGCCCATGAGCTTACCAATATTACAGCTATAAAGGTTGGAAGTATTGGTGAAATTTTGGCTACTTCCAAAGAGCTCTTCTGGAAACGCCTTCATTCAGCAATAAAAATTATGTAGCTTAAAATTTTGATGATCATAATATAAAACTATACATAATATTGCATGCAAAATATGCAAAGAGATTTTTTCTATTCATTAAAGAATTAGCCAAGAAATATAGTAGTCGTGTTAAAAAATATATTCACAGACCATATCAATTTTACACATTATTGTTAAAAAAATTAACATAACATGTTTTTTACGACATTATCAGACATGATGTGGAATTAAATGATACATAATTTTGCATCATAATTTCTATAGACATTCCAGAAACATTTGGTTCCTGAATTTATGACTATACTTATTGGCTATTTATGCCAGGGCCATAAGGCTAATGCATTGTGGTAGCATGTTGCAAATGCTGGAGTTACGCACATTTAAATTCTAGAAAGAAAACTTGCTAGACCTAGTTGGTCAGACTATAAAATGTCATTAAGATACACTTAAATGTAGTTATCATATATTTTGTCTAAGGAAAAACCCTACACAGAAAACTAAATTACTTAGAAAATAATTATAACAACATTATACTTTATGAAAAAATTATGAAATTCACTTTAAATATTTCCAGGTGCAGCAAGCAATGAGAGAATTCAAGCTTTAGAGCAAAAAATTTTAGTGCAACAGGAAGAATTGACGTCTCTACACAGACGTCGTGGGGAAAATGCTCAACAAATTATGAGTCTGAATGAGAAAGTACATGACTTAGAGAAACAACTACAAGCAAAAGATATTATGTATGTAAATTATCCTTACCCTTTAAGACCATTCCTGCATACAGCATGCCTTCATTATACTAAAGTTCTATGTCATTATTCAGATCACTGATTGGTAACTCAATAGAGAATTGTGACTTAATTGTGTTCTGCATATTTAGTCTGAATTATAGGCATAAAAAAGCGCTGATAGAGGAGGGCAATCTCTCAAAAACTTTTTTCTTGGGATTTATGAGTTTCATGCTGTTCAAAATATTTATAACACATCATAGTTCTATAATTTCACACTTGTTTCAAAGTGCACATGTTTTGTAATCTTATTGTAATTTGTATTTATTTATAGCTCACAGGTGGGAAAAAGAAAATATATTAATTGACCTATTTTATACATATAAATTATACACATATTATTATTTCACATACATTTATTATACATACATTTTATTATTTCAATTATATAAAGCATTTCTATAGTAACAGAATTCCATTTGAACATTGGTCTGGGTTTCAAAACGACAATATAACCCAGTAGTCATTAAACTCAGCAGAACCCGTGAAACAGGTTTCATAATGAATGAAATGTAAACTCATTAATGTTTCATTTGAATTTTTGCATGTTCATTAACAACAAATATGGTATGGATTCATTCCATTTTGTTAATATGAAATTTTGTAAAGTAAGGTTTTGAAGTCTACTCTATGTAGACTAAAATAAAAAGGCATATGAAGTAGATTTATATTAGTTCTTTTTTTGCTTTTGCAAAAGCTATGATGGTCTTGATCATGGCGGTCGTGGGTTCAAATCCCAGGGCACACCTCTGAATTTTCGGAGTCAAGTTTATATTGATAGTCAATCACCACGCACTATGACGGTGAAGGAAAACATCGTGAGGAAAAGCTGCATACCATAGTGTCTTGTAAGAATTTCAATAGTATGCAAAATTCGCCAACACGGACTAGGGCAGCGTGATGGACTTTATGGCCTCATCACTAAATAAATAAATAAAATAAATAAATAACACCCAACAGTCACATACATAGTCCTGACCCCACATTAAGATCGAGTCTTGTGTCGTAGGTATCAGAAACTACGAGAGACTTCGATCTCACAAACACCCAGACCCGAAAGAAATATTTGTGGGCCGCACAAACATTTCTCTCGGAGCGGGGATCGAACCCGCGGCCTCTCGTTTCACAGGCGGCGTCTAACCGCCTGCGCCACGGAGGCTGTCACTCGTATTATAATCGCGATTGTAGAGGAGACCTGCGCCCTGCAGTGGGACATATATGGGCTAATAAATATGTTTGTTTTAGTATTTCAGAAAACACAGCATTAATAGCATCACTCAGAGCAGAAATTCAAATGTATGAGACAAACATGACAGAGTTACAAGGTTTAAATCAGGTGCTAAGGGACGAACATCAGGCTTTACAAATCGCTTTTGCAGCTATAGAAGAAAAATTGAGGAAAGCACAGGTATTGCCAACTAATTATTGATGATTTTTAAAGTATAATGGTGTTATACAATACTTACTACTGTAAGCTAAGTAAAACCGATCATATATCATTGACAAAAACATGAAAATATTATTCTAAACAGGTTTTTACGTACCTAACACCTACCATTTAGTACACTGGTATGTTATCTGATAACAAATCGATCTGAAATTGTAATATTTTAGAAAGTCAATAAAAAAACGTGTTAAATAACATGCCTTTTTGAATGAATATGGCAATTATGTAGACACTGAATTACTAAGTAAAGTTCTAAAATCAACCCATACAGAGATCACAATGTGCGTTTTGCTTTTAAAGCAATTGCTGTGTATAGCGTATTTCTCTGATTTGAAATGCTATCGTAAAATATTTTACCACACTAAAAATATTTTCATGTAAAACGTTGCCAAGATGAGACCATATGACTCGCACTGTCAAAAAGTTATCAAATCCCATGTAGAGTCAAGTTTTTTGGATTTCGGATCCTTTCAGCCACGACGACGAGGTTGGTGGTCCACCTTATCAGACTTGCCCCGGTTTCCATAAAAGGGTTTCCAAATTCCCGCACGTTTTTATCCCGTCTGCCATCATTTCCGACGAGCCATAGTTATGCCAATGTCGGTGAGTCCGGTTCCTTGTTATGGACTTTGCCTCAAAGAGAAACACTTAACATTGTTCATTCCATGGCTCTCTAACGGCCGTTCTCTATATCCTATCTATCTTTAACAAGAGGTTAAAATGGATATCGTTACTATGTCGATACCACTATATGCTTCAATAAACAAAGATAGACATACAATATTATCTTGCCTAGATATGGATAAATATATGCACCTTATCTAAATATCTCTGTATTTCTTTACTGAAGCAAAAAATGTATCGAAATGTCGAGAGAAATCTCTTGTTAAAGATAGATCGATTATAGAAACCGGCCGTAAGTGACTTGCAGTTTGTGTACAAGTTGTTGTGTGAGCGTCCATATCTCAACCCCATAAATCAGCAGACAGAGGACACATTGGTTGAAATCTCTTCGCTTCATGTTCATTGATATGTCTCCTTTGAACAAGTCGAGTACTTTGATCAACACAACCCATTCTAATAGAATACAGCGTTAGTTAATTTTCTTCTGGTCTTTCTTTTCTGGGATCACTATTTAAGAACAATGCCATCTGCGAAAAGTGAGTCAGGTATTGCCCATTGATTTTGGCTATTAAAACAGACGAGATATTTAAACAGTTTGATTAGTTTTGGTGAAATTTCCCCTTTCGCAGGTGTCGGTCTTGTCACAGATTTTGTTGTCCTTATAAATGCTCATAAATTCTCATTGTGTACTTTCCAAACCATATTAAATTTCTGTTACAACAAATATTAGAATGTCTCAAAAATTCAATTTCCTTCCAGATATCCATTCAGATTTTGGTTTATTTTGTACTTATTACCAAATGCTAAAATAAATTAAAAAATGTATGTGAACAAGTGTCATTTTATAAAGAAGGCTGAGACAAGTAGGACGCTCGCTTAATGGTGTCACACTTTACCATATTGAGAAGCAAGTATAAGTACTAGTTGACACTGAGCTGTGCTCTTCATGCCGGGACACAATAGTTTCTATATATTACTAGCTAGGTGGCAGTGTAAAGTAGTGACACCTACCCAGACGACCTCTTGCATACGACGTACCTATTACCTAGTATATTATGTCACATTATTTACTCGTAGTTACAATGACAAAGTTTTCCTAAATTATGTAATTAACAACAGAGATAGACGCGTCTTCGACGAAACCGTAAAAATGATGACGCATAAATTTAAAACTTGTAAAGCGAAAACACTTTAATCTTCAAATACATTTACCCATAACTTTTTGCTAAAGAGTTTATGAATTAAATCTATTTATACTCAGTCAAAACTAAAAACGTGTTGTCTGTGATGTATCTTCTAAGCAAATAAAAATGAAACGTCCAGTTACGTTTGATGCTTGGCTGCTTTTGTTTATATAAAGTCAAATATTTTTGGCATAGTAATGGTAGTCGTTAGTACAAACAATTTATTCCAGTGGAACTTTAAATTTTTATAGCATCATTTAAAATCTGGCGATTGTCCAAGCTGATTCGAGGTGGTCTTTCGCATATCCAGTGTGTTGCAATTTTTTTCCTACACACACATTTAATCGCCGGTGTCATAAGATTACACTCCAGAGGACCGATTTATTTATAATTTTTATACCCAACATAATATTTCGGTGTTAAATTTTGACACATAATATTTGATTAAATGGTAGCAACTATACAAGAGTTATTGTGTGTTTATATTGTGGAAAATTTGTTACTCAACATAATTAATAGGCTGAATTATGGCTCGGCTGTCGTAAAATGTAGCACGCTGTATTTTTTACGATGCTCACGTGATAAAAGTTTGGTATATGAACGCTTCCAGCCAGCTATGTCTCGCAGTAACTTTACTTACATTCAGTTGGATAGAAAATTTCGTGCCAGTGTGTCAGCTGTAGGACAAAATAAAAACATTTGTGATACCATTGTGCGGATTGATGAAACGTTTCCAAATACTTTTGTTTATTTATTAGTGATTAAAATGCGCAGAACATATTTTAGAAGGGTATTAAAAATTATTGTTTATGATGTTGTTGGTGATGTGTGAATTATTGTTAAGAAATTTGTGATTTTAGGATGAAAATCGTTCGTTGGTCGAACGACTAATAAAGTACAAGGCGAAAGATGCAGATAAAATGAATGAAGAAAATGAACATTTCCTGAAGTAAGTTACAGTTTGATATATTTATATTATACACAGAATGCATGTTTTTGCAATATAAAACTTTTATTATTTACACTTTCGTTATATGTTTCACATATAAGTGACTAAGATCACCAAATGCCACTGAGGCATTTTTATATAGTCGGGTTAAAGGAGGAAAATTTTAAAGTCCAATTCTTTGAATATTAACGTAAATATAGTAATAATGAGTTATATTATTTACAGCAACCTTTCGATATATTAAAATATACCTTTTCGTTTCGTTCTTAAAATGGCATAGATTGTGATGTAAATTACTACACTTTCAATATTGAAATTATTCGTATTGTTTTGAAGGATATTAAGAATATTATTAACTGGACTTGGCTTTTCCAATTTAACCTGTCTATGTATTTGTGACTACATAATGTTCACTTAGCAGATCTGACAAAAAATGGGGTTTCGGTAATGGCATAAACGTTTTTGTCCGTAGATATATTAATCGCAACGATTTTTTTATAGTGAATGTCGCTGCTACCTTAGAACTTGTGTGCACCAAATGGAATGTCAAAGAATTATTTGTCATGTATAATTCAAATATTGTATTGAGAATTAATATTAATTCTTCTATCACTAGTAGATACGCAACCTGTACGGCACTACTACTATCAAGAGCAGTGTCGGTCAGTTTTTTTATATGATATCTAGTTTTATACGTGACAAATGACGTGTGGTAATTGCACAGTAAATAAGTTGTGTTTCCAATGTGTATTTGACATAGTATAGAGGAGCGTTGTGTAGAGGGTGGCGTGTGTGACGCAGCTTAATAGAGCTTGTATAAGTACAGATAATATTTGTTTTGCTTTTTTTGTTTAATTTGTTCAACAGGTCAAGCAACCCTACCGCGTTTTTCATCAACACATTCGGTAGAGTTAGTTTCGGGTGAGTTTGACATAACACGAATGATGTGGTGGTTTGAAGGCATTGTGGCGTTCATTATTGGACATTTTATACTTCTTCATAAAAGTGGTCCATTAAATTTATGTCTTAACTGCACTCTGAAACTGACTCATGTTGATTTTTCTTTCCTCAAATAAAATACTCATAGTGTTTATGCATAGTAAAAGTTTGTACATGTGCACATTTAACAGGGTCATGTCGGTCATGAAGCGTTCTCAAACCTTAATTACCTTTTATAATTATCCGTCTCGTTTCCTACTTATCCTGTGTTCATTTTTATTGTGTGTGCATGTTTTTCAGTTTGAAATCTTTTTTATAGGTATGATCAAGTCTGTAAACAATGTTTCGGGAGGTTATGTTTTTTGTCATTAAAACAGCGGGATTTTAATTAGCCGCTGCTGCTCGTTTGCGTCACAAATAATGTAAGAATAGAATCATGCATGAATGAACGGGGCTAAAATTGTTTCCACACTTTCATCTCTATTATTAGTGAGGCAATGAATGTGTAGACTCGAATGTCATGCAATTCCCAAGCTACTAAACGTGAGTGCATCGATGTACATAATTACACCAAGGATCCTGTGCGAGTATATTTACTACCGTAAATATTCACAAGATGTTTTTATTTTCAATTTATGCATGTCTGTTTGTTATTTTTGCATTTCGTTTAACAGATTGTAAAGGTGCCTGTCGAATAAATACGCAAGTAGTGAGGCATGACGATGTATGTTCGTTAACACAAATATACTTCAGAATGCTAAGAAACATTGATGCATGGACGTATTTTTGCAAATTTGTTTAATACAGCAACCACTTAAGATGTGTGGAGAGTGATAAAATTAACCTTCACCCGTTTGGTCTTAATATCTGGTTTGAAAAACGCATGGTCATATTTCAGTTCTGTTAATATTTATGTATAGGCAGAGCTAAGACATTTGCATGTAACACAGGTTTGTTTATGGAATAATTGTTCAGTTATGAAAGGTTTGGTGGTTCTGCGTATTATATCGCTTAAACAATATTCGCTTTACGGTAAGATACGAGTTATTACGGCTATTACGGCGTCGGGAAGATGGAAATATTGGATTAAAAATGAAAATGGTTGGCCTCAAGCTTTAACATTATTATATTGGTTACAAGCTGTAATAGGCTGGCAGTAGATTTTAGGAACAATTTGTACAGCTCCAGCGGTGTGCGGAATGCATGACAAAGTCTCAGATATTCAGTGTACGATTTTTAATAATCTTTGCTTGATTACAGGAAGAAAAGTGATAAACTTCGGAAGGAACTGGAAGAGGCAGCTAGGGAAGGTAGCAGTCGAAGTAGTGGCAGTTCAGATGACAAGATAATAGACTCCATGCCATATTATGCAACAGCGTTGCCGTCGAAAGTCGCGTTACGATTTGTAAGTTTCCAATGCATACTTTTTTTTAATTGCTTCTCATATAGCCTCTTTTAGCCCTGGTTGATGTGAACCTACATATGTGAGTGTTGTCGGGGTTGAGTTGACTTCTGAATTATTATTTTATTATCAATGATTTTGAATTCCACCCTGTTATTTTTTTAGATTAATCAAATTACGTATTTTAAATCCTAGGCCGAGAATACGTTAGCTTTAGATGCCAACTGAGATTAATTGTCGAATTACACTCGACAGACATGATTTTAAGACAAAGCCATCTGACGTGACTATTACAAACCAAAAACGAACTTTCTTTAGTTTCTATAGCCGGAATATGTAGCTCCATTTAATGGAATCTTCTGCAAAATTTTAAAATGTCGCAAAGACACAATCTCAAATCTCTTTCTCTCTTCAGCCGAAAGACGGCCACTGCCGGGCAAAAGGCTCTTTCAAAGAGGTCTGCTGCACACAAAGCTGTTATAGAGGCGTCAACAGTTCTTGGACCTACGAGGATTGCATACAAAGGCTCCCCGAGACCTTTACCCGGTCGTCTGACCATTTCGAGGGGAGCCCTCCTATACTCCATATTCCGGTGCGTGGCCGCCATCCCTTCCTCTACGGCTAAAGACTGGCTAAAGAGCATCAGTGTGTTCAATCTCTTACATTGTTTTATCGAACGACATCAATAATGGTTTTCACTGGTTTCATTGGTTGAATTTTCTGGTGCTTTGGAAATGGATATCGACTAACTTAGGCTACTGTTTTTGGTTTTGGTTTGGGCTGGGAAGAATCAAACGAGGGTACCATATTTCATTAATAGTCATTAGACATAAGAGCCACATAATTCTGACACCATAGCACCATATTATTGTACGCGATATGTTGAGATGACAATCGGGGTATGAGGTGATGCGTTGGGGAGGGGGACGCCCCGCACACCCGCATATCGCCCGCGTTCTTCTAGTTTTAGTACTGTGCAAGTCCGCATCGACCGCGTATATCCATTTCGATCCCGCTCACATTGTTCTTTGTTTATTAAATTGACTGCGTTAGCTTTTACGCTAAAGTAAAAAACAAGAAATTAATTCTAATTCTTACGGTTCTATTGCGTTCATACAGTCCTCCCATAATAGTTTTTCTCATATATTTTTCATGTGCAGACATCGATTAGTTACAAATTGTAGATAGAATATTTTGTCATATTGAATATAATATACTTGACATAATTATTTTTACTCTTATGACATTGCGGACTAAAAATGATATCGATATAAACTACTTAGAACGGGATACATAACTATAAAATTACCATGCCGACGTCTCGCGGATGCTGGAGTCGTCGTTATTTGAAACTAAATAGACAAATGCAACTAAATAGTAATAGTGTTTCTTGACGGTTCTACTGCAGCAAACAACAAAATAACTGTGTAATATTTTTTACACACTTATTGAACCTGAGAAGCGACATCCTTGTGCATGTCATTATGAGTGTATGCGCTGGCCACCATCACACCACCGTGCAAGATCGTTACTCTTCGCGGACAAAAATAACCTACTATTAGCTATGCAATGTTAATTAATATATTACATTTGGTTAATAAATTTATTAAGAAAGATAGAAATAAACAGGTCGATGTGGAGATCCTTGGGAGAAACCCACGTTGAGCAGTTGATTTTTTGTACCTGAAGAGAGAGAGAGAGAGAGAGACAGAGATTCAGTAATTAAAAATTAAATAACAGCACATTTATACCAATAAAGAATTCGAATCTGAGACCTCAACCATATAACCGTACCGTGGTACAACTACGCCACCGAGGCAGCCCAAAATTATCCACAGTTAAAATAAAACCTGTCTATAAAACCCGTATTAAAGTACATTGTAAAATGAAGCATATATTAATATTTTAAATTAAATAGCAAGGGCTCAGTAGAGACATCTTGCCATCTCTCACACCCGAACACCATAATACATATTAAGACTAGTGACGTCACTAGTTTTGTTTTGCACCCCTTGTCTATTACTTCAACATTTGAAACGTTTCTAACCTTTTAAAATGTGAATGGATTTCCAAATTCTTTGATTGCTAGATTTTGGGTATGGATGGATACCTTTTGAAAAATGTATACATTATTTTTTAATTGAATTTTACCCTATACTGATTCGGATCGAACCAGTTGATATGTATAAATATACCTTCTGTTTTCAACGTGTTCCAGTTGGGTTTACAAACATTTAAAGTTTATGGATAAATGTAAGTGGTTTTTATCGACCATAAAATATGAACTATACCAACTGGTGCCGGTTTTAGCACTGTCGGTACTCCCGATGAGATTGCTAAATCGCCTCGGGGGATCCTTAGGGTGCCTCTTACCTGCATTCAATGGCATGCCACTTAGTAAAACTAGCACTGCAACGCGTATTTATCTCTAGAAACCTAGACTTTAAATCAAGCCCTATTCTAGCTCCGTAATATAGTGTTGAAAGCCGTGGAGTTACACTGTTACGTTGAACTCAAACCTTCTCTATCTTATCCTATAATGAGAGGCCAGTAGCCTAACTACGACTTATGGGTTGTAGATATTCATTGGTTGCGATAAACATGTAAAATACATCTGTTTAAGCCTGATGTAGGCATAATGTCTTGACAAAAATAACATTGTTCCTGTTCCAAGAGTAACTACAAAAAATCGCTTCCGAAATCGCGGCAGCGATTAACAAAAAAAAGTCTGATATTAAAGCTTTTAAAAAGTATTTTTTATCAACCTTATAATTAGACACTCGCAATTCGCTAGATATTAAGTATGTGAAACACTACTATGTACTCACAGACAAACCAAGTAATTGGTTTTGTGGGACTAATTGTAATTTTTTTTGTTATTTTGTCTTAATATAATAAATAAATGGAAAAAAAAATGCATACCTCAACTCACGCCTTTTTTCCAGAGATAGGCAGAGGTGCAATCTCCACCTATCGCCTGGTATTCCCACAATGTAATATAAGACGAGACCATCGCAATTTCGGGCATAAATTCTTGATAACTTGCTGATAATGAATAGACTCCAATATTACTTAGCGTGACCAGGGATACGAACCCGAGACCACAGCTTTGCAAACATACTATAATATATTTAAAGAACAGTGTAGCCAAAGTAAATACTGGACATATTGAGACATAACATCTTATGTCTTGGGATGTCTAGCGCAATGAAATGCCAAGCTTTGTAATTCAATGGGTTATTTGGTTTGCTACTTCTCAAGAGCGGTCGTACGCTTACTATGAGGTGATAGCCATGCTCGTCTTGCCATGCACTGCAAAAAAAAATATTGCATAAACATAAGGCAGTAACTAAAGCATATACAATATCTATTCAGGTGGACACGAACATCTTATGACTTATCATCCACATAACCATTCATTACTGAAGATTACCCATGCATTATCGAAATAATAAGTTGTATAATTAATGTTATAAGAAGAATTGAATATATGTGTGGTGTCTCAGGATGCGCACGACGGTGAAGTGTACGCTGTGAAGTGGAGTCCGACGGATCGGCTAGTGGCCACAGGTGGTGCTGATAGAAAAGTTAAATTATGGGATGTGTCAAAAAGTAAGTGAAAATCATACAATATGTACTTAATCTGTTATGAATTTATGAATAACCGAGTTGCTAGAGGCATGCCGGGTTTAAAGCACACTACACTACAACCACCGACCCGGCGGCCTATAAGAAAATGATCATGTCGGCGACAAGCGCGCGCACATGTTGCTCACCGATATAATATTTTGACAACGCCTGTCGTTTGTCTTTCGTCATAACAGTTTCTTGGATTTACGCAATACATTCGCGAACATATTGAAATTAAACGATTATTTACGGGTTTTGTTCAATAACCACTGAGCGGATGACTGATATCCGCACCGTGACCACGAAAGCTGTAAAGTAATGGAAACGTCGGGAAGTCAATAATGTAAAAATTAAACCAAATCCGCGATAAAATCCGTAAATAATAATTTTATTTCAATTTCTTCATAACGCCATGAAAATGTTCTCCTTTATGCCGCAGCCATGTCGCCAACAAAGTTTTCTGATTTGCTTTGACGAAGTCGACGACCTATGACGCCAACAAAAAGTTGCCTACATAGGTAGTCGGGTCGGCGGCTTTGGTGTGTAGAGTGCTTTACAATTTGCTGTGGATATTCTGAAAAAAGAAATCGAAGCTAACACTAATTGCGCAATGTGGATATCCATTATTTGCCGACTCTTACAAAGTAAATACAAACGTGACTATTATGTGACAGCCTCCGTGGCGCAGTTGGTTAGAAGCCGCCTGTGAAACGAGAGGCCGCGGGTTCGATCCCCGCACCGAGAGAAATGTTTGTGCAGCCCACAAATATTTCTTCCGGGTCTGGGTGTTTGTGAGACCGAAAAGTCTCTCGTAGTTCCTGATACCCACGACACAAAACTCGATCTTAGTGTGGGGTCAGGACTATGTATGTGACTGTTGGGTGTATTTATTATTATTTTATTTATTATTATGTGTTTTCAAGAATAATTAAAAAAGTCTCTTATTGAGTTGGATGGCAAAAATCAAAGATTTTGAAATTTTTGGTTAATCTCTATCTGAAGGTTATATTATATTGCCAATTTAATATTGAGTTAAATGTTTGTCTGTAGAATGGCAGTAATCAAAGATAGTGTTTATTTTCTTTATCGAAATTTTAAGATCGCCATATTGAGTTAAATGTTTGTCTGTAGGTATAGTAGAGAGCAAAGGCGCGCTAGTTGGTTCTAATGCGGGCGTGATGTCCGTGGACTTCGACTCGACTGGCGCGTACCTGGTGGGCGCTTCCAACGACTTCGCAAGTAGAGTGTGGACCGTCGCCGACCAGAGGATGAGGGTGAGCCATATTAAACGTCACTTTTAAACTTAAGTAAATATATACATACATACCGGATATATCAAGACTGCTACCGAAAACGAAGCCGGGTGTTAGTTTTGGTGACTACAAACACAATGTAACTAAAAATTTCGCAAAGAAATTCTACAATATTTTTTTGTTATTTTATAAATATGGTCGAGTTTGGGTGGTAAATCCATAGTTTTTGCTAAAATAATATTTTAAAGCCTTGCGTGCCATAGCGTCTTTCAAAATAAAAGGGTGTACACTATTATTTAAGAAAAATACATGTACTTACCACCCTAATAAGACGACAGAAAAAAAAATCTTGACAATTTTTTTTGCACAAAATTTAGTTGCATTGTGTCTGAAGGCGTGTATGCCACGGGCGGCAACTACAGGGGGCGGCATTTTGAATCTCGGGAGACAACTATACAAGTCATCAATAACGTAAGACCACTTACACGGACATTGCAGAACTTTTTTTCGCGGTGCGCGAATATTAATGTTTTTTTTTATACTAACAATTATGCCGGCCTGCTAAGATGCCTCTTCACACTACGGCGGAAGGACCCAGAATTATAGGAAGGAGGGAACACGTGAGACGGCAAACAATTCCTGTGGAATTGTTTGCCTTGACGTTGCGGCACAAAAAAGATTTTGAGAACCGTTTGGTTCGCGCCGGAATGGTGTGGACCGTCAAGCTATGGCTTGGCAAGCCAGCACACCTGGTTATGGTTAGGAATGGAGAGGAGGGGATCAAGTTGAACAATTCCTCAGAGCATTCACCGTGATACAGGCGGTGGAACACGCTTAGAGAGGCGACATCCCTCCGAAGTTGTAGCGACTCTAAGTTGCTCGTAACGTCTTCATCATTCACAATGCGGATGGCCCGTCGCTGCAAGGCATCGAGCAGGTACTGGGCGGATCCATCCCAAAGGTGCGAACAGTACTCCAGTCCACGGCCGGACCTGCGCTTTATATAAGCGACAAAGCTGTCCGGGCGTGAAGACCCGACGCACCCTGTTCAGGACTCCAAACCCGCGTGATGTGGCAGATATTATGCCCTCGATGTGATTCCTTGGATTGAGATCACAGCGGATATCTACACCAAGGAAACACAGGTCATGCCGCACTGAGAGGGGAGCACTCTGAAGAATGGGGAGGATTTTTTGCACGGGAACGCACATACCTGGGTTTTGTTGGCATTGAACTCAACAATATTCCTGGAACCCCATGTAGAAATGAGATCCAAGGTCCGGTTGAGCTCAATGACAAGATCTTCACGTCCCTTCACAGTTTCGACTCGGCAACCCGGAGGCCCGCAGTGGTATTGCCTATGAACCGTGTTGTCATCTGCATAGCAATGAATGTTGCCAAGCGACAACATGTCATTGATATGCAGAATAAACAAGATGGGTGACAGCGCCGAGCCCTGAGCAACTCCGGCATTTAGCGACATGAGCGCCGAAGCGTATCCGTCAGCGACTACAGGTATTCTACGCCCATGCAGAAAGCCGGAAATCCACGAACACAGGTTGCCGGGCAGACCGTATGCCGGAAGCTTGGAAAGAAGACCACGGTGCCAGACCCTATCAAACGCCTTGGCTATGCCGAGGCTCACAGCAAGAGCCTCGCCACACCGGTCAATCGCCTCACCCCAGCGGTGCAGGACAAACGCTAGAAGATCACCCGTTGATCGATATTGACTGACTGCGTATTGTCGGTCACTGACCAACGAGTGATTCTCCAGGTAGCGGACCAATTAGGCGTTAGTGATCCGCTCCATGACTTTACACATCACTGAGGTGATAGCGATAGGGCGGTAATTGGTAGGGTCCGACCGATCACCCTTTTTGGGGATCGGTTGCACATTGGCCTCCCTCCAGATTCCGGCACAACTCCTGCGCGGTAGGACGCTCGGTAGAGACGAGTCAGTGCAGGAGACAACTCGGCTGCACAATCTCGTGAAACCACAGCTGGCTTTCCGCCCATCTAGAGAACGCAACTCACGCCGCACATCACACTGCCTAATGCGAATATCCGCCATTGAGAAACCGCAATCAGGCAGTGTCTGAGAACCACGATTTTCGAGGCGGGAATTAGCCGCAAAGAAATTTGCCAGTAAGGCAGCTTTCTCTTGCAGCTTGTGAGCCAGCGAACCTTCCGGGTACGACTGCTAGTCGGGTGATTGGCCAACGCACGCCCAATCCTGCTAACGCACTGGGCATCCGCTCTAACGTAAGCCTTCTTGCAGGCTTCTTTGAGGGAACCGATATTGGGATCTTTCTTGGCGCGACCCCTGATCCAAGCGCGATACGCCGCTTGTTTGTCACCGACAGCATGTGGAGGTGGAGCGAAAGGACCTAACCAGGCGGTGATCGGAAGTGCCGAAAGTTGCACTAACGGTCACACGATACCCGGCTGGATGACTCGCCAGCAGAAAGTCCAGCAGTGAAGGCTCATGACCCGCCACATCCGGGATCCTGGTAGGCTGGTTTACCAGCTGTGTCAAGTCATGAGTCAGAGCGAATGCATGGGCAGTCCTACCAGCATGGATCCCAGCTACAATTCGTGATGTGCATTAAAATTCCCCAAGACCACCATTTCGGCCGACGGGAACTGCGTCTGCGCGTCATCAGCCGCCTGGCTAAGATGTCTGCCTGAACAGCTGAGTCCTCTCCTCGTCCCCGCTGTGTGACCTGTAAAGGCACACGTAAATGCGGCTGAGGGAACCAAAAGCCACGTGCACCCACAGAGCGGAGAAGGAGGGGTCCTCCATGCAGCGCAGACGGCGACAGCAGACTTCCGATCGAACAAACAAGCATACCCCGGTTTTAGGCTTGAAGTTTTCTTCAAGTGAATAACCCCCGGTTATTCGCTACAGCAGGTAGAAAGCAAGCAAGCATGGCACTGAAGTTCGTATGGAGTCCGTGGATGCTAGTGAACTCCATAGTGAACGTGGTGATGGGGTTATGCACCGCTGAAGGACCTGTTCTGTTTAATTACACTGTCATGAGGTTGAAGGGATGGGTTTGGTGAGAGGCATCGAGGAGCCTAAGTCCGGGCATTAAGAAGGCCGAATGGACAGTGGCACGAAAGGCCGGCATGTGATGAATAGATCCGCTGTACGGAAGAGCTCCCGTACCCTCTCGGGATGTGCCGCCGGGACACATGTGTGTAACAGTAGGTTCGGCAACCAAGATGTAAAGCTGTCCGTAGAACCTCTCGATCTCCCTTAATACCTCTGCCCTCGTCGATACCACGCGGCCGTATCGTGGCAATCTACATTCAAACGAAGCTAATATAAAACGTGTAAAATGCTTAAAATTAAGGTAAAATGGCGTTCTTTCCCGAAGGCCTGTTTTATCAGCTAAAGGTTGCTAAAAATTGTGATGATGATAAAGATAAAATTATAGCAGGCGGGGGCGGCATTCTTCAGTTTTTGCCCCGCCTCGAAAAATGTCTAGATCCGGCGCTGGATACGCGTCATCTTTATTAAAACATCATTAGTTGTTAGTGTATTATATTGTTGTGTATTGAAATGACTTCAGTAGCTTCTTTGTAACATGTTAGTAGAAAAACAAAAACAAATAATTCATTCTCAAGCACCAGAGAGAAAAGTAATAGAAAATTGTGACTTTCCGTATTTTTTGTAATAAAATTGACTTTATTATATTTGTTCTTATTTCATTGCAAAAAAATATCGATATAAACTAACGACAAATAATTTTTTTCTAGACAATTGTCATGCTGACTTGTCGCCTACTATAGATGGAATGACATAATTTAAGCTTTTGGACAAAGCATGTCAAGATTGTGTCATAAAGAAAAGGCCTTTGTCCAGTAATGGATACATGTGGTCCGAAATAATTATATTGGTGATGAATAAAATAATTCTGTAACTGCATTAAAATAGGTTGTGAAATCAAACAGCTAATATATTAAAAGGCGTTTAAGCGAAATAATAAGTTCCCACTTGGTTCTGCATTTATTTCAATGTAGGTTTAAATTTCCAAGCGTAACGTGAAAATATTACGATGAACAACGTATACATTTTAGTAACATACAAACAAAACAAACTTTGCAATGTAAACACACTAAATAATTTGTGGAAAGTCCGATAGAGTGCGCTGCAAGCAGTATTAAGTAAAATAAGGTACTACACCTTTACCGTAACTTGCTGTAAGATGGCGTTAGTTGATACAACAATAAAGCTTATTCCTAACAAAGTAAAACTCTTGTTCCTTTATACATAGACGACTCAACACATAATGTTTAATTTTATTAAACTGAAAATAAATAACGAAAGAAGGGAATTCTCACATAAAATTGAATGGGAATTGTCACAACTCACAGTACCTATAGTACTTATCATCATACGCAGTGCAATCAAACAAACGACGAAAAGTCGTCTTAATATCTCTAATTAATTATTTTGGTATCCCTGGACTCATCTCTTACTTTCGTTAGTCTGTGTAGTCCATAGAGTCACTGTTGAGAGACAAACAGACAGCCTCCGAGGCGCTTTTGACTGGACGCCGGCTGTGAAACGAGAGGCCGTGTGTTCGATGCCCGCACCGAGACAAATGTTTGTGTAATCCACAGGTATTTGTTTCGGGTCTGGACCTTCATGAGACCGAAAAGCCTCTCGTAGTTCCCACGACACAAGACTCGATTTTAGTTTGGGGTCAGGGCTATATATGTGACTGTTGGGTGTATTTATTTATTTAAATTTTGTCTTGCCGCTGGACACGCCAATGTCCCATTGCAAATTTGTTTATGATTGGATAATTTCCTCACGTGCAACCGATAGTAGTCATAAGCTAAATTATTCCCCAACGAGCATAAAATCACATAGCGCCGACCTCTCTTAAGCACTTGTCGAACTTACTCTAGTTGTCTAGTCAATTTAAACAGCAGGCGCTTGCAATCAAATACACTCCTTAGTCACAACTGTTTTGTTATTTGCACATAACAGGAACTAAAACAAGTTTTGAAGAACTCAATACACCTCTTGTACGTCCCAGTAAAAATATATATTTTATTACAAGCGTCGACATGCAAATGAATAATAATTAGTTATTTATATTAAGGAAGTAAACATATTTGCATGAATAAAGATGTGAATAAGATTTTATAAATTGACTGAATGCATTTTACCTACGTATTGTAACGGTAATCTTTCTGGAATGCAGATGTAATAAAATAAATGGAATGTTAATGTAAAATTTTAGGATGAAACAATAACATAATGAGAATTGTTTTTCGCTTAAATTTCTCTCCTTTCTCTCGCATACCACGGATGACACTCACACCGTATATTTACATGCAAATTGCAAAGAAATATCTTAAAAATCTTTGTTTTGGAAAATCTTAACCCAATTAACGCACATTTAGACGGGAATGTGAACGGGCCGGTTAGACCGGGTTGAGTTCCATTGTCTCATAGAAAACCGACGTTAAATAACCTCTTTGTTTTCCCGTTCTTTGTTTCTCACTTATCAGTGTATTTTAAAACGCCTGCAAAGCGATTAGGGCTTCCAAAAATGTGGGTTTTAAAGGCATAACTGGACACCTATTCTCGAGCGAGCCGATTCTCTAAATCTCAGATCTAAGCCGTTTAAAAAAATATTTATTGCATAGTCAAGAAGATTAAATGAAATATATAGGCAATTCAACAAGCCGCCTTAATTGTACTCTATGGCGACAGATAATCGTCTATCGTGAGCCGATAGGTACTCAATGTGAGCGGCAGTGTGTTATCCTCAGGTAAAGTCACATGCCGTATTAGATTTTTTTGCAGCCGATACGTTCATATTGCAGAGCAGATACCTGCCTTTATCTGTCCATACATGTGACTTTTTTAATCATTCAGATTACAGCTACTAAACTAATCTAAGCCATAAAATACCGACCTAGTTGAAAACCACGATACGCTAATTTAAATGATGCAGTAACGACTGCATTAATTATATGTTTTTTTTTTATTTCGCTATCATGAAACTGCCCTTATACTCCTTATGAAACCAGCTTAATCAGATTAAAGTTAAAACATTTCGCTTTTCATCCCGACCCATTTTAGTCGCACACGTGAACTATACTCGTCGAGATATGTAGTGCCGTATTTTTGGTCTAACTAGGAGCATAACGTGTAACAAGGCATAGTGATTAAGGCGTTCTTCCTATTATGTCTTAATAATATGCCATTAAGGCGCTCAACGAGCTTTTGTTTCGTGTGTACGTGGCTTTTGCCCGCAATTTTGTGTGGTTCTTCTCTTGTGTAGTCGTGAGCTATTTTTTACTCTCAATTAATTAGATTTTAAGGTATCTTTTTGTACCGAGCAATTTCAAATGTATGACGCTATTTTAGAATTTATTTTTCTGTTTAAGTACCTACGACGAACCTAATAATATGAGTCATGGCAATATTGCGGTTTTTCCCAATTATTACAAATAGTAACATGCATGTATGTATCAGTCAAAATAGTATGTATTAATATTTTGTTTACACAAATGAATGTACTTATTATTTACATACTTGAAAGAATTTACGCAATATATAGGTTGATATTTTCAAGCGGGCCGTCACCGTTTATGCCGTAACAAAAATATATTATATGCATGGGAAGCTTCATAAAAAACACAAAATATGGCTTAACCATAACGGTGTACCAAGACGTGGCGTCGTGATGAAACGCAATCCATTGAGTTATCAGCACAAATAAAAGTAAATAACAAGTTTTATCAACTTGCATTAAGGTAAGCGTGCTGGATAAAGGTCTAACCTTATTTCAGTAAGAATCGTAGGAGGTCCAGAGATTTGTAGTAAAATCTTTAACTTATAATTTAATTGCACACCTAAATATTATGTTACGGTCATCGTACGAATCAGTGTGATAACGAGTAAGCTTGTATAAGGTCATAAAGGTTCGTTGTATTGGTCATTAGCCCGACAATACGATTTGAAGAGCATAAAAACGAACCACGTGATCTTTTTTTCCATAATATTAATTTGTTATGCATTATATGTCAGACATATTCTTATCTCTTTCTATTATAGATCACTGCGTCCAGTAAATTACTATCAAATCGATCAATCATGTGACGTCACGTTGATTGTTGTACTGGAGAGTGTTCGCGGTATAATATAGCTCGAACGGCATCGATCAGTCATATTTAAAACAAGTGAATAATGACAGTTTTCTTGGAAAACTCTCACAAGTAGTCTATGACTTATGTGCGATATTGGCTTACTTTTAAAAGTTTATTTTTCAGTCCATTTCTATCACCGAGACACAGTTGTACACATATTTCTAATATAAGCTTCATTATTGTGCTAAATGAGCCTTACAGATTATTTTCCGTTTTTGCTGTGTATAATAGGATTTTAAAAGACGTCATTTCAAACCCTGAAACATTAATCATTGCAGAAATATTTATGTAGCGGTGCACCGTATAAGCAAGTTATCTAACATCTCAATTTGAACGAATTACTATCATAATGAGACTTCCTTTAAATTAAACATAAATCACCAAAACATTTGCTCGAATCACCCATTAACATTAACATTTACAGCCTAAATTGCTTTGAGCCATTTAATCAAAGAGCTAGTCAACATCAGTCGTTTGCAAACGTTTTATGATTTTCCCTAATCGATACCTAGCATGTCATAAATTAAGTTTGTAATGTAAATGTTGATTGGCAACAGTGATGAGCCTAGTAACCGCATCACAGAAGCCGACAACTGTTGCAACCGAATTATGGGAATAGTTGTAATCTAAGCGCTATTTTACAACCCGACTTGAAGTTGTAAAGCTATCCTGTTATAATGTAGTCAGTAGATTCGCGCCTATAAACGTCGCTTCAATTGCCGCATTTAGGAATTAGCTAGTATAAATAAACTAGATTGCCTTTTAATGTAAAATCTATTAAATTGTACGTATTACTTTGAAATGGCAACATCGTACGTTGCCAAGCTTAATTTGTAATCATGATCTGAATAATTCAATAAATCTTTTATGATGTTCACTTTATACCAGGGTACATATATTCCACAGTTAGCTTCAGACAGTTGATAATGTCAACTGATGCGGTTGTCTCGCTTTTATCATGAGATGAAAGCTATTAAGTTTCTCTTCCGGTACCCTAGGTGAGGCTGAAAAGGGCATGCCGGCGTGACTGTCCTTCTAGCCCGGCACGCTTGAAGATTTCAAGATCGGGTCGGGATCCCTATCAAAATCTACGCTAGCATGCCGCCTTCAACTTGGGATTATCCCCGACTAGTAAATTTATAATTAGTGTATTACTCAAATCTGGTGTGGCCTGAGATGTAAAAGATTCCGCGCTTTAGCATTTACTCTACTCGAAGTCCTGATGTCTGAATTGGCACGTGGCGGCACGAGCGCACAACGTTAAAGGCACAAAATCCATGACACAGCAAGCGTAATTACATAAACGGGTTGCAATAATATTGTCCGTCCGTTCGGACATTATTATTGAGCTCTGGAGGCGGGGTCACGAACACGATCGTCTATTAACGGATTGTTAGCGCGCGTCTGCGCGTCGTGATCTCACTTTGATCACTTCCGACGTTTTACACGCGTACTCCTCTTTCATTTTTGTTTTTACGTTGTTTACGAACTAAAATATAAAACACCGTCCCCATTAAAATCGTCATTTCCAATGTATTGCAACAGGAGAAAGAATTGCAGGCCATAGCACTATGTTTTATGCGCCGCAATAAATCATTTATTTATTCGCTTTTGTCTATTTCAGCATTGCATTCCTTTGTTTCAG
The DNA here is from genome assembly GCA_009982885.2 of Hyles vespertilio. Classification (NCBI taxonomy): domain Eukaryota; kingdom Metazoa; phylum Arthropoda; class Insecta; order Lepidoptera; family Sphingidae; genus Hyles; species Hyles vespertilio. The sequence continues at coordinate 12,310,526 of CM042809.1, read as the reverse complement.
TTTGGTCTGGACTGTTACCGACTATGTTTTCTTTACCACGTAAACTGTTTATGTTTTCTTTCACCGGTAATAAAATTGTCTGGATTAACGTTTACGATATAATTTATCTCGATTCGAAATATGTATGCTGTAAAATAGCGGGGTCCGACTTAATAAATAATTTAATGTTTACGAATGTACATTTCATTTTACTGTTATAAAATCTGTACCAAACATAAATTGCTTCAATAATACCATCAAGGAGTTGAGATTTAATCCCAAATCTATTAACACTTGACGCGCAAAGTGCGGTGAACAAGTTTTATGTCAAACGATTTGTAAAAGTTATTATCCGTTTCGACACACAACTTGGAAATGGCATCGATAATGTAGCATTTTGTCCCGCAGTTACAATGGACGTCAAGTGCTTTCTACCGCGCAAGTAGCTTCACGTACCTCTTTTATGAAACCGTATTCAAACATACAATCAGGATCTCCGTCAACAAATTGGAGATGCATCCGCCCCCTCATTTGTTCGATGACCACATACTGTGCGACGGCTGGATGAAGCTAAACCTTAATATCATTGCATTTGATCGAGTATTATGTTTGCTGCACCTCTCTGCGTATTTTATTGCTGTTACCAATCTTATCAATGACATCGAAACGGGTTATAAGAGATGTAAAGGAACCAGATAATATTTTATAAAGAATGCGGTTGATAATACTTATTGAACAAAGATACTGCGATGATAAAATTTTTGACTAAAATTGTCATGATCGTGTCGATATGACACGATCTTATAAGCATACCATTATTAGGTTTATGATTTTTTGGGTTTAAAAATAAATAGAGGTGCAGTGGAAATATTATGATGAAAAAAATCATATCGAGCGGATGCAAGAAGACGGAGTAGTAATGAGAGAAAAAAAGATGCCAATACGAAGGAAAATGAATCATATACTCTTTATTAATTTCAAAAGTCATGGTTATGTTTTCGAACTCAACGGAGTAGTGAGTTGGTGCTCCTGGTAATAAAAATGCAGGTAGTCCAAAAAGAACAGACTTCTGTCGCTAGATACTTCGCTATGCCGGCACGTACAACTAGTTATTCACGGTCCATTTAGGTTAAAAGGGTTTTTTACTTCGCTATTAGGTCAAGACGTTATTACGATGGACGTTACGGCACGCAATAACTTTATTATGGTAAATATGTCTGCGATAATTTTATTTTATAGCAGCTTTCAACACTGACTTCGTCGGTTAAAATTTACTTTAAGTTCATTCGCGAGTAGCACGAATCATAGATGATAAAAAGTTATTATTTATTAATTATTATCTCTATCAGCGGGAAATGAGCACAAACTAACAAACACACTTTCCTTTTAATTACAATATAATATACCTCGGTATAATTTTCCTTATATTATTTCCAGTCTTTATACTTCTAGTCGCCTCATTGGCCTAGTGGTAGCTTTGCTCAATCAGACAAGTAATTTTCCGTAAGAAAATCTCGTATCAAGAGTCGCCTGACACTAATTTATGGCTCGCCTTAAAAATAAGCTTGTGTGACACTAGGTATCACATTTCTCTGTATCTTCAGGGATATATGAGTATGTAAGCTGTTTTGCTATAATTAAGTGTCTTAGTTAATATAACGTTCATCACAGAAAATGGGCTAAGCAATTGCTATCATCGAAATAACTATAAGGCCTTGCGAAGCTAAAGAGGTCATACAGGAAGAATAATACTGGCGCCCATTAAGATACTGCCAAATGGGTATAAACAAACAATATTCAGCTCGAATATCTTTTCCATGTAATTTACTTCTGTGTCGAGGGATAGTTGTGTTTATTTTCGCTTCGGTAAACCCTCTGCGTGACCGCGGTCGCGAAGTTCTATCCTGATGTAAATAGGTACTCAAATTGCGCTGCAATATCCATAACCGGCGCCGGCCGATCGCCCTGTAATAAGCCTAAATCGATTGCGCTTTTGCTAGCGCCGGATGTTTTCAAGTACAAAACCTTAACTGATTTATGAGCTGTCGGCAGATTAACATTGAGCTATAATAGCCGTCTGCCCGTTGTTTACCGATACTCACATCTCAAAAATTGCGTTTTTCCATAAACGGTTGTGTATGCGACACAGTAATCTACCCGTTACGATTTATAGATTATTGAATGTGGCTACGCTGGAACTCATCGTTTATGTTGTGTGCGTGGCATTTCTATTACAGCGTTATTATTTATAGCTATATTGATATTCTATAAGATCAGAACTCGTTCATCTATTGGCTACTTGTAAAAGGTGTGAATTGCACAATTCCGAGTGTGAATCATTTTATATGTAGTTAATTCATAATTAGTCTTCATTAGAATTTGTGCTAATTTACGAAAATACAGCTTCAATCTGAAGCTCACAACAACTCAATGCATCTTATCCCTGAAACAATAAAGACGTGTAAGTATTAATTTATGTAATTTATTATCATTAAGTTTCAAATCAGGAAAGTCTCACTTCTCACCGCGCTCTGGTTTTCATCAGCATATCTTTGAATTTTCCTCATGTTTCCCGTCCCTTATTCAATACTGTTAATAAACATCGTTTATCTGCCTGCTGTACCAAATGTTACCTTCAAAAGCTCGTGGTAATAAAAATCAGTTTATGAATGTTTGTAAATATCTGTTGTACTCTTACAAATTTGCTTTTCATCGTCTTCTATGAATCAGTATTTGTTATTAGATTATTGCTCATGGAACACACGACTCCATCAATTTTATAACGTATCAGTAAAATTCTTGTGATATATTAAAAAAAAATACACCCTATAGTCACAAATATACTTAGTTCTGATCACACAAGGTCAGTTAATTCTTGTGTCGTGGTTATCAGAAACTACGAGAGACTTTGCGGTCTTACAAACATCAACACCCGACACAAATATTTGTCTGCCACACAAATATTTGTGTCGGTGCGGGGATCGAACCCGCGACCTCTAATTTCACAATCGCAGTCTAACCAAATGCGTCACGGAAGCTATCCGTGACTATATTTATTCCGTATACTATGCATATAAATTACAAAAACTGTAAATGAACCTATGGAATCTACTATTCGTATTATATGTGGCGAAGGCAATTTCTATTTTAATTTCCATGTTAACTATCTCATGCTATTTGCAATGATCAGAAAACATGTATCGGTACATAAAAGTCATTCACTGTGCAGACTTGTGTATGTAGTTACTCAAGAAACGTTTTGCAGAAAATCTCCTGTTGACTATTAAACGGCAGTAAGCTGTTAAGAAAGTACTTCGACCAACGGAAGTAGCTCATTACAACCCATACTTTTGGCTAATAATAGTGTACAAACAGAATATAAATTCTGAAGCTATGTTTAAATATTCAAAAAGAGAGACTTGTATTGTAAACGCTTACTTTCCTCTCCGAACGAAAGTGTCCCAGTTCCTATAATAAAGCCTTAGTTAATGCACATATTTTGTCACGAAGATATTGTTGTTTGTGTTTAGAAACTTTTTAAAGATACTTGAACCATTCGCTGTCTAAACATTATTATGAATGTTAAATACATACAATAACTATAAATTCGCACGACACGATGCACTACTTTTCCTTTATGCACTTCTTCGTTTGTTGGTCACCGAGCTGTTTAAGTTTCAACGTGACTCATTTATATAAATAGTTAATCAGATTCCATATTTCATGAGAACCGAACCGACACAGCTATATTTCATTTGTGTCGCGATGCCGAGCGTGAGATAAAATCTCAAGTATTGGCTCAATAAGTAGGATCGAAACAAGATATTAAGATGGCGATATTGATCGCTGCCGGGGTCTTCCCTACTCTTACTAAATAATTCCTCCAGGACAACGTTCCCAGCAACTTATGAATATTATATTCGTAATATTTGTGCGCTTCGACTTGGTTCGTATAAATCGATGTCTACCAGAATTGCCTTGTTCGGTTGTTTATTTTTACGCATGTCGCGATTCCGGTGGCCACCGTCGATTCTATTCTATGAATATTTCATGTTATTGTAAACAACTTTATCTGCAACGACAATGTTGTATGCAACATTTGAATTTTATAGACCCATGAAAACGCCGGTTACTATTGTCGACTATAAAATTCTAAATAATACATCTGGCTGTCGCCTTTCGAAACGATGAAAGTTGTTCAGGTAAAAAATGAGCCTTTATGGAATAGATGTCGTGGAACTTCAATCTCCATAACTTACAAAGGCATAAAAGACAAGCAAAAGTTGTGCGTTATATTGAATAACACGGGTTTTATTCAGAGTGGTAATTTTTTCAATGCGGGATAATCTAAATCGCGGTGCAAGTGAAGATAGATACTCGAGTGCAAAGTTACTAATGGTCGCAAAGGCACGTGTCGGTTTTGTCGCGTGCCGTCGCGAGCGCACGACGATCTAATCTCGGGCACGAATGTGGACGTGAGGCTTGCCCCTTCACACGTGATTGTGCCTGCGCAAACTGTAACTAAGAGATCGCATCTCATTGATGCGTGCCATTTCCACGCCGAGAACTGGTCAAATCTGACACCGGACTTGCCGCGGCTTTTTATTTCTTCCCTACCGCTTTTGAAACCTGAATTCCGTTTATAATTTATGATTACGATAACACGAGGACAAGATATATTTTTAATAATAAAAATGTTGTTCCTCAAAGTATTTATCATTTAAACCTAATAAATATTCTTTTATATTATTTTAAGTGCGTATAAAATCGTTTATAGAAACTTATATAGCAATTAATAGCTTAGTAATTTTAAAATTCTATTCGTTAAATTATGCCTTACAAATTAATGTACTTAAATTAATCTATGGCATCTAAAATCTAAAATCGTTCTATAATACTTAAAAAGTCTCTCATCGTTTCTGACACCCATGACACAAGACTCGATCTTAGTATGGACTCAAGACTTTGTATGTGACCATTATATGTATTTATTATATAGTATGTATGTCCAACTTTTTGTTATTTCCCTTCATTTTAACTGAGCTTTTGTATTTTTTTTTTATTCCAATGAATGACGATACGAGCATGCCGTTCACCTGATGGTAAGCGATACGACAGCTCATAAACAGTAGCAGAACCAAACAACACCTCGAATCACAAAGCAATGCTTGGCGTTCCACTGCGCTCGCCATCCTGAGACATAAGATATTAAGTCTAAATATGTCCAGTAGTTGCTCTGGCTACAATGTCCTTCAATCCGAAACACAACAGTGCTTATACACTGCTGTTTGACGGGAGAAATAGACACTGGTGGTACCCACCCAGGCAGCCTCTCACATATGAGAGACCTACCACCAGTACAGTTTTTGTCCATGTCTCAAGAAAATGCAATTAGATGATACAATGATATTCCAGTACGTCTACGTTCCACTGCAAGACTCTGATCTCTACAGCTATGAAAGGTCTACTCCACCACACAGGTCGAAAGCAGGTTAGCGTACTTTATATACCAAAAAAATCTTGTAAATCTCCATAACATTCAGATTTCATCATGATTAATGATTAAAAATTAGAGATATCGATTTATATTTTATAAAAACTGTTAATCAACAGTTTATTATTGGAACTTTCGGGGTGCTGAAGATAATGATTTCCACTAACACCCAATAGCAACAACAAAGCAATACTGTTTTAAATACTTGTGCTCGCCTAGACACTGGATGCCTGGGATATTTGCCATTTCTACCATGTATTGTATTCAATCCCTATCCTTAATTTCTGTTTACATTATTCCAATACAAAAGCATCACGGAAATATTTTCTAACAAATAAGGTAGCTACATGCATTTTGTATATTTGTTATATATATATAACAAATATATATATATACATATATACCGGGTATCTCAAGACTGCTACCGAAAACGAAGCCGGGTGGTAGTTTTAGCGGCTACAAACACAATGCAATTAAAAATTTCGCATAGAAACGCGACAATTATTTTTTATGATTTTTTAAATATCGTCATTTTTGGGTGGTAAATCGATAGCCTTTGCTAAAATAATAATTTAAACTCTCTTATATCTTAGAGTATTTATAAATTAAAGGGTATACACTATTATTTTAGGAAAAAATGTATTTACCACCAAATTATGGCAATAGGAAAAAAATTGTCGCTTTTTTTTTGCAACTTTTTCTGTTGCATTGTGTCTGAAGTCGCTTAAACTACCACCCGGCTTCGTTTTCGGTAGCAGTCTTGATATACCCTGTATATATATTCCTGGCCATAGACTTATTCGCGGATATAATCAATACATATATTAATAAAAAAAATCGGTAACCATTGTAAACGCGTCAACAAAAAGACATACAGGTTGTCCAAAGAAATGGCGCACCTGCTAATATACATTTTAGTAAGTCGTGATTGCATCTAGATTGGGATGAATTTTCTCGGTGGATGATGGATGAAGTTTACTCTGATGATAACAAAGATGGCGAGAAATCAAAAATTAACATCTCATATGCTTCCCCTTAGTTGTGTGTTACCAGTGATGACATACGGCACCGAGACGTGGCCTCTCACTGTGGGCCTCATTAAAAGGCTCAAAGTCACTCAACGAGCCATGGAGCGGGCTATGCTCGGTGTTTCCCTACGAGATCGAATCAGAAATGAGGAGATCCGTAGGAGAACGAAGGTTACCGACATAGCCCATAGGATTGGCAAGTTGAAGTGGCAGTGGGCCGGGCACATAGCTCGTAGAACCGATGGCCGTTGGGGCCGAAAGGTTCTCGAGTGGAGGCCACGTATAGGCAAGCGAAGTGTTGGACGCCCGCCTACAAGGTGGACGGACGATCTGACTAAGGTCGCAGGAAGTCGCTGGATGCAGGCCGCTTCCAACAGGTCATTGTGGAGATCATTGGGGGAGGCCTATGTTCAGCAGTGGACTTCCTGTGGCTGATATGATGATGATGCTTCCCCTTAACAAATGACGCCAAAGTTCTGAGAGTTCATGATATCGCATATTTGTAAAATGTGTTAAGGCGAAACCCATGAAAGTTTGTTGCTGTTAAAAATGGTTTTCATAGTATATGTAATTAACAAAGAAACGAAAAAATACGTACAGCCTTGGTCAAAGGTATTAGGCACCCCTATAAAACATGTACAACTCATAAAATATTTAGAAAACAACTAATTTGTTATACGGCAATATTAAACGTTCATTTTAAAGAATTATTAGAAGAATCAGGGTAATTTAAGGTACCATAAAAAATCTGATCCCCAAAAGTAGCTCAGATTTTTGACGAAAATTTTAAGCTTCTTGTTAGTCTATTTTTCTCCTCGACCGTGTTAGGTAGCTGCTGTGTGTGTTTTCTTTTTGTGAATTAGAGACAGTTAATCGTACAAAATGCCTAAAAATTTCAAACTTGATATTGAAGAAAGGATAAAAATCCAGCTTTTGTACGAAAAGGGAAAGGCCCAGGTGGGAATAGCAAAACAATTAAAATGGTTCCGCTGTGCTGTGCAATTTGCACTGAAAAGGGTTGCTGCAATTGGCTTCCACGCAAATAAAACAATAACGAGTCGAAAACGCATGACCACTGCTCGCCAGGACAGAAAACGAATACGCAACTTCCTCAAGGACCGTAAAAAAACATTTTCCGAGCTCGCTGTTGATTTGTCACAAGGCATTGGGAAAGCAATGAGTATGCGAACGGCGAGAAGAAGACTCACAGAAGCAGGCCTAAGAGGCTATAAAGTCAGAAAGAAGCCATGGCTCTCCGACGACAACAAAAAGTACAGACTACAATGGGCTCTAAAGTACAAAGATTACACTGGTGATGATTAGTCTAATGTGGTATGGTCGGATGAATCAAACTTTTGAGGTAAGTTATATACCTCACCTCGCATTGGACAATAACAAAAAATAGGCCATAATTAATTATCATGTTGTAGAATTAATAAAATATCTAAACATGTATTTTGTTTCCTTTTTAGGTGTTTTAAACGCCGGCTGTGACTTTTGTGAGACGTCGTATCGGGGAGGAATACCATTCCCAATGTGTGGTACCTACTGTAAAATACGGAGGCGGCAGCATAATGATTTGGGGCTCCATGGCTGCCTGTGGCTGAACAGTCCAAAGTACTTAAATGTGCTTAAAACTGTTCTGATGCCGTCTTTAACGCGTATTTTTGGCGACACCAACTTACATGAGTGAAATTCTGACAAGAAAATTGTCCCTGTCATAAATCGGCGATCACCATGCGGTGGTTTAGGGACAATAACGTGGTCCCTCTAGACTGGCCTGGACAGTCGCCAGACCTTAACCCAATCGAATATCTTTGAAGTGTACTGAAGCGCAAGAGACAGGAATATAGCATAACATCAAAAACAGGATTTAAAAACGCTTTAAGAGAGAAGTGATATGCCATATCCACAACCGAGTGCGCAAGGCTAATGCGCAGCATGCCGCAAAGGATCGCTGCGGTCAAGGGAGGGCCCACTAAATATTAATTTAATTTGATGTTCTTATAATCATTTATCTGTAAACCACAGAATTAGTTTTATTTATCGCCCTAATTATGCGTAATTCAAAAAATGTTAAGGTGCCTAATACTTTTGGCCAAGGCTGTATATGTTAAAATGTTCTTTACCTACCTACCTACAATGAAACTGGTAATAATACATAGACTTTCAATGGTCATATCTCCAAAAGAGATAGATATTTTCCAAATATTATTTCTTTATTATCATATAAATATTATGCCCTTGTATCCAACTTAGCAAGTGTTCCATTTTCCTGCACTCCCGATATAAAACCTTATAAAAACCAGACGATCTTGTCTGGCTATCTACAAGCTGTCCAACTTTGAGTTCGAACAGATAGAATCAAATGACATTCAGAAGTTGCTTGAATGGCAAGATGAAGATTTGGCGGTAACCGACTTGGAAGAAATGTTAAATCCGCACTCCATTGAAGAAGAGGCTTTAACAGGCACTGATAACGTATCATTTTATTTGAAAAGTATGAATGAACGTTTAAGAATGACAAATGGTCTTGTGATTTCTTTATGAAAATTGATCCGTCTACAACATTAAGTCTTGTTTTAAGACAAAAATTGCTAATGCCTGTACTGAATAGGTATCAGTCTAAATAGAAGCACCTTTTAATGACTGCCAAACAAGAAAAAATAATAGCTCTCTAATAATTAATAACAATAATTACAAAAGTCAATTTTGTCAAGAACTTTATTCAATAGAATTTTACCCCTAATAATCCTATATAAATAATTATTCCATATTCGCGACATATTTACATAAGGTATACGCGCCGCGTATAAAGAGCTTTTACTGTATATAAATAAATATTATATCAGATTACACTGAAGTAATGTCTTTTCGATTACAGAGTTGTTGATTAGGAAATGTCTTTGTTTCATTAATAAAACCACCATTATTAATGTATAAGTTTATTTTAAGTAATGACGAAATTACAATTTGGACGGACAAATAAAGGTAAAATACAATTTAAGCATTAAAACTTAAAAAGGTATTTTATTACACATAATACAACGACTTTAAGGCACTACGGTCAAAATAAAATATTTTGAATTTATATAAAAATAGCACATTTCTCAAGTCGTAAGCTTTCGTTTTATTAAGGTAAATATTTATATTAGGATTTTTATTAAATAGGTTTATTTCAATCATAAATTACGTAAAAAAACTAATCTAAATTAAATAAATTACGATGTCGGGACGGCCGTCAATCCATCGTTTCTTGACTTAGGTCGCACGTTCGGATTCTACTTAAAAGGTACTGAATTGTTACTTTTTACCTATATCTATGATTAAAAAAATCAGGCTTAAGCTACGTCAATAAAATATGGTACAATACTAGTCGGACATCCGCAAATGAACATCCGAATGTAAAATGAACGAATGAGCGACGCGATCTTGATAACGAGTCACGGCCGCGGTCCCGCCGACGTCACTAGAGATGGGGACAAGCGAGCGTCATTACACTCAGCAGCACACATACACACGGTCACATGCGTCCCTCCGCGACGCCTCGCATTCATCCACGTTCGCGCGCGCTCTTACGGTCGTCCCCGTCTCCGTGTCGCATTGTCCCGCACATATTGCCCGTACGTAGCCTATGATGCGGAAGTGTTCGGACACTATCATTAAATAACCGCTGTCGTCGTCCTGCGCTCTCTCAAGAAAGTACGTGTCATTCAATCACAACACGTCGTTTCTGTAAGCCGGGACACGACGGGGGTTTTTATACTAACGACATAAACTACTATTGCGGACGTTGATCACGTCGACACATCTACGTATTATTCAAAAGTGCCTCTGGTGTGTACGAGAATAGCTTGGGTCGTAGACTTTGCAAAGTGCCGAAGGCGCGTTGGGTCCTGGGAGAAGTTCGGCGGCCTTGGCAGCCGCGCGCCGTCTCTGCCAACTGCATGTCCACGCTGCCAGCACGACTAGTTGAGCAGCCAGGAAAGCGGCCGCCGCGAGCATAGCTCCCGCCGCGTTAACGCAAGTCACATCGGTCTCTCTAACAAATACTGAGTCTTCCGTAACGTTCTTCGCGCGTTGTTTGTCAAAACCGAATTTATCAGTTATCTGAATAGTCTGGACGAGTAACATGTCATCGGTGGGTGCGGCAGGGGTAGAACGCCTCTTCCTACGGCCGTAGGACATAACGGAGCGAAGTTCATTCGGACCGCCATCACATTGCACCGGCTCACAAGTAGGCATGCAAGGAGTCACCAAGGCACGGAATTGTACCACTTCGGATGACGGGAACTTGAAGGCATCGAAGTGTGACAACAGAGTCTGGAAAAAAATATTAATTTTAGTCATATTTCAATATCATTTTTTTTTTCTGAAATTAACAACTGAATATAAAGGAATATGTTTCAAAATAACTCATGAAAACAATACATTTTACTAATAATTGATAACATTAAAAAAATATATACCTTTCCAGTGTTGGTAGATTTGAACAAAGGTCCCATAATGAAGTGTTCGGTAGGGCAACCGTCGCTGTCAATAAGAGTAATTTCGCTGGAGTCGACACCATCCATTGCAACAAGTTCTCGTACGAAGATTTCGAATGGCGAGTTGGGATCCATGATTTCGAAGCGCAGAGCCTATAAAAAAACAATTGCAGTTAATTTCTACAAATCTAAACAAAGACAAACCAGATTAGGATGCTTAATCATAAATATATATACCAATGGGTCGCCGACTTCAGCAGATGCAATAGTATCGTCTCCACTCCTGTCGGTAATCCTCATAGCTACGTTGGGAGAGTCAACGATCACTTCCTCCGACAGACCAGTCTGGATGTCTCCTTGAATTCCAAGGTCTACTTCATTAGCGACAGTTTTGTTAGTCAAATCATATTGACAGGTCACAGCAAGGCCCAAGTCAGAAGATGTAACGATAGTATCGTGATGCTGTATGACGACATCGTTCAAATATCTGAAAATATACAACAGTTAATTCCATTCTACTCCTTTTAGCACATTAAATTTGAAATAATGGTCAATTTTCACCTTCCGAGTCCATTTTGTTTAACGTTGCACTCAATGTTATTGTATCCCATATGCAATTCAAATTCGAGGCTTTGTTTAACGTCGACGACACAGGAGTTAGGGCTACCCTTCGCGTATATTTTGCCATCGAACAATTTAGAGGTCTGAATACGAGCAACCATGTCCCCGGCGCGGCAGTCAATAGATACATTGTAACAAGAAGATAATTCGTAAGTGGCTGCTTCGGGCACTTCCAAGTATGGGTCCTAAAAAGAAATTGCGTTTGTATTAGAACAATTATTATAAAAAATGCTATTTGAAATATTGTTCGATGTAACGTAGTTTTATAAATACCTGAATGTCGGCGAGTGTCGCGCGTGAGTGATGGGAAAGGCGGCAGACATGGTCCCCGGTATCGCCGTGGTCGTATGAATGGCAGCGGAATGGCGAGTTAAGGCATAACTCCCTGCATTCCTCAACAGTTTGCACATCTTGATACACGGAGTCCACCGTCTTCAGAATGCGTCCGCCCATTTTTTTGAATTCGCATAACTTTGTTGGCTCTTCAACGCAGTTGTTTTCTAGATAGTCCGTGTCTGCGAGAAAAAGGGTGCGTTAAGTGATAAAATTAATTTATTCACCCGTATAAATATGTTAAGTATGTGTACCTTCGTTCGATTGGAAAGCATTGGTTCCCGCCAATGTAATACGGTCCATGTTGGAGAGCACGCACTCCCCAGTTTTATTGTTGTAGTTCGCCGATCTGCAACAATGTTTCACGCGGTTTAACAGCAGCTATGTTTTTGTTTTCTTCTTTTTATTGTGTGAACTTTCCCAAGATGTTAGCAGCGCTTGCTAGGCATGAATGACGCTATTTCGTTGCGCCATTTAATTGCATGTCCCATTGACTCGTCGTTAGCCCCAAAGCGATAATCAATACGTATGTGTATGTTCAATATAATCACCTTATAAACATATTCATATGTAATAATGTCTATAAATAAGTATTAATATCCTGAACCGGGCTTCTATTTCCTGACACTGGCAACATGCAAGACAGGTTTTATATGGTACATAATTAATTAACCTTGTTTTGCATTCAGTATTAACACAGAAATTAAATCTATCATAAATTTTCTACCGATAATGAGGTAAATTAAACGTTATATTTTCCTCGTACTTGTCTCGTAAATGTTTGTATGTGCTGACTCCAGTTTAAATTTAAAGATGACGTTTTACTTTGCTTATATCTTAAATGGCTAGTGCAAGTTAATGAAACATAATTTAAGCTTAAACGAAAGAGTAAAAACGATTATAACACTATGAAAGTGCCATCAAGAGATTGCGTTAATACTTTGAATTGCAAAATAGCTTATATGTAATTTATAACACTTGTTTCGTAAATATACGAGTGAAGTAATAACAGCAGAATAATATATGAATTTATGTAACTTCATCTCCGTATAAAAGTATAATGTTACTTGTGCACCGAACGGCCACCCATGCACATTATCTTGGCTCATCTAACTCAATATTTTCCCTTGATGCACAATCGAACCCAATCAGATGACCCTTGCGCAATCCCATGGGAATAACATTTTTACAATAGGATGAGTACGCTCTAATATCGCAGTAATTTATACACCCAAGATGAGGCTAAGAAAATGTTATTCCATTACTCATTACAATCTATGATGCTTCCGTCATAGCATATACTTTATTCATCAATAATTCAATAATGTTCACTACTTGATGACTTTAAGACGCTATTTTATTTAACTTTGTTTCAAAATAACGGCATGTGTTACAAGAAAATATTAATTTAAACTGAGTCCGTATGATTGCATCTATTCCGCCACTGGCCGACGTTACGAGTATTTTCATTATACACTGAAGATGTGAGACACGTTGCGCATATCATAATTACAAGTCCACGTAATTTCTCTACCTGTTAATATCTTTCTTGTATACTTTCTGCAACAATCATTATAGTAAAGCGCGCCGCTGTCGTTTGTTCGAATAATCTCTTCGTACTTGAATGCGTTCACAGTTTATTTACAGAAATGTTATCAAGATCTCATTATGCTTATCCAACGCTTGCGCATGTGCTATCTTCGGATCGATAGTACTAAAGCACATTGTTCGTAAAATATAAACGTTGGAGGTCCAGCGCCGAGAATGGGCCATTTGTTAGCCTCTCATTTCTATTACATTCTATTTAATTCGCTAGGTCGTCCAATGTGCCCTAAAGCGCGTCTAAATACAGACCGTAGGAAATCCGTGATATATTCTACTAATTATTTCGCTTTCATATTTAGAATTATATCATAGACCGTTGTAAGAGAATAATGCATTGAAATTGTAATACTATTCAACAGTGTTGTTTTTGAAAATATTTGCAGCATTCTAAGTTTACACTGAGGAGATATGACCGATATAAACAGCCTGAGGGATTCGCTTGAAAAAGAAATAATTGCTTATTTATAATATAACGGAAGTGAGAGATAATAGGATGATTCGCTCCCACACCGCGTGGCACACCGCCAGCCACATCCAAGGAATATTTGCCAAATGTCGTGACTGCGGAGAAACGAGATGCGCCGCCCGGGGAGCGCCCGCGTCGACCGCCACACTCAATGGAGATACGACGATTTGTTTCCAGCGGTATAGGTACTATATTAGATGAAACCACCACTAGCAAATCGGGTACTTTATTCCCGACACTTTACTTACAAAGCTAAAATAAACAAAAACACTGCAATAGCGACACGTACCGGCTAGCATGCACTACGTCACTAGTTCTTACAATATACGCTCTATGATAAACATTACTTGTCACGTCAGGACGAAGAAATATAATTATTTTATCATTTTATTAAATATTTCATATAAATAAAACCGTAGTTTTGCAGTATATTTTACATGCACAAAATAAAACAGTATTTATTAGTGGTGATTGTCTACCAATAAAGCACATTGTGTGGAGTACGTGCGCATGGGCAATTCATAGTTCTCGTTGTTATGGAGCCACGTTGAGCGACCAGCACGCATTCAGAAGCGAATTAGCGCCACAATACGAAGATCATTTACGAACAAACAGCATTAGTCGGACCCGAACAAGCTAACAGATACGTGTATCGAATGTGAGCGTCAGACACCCGTACACTATTTATGTTAATGATATCAAAAACCGTACAAGGAAATAAATACAATAGGACAGTCGTGTCTTACTATATTAGACGCCTGAGTCGTAGGTTGTACAATTGGTATCCCCTGCTTTGTATATAATGCTCGTTTGTAGGATTCAGATACGGAGCGGCTACCAGGAAGAACCCGTGACTTATCCACTGAACTGAGCGGCAAAGATGTACCGCCATCTACGGGAACTTGATGGCTGATTGACTTCGTTATCGGGGTTATCTCTAAATATATATGGGGGGTATAAATTAGCTTACTCGTATATCCATTTAATGAGAAACTGTTTCTTGCTTTTATTTATTATCTACGTGTTGAGGTATAGGAGCTACTGTCTGATATGTTCATTGTTGTGCGGAATGTAACTGTGTTGACTAGATACAATGTCTAATCAGTTGGTGAATTATACTAAGTAACAAAGGGAAATGGGCACACGACCCTGCACATATTCCGTTTTCACGTCTTGTTAGCGCGATTGTTAGTGTGCAATCGGTGTCAATGGATTAATCTCCGTAAGTGACATAAAGTTCCGTGAATATATTTATTATTGTCGACTGAGATCTAATGAACTATTTAAGCTTATACATACTGAATGCTAGTTATTATAATTGACACTCGTAATGCTCTTATTTCTAAGACATACACGGCAATCCTATGTATATTAACTGCAAAGCCGTTTTAATTGCCACATAACTAATGCAGTCGAAGAATCTTCAACAAAAGAAATAAATCGTATTATCGTGTTTGCACAGTACTTACAACAATTAAACAATGATACATTGGCATTTTAATTGTTTATTACATTGCTGTGCACTGTTCTCTACTTTGATGCATTCCAATTTTGACAGCCACCGTGGCGCAGGCGGTTAGACGCTGCCTGTGAAACGAGAGGCCGCGGGTTCGATCCCCGCACCGAGAGAAATGTTTGTGCGGCCCACAAATATTTCTTCCGGGTCTGGGTGTTTGTGAGACCGAAAAGTCTCTCGTAGTTCCTGATACCCACGACACAAGACTCGATCTTAATGTGGGGTCAGGACTATGTATGTGACTGTTGGGTGTTATTTATTTATTTGTTTATTTAAAAATTACTTGGGTTATTATAGAATTAAAAAATAAATACTGCTTCGAAAAAATCAACAGATCAAATTGATGTGAAATTCCAAGCATGACTGTGCAAGCTTTAATACTATCGAATAATGTTAAATTTACGCCATTAGTATTATTCTACAATAGCATGCTATTTTAAATGACTTGATAGTCGCACTTAGGTCGCGTCGAGGGTAATAGTGCTTGCGGGTCATTCATGTTTCACTCCGCCCATAATACGCCCTACTTTGTTCGTTTCTTTAGTTTCGATGTCGGAGTTTATTGTATTAAGTAATATAGTGTTTCGACTCGGTGTTACATTAATCAAGCGTATATTTATGTCAGTCTCGTGGCAAATATGAAGAAGGCTTTAAAATTACCATAAACTAAGAAATTACATCCGTGCAGTTTAAAGTGACGGTATTCAACAGGAATAGACCAGATCGTTGTGGATTAGAAAACCGGTGTTTTTACATGAGCTTTTAGCAAATGAAGATAATATTTCCAGATAACATGTGAAATAAATCTTATTAAAACTAGGTACTACTTTTATGCTACATTAATATGTGACACGCACTTTCTATATTTAAACCATGTAACTGGCTTTGATAAATTAGCATGATGCGATTTTACAGCATTTCACTATGATGATTTTAATAGTTTGTCTTGATCCGGTTTTATTAAACTAAAAGTTCTAAATATTTCTGTTACTTGGGAAACTAGATCTACATACTTTAAAAACTCATTTACTTATGTGATTGTAATTATTAACAAATAAACATTTAATGCATTACCTTCTTAAATAAATAGAAGTAATATTCTATAACCTTTTAACATCAGGTGTACAATAACATACGTCAGCCGCGCAATAATGTAGCTTTCAACGTGAACGACGTTCTTAGAGTTCCTAGAATATCGTGTTAATAACATAAATGTTATTTGACCAACCTGCAAACAAACTCGTTCTCGCCGAGGCAGAGGTCGAGACACATCTGCCTGGAGCCAACAGTGTGTGTCTTCTTGCCATGTCCTTTGAGATGGTAGCCGCGCACACGATCGAAGCACCACGCACGCTCGCACGGTCGGACTCCCAAACAAGACTTTTGCGCGTAGATAGTGAACACGGGAAACTGCGACTTGGTCAATGCACCTGCAATTAAAAAAGTTATTTATCATCAAAATTAAAAAGCCACGCAACGAATAATTAATGAGAAAGAAAATACACGTTCGAAAAGTAACTTATAATCATCCATGCACCGTTAATAGTGGGTTGTAAATTGCTTCAAGGCGGGAGAAAAAGTCAAAATTTTAAATCGTTGATCCCATCAGTACCGTTATTCGGCTATGAATATAATTTATGCATTACTTTTATTGGGTATGTTGCTAAGAAATATGAATGTTTTCGCCCTATTATGGATATAACGATCTAAGATAAATTTATGGCCGTTTTTCATTTCCCGTCCTTTTTGTCGTAGGTAACTCGACGTTATTGGCTGTTACAACATTCTACGCTATAATTATGGCCTCAAATTTATAGCGTACATTATAGAAACGAATATTCATTAAAATATAGCCAAGTTGAGCCAACAGTTGTTCAGAATAGACTTTATTAAAACATACACGCGCTTAACTGGCAATATGAGCAATGAATGAATAGTATATTTTCTATTTTCAAAAAGTTTTTTTTTTATATTAGCGCCTTATAGTGAATAAAAAATAAACCTTATATTAATGTTTAGTATATTTTAAAAATTGCACTATGTTGTGGCATTATCTTAACCCTCGATAAGCTTTTTAAAAATATTATCCTATTAAGTCAATTTGTGCAAAGGCCGTTAACACGTCGTCACGTTTTATTTATTACAGAGGTGGTAAGTTATTTAGCTTTTTACACCTTTATCGTGCTCTTGTGGTTTCATAAAGAAATAAAACATTCTGCGGCCACTCGCTTTATCATTTCAGTTATTTCGTGACATTTAAAAACACTTTGAAGTTAAAGCGTCTAGCCTAGTATCTGGTTACAGTCGAAGAATCTTCGTTGTGCACAAACATGTAAGAAAAGAGAGCTTCATCATTTGCCACACATACCTAATTATGCCGTTCACTAAACACTTCATTTAACACCTATTTTTATTAAAGTTCAAATGGTTTTTGCGCATGAATGTGTCTATTCATAGTAACGAGGTCAAGTGATTTAGAAGGCTATGTTTAATGTTTTTCTTTAAGTGGTGAGAGTACTTTTTTTACTTATATCCATGTGTGAGCATGCTGTTGTCGATATTTAAATGATGCGTTGTGGCAAAAAAAATCGGAACGCTCCACTCGTTTGAGCACATGACTGTATGTCGGACAAACGAGAGTATTGGCACCATTGTGCCACCTGCTATGTTCCGGTTATAGCATACACGAACACGCATCCATTTGTGCCGTTATTGTTACTTTTTGTACTCACTAGTCTATTCATAATAATCGTGTTATCTGCTCGATTATATTTATAGCGCCATTGTTTGAATGGATGATTGTCACAGGAGATATTAATTAGTCAAGTATTTAGATATGTGAAAAATAATTAGCGAAGTACAAAAACTCACCCGGTAGCTGATCAGCATCAGAACTGAACAACACGCAAAGTCCCGTCTCATAGTTAACTGCCCGACAAGTGTCGTTGGCCTGACACTGCTCCAAGCAATCGGTCAACATCAAAGTGCCAGGGATGTCGTCTAAGATGTGAGACGGCGCCGAAAACACGTATCTGAAAAGAACGCAATGTTATAGCTTGACATAAATAACTCGCAAGAAATATTCGCTCTTTTAATCGTATTGGGGCAAGCCATTTAAATCACTTTCCCGCGACATGCCTTGAGTGAAGTCGGATCTCGATAACTTTAACGCTCGTCCAGTGCATCCACTAAATAATCTTAATTACTTGGACAATTATCTGTAACTCGTTCTCATATACTTAAATTATTACAAAATGTCTAAATAGCCAGTTTTAGGGTGAGATTACAAATGAAATCTACACTCACCCCGTGACGAGTTCGAAGCCAATCATTTCGGAATCACATTCTTCTAGTGAGTTAGCGGGAGCGGACGGGGCGGACGCGCCACTGGGAGCAGATGGAGGGACACCTTCGGAAGCCGTTTCTGGTACAGGGGCCGGTTGCTCTATGGGGTCTTCCGTTTCTGGCTTGGCAGGTGGAGGCGCTCCGGGGTTCTGGTAGTCTTGGGGCGCCGCCACCACGACGGGCTCGGCCGAAGCAGACTCAATAGCGAGGTTGTCCTGAGGCGGTGCGTCGGCCGCCGATCTTAAAGTGCCTTCGAATTTTTTCGCAGCTTCGGCAGCGCACGCCACAAATAGTAAACTGAGTAAAAGCCGCATTATGCTGTTTGAAAGAGACCGTGGCAATATTCGTTATCTGTAACAAAAGAAAAGTGTTGATTAAAAAACCTTTACGGCAATTTAAATGCACGTAATTGCATGGGAAGCTTTAGAACTATTTATCGTACGTAAAGCCGCTTAACTATGCACGCGAACATTCTTTATAGATGCAGTAAAATCGTTAATGTCGTACGACAATATCAGGGACAGTTTGCGGCATCTGGAGACATGTAATTAATTCAGCTATTTATAATTTTACGTTTCTTATTGCGGAGAGAGTCGTTTTTATACTCAAGGTACATTGGAACAAATTATTCCATTAGTACAATCCTTTAATTAACATTTTGTTTAAAAAACACAACACACAAAAACGACAGTATTATTTAGGAATCGTGTGAAATTAGTAATATGCGGAACAATTACGGTTGCTTTATAAGAGCATTAGCTTAATAATTGCCCACTAATTATAAATACCTGCCGCCGCGCCGCGCCGGCACCGCAATATATGACACGTAATTCACGACACAACCGCACATTAGATACGCCATTACACAATCAGACGTCGAGTGATACTTTTTTAAATAATTAGTAGTTCGCGTGATTCATGAGAATAAATGTTTTCGCACACGTTGCTCCGAACGCTTTGTTAGGACTCATGAAACTAGCTCAGCTAATTAGCCACGCAAATTGATCGAAATGTCTCTTATATTTTATTTTAAATGCAGCAGTCTTTGTATAGAGCGTCGCCTAATATGTTATTCGAGATGTTTTTTTGCCGGTAACAATATGCGATGATAGGAAGCTACATTAAGTTACGCTCACGTTCCACGCACAATGTTCGCGTAACGGTTTTCAGCCTCGTCGCTTCTCGTCCACTTCGTGGTCAACGGTACTATTTATTCCTATTTTATTGTAAAAATGTGTTGGCAAAGCCCGGAGCGAAATAGCAAATTACATATTGTTAACATTAAACGACATCTCATCAATAGGTATTGTACAGTTTTTGTCACTTTTGTACGGTAACGATGTTATTATATTGTCCGTTTAACATGTTTGAATATTTGAAAAAAAAAATAGTCCAAATCGGTATATAAATGCTAGAGATATTTCTGTCCGTTGAAATTGATATTCTTTTGTTTTTATTTTTTTTATTTTATCTGATACTTGAAAGACTTCAATTGTTATATTACAGCCGTAAACTGAAAAGGAAGGAAGGAAGGCAGGAAAACGCTTCAAAAATGTGTTGAGAAATAATATTTTGGAAAGTTTGAAATACATATCATTTTATTAGATACTGTTTGTTATAAATATAATATTATGAATAAGAAATCATATCAATGTATCCGTTAACAACCACCTTTCAAAATAATTGCTGTTGCGCCTCACCATTTTCAAAACTTCTAAAAAAAGACGCTTCTAAAAGAACCACCGAATTGGTATAACAAATTAAACGAAGTTTACACCTTAATACTACGGATATAAAGACAATTCGATAGTTTAGCAATAAAACGCAGCTCACAAATATTGTGGGAACTGACTAGAGCAGAAAGAACGTCAACCTGTTCTATACAGGGTCGACAATATCATAAGGCATCGGACCGTTTATGTTTCTTACGTATTAATACGCATTCATGTCGAAGTCAAAAGTTGATTAAACTTGTACAGCAAGCGAGGAATAATTATTTATGACATCGTTGCCGTCAGTTGGCAGTTGATAGGCGAAGCGCTCATCTGAATGGTAAAGCCGAAGGAAACCTAATTCATTTCATGCGTCGTGTCTCGTGTCGCTCACGGCTGATAGCAATTTGATCTGCGTGTCCATTATGAAAATTGAATTATTCGCTTACGAACGTTTGCTCTGTCACTTCTTTCATTCTGTATAGATATCCATGTTGGTTATAAGCCTGGCCTCTTCCGGCGCGGACTCGGCGCACCCACGGAAATTAATATAAAAGCATTACAAAAGTTACAAATGATCTCGTGCTGAGCATCGTATCGTCTTAACAATTTTGCAGAATAAACATTGAGCGAAACGTAGCCGAGACAGGTGTTATTTGTCGTGGTGTTGCAGTCAAAGTTCAAACTCCGAAGTATTAATAAACTATCGGACGTCAGCGTCAATAGCGCAAAATAACAGCAATACGGATTCTAGCTGAGCTTGCACTAAATACGCTGTGTAACAATTGCTCTGACATTTAACAATTCCCATCTCAATAAAAGTAGCAATGTATTATACAATCATAATGTTTTCATAAATGAGATTTCAGTTGTCATTTTTTATGAACGTTTTGATTGTCAATTTATGAAGTTGATTGATAAAATAAGAATTGATCTAGTGGGTATAAGCCATTGTATTCTGCGAGATCAATCACAAAAACATTTACATGGCAAACAATATATTAAAATGGTACAAAAACTGTTTTACATTTGTAATACAGATGTTGTTCATCAACTTTTTATATTTGACGCCTCGTTATAATTTTGTTTTATTTGTAGCGCTATCTATTTAGTTTGTAATATATAATGTATTGATTTACGTTCATTCTAAATAGTATATCGTCTTTCCTCTTCCGCTGTTCGACGTTAACCTAGAAACTTTCAATAGAACACTAATAGTACACCATGCATTTTACCATACTAATAGAATGGAATAGCTTTTACAGCATTGTTAAAATAGCAAAGAGGACTACCATAATTAATTAGTTTAATTAATACCAAGTTGGTTTTCTACTTTACCGGGGTAACTGGGTGCTAACAATTTATTATTATTAGATTTCAATAATGAAGAAAATTTTCCGAACTTTTGCTAATGAGCATGTATTTTTGAAATTATCTTAATGCTCACCGAAGGCTTCTTATTGAGAAACATTGAGATCGAATTTAGAAATTATTCATACACCTGCTACAAGGCAAGTCGATATTAAAGCTTTTTATACACGTCGTAAAAACAGTCAATGTCGGCGACGCAGCTACTCGTCGATGTCAGTAAACTGATTCAACCGTTTCGAATATAACGTCTTTATTGCACGCTATATACTTGACAGTTTTATTTGATGAGTAGATTATTCAAACAACAAGGCATATCGATCAATTTAAACATCATGTAAACTCATCTCCTGAACACGATGACCCGTGCGCAGAGGTCGTGTGCTAGAAGCACAGCTTGAAGCGACTGTTTCCATTATTATTATAGGTCGTCACCTTCATACCGCAAAATATTTCCAATAACATCAACTCCCTACATTGTATATAAAATGAAAATTTACCTGAGAAGTCAAACAAAAACCAATCTCATTTTTATATGACAGCAAATAAAAAATGAGGCTAATTGAACATTTATCTGGGGGCACGGCAGTGCCCCCTCCAAGTCGAGCGGCACAGTCGTACCATCCTTTTCTCGAAGCAATTCAGACCATCTTCAACCCCCTATAACTTCGTTGTGGTTAAAGCAAGAAGCCTGAATTTTCAGTTACTAAGTAGGCATTGTGTAAACACGGTATATTTAAAATTTCATCCAATATGAACCTGTAGTTTAAGAATTATAACTTGTCAAACTTTCGTAATTTTGTCACTCACTGACTGACTGACCGATCATCAAAAGTCTCAGGTACTTCTACCAGACATAGAACCTTCAAATTTAGAACATGATTAGTGTTTATTGTCTAAAGTAAGGGAAAATTTAAACATTTCATAATTTCTGTCTAGTTTTCTAGATACATCAACTGCGTAAATAACTTTGTAATCCCATATAAATGTATAGGATTACATTTGCAGTTAATGATCATTATACCCGTATTTAATGGAATAATAGTTGTAGATAGGTATCTATATATATGAGGCATAACAGGAGGGGGGGTATAGAGAGGGAAATGGTGTATCCAGCCCATGAAACTGTACAACATCCCTCTAGAAAAACATGACAAAGATAAACCAAATAAATAGACTAAATAGCTCGAAAATATCAATTACCATGAAAGAAAGAAAATTAATAATCAAATCCGCTATATTTTTGAAAAATTGATACCTACAAAAATAAGAAATAGCCATAAGACAGAGGCTTTAAGAAAAATCGTTAGTGATATTCTAGAAGTAAAAAGTACCGAAAAGGAAAAAAGTAGGACTCTACAAAAAGACGTGAGATCCTATCAAAAACATCCTGTAAAAAAATTCCAAGTCTCGCAGCTCAGGTTTTCTACTGCAAAAAGTTGTGAGATGCATGTAATACCAAGTCGATTAATTTATTTAGTCTTTGCTTGAGGGACCTTCTGTATGAAGTTATTACGTAAGTTATCATATCAATATTAAAAATTATTTACGTTTTAAATATATACGAGGGGCGATCAAAAAGTAATGATAATAAGTATAATAAAACGATTGTAGTTTAAATTTAATTTATTTTTCTACATAGTCTCTTAACAAGTCGATACATTTAGTCCAACGTTTCTCCAAACCTAAAATACCCTTTAAAAAAATCTGTATATTGACTATCCCAAAATGCCTCTACAGCATCCATCACCTCGCTATCATCCTCAAATTTCTTGCCCCCTGAGGTGTTCCTTGAGCCTAGGAAACAAATGAATATCGCTGGGGGCTAAATCTGGAGAATAGGGCGGGTGTTCGACCAGTTCGAAGCCTGCTTCTCGAATGGCAGCGATCGCAACTTCGGCTTTGTGTGCAGGAGCGTTGTCCTGATGAAACAGGACTTTCGCTCGGAGTTTGCCCCGTCTTTTTTCCTTTATGGCGTCTCGCAGTCGTCTTATTTGATCAGCGTAGTAGAAGCCCGTAATAGTAGCTCCCTTTTCCAGGTAATCAACCATTATGATTCCCTGAGCATCCCAGAAAACGGACGCCATAACTTTGCCCGCCGAGCTCGAGACTTTGAACTTCTTAGGAGTCGGTGAGGATGGCCTTTTCCAAGTCATCGATTGCTGTTTGGTCTCAGGATCAAAATGATGGATCCATGTTTCGTCCATGGTCACAAATCGTGACAAAAATAATTCTTGGTCAGCCTGGAACTTTGCAAGATTGGCTCTTGAAATGTCAACTCGCTTTTTCTTTTGTTCGTCCGTTAACATTCTCGGGACCAAACGCGCGGAGACCTTCTTCATATTCATTTTGCTGGTCAAAATGCTTTGGATGCTGCTATATGAGATCCCTGTGACCTCAGCTAAATGTCTGATAGTTACTCTTCGGTCTGCTAACACGATATCTTCGATTTTTTTCACGTTTTCCTCAGTGAGGGACGAGGTTGGGCGTCCCTCGCGATGTTCATCTTCTGTGGATGTTCTACCCAGCTTAAACTCTTTGCACCACCGTGCCACCGTAGAATATGGAGGAGCAGAGTCCCCCAGTGTGTCCACCAAATCCGCGTGTACCTCTTTGGTAGACATTTTTTTCAAACAGAGGTACTTGATGACGCATCTCACTTCGTGTTTCTCCATTTTCGTGTTGTCGCTCCGACTGCTGGTATTCAAATGAATGTAGCTCCTCCAAATGACGTTCTATTTATATAATTTTTTAGAATTACCCGTTTATCATTACTTTTTGATCACCCCTCGTAGATCGACTTGGCCAGCAGCATTATGTATAAATTGTACGATACATTATTTTTTCATGCGATGGCCAAGTCGATCTATTTATTTACAACGTAAATAATTTTTAATATTGATATGATAATAACTTACGTAATAACTTTATACAGAAGGTCCCTTAAGCAAGGACTAAATAAATTAATCGACTTGGTATTACATGCATCTCACAACTTTTTGCGGTAGAAAACCTGAGCTGCGAGACTTGGAATTTTTTTACAGGATGTTTTTGATAGGATTATATTATTTCCTCCACACAGCCCTAGTTCAACATTTTGCTGGTACTGTATGTTCTGATATATGTTGCTTACCGGAACCATATTTGGGTGAAATGAATTGCTGATAAGTGGCTAATCTGGCTGAAGATTCGCACTTGTTCGACCAGATTCACCATCAGAGACAAGAAAAGTTAAAAAAAAATGTAGCCCGAGCCCGATTAGCATCTGAAAGGTAACAGGTATCGCGAAGATAAATTCTCATGGCCAGAGTGGACAATATTCGTGGTACGAATGTGTGGGCACGTTGAGCTCGCCCCGAGCATCGATCAGATGGGGTCAGCGCATTCAATAAGCCGGATGCCTCCAACTAGCTATTTACGTTTCACCATACCAGTACTGGTTGGCACACTATGAGTATCGTCTTCGTTTTCTTGTACGCATTGCTATCGATAGCCTTTAACTTATTGAATGTTTAAATATGTTCTACAAAGGTTTAAAAATAGGACAAATAAATCTGTTTTGGTAAACTGGGAAACAATGTAGTAATTCTTACTCTGTCGTGCCATCGTAAATACCTGCGATATTTTACATTCATTGCATCACTGACCAAATATCATCGATAAAAGTAACACATAATGCGCCAGCTTTTATGCTCCTATAAATTTCGTTGGAACGCATACGCAGATAAATAATGCAAGTTATAAAAGCTAAAATGAACCGTGTAAGTTGTGCAGTGCGCACCTATCGTACTGTCCACAATAAAAACAACGACACCCGTTAAAGATAATTACAGAAGATATTTAAATGCACCCGCGACGCCACCAAGCGATATAAATTGATCCACCTGTCAGAATACAATAGAGAAGCTGAACGGCTTAATCTACTTGTCTGTAAACTATTAGGCGTGTCTAAGTTCAACCATTACTATCGGCGAGAGAATGCCCCGCAGATTTACATTGAATGAAATTGTAATTTGTTGTGTCGCTCTCTAATGGGACACGCGGCGGTTTCCTTATGTGCTAAAGCTGACGAGAAGTATGGTGGCGCTGTGGCCCTACAAGGCGCCACTCGTTCGCGGGCGTCAGCGTCCCTCATTGTTCCATACTAAATTCCAAATAAAACACATTAACGCCATATAACTGATCTTATAAATTCTCTCTATATGTCCATTTTAGTGAACACAACAACGTTAAAACAGTTTAAAATGGAACTCGACGCCGTAGACGCGTTTAAATAATGTTATACGTTCAACGCGTCTGTATTTTTTGTAAATAAAAAAAACTTCAAAATTAAAACGGTTTCAATTAGGCGCGCACTGTTTCTTTGTATTGTTGATTTGAAAAATAAAATAAAAATTTAAGATCCGTAGTGTTGAATCTGCTGAGTTGTGTACCTATTGGTGTTAATATATTTTATTTTTCGAGATGGTACCCGCTTCGAAATAATTGCATTCAAATTAATATAAGTTACCTCGAACCATTAATATCAGTCAAAACGACAAGTGAGAATAACTATTTATTTATTTATTCATTATTTTATTCCTCTGGGCATGCTAGCAAAATGTTTGGTTTGTTTTTTAATTATACCAATACGTGGGAGGTAATTTACATCATTCTTGTTTTATATGGAAACAATATGGGAATAACTGATTTATCATTAATAATCGTCTATCTTACATATTGTATCGATGCGTATAAAGTGATTTACCGTCGCCAATAAACTTCAACTGTTCTTCGACAACCGCATCATAGAGTAAATAGATTTTCCTGTTTGCTTATCATTAAAAACAGCGTACGTAGAGATATAACATCATTAGAATAACGTTACTGAGATCTGCTCAACTTCGCATGGCTGACGCTGTATAACATACATAATTGGCTCATTACTCACTGAACAACGTTGCACTGAGTTGAGTAATCCAAGTAATCATATTTAAGTCTTCTCAGAAATGTAATGAAGACAATATTGCAAAGCTGAAACGTTTCCGAGTGGAAAGTAAATATCGTGATTAAGATTAGTATATGCAGCTGCATTTGAGTGTATAAAGCACTAAGTATCTCTCGGATGTTCTCACTCGTGAGGTTAGTGGGTTGTTGCACTAGATGCGGGGCTGCTCCAGCGCGATTTACATTAATGAGAGAATCTCGATTTCTTCCGTTTCCAACTGTTCGCCTTAAACCGCTTTTACCTGTTTCATTAGACATCAAATACAACTGATACGATACTCGGTTGCAATGCTATCATTTTTATTGATATTTATAAAAGCTAAATATCGCCATTGTGAAATCAAATGAGCAAATACTCGTTGCGATTATAACGTCTTGAGTATTTAATCCCGTTTTCTTTAATTGTTAAGAGAATGTGAAAGAGGTAACTTCCACTAAGAACATAGCCTCAGGCGGTGCATTCCTGAGTGCAGGTGGAAATTACATAGCTTTATTATGTGTTACATTTGTTACAACTCGTGGTCTCGAAACCATTGTGAATCCATTTCAATGAACAGATACAATTACTGGCAATAAATTTCCTTGGAAAAGATCTCATTTTCAAGATTGTGGTGCCTTCACTACTGGCGTTTTATTTTTTTGTGGTTTTATATCGTCACCAATAACGAGTAATTCTTATAAAGAGACATCATAAAATTGTATCATTTAGGATTCCTTTTCAACCTACGTTCCCCGGCAGTAAAAGTAAAAACCAAAACAAAAGTAGAAGGCACTTGACTGCCCCCTGGCACTACGTGAATGTCGGCAATAAACGTTCAAACGTATCTTTAAACAATAGTATGAACGTGCTATCGAAAAGGTTATGTATCGTGCTCATGCGAACCTAAAATAAAAGGTGTAATTTTATAGAGTCGATTTCATGACCGTCGAAACACATTTTTGTTTGGAAAAAATCATTTGATCGTGTGCAAAATGACTAGACTAACCTTAGGAATAGTATAAAACGTGGGCTCTTAAACAGCTAACGTATAATCCGCAGTAGTTTTCTCTGCTATTAATCATGCTTTCTCAATGACGGACTAGAGGCTAAGTCCTATAATTTTGCAGCATTGTTCACGGCAGCATAAGCTCAAATCAATTGGAAGTGGGTTTTTGGCACACTCGTTGCATCCGTGAATACATTTCAGTGGCATGCTAGTTAATATATTGCTTGCAAGCAATTATTATTTATGTAATTTTTTGCGTTTATTACATCTTAATGGTAGTGATTTCAAGAAAGCACGTTGCGGTCATTGGACATATTATCGGTTGCGACATCATAATTTGATCCTATTTCTACCAACATCATCCTTTGCGGTACGACGTCTACATAATTACATCTGTTTTTCGCTAGCTTTCGATTACTTCCAGCGTAGCTTACGTTTTTTGTTATCATTTATTAATATTGCATACAGGAAAGCTATCACAACACAATTTATAATCGTAAAGTTTGATGAGACGCAGTTTGTTGATCTCGCTGTATACTGTTAGAAATGGAATTGTTATTTTAATAGTCGATTGAAAGAATTGAAAAGTAATATTTAGTTTAATAATCAAATTTACTTGCGAAGTCTAATTTGCACTACGTCTTTATTGGTAGGTTATTTGATATTTAATCATTCCAAATGCATTTTATAAGCATAAGCGTCGCATTCAAAGTAATTAGTGTTAAAAATCTTGTGGTATTTTACTGTTTACAGTTGTAAATGGCTTCGAAAAGGTAATTTAATTTAAAAATAAATTATCTGTTGTTTCTAAACGAATGTTCGTGAAATGTTAACAGAACGCAACTCGAGGTTTGTTACTTACACTCATTACACATGCCAGCGTAAGTTTTCGCTACGAATAAGTTTACGTAAAGCACTGGCTCTTGTACTCAATTTATCTCGGCTGAGTGCGGAACGATTCATCCGTTTGATAGCATCGATTTGAGCCATTAAAAGTTATTTTATGGTCTGTGTAGTCACGGGAAGGTACGTAAATTTCGCCTAATACTGGTTTGTGTCCTGTCACCACCATATAGGGTCCGCACACACGTCCCCACCTGTTGGCCTGGCGGTGGTTCGACCGGTTTGGGAATTCTCATCGTTTTCCAAATATTTCGATTTCATACAGAGTAGAACGGGACTGTGGTTACACTGCATGTGAGCCATACGTCATTTTCGCAGTTTGGCTGTAATTGGTAGCCTAGATGTTAAGCGATAACAATTGTCCCGTTACCTGTTCAAGACAAATAAATTAACCTATTACTTGTAAATAAGTTATGTTGTTATTGGTTCTCTTCTATTTGTCGAACCAGTATTGAATCGTTCTGTTAAAACCACTTTGCTACCGCCAATGTTGGGGAATATATCGCGATAAGATTAAATAATAAATACGTTGAAACGTTAATAACCTTGTTCCCATACGATGGTGTGTTAAAGATAATGCAACGTCTACATTACTTCATACAGACTGTTCGCAAATAAAGTAAGCTTATTCACGCCGGCTCCACTATATTAACACGGCCGACGTCTAATGTCAAGTCTCCGCAACACCCAACGCCTATGAAATAGTTGATTTTGTATTTCACTATAAATGAAATAAAGCAATAAATGTTTAGAATAGAACGGACTCGCGCGCCGCCGCGGGCATCTCTTAGGTGCAACACCGACCACGTAATGCTCGCTCTTGTCGGTTCCTTTTATTTCTAGATACTATCTACTGCAAATGTGTAAATAAACTGAACTAAATAATACGCTTTGCTCCGCGCCTACACGAATGTACTGCACGTACAACGCGACTCTTCATTTTAATTGTGTGCAACGGAAAGAATATCTGACGCATATCAATGGCGACCCATTTCCACAGTTTCTTCCAGTTTAGTTAAGTGAACTCTAAAGAATAATTAAGCTAGCTGGCTCTTGGTAACCTCTATTTGTCACGAAGTTATAATTGGGACCATTCTATTCGATGACTACTTGGTGCTTATACTTAACACAATATGCTCGATTATTTTGTAATGGAAATGAAATAATGGTAGATAATAGTATTGAATTACATTTTTCTTGCAAATATCTATGTCCAGATGTGCATAGTTTGGTAATATCTAAGAGTTTTACGACGCCGTATATTTGTCGAAATTCTATTAAGCAAAATGCACGGGTCGTACGGCGAGAGTCATTGCGGCTTCGGTCGTGCGGTAACGGCATCATCCATCATCTGTAATTTGATTTCTATGCTCAATTATTGCGTCCGCGGGGGTCGGGCAGGATACGGCGCGGGCTTCGCTTCCACGCCCGTGCAATTTAACACTTAAAAAGTTTAAACTGTTTTTGAATAATGTAAATACACTATGAACTTAAACAAAATACAAACTATTTAAAATGTGACCACTAATTTCGCGTGCAGTGATTAAGTGTAAAGTATTTAAAGCGCGGCCAACATTTTCCCGCCATGTATAAGCGGGGTACAATGGCGCATGGGCCGTGACACAGACGGCAGACATGATAATCACAAGTAGCGCATGACAACGGCGGCGCACGCGCATCGATCACGACCGCCGCCGTTTCGCCGCTCCTCTCGCCTCGAGTGACATTTCGGACGCCAAAGCTCGCCTCGGCTTTAACACGCGTATTGAAAATATCAACAACTTTGTTGCTGTAAACGACGGCCATAAGTGATGTGTGTGGCGCAAATAGGCTTTCAATTTTACTGTTAGATAATCTTATCTTAAATGCTTGATTTTGTTGTAGATATTTCTAGTTTACTGCCTTTATTCATTAATAAATACAATATAAAGCACTCTGTAAATAAAAAAAAGCAATGGTGGAAAACCTGTACCAACTCCACAAGTCCAGTTTGTGTAGGTATATCTGATTTTGACAAGTCCTACATAACTGTTGACCGATGCAAGATTATTCCTAGAGTATACTCTACTTGAATTGCACTGCAGTTACCACTACATGTATTGTAGACGCTTTGCCGCGCATGTATAATATAAACTACAATATCTGTGCCGTATATAGGTGGCATATTTTATATAATGCTGACACGCCATCAAAGCACTTTCTCATCCGTCAGTTCAATTACGATGACGAGGTGCAAGTGGTGCTTTTCGTCAGGAATATTTGTGTTTGTATTTGTCGAGCTGAGCGATGTCACTTGTTTATCCTCCATCCATCATAGCAACGTGACAAATGATGACGGATGCACTGGATACAACTGGCAATGAGAACACGTGTACTTAACGATGTTGTAGGACAGACCTAACGACATTCTCAATAACCCTGTTAAGTGACACGATCATTTTTATAGCAATGCTTATGGTATGACAAACGAGACTCGAAATACTTGTTTTTTTTTTTTTTATACACAGGAAATTTGCTGTGCAGAGAAATTGAAATAAAATGTGCTCCACATTTTAATTAAACATACTGAGTCTATTGACCAGATGCATAGAGTTTTACGCGTGTGATATACTTTTTACTGTTCGGTTAAGAGGTTCAGTGATGGCGATTCTTACGGTGTCGGATCATATGGTTCGCGCGGACTCTGCCGATCACTCCGTTGTTCTCGAGTCGACCACATATCTCTCGATGCAAACACGAATAAAGTGAGCTTCGCATTATTTACCTTCTTTTTCAATCTGATAGCTTAAAAAACTGCATTTATGTTATTATTATTTTTTTGTATAAATGAGTAAGTATCACTTTTTTTATCTAATGTTAAAATTTTAATAATTTTTTTTAAAGTAGATTAGTAACATAAACTTATTATAAACTACAAAGTTATGAAAATAATAAGTAATAACGTTTGTTACGTATTTATATCTTTCATTTAAAGATAACAAATAATTGAATTCGAGTGCTCGCTCGGTAAATGTTAGTATATTGATAAAGGCAGAAATATTGCCTTTATCTTAGTCGGAAGAACATATCTTCAACTTTCAACAACAAGTTAGAGACATTTCTCGTTAATGCAATCTGGTATTGCGTCGGTGATACATCCTTTGATACCGATTGAATTATGAATGTTGAGACATTCTGCAAGCATCGCTGAAATGCACACTCAGGAGTGATTGGGATCTAAGGCTTGCACATGTAGCACAATTTGCGCAGTATTATTGCCTATAATGATAAATCGACACTTACTATTACTGTTTTAGTGAATTTACAGGGCTAAATTTTGGTGTACGATTGTTATAGCTATTACCGTTAATGCGAATAAAATTGTTTGACGACCAGATGACGGAGATAGTGGCGTTCACGCGAGAAATGTTTGTCACCCTCGCGCTGAGACAACGGCCTAATAATACAGATACGGAAAAATCACAGCGATCTTCCATCATACATACTGTTGTGGGGCGCTAGGAAATCTGTAGCTGACCATAATGACAACGACTTGCGTGATGGATTCGATTTACAGGTTTACTACAATCTTCACAGCAGTAGGTGCACGCGGAAAATTGCATTGCGGCTTTACGGGTGTCCGCTGAATCGAACTGGCTGCATGAACAAGCTCGCAACACAGCAATGAATCTCGATTTCATTGATGAGGCCAGTTCGGAGTATAATGATTGTTCGCTAACAACTTACCACAATATACAAATGAAGAGCGCACGAGCGGCAATAATTAACTCAGTAGGCTGCTGTTGTTATTAATAATTAACATGGCAGTATTAATTTATTTGCCGTGTTCGTGTCTTCATTTTCAAAGCCAGATATAGATTCAAGTGCCACTGAGATTAATTCGTTTTATTAAACAATATGTTTGGCTAGTCATTGCCCTTGGTAATGCTAATGTGTTTAGACGTGTCGTATTTCATCAAAAGCACATAGAAATGATTCTTCGCAATGTAATCAATAACGAGAAGATGCATATCAGTTAACTTAAGCATATCGGTTTATCGGAACATTTTCAATTACCAATGATATTCAACGAACTGCGAGCTCGATCATAGTGATTTATCAAAACGTGTACTAAAATAGTTTGCGCAATGTTCGTTGGAATATTCAGAGAGCGAGATTCAGCTCTTTGTAATCGTAATTAAGAAGACTTAATTTAATTTATAAGACTAAATTAAAAACGTATGTTACAATATCCCTTAATACTAAAATGTTTTGTTTTATAACATTCGTTTATTATATCTTATATATGTCTTTAAGTGCGTGGTGGCCTGTTGGTAAACGGACTAGACGCGGCTGCCAACATGTTCACGGTGGTCGCGGGTTCGAATCCCAGGGCACACCTCTGACTTTTCGGAGTCATGTGTGTATTGATAGTCAATCACCACGCACTAAAACGGTGAAGAAAAACATCGTGAGGAAACCTGCATACCATAGCGATTCATAAGAATTTCTATGGTATGTAAGTCCGCCAACCCGCACTAGGCCAGCGTGGTGGACTATATGGCCTAACCACTCTCAATCGTATTCTCGATTGTAGAGTAGGCCCGTGCCCTGCAGTGGGACGTATATGGGCTGATACAGAATGTCTTTATTTAGACCTCTTAAGAACAATGGTTGTGTAAGACTTTCAAGATTAAATCGGAGTTTTTCATGTTTTGATGTTACTAGTATAAACCACATGTGGCACTCTCAATCGCCTTGGTTTCCCCATAAAATTTCTAATTCAATGGACGGAAATATAAATATATTGGTTTCTAAATAGAAATAAAAAATATATTTTGTAAATATATTTTCTTTCATTATAGCATCCGACTCAGAGCAATGGTTATCTTCAAGGTAACCTAGGCGACGATACGAAGAAATCCTTTTAATTACTATGATAAATGCATGTCAGTGCCAATTGCAACACTATACCAACAGAACCGGCCTAAAACTAACGGACCACGACAAACTTGTTATTAAACTATTCCGTAGGCGCAATTATAATTTAAACATTCATAATCATAGAAACGTCAGTTTCTCACTGTTTTTATTATCTTATAATAAATCATATTGCAAGCAATATTCAATATGCCGCTTTATGAAAAACGATTGTAATTATTAAGTATTGGATTTTAATGCAAAACTAACGTGTGTTAAACCCATTTACCTAATTGGACATATAAAATGCGTAATACTTAATAATGTTTTCACACAGCTGTTCACTAGTTCAATAACAAGTAATAACTAACAGTCATAACTCGTGCACTTAAAATCTGCTTGGGTGCACTAAAATAATGAATGCAAGAATACGCTGCACGCGGCATGTGAGGCTGTGGGCATCGGTATTGAGCCCATGTCGGCACTGGCATGTTTATAGCTAGCCCATCGCGTTTTATGCTTTCGCCCTGCCTCCATACGTCGATCCTGTGTGTACTGCTATTCTTTCCTTTTATGAAATTTATGTTTTATTCCTCGCTAAGTTTCTTTTACTGCGATAAATTTATGGATGCATACGTCTTCACGTGTGTCGTTTACTTCGAAACGATTGAGATGTGATCAACACTAACTGCCTCATGATGATCATTTATGTTTAGGTCATTAGTCGTCTTACCAGTGGAATGTTTATGTAAAATAGAAAGTTGTCTGCTCAGTGAAATCGTAACAGCTTCTTCTGCGGATAAAGTGCTTGTTTATTAGTTTTTGTACCATCTGTTTACCTTAGAAGCCATTAATGTGTACATTAAATTGAATCAGGCCAACGGATATAATAAAATGATGCATGTTTTTAATTAAAATTCCGAAAGGACGATAGCTTTTTTTAGAGCGAAATGACAATGAGGAATGTGGACTGTTTATTTATTGTAAATGAATGCAATAGTAAATATTATTGAGACGTAATAAAGAACATCATTGGCAAATGGGTTTCGGCGTGCCTATAAGGGCAGACTTTTGTTTGGAGGTGCCATTGAAGCGGGCGGGCGGTACAGCCACGTTGCCGGCGGCGACCACGGCGCGGCGCGACGCCAAACGCCTCCGCCTACCGCGCACGTCGCCATTGTTGCGACTTGCGCCTCCTTACTAGCCTATCGCTCTACCGATGCTCCATACACTCCCAATTAAAACCTATTTTACGATTATATTTCAATAATTCTACTAATAATTTAATACGAAAATAAAACCGTTTCTTCGTATGAAAGACCTGAGTGAATTACGTTTCAAAAGTACGGAGCGAATTGGGTTATTGTCTTTTTGGATCGCAGAAATAAGGTTGGGTACAAAAACGAGTTGATTGTGTTCGAGAGATGAGCCGTTATGGTACCGGGCGATGTAGTCGGCTGGCCATTTTGTATGCACCATGCAAATCTCTCGACGTCAACTGCAAGCCGTCGTCGTCACATTAAGCTAATACGTAATTGATTGGTTCCCGCTGCACGGGAGAGCGGACATACTCCTGTCCCACTGATGGCGGATGCAAAAACACTAATGTTGTAACGGTCAGGCCGTTTCTTCCGGCACGCAATATACTGAATTCTCACACAACTTTTAAAATATAAATAAAATTGAACATTCTCTTTCGAGATAACCACCACCGGTTTCGTGCTCCACATTCCACCAATTATAACGCGGACACATAAATACGAAATCGACGTAGCCCACTTACTATGTCCACATGTATCATATTAATCAACAAGCGATCTCCCAGAAAGCTCCGAAATGCGAACGCCATGTCGAGTTAAAAGGTGTTAAAAGAGAGCATTTAAAGTAGGTTGAGATCGAATGATAATACTCGTGCACAACTATAATGAGGAACCGTTACATCGTTGTCGTTCATTCATACAAAACAATATAATTAAAAAATAAATATCATCAATTATACACTCGCATTGCGGTCAATCAATTTCTTTAGGTTTTTTAATTATACGAGTCACACATCTCCTGCCAGAGAGCGATACAAACGTGATTGTTAAAAATACATTGTTTTATTTCTTTTAACACCGGTAATGTTTAATGTAAGAGTAATTAAAATCGCAATGAGTGACATGAGGTGTGATTGTTTTATCGAGTGCTAACGGCTCACGCTGTGCTAATGGTCATTTACTTGGTTTTGTTGGCATTATTTTTGACGCTCTAGAAGTGGAATAGCGGAAGAAGTTCCGTTGCGCATGGGAGGCGCTCCACGAGGATTACCATTGTTGCTATGTTTCACTAAAGCTTATCACTCAGACAGATCAAATGGCTTATACAAACGCGATATGCGTTTTAACTAAGCACTATTATTTATGGGCGTTTCTTCGCTATAATACTTGTGCTATTTATTGGAACTTTTAGAACATACTAAAGACTTTAACGAGGATATACTGCATACCGAGGGTCAATATACTAGTGTACAGTCGCGTCATCCCGCGCCTACCGTTATCGGCGATTGATCAGACATTTACGAGGCTTTCGAACACATCATTGCGCTGTTCGTCATTATCGGCTAGCGAGAATAACAGATTTCTACCGATAATATTTAATTAATCTGTCGTTAGCCGACATCTTCACCAAGTTTCCAAGTGTTTCGCGATGTAACAACGGGAATCGTTTCACGTAAATACTTTATAGCATAATGTTTCAATCAATTAACTGTAACTATAATGTTAGCATTGCAATAGTTTAGCAGAACGATCTCGCACGTAATTTAAGTGGAGCGATGTATTGCGGCCGCACGATGAGACGCGAAACGATGTCGGCGCGCGAATCCCGTTGGGGCGGACGCCATTAACGCCCACCGCGCTCCGCACGCGTACAAAAACTGACCCCGGCATAAACACTTCGCGCCTAGATAACAATGCTACGTTCCACAACTCCGCCCCCATTATTCTCCCCAATTTTTGCAAGTTTCAAGCTTCACTGGGAATTTTTCACCATTATCCCACAAATCGGACCGTGTGATCGTAAACTATGAGTACATAGGCAGACGAGCATCGTTGCATGCAAAGTAACTAACTTGCTGACCCGACATAACTGCAAGTTTCTAAACAGCGGTCGTAAAACAAACAAGAACGCGAACCTCTAAGGCGACTACTTATACAAACCAGATTTTTTTACGTTATGTACATTTTAATGCGACATTATAACTACAGTTAACTAGCACGTTTAAGCTTACTTGATAAATATCATGTGTTGAACTCTATCTTATAAATTCTCCGTTCCGTGTAATGTCGCTTTTCTCACTCGTTAATTTAGCTTACTGCGACATGATGAATTGCCGACACTAACCAGTAATATCTGTAATGAATATGGTGCAGTAAACCACGCGCAACTGTTGTTTTACGGCAGTTAAAATGAAAGCCCGAACCCGGTAGTAAAATTAGGACCAATGCACGTCATTAGTTTACGAACATTACAGCAACCTAATCAATGACGTGTTTATGATATACGGATATGACAGTGTCGATATCAGCGGCCGCGGGTTCTCAGGGAACCGCTGATCGTTGATCAGCAACAGCATCGTTCGTTCCCATGAATGACGACACTACTCGTATAAAAACAGTTTACAATTTCTATGAACGGCCATCGGGAGCGTGATTAAATACGCATTGGCGACGATGTTTATGCGAGGCCATTTAAATATTTCAATTCATCACGGAAGAAATGAAACTAATTAGTGCTGAAACGTGCGCGCTAACGGCGGGTGGTCGGCCTGTCATAAAAACTGCGCCCACGTCTAATTACGCTGCAACTAATGTCACTTGAACTTCCCTCCAGACGTTTGATGCTTCACGGACATCGGTAATCACCATTATAATTATAATAGGCAATGCTTCATGCATCAACGTAATTCACTGTAGTTAAAGGATTTTAATGCAATTTCCAACAGCAGCACTGATTTTTGCGAGGAAAACGTCAAAAGCAATCGATCTATTCAATGGACATCTCATACTTCAACGTAATAATAGTGGAAAGCAACAGCAAGAGCATAGCACGTCGTGTTCTTGCTACTAGTTACTTATTATAATGGAAGGGTTAAAGGTAAAGCGCTATCGAACGTTGAATCTATGATGGTCGGTCGCCATGCATTGTCAATTAAAAGCCTCTGGCTAGGACTGCGACCGCCTTTTGCTTGTTCTGTAGCAAATACATAGATTATTTTCCGATGCATACCCTGCGCCTCGGGGTGGATGTAGTCCGGCCGTTTCCTGTATGCCTGTGTGCCGGCATTGTACTGGTCTTTATTCTGTGTGTACACTATATTAACATAAATTCTATTTAGATTTCAATCGTAGAATAATCAAAGTATTATTTATTCTGTCCATTCAAGAAACAATATCAACACGCGACATGCCGCCCGATCCGAATAGCGTTTACATATCTTGCATCTGACAAATGGATGTGAAACCTCACAGCTAGCACACACAGCGTGAGATATTTGAATATGTTTCTAATAAAATTATACGATAATAATTCATAATGAATAATAAAAGTCTCACACGAATTCTTATTCTCTTAATACGTGACCAAATTTGACTTTTTTATCCCCTTTTTTTCAATAATTTAATGTATTCAAAATATGGTTCTTTATGAGAATACTCAGAAAACTGACAGCTTTATTGCTGTAAAATATTATAATAATGCGGCGAAGTGCAGAGGTTCAAATAGAACAGGTTATTATTGCAATAAAGCATGCAGCACAGGTTAAACAAGTGATGCCTGTAATAATGTATTAATTGAATTAGTACAAGAACGCCACGCGGCGGCGGTAGGTAAGTGCTGGCGCGAGAAAGTGATTTATGTGACAATAAATCAAATAGCACTCGACTGCTTAGATAATCGAATTAGTACTTACTACTACAAAATACGTCATTACTTATTATTGAATCTTTTTGTGTGGGCTCGTTGAATTGATACTGGCGAAGATAGCGCACTTTGTTAACTCGCTGTTACCTCGTAAGAGTAAATGAATGTAGTCATGATCGCGGTTTTATTTTCGGAAGCAAATAAACATGCCATTATGCACTAATTAAAGTGCCGAAAATAATTTAACCGACTTTTATATGGGCATGTGAAATGAAGGTCTCAATTCTTTGACGGAAAACGGTAAATATAACAGGATGATATTATGCGAACCGGTTCATTTAATTCGGAAAACGACCAACTGGTTCAATACTTTTTCCTTTTACAATACAAGTGAATTACGTTCTTTAGAACCGCTCTTCTCGTCTGCCCATTCTGGGAGGTTGTTAAGTTTCATTACATTTTATTTTACAATAAAGTTAAATAATATAATTCAATTAACATGTGTAAGACTGCAAAATTATAGCATTGTGTCTGCGAACAAATTTTATTATAGTCATTTGTTTGCTTTTAAAATGAGAACACGTGCGAATATCGAATACAATTCGACCAAAAAATCTGCGAAAATATTGGTGCCCTTGATAATGACGCATATAAATTGCATTTTATTGTATGTTATTCTTATTGTTGTATTAATTCTGAGAAGTTATTTACTTTTCACCGGTGTTTAACTCCATTTAAACTTAATATCTTTGGACTTCCCCCGCTACAATTTGGGTAATGGATCCACTTAAATAATGCACATTAACTGTCATCACATTTAATGCTTTAAAATAACAGTACTACAGTTTCCTTCACACGTGTGATTCCATAATTTAGACACGTGAACTCAGTTAATGTCTACTTAGTATCATTTAATTCCGCCAAACTTAATTGCTTTAAAATATCAGCTAGACCAATTCCACGAAGCTGCGATTGTCGAAGATGAAAGGTGTTATTTGCCTTACATTTGCGCTAAGTGCTTCCTCAACATCTAATAAGACATAATGACGTATTATTTCTGAAGATTCACGAATTCCGATCGCGGTATAGCAAGTTGGACGAGGTTACTGACCTGACAGCACCTCAACCGCTAGCCGCTAACCGCCACCTCCAGTCCTGTCACCAAAAAAGCACATTATTGAATCTCTATTTTATGCGTTATGCTATTGAGACAACACCGTGGGCATTGCCACTTATATTTGTAGAGCACTTTTGCAAATTGCCATAGAACTCATGTAGTTGGATAATAATGCATACAAATGTATCCGTAACAAGACATAAATAATTCAATATTTCATAATTGTAATGCAGCATTATGCTATGCATAATCACAAGTGGATGATTGGTAATCACGCAGTCTGTAAATTCTCTGCGAATGCACGCTCGTGCTCACGTGTTTTCACCATCGGATTCAGGAACAGAACCATTTCGTCGTATCGTCGTGTAATTACGTACATTTTACTCAATACATTTTCCGAGAACCTGAGCATAATATCATAGTGTATTTACATAAATAAAGCTGTTTAGAACTAGTGCTGGACGGGTGTACCTGGATGTGTTGTGTGTTTACAATATGTCAGTAATGGCTATAGCGTATAACTAACTCGCAGCGTTATGTATTACTAGCTCGTGTACTCTACTGATCAGACATTGCTATTTATTATCCCTAGTGTAAGAAGATATTTCGCTCTAGCAGTTTTAAGTACTTGTAAATACCATTAACACTTAACTTTTTCTCAAGAAATGCTTTTAAGTAACACTTTGAGTATTCGAATAACAAGTGTTAAATATATGAACATTTTCTCTACTACAAAATTAAGTGTTTTGCATGAATGTTTATAAGTGATGAACCTAACTATAAAAGCAACGTTAGACAAAAGCTACGTAAGCCGGACCGCTGCTTACATACAAATCCTACTTTACGAGCAACGCGTAAGCCATAAAACTACAACTTTATAACATATAATGTCGCAGCACGCTAGTTCATTAAATAACTATTGATCTCGAAACCAACTTTAACATGTTTAATGCTAATAAAGTGGATACGGAATACAATAAATTGCAAATACAACTGAAGCGGATAAACAAGTTTTATTTACGGAGATTTCTAAAAACTGTCGACTGCAACTGCTTATTCAAATTCGTCACTTTTGTATTCTGGGTTGATGTTAGAATGGGAGTATTTTGCGATTTAAATAGTAACTGTACCCACTTTACATGACCTGCTCTCCGTACGTCTTCTGAATTAATTTACTTCTAGGAACCTGATTAATATGTCTCTTTTGTTTCAGGTAAAATGTCTTCTCTTTTTGTTTGTTTGAGAGGAATAAGGCAACGTTCAGTATCGGTATGTTTTTATTTATTTAAGCAACACATTTTCGATTTACATTATAACTATACAATTAATATTTCGCGTCGCAATTTCCCAACATAGCAATTACGGTGAAAAGACGTGACAACGTCTTAATTCGAAAGGACACGCCTGCGCCGGTATGTGATATGTGATGTGATCATTTTTTTATCACCAATATGTTCCCATGTAATTGAAGCACAACTACATTTCGAAAAAAGTTATTAGTACACGTCAGTTTTGAACGGGTCCGTGTCGTTCACATGAAACGCAGGCCGCTTATCGTATTCCAACTCAATTTTCTCAATCTGTTCCATTAATCAAATCAAAGCACCTACATAAGTTACGTCACTGGGCGGCCACTCATCAGTATCCCACGGTTGAACGGACCGAATGAATCGTATCGGTTAGAAAAAGTAACCGATCCATCAGAAGTCGTCTTGACTGATCCTCGTGATCGTTGAACCTTAAACGGCACTTCGACTCCCATAATTTTATAGCTAAGTAAACACGCTCTACTGAAGCACAATCGCGATTTGACACTCAAATAGTACAAACATACTTCCGAGCGGCTCTAACTGGGTACGGTATCTATTTTTAGTTGCCGCGTACACTTTTTTATGAATTATAAGTCTTGCAACGCACGTTGTGCGTATTACTATAAATATTTTAAACCAGAATTACTTATCTTGGTTGCGTGCTGTTGAGAAACGCATTTCTTTAACATATATATTTTTTGTAAGATACAAGTAATTTGTCGCGATTATATTCGCATAACCCAACATTTATTCTGTGTAATTGTTTTAGGAAAGTGGCAATTAAAAAACTATATCATGCTAGTCAGGACAGGTTCTTTTTATTTATCTAATGGTGGCTCTTACTCGTTAACTACGTTAACGTTAACCATTTCGTCCTAGAACATTTACGATTGCGCTTGGAGTTTCAGTTTTAATGAATTTAATAAACACAAGGATCTTCTAAATTATATAGTTAAACGTTAGTATTAATAAAATCTCCCAGGCGGCTAATTTTAGATAATTTTAGAATGGGACCGATGAAATCGCACAGAATCTCACTTTTGACAGCCTCTGTGGCGCAGTTGGTTAAACGCCGCCTGTGAAACGAGAGGCCGCGGGTTCGATCCCCGCACCGAGAGAAATGTTTGTGCGGCCCACAAATATTTCTTCCGGGTCTGGGTGTTTGTGAGACCGGAAAGTCTCTCGTAGTTCCTGATACCCACGACACAAGACTCGATCTTAGTGTGGGGTCAGGACTATGTATGTGACTGTTGGGTGTTACTTATTTATTTATTTTACAGCGCAATATTAAAGGCTTTTATTTGCTCAAGGATTGTATGCTGACAGCGCCGTTAAGCCTATTCCAGTATTAATCTCGGCGGGAAACTCAATTTGCACTACTTGTAATTTTTTGTTGTGTTATTTTAATTTCAATGCCAAATCTATCACTAGGTGTGTAAAT
Organism: Hyles vespertilio; assembly: GCA_009982885.2. Classification (NCBI taxonomy): domain Eukaryota; kingdom Metazoa; phylum Arthropoda; class Insecta; order Lepidoptera; family Sphingidae; genus Hyles; species Hyles vespertilio. The sequence continues at coordinate 12,268,028 of CM042809.1, read as the reverse complement.
CTTATTTGATGACCCCTGTGGCTATTTGTTTTAATAAACAAGCTGATAAGTATCAGCAGCACTTTTTTTGTTACTAACACGTTGAGATAGATCTTGTTTTAACACTGCCTCATTATCAAGATAAAACATTGAATAACGTAGCGGTGCGGTAGTTCAATTCTGTCTGTCATGATTTGTGAACACAACATTTGAATCTCTTAATTTTTTGCGTGTGTATTTAATTACGGTACATTCGGATGTTGCTGAAATAGTAAACGCCGTTATGTCTATTATTTATTAGTGACTGTCATAAATCAATCGATATCGATGTGTGTTTTTTGTGATACACGTAGCGTCGTGCAATGTTAGCGCTTGGCGAGATGCGGTGATAGGCAAAGTGAGTGGAGCTTCAGCGCCCCGAAGGCACTACACGGACACCATCTGTCACTGTCGACACCCGTCGCCCATTCTCACGAGACTAATATGAGGAAGCGGTTTTATCGTCGTTACGTAAGAACCCATTACCGAAGACGTTGCTTCCGATATAAGCACTATTTTAAAACAAGCTTCGAACAGTAAATCTGCAATACTGCATAACGGCGCCAAAACTATATACGCGTACACCGGCACAATTCGGAATACTACGCAGAACGAACACCAGGTCGACAACCTATAAATATTGACTTATATCGCGATGGCACGCGGCTAAACAAACTTCAGCGCTTTTGTGTCCTCGATGTTTCATTCCCAACAGCATTCATATTTGTACATTTGATTAAAAAAGCACTTCAATACCTTCGAAGTTCAATACTTATACTTTTGTACATAGTAATTTGACCCATCAATACGGAATTTTTATTCATTCTTAAGTATTCCATAATCCAGCCTAGTCTATAAAATATAACGTGTATTATAGAATACAATCTTGTCCGCATTTTGTAGATTTATATTATCATACAAAAATGGAAAACGACTTTTATGTAGCAGTACTTAGCCATGCATCATGGCCCTATATACGTCTGCTACTCATAACTCAACATAAGCGTATGCCTATGCACGTCAGCTCGATCGTCAACTCGTTACGTCATTAAGACAAAATAAAACCATGTTGAAGATTGAAACACAGTTTTTGTCACTAATGCCAGTCTTTCGCAGAAAACTCGACAACTTGATGACAACTAAACTATTCTCCATCTACGTACAGCTTTTGTTGAATTGTTCATACAAAGCACGTTCTAAACAATAGAGAAATAAACCATTTTCCATTTCCCACCTCCGCTTAACTCGAGCTGTAACATTGTACCCTTCAGACTGAGGGACAGTGCGCTTATCTATCTCGCGGACGTGCCGTTTATTGGTTTCAGTGTATTAAAACAAATTATACAAACTTTAATGCAACTCGCGTTCGAAGCGAATGGTTCAAATGTACAAAGTGAAATAGAAACATTTGCACAACTATGAGTTGTGTATAATGCGATTAAATTCGAGGCGGGCGTCGACCCGGCGCGGTGCACAACAGCACGACATTATTTTGATACTAATCTACGTGACGCCACGCACCTTTTGCAGCCACCGTTTCACTGGACCGAATTATTATTGTTAGATTTCACAGTGATGGAAAACGTGATTGTGTCTCGAGCCACTCCATTTCCAAATTTCGTGGAACGGTTTTGCTTGATAATGATAATTTAAACCCGTAACAACTCGGCCTTCTCTAATAATTTTCCAAGTTTTTACCACAAAATGATTATATATAAAGCTTATAACTCTATTTTTATTCAGCTTTGAGATTGTCGAAGATCATACCTGAAGAAATTCTTAAGCCAGTTTTTGCAGCAAATATGAAATTGTATTTTAATTTCTTTCAAATTTAGAATAAATTAAATGTATTATAATAAAATGGAAAATAATTTAAATCGATAAATTCATGGTTTAGGTTTATTTATAATATTATAAGAATATCTTCAAACATATATTTTTTGTACTTAATGGAACTGTTTACCTTACGTTTGTTACTCAAAACTTAGTTTTTCTGCAAATATTCCTATTAGATTTAAACCGTTTATAAAATGTTCTACAGTATCGCAAAAAATGTAATGATCTTTTAAAAGTGTCAGTAGGTATTTAAAGATTTGCGTTATCGAATCAGATAGTTATTAAATTACCAACGGTATCACCTGATCTTCACGCGGATATTATTTTCACTTTTGTTTTTGCTATTTATAAAAACAAAAGTTATCTGTGATGCTCTACAGCCCAAGTAGGCGATACGACCGCGCCTTAAATGTAACACAAGTTGCGCAAAACTGGGATAATTATTGGCACTGTTGAGGCACGGTGTAGGCTGTGATGCGAACAAGACATCATGATTCTCTAATTGACAGACCACCGCGACACAGTGGCGGACACCGTAACCGTCTTTATCCAGGTTAACTGTATCACTACCGTACGACACGGACCGCCTGCCGCTTGCTCACCTCCTACCTATCACCACAACGGGAAATGGCGATCGTCACCGCCCGCGCTGCCGACGCTGACCTCAACCACGACTCACTCAATTTCCTGCAGGAACCGCCTCACCAAACCGCAGTAAGCAAATGAACGTATTGTCCGCACTCATCGCGAAACTCGAGCGGGTGCACCGGTCGCACCGGCTGTACCACCCAGTCGCCGCGCCGTCGGATCTTCAAGATATCGCGTCAACTTTGCTCTTTACGGCAATTACATTAAACATTCCACGGACAAGCTCTTTCTGTGTCATCTCTATTCTGGATTTTCGCCGTGTCGGTTGCCAAGTGAAACCAGCACGAGATTCTTTTATACTCCCTAATGCGAACCGTTTCGGCTCTTGTTCGGGATCCTACTGTGACAGCCATTATAATTCAGAGTGAATGTGGAAGTACACAAAGCCGGCTTTGTGTTCGTTATAAATATTTATGAGTAAGTGTCTATTTTCTACACACGTGGGTCGGTGGATACGCACGATACCGCCGCCCTAATTGGACTCTGTATGCGCGAATTTGTTTCACTCTGACGGATATTTATTATTTGTGTTTGAGTGTCGGCACTCAATAATTTATAATTGTGGGTTCCCATCCTCGAAACTGTCCTTCGCCGAGTAATTTATTCGACGTTGTTTGATTTTGTTTTCAATTAAAATGAATGAAGCTTGCAGCTTAGCCACCATTATATAACGAGAAGTATATAGACACTAATCCTACTTTCTCTCGACAAGTTTCTTGGGGCCACTACAAGAAAGTAAAACCCCACCATGTTGGTGCGAGCACGGTGTCCTGTTGACATAAAAATTCTTATGAGAAATAAATCCGCCATATAGACATCCACTACTGATCATCCTTTTTTATTGCTTAGCCTCACTTCTTGTACTAGCACAGTCGAGCAATTCATACGCATATCTTTACTATCCAGTATGAGTACATGTCAATAAATTTTATACCCAGTGGTAATATCATAAAATGTATGGTAACAATGTCATAAAAAAAACTAAAACATGTGTCCGTGTAAATGTCGACAGCCCACAATACAGTTAGAGTTTATCGCGAACAGCACAAAAGTTCCAAAACGCTTTCTTGTACATTTGGAACACGGCTGCACAGTACGACATTGGAAAGTACCGGCGTCTTGCCCTGTCCTGGCTTGACTCTTGGCCTTTGCATGTTCGCGCTCCATATAATAATATTTACTTCAATTTATATAAATGTATTCAACACTGATATCTAGCGCCACACAGTTATAATTAATTAAATATATTAATATTAAGTGCCTTAATCAATTATAGGGGATTTCATTTCAAGTAAAACTTTATTAGTGGTAAATTAAAAATAACCGCTATAATACATATTTCACGATTCTAATATGTCAATTAGCATTATAAATGTTGACTTTCTGCACTCCTGTCTTAATATTCTGATGTTTATTATTTATTAATATTCATCACCACATTAGAGTGCCACTTGTCGACTATAGTTTATATCCATTTATCATAAGTATCGTTGTAATAAACATTGGAACGAAACGATCTATCAGGTCGTATTCTTTGGGCGGGGTACATGGTTGACACACTTACAGGGTCTCGGTTACAACGGCGACGTCACGTTTCCTATGTTAAGAATTGTTTATAGAAGTCATGATGTGACCTTAACATTGTGTTTTACGATTGTCTCGTCACCGGTTCGCACACTGACATTTCAATAGGGAAGGTGAGCGCGGGTCGTGGCGTGAGCCTGAGCACGATGCGGCAACGGCACATGGACCACCGCCGCCACCGACAACACCACCTTTACCTGTCCTGCCTAATGTCACCGGGACTCGTACCTTCGCCTTCCTTATTCGTCCTGCACCCCACTGCACCGCGCGCCACCGACCCGCAGATTACAAATACAGATTTGATTCCGAACTACAACTGAGTCGTTAGCTTTCAGACAATGCCTCTATACATATGTATAACCGCGCCAAATGTGCACTCTCGTGTGCCTTGGGGTCATAATCCACCACTTCCATTTCCAGCATTACTGTTAATGTCAAAAGGTATTTGCGTTATATATTTCTGGTTCCGAGCTATATTTGTATGGAGGTTTCACATGGCATGAAGCTAAAGGTTTTAGGATAATCAAATTCATTTTATTGTCTTAAAGGTGAAGGAAATCGTGAGCAAGGCTGCATTTCATTGGAATAATAATTCCTATTGTGTTTGTAATTTACATGACACGACCATAAATTAAATGAACTGTCAGGAATATTATGTCACAACGGGAATATGTTTGAAAGTTTTGCGATTCGAGTGGAAAGTCGCCACGTCGACGGACTGGTGTTTTTTAAAACACGTATTTCGTCCCACATACAAGTATGGTATTAATTTCGTTTCAATTTCCAGTTAGTGTGTTGAATTTCTCGAATTACAACGGAAGCTTATCGGCGTCGGTGTTGACTTGAATTTGCATTTGGTATATTCGCGTCGGCCGGTTCGATAGTGTGTGCTCACGATTTAACGCTGGTATTAATGCATTATTCAGCGGGGTTTTCATTAGACTGTCGCTATCGGCGCGGCTGATCGCGCTCTCGTTAAAATGTACAGATGGCATGACGGGTGCTCGTACCAGACGGCCACGCGAGTAACTATCGCATCACAAACTTAACTTACTAAAAACCTGTTGCTCTATGTACGTACTTCCTGCTGCGGAACCTGTCGACCCACACATTACACTTTTTCCTATTTTACGTCATTGTACAATTATTTTAATTAACACCTGACATGTTGCTTGTGTACTTTACAATTTGAATAAAATTTAGATTATTGCCGAGTATTAGTCACGTTGCACTTTTGAAATAGATATTGTTTCATCCGGTATGCTACCAGTGATGTTAAAAAGTTCACTATCTTGTATTTACATATTTTATATCTTTATCATAGAAAATATTGTAGTTTCAATGTATGACATAAATGAGATTCTCGTAAATATTTTCTTTATATTACAAAATACCTCAGCGCCCATAATAATATTCTAAAATGATTGTAAAAACCACATATTGCAAATTATTTAAAATAACATTAGAATACTAGCATCACATCATTAATCAACCATCATAGACATTCGCATCCTACGGCTATCAAATGTGTATTAAGGTAATGAGATTTTTTCCGTATTTTCTCTCTCCTTTTACGTTCCGACCTTTCAAGTAGTTATCGCTCGGAATTCCTTAAACGTATGGAAGGGATGTCATTAGCAAAGCAGAGAAGCTTATTAAAAATCTAGTTTGCAGCTCGACCAGTTCCAGGCTGACGCTTGCGCGGACAGGTTTGTCAAGTACGCACATGACACAAGCTCGCGGATGTGATATACTTTCAATAGTAAATGAGCGCACATCCCGGTCACTTCGGTCAGCTTGCTCCATATTGTAGCTCACATTCGTTATTCAACCACGCAAAAACTGTAAACAACTTATTGTCAATGTTACGGAGAAAGGATATCGCGTCTTGATGTGTTTCATTTGCTTTTATCTGAAGCTTCAATCGCGTGCTCCACATTATTTACAGCCTATATCAATCGATGGCATGCGCAAAGAAATTATACAGTTTGAGTGTAAGTCTATACAGGATACGGTTATTGGGTACGTTGGTATCGATTTTCACTTGATTCGCAGTGATTGCTCCATAAATATTGAAACTTCCGCTTCAAAATATTATGGCATGAGCCATATATTTATTTAAAAAACCAATTCACTGATCTCGCTTGGAGTTACAGTTGTAAAGCTGGTAAACTTTTTCTAAAAGCTAAATATCATATTTTTAATAATATTATGACATTATCCAGTAATATTTACCTTATATGCAAGCTGAATTGGCGAACGATGTCGGTCGTGTTTGAGATACCTGCAACAAATTCAATAAGTATTAATAGCCATGGTCACAATGTCAACGACCAGCTCAAAAATGTCTCAACAACTTTTTCATGCCTTTCATATAATGAAGAGTACGATAAAAAATACTTCCAATTAACCGGCGTTGCTACTTTATTGAACACATTGTCCGTAAAATTACTTTGTAATCTGAAACACGCGCGTAAATATACCGATTTATGAATCTGCTTACAATATTATCAAACGATAGCAAAATTATACGTGCTCCGATGCAGTGATTATAGAATACAAAATATGTGACGTGTTTATAATCAGTGGCGCGGTTAATTATCAGCGAGACAAAAGTTACTTAATTTACTTCAGTTACGTAGGTCAGTGGAACACTTGTTGTCTCAGAGCATGCGAAGTGTGAACGCCCGACGTGTGATGTCGGACATCGCGACACAGTGTAAACAAAGCGCTTTACTGACCGGGTTAACCTTGAATGGTAAATGCGCGTCAGAGTTTCGCCGGGGAAAAATATGCCATTGATGCAGTCGGCGTGCGTGAGCCGGATAACGGTCACCGCGAGCCGAATAAGTAGTTTAGCATCGTACGTGGAATGATAATGTTCATGTGAGACTTGTCACGCGACTGCGCTACCCACTACCCGCCGGCCACTACTGGACGCGCGCGCCGCGCCGCCTACTTTCTAACCTCATGTCCTTGAACCTGCTATGCGTCTGCGATTTGCATTACATATCATTATAAATAATGTTATTTACTATCATATTTAAATGATGTATGTTCATGAATCTGAAGAACCTATTCGTGTGTAATTGGACAGAAACAGAGCGGTATTGATCGCGCCGTCGCCCGCGGTACTCTTCAATCTCTTCTTTGTTTGCTGGTACTTAGTGAGCCCGCAAAGTTCGATCACATCCTGAACGCAATAAAGCTCGGACCGAGCTCACGATTTCGCAGTATCCCTCTTTTTATCGCCTTTACCAAATGCAGAGTAATCTTAAACGTATTTTAATAACACTCGCCCGTCGCCTTAATGGGCTCACCATGCAAATGCCCGCACCCATGAAGCACCGTTACATGTCGATAGGGATGGCAGGGCAACTGCCCCGCGAAATAAAGAAAGCAATATTGCCGAACGGGAAATCCGATCACGCCAATGGCGCCTGCAGCGCGCTCGACGCGGCCAACTGGTTCGCTGGAGCATCCTGCTATGGATTCCAAGTATGTAAACTCGAGGCTCATGCGACACTAAAACGAGCTACCCATCCAACTTAGGTAGTTTATACTTAAAAAAAAAACGAGAATGTATCGAAGAAAGTGCCCTCGCAAGTTCCCGCGTTACACCCATCTGAGATCAAATCGGGTAGGTTGTTAGCGGAGCCGATGTGCTTGGGTGTGGATTTGAAGTTCCCTTTCATGATATGGCGCAGCGCTTTCCCTGTCGCGACTTGGCGCTCTGACACTTGCACTCTTGCTTTCTATATCGCACGCGTCTGCGAAACAGTAAAGTCATTATCAACATTATAGTTGAATGTTTAATGCATCGACTATTTATTATCAAAATCAAACAATTAGTTATTATTAGACCTCCGGCTATTTTTTACTTTCCGATCCACAAGGACGGTAATATCGCGTTATTTTTTATTTGCATCGGATGGTCCATAATAATGTGACATTCGCTGTGTGCAATAGAAATGTTGGTACGTTTTTAAAGAGATCCAATATGCGTTGAATGTTTTTTTTTTATTGCAGTGAATGGCGAGACGAGCATGCCGTTCGCCTGATGGTAAGCGGTACGACCGCTCATAAACAGTAGCAACATTCCACTGCGCTCGCCATCCTGAGACATAAGATGTTAAGTCTCAATATGTCCAGTAGTTGCTCTGGCTACAATGTCCTTCAATCCGAAACACAACAGCGCATTTAAGCAGTGTTGTTTCACCGGAGAAATAGACATTGCGGTGGTACCTACCTAGATGGCCTCTCACATATGGGAGACCTACCACCAGTAAATGTTTTGAGAACCGTACAATAGCAACTACTTAAATAAGTTTCCGATTCAAGAGCCGCTCCATCATCTTTCCTTGCAAACTTGCTATTACAAAATAAGATTAACAATTTTCTCACGTCCGCATCGAGATCGAGTTAGGCGACGACAACCTCTGCAAAAAGTAAGTTGGAAATCTAATAGAGTTTGTGGCAAGCCGGTTATTTGTGTTATTTTTTAGTTTCGCTGATGCTGTGGAGAAATGCTATGTAACGCTCGCGAACGAAGACGAAGCAACCTGACATTACTGTAATAACACCGAACCGCCCTTCTGTCATTACTCTGTACACTTTCCTCGGTTAACTAAACATGGAACTATTTTTATTTCTTAAGGGCGAATTCTATACAACTGCATTTCACCTGTGCCTAACACTGTTCTATCCTTCGGTGGAAAGAAAATTATGATGACTGGTCAAATTACTTTAATAACCCCACATTTCTGTAAGTACATTCGTCATGTCCATATGCCCGTACGAAACGTAAGTCTAAACTTTTTATATATTTATTTTTATCCTATCTTGATTATATGAAATGAAACTAAATTGTGCAGCAATCTTATGATACGTGTAAAAAGAGCCGCACGTGTATCGTGTGTACGCACCATGTCGCGGTGTGTTGTGTAGTGTGTGTACAAACTAGTCGCGACTAATATGACAGCCCATGATCGGCCATAGCATGTAGTTTTCTTGCATGTAACCTGTCACTTGTTAAACGTCTTTCCTTACAACCTCCTGAATACTAAAAAAAAACACCGTTTAAAAGTAATATAATAGGAAAAAACCATTAACCACTCTTAATTAGATTACTCACAAAAAGTTTGTGTCTGAATCATCTGACTTCAATATTGAAATATTTTTTGCGACCAGCGTCAAACTGAGCAAGACTACCGAATTTGTTATGCGCTTCAGCAATTTAGCCATAAAATAATAAAGAAACCATGGGATTCTGCAGAATTTTTGTGTCACAAAACGAACGTATAACAGCGAGACTTCTAGAACAGAATAGAAATAATTGTAAAATTCATTAGTATTAAAATTTGATTGATTTTGAAAAATATGTTGCTATACTATAAATTATCTTCCATTTAATTGTAGACCCACTCAGACTGCTATTTTATTTTTATTAAAAGTAAGTAGTGTTACATTATAAACTTTATAATCGAGAATGAAATTATGACCATAAATAGGTATTTTGTATTTAATATTTATGATTTCGAGGTGTACGCTCACAAGCGTCATTACGTAATACAAGAAGACATAGGAAGTCGGTGACTAATCAATCGGTTGTCAATCACGAACCAGTCGAACATGTCTAATAAGGTATAGTGATAAATAATTCTAATTTTACTCCGTGGACAGGAACAAGAGAGCTCGCACACAGCCATTAGTATTCCATGTCTGTATTGACTATCGAGTTTAAACGTGATATCATAAAACAAAATGATTGGACGCAAACTTCCAATATGCTCAGTGATAATGTAACGCCATTAAAATAAATAACTCTAGCTTTTTGCATTCACTTTCTTTTCAAATCCATTTGCACTTCAACTGCGAAGATCCCTGTTACCATAAATATTGATTGCCACCATAACTTATTCATGTGAACCATCTCAAGTAATAGACGTAGTATAATTTAAATAAATTTCAATTCACAACAGTTTCGGTGAAATTAATTTATTCTACAAACAAAGCCGCCAAATGCAACCGCGTTGCGTCGTAAAATTGATTAGCGGCTTCAAAGCGGCTTCTATAATTCCATAATCGAGTTTTCCAGGTGTTATGCAATTCCGAGTATGCAGCGGTATACAATGTAAACAGGTCGGAAAGTTCCTGTTCGCATGTGAACCGCATTTATTGTAATTACTTCGGTCGGCCGCTGACTCCCTTCGATGAGACGGGAGAGTGCTCCGATGAGCCGCCCGATAATGTCGTGCCTTCACTCAATTACCCACAGCCGCGGTCGCCGGTCGCCGATCATACTTGGGAACCGCACTGTAATTCTATTATGATTTCTATTTGTTCTATACAAGAAAAACCTCTCGTAGGTAATTATCCCTATGTAGCAATTTTTTTATTTTAAATTACCCCATTACGCACGTAATCGAGATCTAAGAAAAACGAATAAATCATTTTCAATCTAAGTCATTGTGTGTAAAGTTTGCTGTGTAGTCGCCATTATATTTGAAATCGGATTAAATGATTTAAACGAGCTTTAGCACCCGATTAATTATTAGGGTAATAAACATATTTATCAAGGGTTGTTAATTGGATGCCCATTGGCCATAGGCCCCGATTAATGCACGCGATCATCTTTAGGTGGGTCCGTTTGCGTTATTCCGCATTATCACGTGGGCAATCGTAACCTCTTCCCACATAATTGGCGTGTGGGCGCGGCGGCGGCGCGTTATCCCGATCGCCGCCTACTGCGACGAGGTGACGCCCGATTAGATAGCCCGGCCCGACACCCCCGACCGGGGGCAACACCTCCCAGCTGCCGACGCACTACGACAAACACCCAACATCTCCCGACGCCATCTCGAACCTCATAAAACATCGCACAACTTAAGTTTCCCTCTCGCTATTGCACGACAGGTGCCACGGAAGCATTATAGCTGCCGTTTGTACGTTGTGAAATATATGAGCTTCTTCACGGTATCTGTGAAATTAGAGATTGCCTTATGCGCTTGAATAACAGTACGAGAATAATTGTGTAGTAAAACAAACGGTTGGTGAACTTGACGCACAATCTCGAGTGTTGATTAGCGAGATAGAGCGCACCGCTGGGTGCCCCTGATGGCCTCTGCGGATGCAGCATGCCCTACGTGACAATACTCAGCGTGCTCGGTTCTCATTAGCGATAAGAAGCACCAGCCGACTCGTTACGCAAGACGAGACAGCCCAGAGACTGTTCATTAATAGCGCATTGTCGAAGCTTTCCAGGCCAGCCGGATTGCATCTGCGATCTTGGGAGCGATCTCACGACGCTTTTCCGCCCGCTATGAAACGCACCCCAATATACCGTACTCTAACACGCTCACTTTATTAGACCGGAACATACGTGTATTGTTTGAGTTGATTCATACGAAAATTGCGGTGCCGAAACGTTCTCTGTTGTAACATTAGCTAAGAAAAATCACAAACATTTAATATGCTCAATAAAATGTATGTTATTATGACATCATGTGCCGAAGATTAAAGTAAAACACTAATGGATATGAATAAATTCTAATACTATAATATTTAAGTAACACTAACAGCGTCTTTCCTGAGAGCTTGCAGAATTCCATTCATGAACTAAAGCAATAATAATAATTATCGTCGAGTTCTTAAGTAGCGTACACAGTTCTTTCTGGAAACCCACCTATAATTTTATCCTACTCGTACAACCCCACAAATTATTCTAAGCTTATTATTCACTTTCTAGTTCCCGCAACATGTGCCCGCGGGCTTGACGCGAGTATTAATCCTAAAAACCTCACTTAGGTGTTTAGGCGCTCTAATATGTGCAATGCGTCGGTAACTCCATCGATTGGCGGGTGTGAGATTGCGTGCACCGGCCACAGGAAACGCGTCTCAAAGCGCGCTATATAATACAGCTTAATTGACAAATCGCATATAAAATTAAGGCGTGTTTTCTTAGAAGTAAGTGATTTATGTGCGCCAATCGCCACCCTATTTGCATGGGATCTGTGTAAGGCGCCCACTCGAGCACTCGTTACAGCGACTGGAGCCGTCCTTAACATATTCGCTGCTCAGAATAATCGTCACGACTAAGCATGGGAATGTTTGTTATCTTTAGTTTTGTTAATGGGCGCACACTTCGCATGTTAGTTTCTCCTGCACTGGTGGCATTTTGAATCGCAAATTTATTTGAAAGTTTTTTATCGTGAGCTAAATCGCACCTAACCTACATAGAAAGTAAATAAATCAAACCTACACCGTACACGGACACCATTTAAATACTAAGCAGACGGATAACTGTCCTCGTCGCTTTAAAAGCTGTCTGGCCGGTTTAAATTTTACTGTCGAATAAATTAACATTAATCTGGTGAAGAATTTTGTTCATTTACAAATCAGACGTTAAAAAAATATAAATAGCCAGTGGAGTGCAAAGTGTTTGGCGGTGTGAAATAGCGGCTCACGCAAATGACATTCTACATTCAAACCACGTGAAATAAGAACGGAACGCAAATTGTATTCGGGTCACACACTGGTTCTCGCTAATAGTTTGAGCGTTACGGGCGAGAGTTACCGCAAGCAATTTAACGCAGACATAAGAAGTTCCTTGCTAATTTGCGGGCCGTGCGTTTCGGGCTGCGGTCACGCGCGTGCTGGCCACAGCCGAATTCCGCTACCGAACGTGCCGTCTCCACGCTCCCGCACCGTGTCGCAACTCGCTATCTTAACAACCTATTTAACTCTTACATTGTATACCTGTTACATAATACCTCCTATTATCTACATTTTCAGACGATTCATACCGTAATTAAATAATTGGAAAAGTAGTGGACGCATTTCTTTACGGTTCATATTCTCACGTGCTTGTGCACATATTAAACAATCTGTTTTACATTCTATTAGATTACGTATGTGAGAAATGGCCACGCTTACGGTTGCATTAGATAATACGATGGAAATACATTCAATGCTTAATGTGTACGAGTGTACATTTCTTTTTATTTATAAGCCGCCGGTCAATGATATATATTTGGTTTTCATTATTGTAATGAGTGTTTTGATCACGTCAAGTAGTATTTAAACCCTGTCCGCTTTATGTTTCACGGTTGGTGCGTGTATTGAGTCTAACATTCCGATCGTTGTCGACTGATCATGGTTTTCCTTTGGGATCCGAGGATCATTAATTGTACCGGTATATAATTTATCCGTTATTAACAACACTATGCTACCGCCAGCTGCGTAATTAAAAGGTCTTTTTTATATGTAGATCACACCTTAAATAGCACGTTCTGCTCCACGGAAACATTAAATTACAAACGTCAGTGAACTTTGCGAACAACCACGTGATCTAATACGGTCGGAGCACCTCCAGTCTACGGATCATAATGAACGCGTATCAAATGTAAAGACCATGCGGAATTTACTGGTGGTAGGTCTCTGATATGTGAGAGGCCATCTGGGTAGGTACCACCGCAATGTCTATTTCTGCCGTGAAACAACACTGCGTAAATGCACTGTTGTGTTTCGGATTTAAGGACATTGTGCCAGAGTAACTACTGGACATATTGAGACTTAACATCATATGTCTCATGATGGCGAACGCAGTGGAATGTTACTACTGTTTATGAGCGGTCGTATCGTTTACCATCAGGCGAACGGCTTGCTCGTCTCGCCATTCAATGCAATAAAAAAAAATAAAAAAAAAATTGTCTACGCTAGCTTTGATAAATACGAAAGCTTAAACATTTTTGCTTTAGTTTCCGTATCACCTTATAACGGTTTTCGAGTACTAATAATGGTTCCGCATATGTATGTTAGAATGATGCATATTGTTTTGGTTATGTCTGTAAAACAAGACTGATACTGATTGATCAGTACAGTTCGGTTACATAGCCAAACTTTAATGATAGTAGGAAGTTGTCACATACTTTATAGGTTGTGGTCATTCGTGGAGGAGACGGACGGAATAGTGATCCTCCTACAGTGCTCTCAGGTTTCGGTGGTATTGTCAGGCGGGATGCACCTGCGCCGCGACCGCCGCCACGACCGCCGCCGCGACGTCGCTCTCGGGTTGCATAATATGTCAGTCGTGGGAGCGCGCAAACACCGGAGCCGTTATGCGACGCACGCCACCAGTACCGTTCCATTAGTGATTTTATTAGACGATTCGCGTGTATCGCCCGTAATCAATTTGAGCATGTTGCGAGCGTTGTAACTCGTTCCACCGGCAACCTATTATAGAGCATAAAACGCTTTACAGCCACGTTCTCCATTTAAGCTCACACGGTGTTTCATTCCGGACTAATGTAAAGCTCGGCGAATATAATTTTGTTTTGTTAGCCGTATCTGGGACGCGGCAATATATCACCAATTTTATGGGTAATTTTTATCGCCTTCTATAGAGAGCGATAGACAATGCGCGTTAACGATGGTTTGAGTCGCGCGTTTAAGAAAAAACGATAAGCTGCAATAGTTGTGAACTACCGGCCCATGTTTATTATTGTGGATTTTGGAATTTGGCACAGCGCGCCGCGGCCGGCATCGGGTCTCGTTGAATTTCTTCAAACACGAAACGAACACAAACCGATACAGGTTTTTAGCACAGGAATATTCTTCTTATTGTCAGCGCTGACCGCGAACTGCACAACGGTATCCGCAGCGATAAATTTTCAGTGTGGTCTTATTTTTTATGTTTTTTTTTTTATAGGTTTCAGTGGACGAATAATAGCAGCTCGCCAAATAAGCATTTTTTATGCAAGAATAGACCGTTAATTCTTGGCAGTTTGTTTGAAAGAGTGAAAACTGGATTAAACACTTATGTCATTTTCATGCCTAATTCGCGGAACGTAAATATTGAATTAAAACCGGATTCGTAATAATAAGGTTATTTATTACCGTATTTATTTGGCGATGGAATCTGTGCCAGTATGATGAGTCAGTGGCGACGGCCCACGCCATTATCTCTGTTCAAAGCCTGCAGGTTCCACTCATTACCATATTTATGTCCCCATAAACACACTTAATTATTATTCTTAATGTTTCGTACTAATTTAACGGAGTTGGCGAAGTGATCATTTTATTTTACAGTTACAATGTCAATGAACAAATTTAATTTTGCAGCGTCTACGATAACATTTCCATAATATCTGTCTTATTGGTGTATATGCATAAATTTAAACGCAAATGAGACTCCGAGTGGTGATTAGTCGCGACACCGATACAAGTCGATTTAAACCCTTTTAGTATGAATAGCAACATGAAAATAAATACGCGTAAAGGACACCTGCTAAAGGGAAGAGTCTGTCAAAAGTAGCCGCAGGCGCGACCGCATCGCGCTGTACGAGGTTGTTCAACCCGCCGCGACGTAATTAAAATCTTTCATGGAAAGCACGCCTGATGGAATCCATCCTGACCCCGCTCACGACCGCACACTACCGTCAATTTACTTTATAAATAGGAGCACCTCCACCATCGGCCGATAACGCGATACCCAATATACCGAACAAATATTATGAGAGCTCGGAGCGGTTAACCGAGTCGGCACTCCAAGGATTTCTCTTGCAACCTTGTAAAGGATTTTGAAATGTGTTTTTTATTAAAGTGGAAATAAATATTAGGTATTTATGGCTGATAATTATTAAGTATTTTAGTAACACTGTTACATATAGATTTGTGAATTTAGATTTTTTTTCCTCAAACACTTCCTTTTTATACGAGCAATGAAAATGGTTATTTAAAATTCTCGTGTACACAAAACAATCAATTACATTAAACAAAACAATCAATTTATAATAAAGGCGTGTTTAACGAGCGAATCGATGCAAATCATATTCAATTTACAATTAATTTGTTATTGACCGTACAGAAGTGAGAAGCACTATCGATCTAATCAGGAAATCGGAACACAGTATCGCCTTGTGCCCGATAGAGGCGAGTGAGATGGCGTGTCACCATAGCGCGCCGAGTCACGAACCACCGGCGATCCATCGCGAACCATCTCCGTTCTCACGTGACCCTCTTAATTATAATCTTGACCCAAAACGGGGTCAGCAGAAAGCGCCAAGAAATTTTGATTTTTGAACTACCATTACAGATTTCTGTATGTGAAACTGCGAAGGATATGATTCATAACATTGTGGGTCGAGAGCATTCAAATAAAAACATAAGTGTTTATACACACTGCACGAAGTGTGTCAACAGTTTTTTGCGATTATCATTTAACTTTTTGCATTTGTAAGTGTGAAATAAATGGTAATAAAGTCCTTGAGTCAATGTCAACAGTCTGTCACTTAAATGAATCAATACACATCGTTCACAAGAATCGCTTGACATTAATATGACAGTTTCCGTAACCCGAACAAATGATTTGCATGCCATGCTTTCAGATTTATTAGAGCCGTAAGTACAATTTTCATTGAGACTTCCAAACACTTTTTAAAGTCACCGTTTCGCTCTTTTTTCGCGTAAAAAAGTTCTCGGGTTAATTTTATCAAAACTTTTTTTCTAATAAAAGAACGAAAAATTCTTTTAAATCTCGGTTAGTTTTTGTACGCTGCATACTGAAGTAAAAAATTAGCAGCATCGTTCACTACGGCTTCGAAAGATTTCCATACTAATTTATTTCTATATCTAATGTTTTATGTTCATTTAAATATGTTTAGCAATTTACTCCGCCAATTTTAATATTGATACGGCATATGAAATATTCTAGACAATAATCGTAGTTTATCATGGCATTCCTTCGCTTAATATGGCCTAAGCATGAAACCCCATTAAATCTAATTAAAATCTAATCGGCAAAAAAAAAAGCTGCAAGCGAGGTTACTTAAAAAAAATATCGTTTAAGTACTTTATGTTGCTTTCCACCAAGAGCTACAAATAAATTCCAAAATATTCCACAGTTCTATTCTAAAATCCTCATAATTATTAAGTGTTATTATTCTCCAATCTTCATAAATAATAACAAATTTATAAAATGTATGCCATAAATCCAGATTTTTTAAAAAATATATGTTTACAACTAAAACTTTTATATCGCAATTACCGTAAATCAACAGTGAAGTTATTTTTCTTCCATCAAAAATACACTTGCTGCATGAAAATTCACACGTAAAAGTCATCGTTTGTCTGTAAGTGCGAGACGCGTTATACTTTTGTTCATATGCGAACTCTACCAGTTCCGAGTGCATTTGCAGCCCTAGATACGTAACTAGTGAGTGTCTTACTAACGTTTAGCTGTGCTTTAATAACGTGGGAACAATCTAACTTTATATCGCGTGTGTTGCCAACGTAAACAAGGAGAAGTTCCCACTGTTTCTGTCAATATGCTCCAGATTTACTATTGTCGGTGATCCTTGTTCAAAATGTATTTAATGAAATTACGTATGTTTATTTTAAGAGGTGAATTGTGTGTTGACTGCTTACACCTCCGTTCTGTCTGGTACAATCATGATGTTGATGTTGCCTTCGTGTCTGCGTGAATGCACGTGTTATTATGAAAATTCATACCTAACACCAAGCTTAGAATTATTCCAGGAAGCAATAAACATATCTCATAGGGGATTTATGTTAGTAATCATCTCAAACTATTTTGATGCAACTACAAAAGCGTTCTAAATGGAACCGTAATTTAAACTTAAAAGAAGAATTTTAGAAATCTTGTTGAAGTACCGATGGATCCGCTCTGTAAAATACCCGACGGGATAAAGGATGTGAAAGTTCCAAAAAAAACTATCCGAAATAAGTTGGCTTTGAGAGGTGATGGAGTTACGCTGCGCTTACAAAAAATGTCTACTCATTCCCGATTTGAAAAGGTCCAATTTGTACCCTGGCTTTGGTTTGAAAGATATTTTTAACGGAGAAAGTTGGGACACATACTTCAGTACACAATTTTAATTGAACATTGTAATGTTCAAATATTCAAATCATCTTCTACAGTTAAGCCCTTGATGTAAAGATTTGTTTTAATAATTGAACATTTTTTCATCGAGTGTAACAGAGAGGTCATTGTTCTTTCTGTGATATATTTTTTTAATTGTATTACGCGAATTTTAACGAACGGTAATTTATTAATTGATACTTTGAGACTACATAATATTTTGTGTAAGGTTTTTTTGTATTAATTTTTTATATCTGTTATTTCTTTGCAAGTTTTATGTGGATTTTACAGACGAATAGTCTGCCAAAAACAAAAATAATTTGCCTGTTTGTATTTTATTTTCATCGCTTAATTTGAAACAATATATTTTGTATTGTTTAAGTTAAATAAAAAATGGCTGTGATTTGGCTTTTCTTTGTACATTAATATATATCTGTTGTAAGTTTTTATATCCAGCTATAAGTCCATTTGTGTTGGATTCTCGAGTTATCATCGAGTAGACACGCAATAAATGTGTAGCGTCGCTCGTTGAAGTCTTTTGCTTGCGTCTGCCGCAAAGGGCTCTACTGATCAAACGAATCGGTGCGTTTATTTTCCTTTAAAACAAAACAGCATTTTTTCCCTACTGAGTCGATTAATATTTTTAACTAATTAATGGTGCGTGTTTTTTTTATCATATTTTAACAATTGATAATTCCTTGATTGAGACTTTAAAAATATTTTAAAGCGAAAACTGTACTTAGGTGTAATTTTACCAAATTCTATCTCTGTTTCCAATACCTTGGGTAAATATTGAGATTGAAACAAGAATGAAAAGATACAGACCCTTCTGAATAAATAATTGAAAAAGCTTAACTCTCTAGATGTGTGGAGAGATATTTTTAATTAACTTTATAATTCATATAAAAACAAAACAACGATGAAATAAATGATAAAGCTACTCGCACAGGAACGAAACGAAACCGCTCTAAATATAGCGCGGTGCTATTATTGCTATATGCGCATCGGAGCTTATCGCTCCGCATACGATTGAAGACAAACGTGCGCACTTGGACGCAAAAACCTTCATCCACACATGCCCTAACGGTACTCGGCACACACTCATCATTTTTCTACCTTGTCATTGATTTCGACCATCTTGTACCTGCCGTTTCCGCTTCTGTAACCACCTGTGTTTCGGTAATTAATGATGTACCTTTTCCGGTATGTTTCCCGCTTAAAAATTTGTGTTGGATTTCGTTGCTTTAAGTGTAAAAATATGTTTATTTTTTTGTGGAAATTAAATATAATTCTTAGAGTGTACAAATGATTACAGATTTAGGCTTTATTTTTAAAGTTATTTATACAAAAAAATACGACTCATGTTAATATTATCTTGGAGCTGTATGAATGCTTAAATTAGTTTTTGTAAAATTAATTTAGTCGACAGCGGAGTCCTGTCGTGGGCTTCATTTAACATCAAACTTCCATATAATATTTAATAAACCAGTTTATTGAACAGGCTTCACTTGATCGCTCGACGTTTTTGCCTCATAAAATTAAATAAATACAGGAATAATTTTCATCTCCAGAATTTGTATTTTTTTCAATGTTTAAATTAGTGTACGTACCTGACAGGTGTCTCGTCGTGGATATATCGGAATAAGGCGTCACGTGATATAGTTCAAACAAATGTCAACACGCAGTTCATGAACTTTTCACTGTTCGTATATCACAGGCGAGTCGCACAGTCCTCGAGGTGACGCGCGCACAGCGATGGACGCGAGTATAGTGTCGCGGCCACTCTCGACGAGACACTGAACTTGCCGGAGTGCGCCCCAACGGTTATAACATAACACGTCTGACGTAACCTTAACCTTGCAAGAAGAAGAGGAACGAGCCGCCGAAGGACGGAGAGAGAGAGCGATAGCCTCGGGAGAAAGGGAGAGATGGTCGCAGTCGGTAGACGGACGCGCGGACGTCGCGGCGTCGCGGGCCGTGGATGCGAGCGCGCCGACCACGCCGGCCGCGCACCTCTGTCACCGCCAACACACCCGACACCGCCCTGCCATCGACCATTATTACATTTCCGACACTAATTGCTGCCAGTAATTATTTTTCTCGCAACCTATCCCATAGGCAAGCGATACGATAAAAAATAGATTGTTTTCACAGACCTTTGCATTTTATTTATAGACCCGTACTGTTTAATGCGATACACTGTAACGTTAATCTTATAATGCGCATGTAATATTTAGATGCATTAGCTAAGATGACTTCAAATGTGTAATAAATAAATACGGCAGGTTATGTTCTTACAAACCCTAAGACGTGAATAAATGAAGAATACTTATATAGAGATTTATGGAGAGTGTAGCACTCCAGGAACACAATTACGAGTATACATAAATTAACTTTAATTGGTCAATCTTCTTAATCCATTAGTGAATGAAAATATAAAAGCATTTCACTTTCAAGCGGTACGATTGTATTGGTGACGTTTTTGCCTCATGACATATTTCTCAACAAAGGAACCAATACTATTGACCTCGGATTTGTACGGGTCATCAATGTTATTATTGCGTTTAACTATGGTCTTTACTCACACTCGACCGTTTCATTGATGCGCAAGATATAAAACGGTATAGCACGGTGTATTATTCACTTAACCGCATTAATATGTTTAGACTGGCGCATGAGACGGTACTACTTATTGCAATAGAATTGCTTGCTTAGTAATTGAGGACAATATGTGGTTTCACTTCTTTTTTGAACAAATTAAGGAAAATGATGTCTGTAATCCAAATAGCTATGGGTAAATTTACCTATTATTTAAAACTAAAATATACAAGAAAACAGATATAGACTTTATGTATTATAAATATAAAAAAATATCTCCAACGTTAGAATTAATATCCATATCCTGTTAAGGATTAGTATCGCAAAAAATCAGCATCAAACAACAATAGTCATATTTTTTATACGCGCTTTGTATATTAGCTTAACATCAGTGTTATCTAAATCGGACGACACATTATTTATGCTAATATTTGATACATGAGTTTTTGCTCCGCGCACAAAACCTTAATCGCAGAAGTCAATTCATCTTGGTTTCACATCAATTAATCAAGTTCCTTTGTCAATTACATAATAAAAGAATATTCCCAAGATAATCTAACGCAGTACAGTTTGTTATTCTTCCCATAATATTTTCCGTCCGGGCGCTTATTAAGCCTCGGGATATGGTGCTTCTCATTCATTTATTGGCCGGTGATACGAATCGCATTGTTCCTGACGTACATACGTGTATCGTGTGCAAATTACATCTCACACTAAGGGAAAAAGTATAGAAATTACAAGAAACTCATGTTACAATTCCGTGAAACTTTCCTTGTGTTGTTTATTTTGATCTCATTTCGTTTATATATGTACACACGTGATAACATTTTTGCGTGACTCCACTATTCTAATACATGCAAAGCGTTTTACTTTTCATTTTGAATGATAGAACAATTTCAACGCACTAAGATTTTCTCTATTCCGCGTAATCTCTGTCCGTTGTTTTAGCGCGAATTACAAATATTAAGTGCTATATGACGTTAGATACGGTTGTAGCACAGATGCAGGTAATGTTTCACACTCGGAAAGCCTTTATTGTATAAATATTTCTCTGCGGTTGCTTGATAGCTTACCCCTTTAAACGTTTCGTGTGAAATATGGTACGCCTTTCCTAACTAATTTGAGGAAGATATTAAATAGAACTTTAGTTAAAACTACGTTTGTGAACCGTTGAAATTTGTTGTAAGTCTCACGTTCAAAGTGGCATTGTGCCTGAATGTATGCCTTTAATGTAAGGTATTTGATATTAACATAAAGTATTCGTGTGGCTGTAATGTGTTGGACCACCTATCGCTACATGAATATTACGGTAATACGTATTTACGATCTATAAATAAAAACGCAGCATTACTTTAAACATATTCAATCTTGACGGCGCAGGGACTACAATGTGCACGTTGGATAATAACTTACACGGTAAACTATTGTGAAATTAAATTAGATATAATAAAGCGTTTGTTATGTTGATGTATTTAAATTTTTTGTACTAACACCACAATGTCTTTGAACTCAACTCAACGTCGTTCCAGATAAGGCGTGGTATGTCCCAAGTAGTATTATGAATGCGAATGTCCGATTCTGTGTTTTGATATTTGTAACTTAATATCGTCGTGCCAACAAAGGATATTCCTATGAAATAGAATAGTGGCCGTGTTCTGGGTTAAGGTGTTTTTCATCGCGATACATTCACAGGATCAAACCAGACACGGTTATGTTTCAAAGACAACAATATCCATAATCGCTACCAACTTAAAACATGTCAAACATGAATTGTAAACTCAAATTTACCACTATGACATTCCTCAAGTTTATTATTTAACTATTTTCTCTTGAGCTAATAATATTACCTCGGAAACTACCGCTACGTATAGATTATTCTACGAATGGACTATCTAAAAATACGAACACAATTTCTTAATGTTAAAAAATGCGTTTTTGCAAAACGGTCTCGTTTCGTTCCTCATTATGCAGAAATTGCCATTACTTTACGAGGCACGCCTTCAACAGCTTTTTTGTGTCGTCATTTTCTTTTTTAATTTATGCGAACATATTTTCCTTGATGACGTCTCTTTTCACACGCTCAAAGCTGCACCGGGCCTGATCTTAATCAACGGACGCGGATTTTTTACGACCACTTTATGAACCAGGAAATATTCTTGGTGTAATGGAAATATAGAACATAATATTTTTTATCTGCATTACAGCTATCAGACGCTTCTAATAAATCTTGGAAAGTGATTTTTCTTGATAGATTGTTACGGTTCCGTAAGTTTAAGGTGAACTTAGTGTTTTTGTCTTTAATTAGTTTTAACGTTAGCATATTTATCCATTTCTTGTGTCAGTTTCTACATTTCAAATTATATTAAACGCTCTCTAGCTCATCCATGTTATACATGCGTAGAGACGTTATTTTCATTTTTGATTGAGATTTATCGATACAGTATTTAACAACGAATTACATGACGAATTACATGTGTTTTTTTATACATATAAGACACTCGCTTGCGAATATTGTTCCCCAACCAGAAATATATTTTTTATAGATAGCATATATAATATATATGTAAGTGCGTGGTGGCCTGTTGGTAAACGGACTAGACGCGACTGCCAACATGTTCACTGTGGTCGTGGGTTCGAATCCCAGGGCACACCTCTGACTTTTCGGAGTCATGTGTGTATTGATAGTCAATCACCACGCACTAAAACGGTGAAGGAAAACATCGTGAGGAAACCTGCATGCCATAGCGATTTATAAAATTTCTATGGTATGTAAGTCCGCCAACCCGCACTAGGCCAGCGTGGTGGACTATATGGCCTAACCACTCTCAATCGTACTCTCGATTGTAGAGGAGGCCCGTGCCCTGCAGTGGGACGTATAAGGGCTGATACAGAATACAGCATATATAAAAACTGTTACTGTAATCACATGATATCTGTATGACATTAAGTTGAATTTATTTTAATAGATATTCTTAAGATTTTAATGAAAAGCCGTGTTCAGCGTTTACTTCCGTTGAGTATATTAATAGTTCTGTCAGTTTCGATATGGTTGTAGTGGTGTAATAGTTTAACCACTTTCTCGAATCTCAGGTCGCAGCGGTCAGCACTGGCGCGCGGCTATATTTCTCCTGTTACTAAAACATCTGCATCTTCGAAAAGCACGCAGTCTTATAATAACTCATTGTTTATGTTGTGCCTCAGTTCGCTATCCGCCACGAGAGCAAACATAATTGAGCGCCGGATTGTAATTGATCTGCATAGCTTAAAGTTTACTAGATTACTGCACGTTCACGACCAATTTGGAGCCCAGTTCCCGCGAGAAAAGCCACGTAAATTGCATTTGTGTGATTGTAAAAGTAGCAAAATTATTGATTTGCTACATCGAAAGCTTGATTCGTTCCGTGTTTGCGCGAACGTATGTACAACCTTGTGGTTAATAGCAATTAAGTTTGAAATAATTTCCCCATACAGCAGAGCATGATACGCAAAGAGTAGCTGCGTTCATTACACCTAATTGCAATGTAATTATCGGCTATTGAAAGCGGTATGCGGTGGCTGTGCCCCGTGCCGGTGCGCACGCCTTTGTTTTATCTACTACATGATAATAACGTAATTTAGTGTCAGCGATGTGCGTACACACCACGCAGCCTACATACAATGGATTACTTGAAAATAGAGAAAATTAACCCACCCTAAAGAGCTTAAGAACAAACTCGCCGACCACGGTAGCTGA
This sequence comes from Hyles vespertilio, assembly GCA_009982885.2. Classification (NCBI taxonomy): domain Eukaryota; kingdom Metazoa; phylum Arthropoda; class Insecta; order Lepidoptera; family Sphingidae; genus Hyles; species Hyles vespertilio. The sequence goes on along the minus strand of CM042809.1, from coordinate 12,243,732 downwards.
GAAAGGCACTGTTTTATTTATTGCTTTTTAAACATCTGGCTCTTAATGAACTGTGAATACCATTTACCACTTAAGAGCTGTATTTTATAGCATGGACTATTTTAATTATTGTATCCTCTGTAATTTCTTCTCAATTGAATTGCTTTTAAATCGAATATCCAAGTTATTGAACAATAGGTGTTTATAATAGGTTTAAAGTATTGTTCCATATTCCAAAATTAATATTTTCTTTGGAAAAATAATGCAACATGCACATGTGACTCGGATTATTCACCAAGTTTGTAAACAAGTAGCCAATATTCGATTTGAGTGCAAATAACCATATTTTGCTATAATTTATATCTGCTTTGGACAAAGGAAATTCGAACAGGTGCCCAGGGAAAATTACTAACAAGATTTCTATGCTTCTGGCGGCTTTTATAAAACATTGGGAGTGATTGAATCAAATCACGGAGTTAATAGACCACCATTATTATCGTAAATTTACGAGTGAAACGGTATTAGTAGCCATTTTAATATATTTTTTATGTTTTTTCTTAACAACGCTTTTGTCTCCTTTGGTTTTGATTACAAAACGGTTAGTCCATCAGTAGTCGATCATAATATATACTTAATAAACCTCACATTCGCGTCTAAGTAATGTGTTTTATGGCGTGTAGACAGAATTTTATGAGTGTTGGATATTTAAGCTATAATATGATGGGATACGCTGGCGCGGTTATCAGGAAATGGCCGTTAGAGCGAGTGGGTAATTAGGCGGCTCGGTACCCGCTAAACGCACAAAATACTCTTACATGCGCGCATGCGTAAATAGCCAACTCCAAGCGATATACAAACCCGCTATAATAGCCCATAATCATCCTTATATATTAGTTTCTTCATGCCAATTATTTCGATATATTTTAATACCTTTTTTGTTAGTAATATAATAGGATAAGGTTTACGGTACTAGAAAACAGATGTACAGTTTATACATTGGTATCTGTTGTTCCATGTAAATAAGGCAGAAACGGTTTGTTTCAATGTTAACAAAGTCCGTATTATTTGTGACATGTCATAAACCGAACGTGAAATGTCAGACCGCGAATATCTGTTATAGAAGATTTAAAATATATTATCCTGGAAATTGCAATATTCTGTTTACAATTTAAATGCACATAATATTATTATTGTGCATATAGTTACTTTATGGTTGTTGCTATCTTAGACTTCAAATAGGTTCTAGATTATAGTGTAAATTCATTTTTGTAAACACAATAACCGTTTCGGAGCCAATTTTCACGAAGTCTTTCTTTGACCTCCTTAACTATGAATGTACACATTTCGACGAACACTCGAAAGAATTCAAGACGCATCGCTTGCGTATTTGAACATACGCCGTGTTTGAGAACCGCAAGTATTTAGCGTTTAGCATCATTTATGTTCGTCTGCCCCACCAGAACATCATTTTTTTATTCGTACCGTAATAATTATTTAATTTGGTTGAACTAATTCTGTAAATCCGTTACATTGGCCATTTTCGTAACAAGTTTGGACAATAGTCGGAAGTTATTACTGCGTGTATCATGAATCATGCAATTTACTCTAATTTTGTATTTGTATGTTTTTTGTATAAAAGATTTATTGTTTTAAGATCTGAGTCAAAATCCTGTTGAAAGTTACTTTTGTTAATACGGCTGTGGAAACACATATCAGTTTCACTTTTCTCTCATCTACAAATGGCGATATTCGTATCACGATCGGTGTCGCGCGTGCTAACTGTCCCGGCATGTGTGCAGAACTGATTTTCTATAGTCTCTCTGAAATAGTGTGTTTTCCCTATTTACCTCCTAGGTATCTTAATCAGGATGCCTAAATCATATAACAAATTTATATCCGAACATGCTAATTGAGTAAAATGCTTCCATCGTGTCCCGCTTAAATCTGCCAAGTTTATGTGCAACGTTAGACTCATAAACGAAGATTGATTTGCTCATAGGAAATTTTGTGTTATAAATTCATAATCTGCTTAAGCTGTACAAGTGTTTATAAGGGCAGTTATCGCTGTCGTGCCGCGTTCATCCTATTTTATAAGTTGCGAACGAAGGTTATTCTAAAACATATTTTAAATAAATATTCGACTAATTCACATTAACCAAAAATATGTTAATGTATAATAAATTTATGCTTTTTTATGCTAATGAACAAATGCAACAATGAACAATAACCGTTGAACCAGACATATTTAAATCATCACATACCATAGTCTCCTTAATTATTGACCGTGACCGAAGGTAAAACCACAAAGTTTTTTTTTTATTGCCTTGTAGGCAGACGAGCTAGCGGCCCGCCTGATGGTAAGCGGCTACCTCTGCTCAGAGACCTCCGTAGTGCCAGGGGACCAGCACAACAAAGTCGCTGCCTACCTCGAGGAGAGTACTCTCCTTAAACCTCGTTTGAAGAAGGACAGGTCATAGCGCTGAGGAAACACCGATGCAGGGAGTTCATTCCAGAGCTTGCACGTACGTGGTAGAAAAGAACGCTGGAAACGTACCGTTCGGGAGCGGTACGCCTCCAGGTGGTGGGAATGAACTCTACTGCGGAAACGTGTGGTGCGATGGTACATAGGCGACGGTGGTACCATCTCAAACAACTCTTCGGAGCACTCCCCATGGAACAAACGATAGAACACACAGAGAGATCCGAAATCTCTCCGCAGTCCTAACGGTTCCAATTTGTCCGTGAGATCGGGATCATTGACTATTCGACAAGCTCGTCGCTGCAAGGAGTCAAGTGGGTCGAGCTGGTATTTTGGGGCACCTGCCCAGAGGTGGGAGCAGTACTCCACGTGGGGCCGGATTTGCGCTTTGTAAAGCGTCAATCTATGACCCGACGTAAAGTACCGCTTGGCTCTGTTCAGGATTCCCAACTTCTTGCTCGCCAGTTTGGCTTTGTCCTCCAAATGACTCCTAAACTCGACCTTGCTTGATATTTCGATGCCAAGGATTCCAATACTCTCGGATCCTTGGAGAGTAACTCCTTAGAATTGCGGCGCCATGACAAAGAGGTCCTTCTTCGCAGTGAACACGCAAACTTGTGTTTTCGAAGGGTTAAATTGAACTAGGTTCAATTCACCCCATTCGGAGGCCCTCCCCAGAGAGCTCTCGACTTCAGACACAAGTTGAAACCGTCTTTCCATAATGGAATCCCGAGAGTGGCTCCGTAGGCCGATGTACCGCGCGTCACTCGTACTATCATCTGCATAACAATGCATGCTATCAATAGACAACATGTCATTGATATATATAGCTTCGCCAGAAGGGCGCGATGCCACACTCGGTCGAACGCCTTCGCAATGTCAAGGCCGACCGCAATCGCCTCACACCCACTCTCCAAAGCCTCCGCCCAACGGTGCGTGAGGTACACAAGAAGATCACCAGCCGAGCGACCGTGACGGAAACCGTACTGGCGGTCACTAATCAACTGGCGATCCTCAAGTTACCTCAGGAGCTGAGTGTTTTTAACTCGCTCCAAAACCTTGGAGAGTAGGGATATGACAGCAATCGGCCTGTAACTCGAAGGGTCCAAACGGTCACCCTTTTTGGGGACAGGGTGTGCATTGGCGACCTTCCACGAAGCCGGAACCCGGTTGGCTTTATAGGAAAGACGGTAATGGCGCGTGAGCACGGGTGTCAACTCAGGGGCGCACGTTTTAAGAACCACTGCGGGGATACCGTCTGGCCCACTCGACTTATCGACGTCTAGAAGCCTGAGCTCCCGTCTGACAGCACGCTGGGTGATTTTTATGTCAGATAGGAGGCTCTCACAACGCGGGATGTTCGGCGGTGTGGCGCCCCCGTCATCCAAAGTCGAGTTAGAGGCAAAGAATTAGGCCAAGAGATCGGCCTTCTCCTTTGCACTGTGGGCCAAACTGTTATCAGGCTTGCGCAGTAGTGGGAGACTGGACAGGCAGAAATTACCCTCCACAGCCTTAGCGAGCGACCAAAAAGCACGACTCCCAGAGGGATAGCTCTGAAGTCGCTCACCAATTCTGCGGATGTGCTCCGCCTTGACCTTAGCTTAGGCTCTCTTGTTCGTTCAACAAGTTACGCCCACTGGCGCCCCCGCTCACACAGAGTCTCCGACCGGAGCTTTTGGGTGAAGTGGTCGCCGCCCTCTTTCCGGCCATCGACGAAGTCACTCCTCCACCGATGCCGCCACGGCCGTGGTCGGTGAGGACCGGTTCGCTGGCGACATCGTCAACGTCTTCGGCAAGGGAGACCCCGGAGGGGCAATCCCAGGGCGTATCGCCCGAGGAGCTCAATGCAGCAGTGCTGCGGCTGCGGAGGAAAAATTCTGCACCAGGACTCGACGGGATCCCAGGACGCGTCTGGGTTCTCGTAGCCGAGTACTTGGAGGCAAGGCTCCGCAGCCTCTTCTCCGCGTGCCTGGAGCGGGGCCTCTTCCCGTCACGCTGGAAGACCGGGAAGTTGGTCCTGCTCAGGAAAGATGGACGACCCGCAGAGTCACCATCGGCCTACCGGCCTATCGTGCTGCTCGACGAGGTCGCAAAGCTCTTCGAGCGCATTATTCATGTGCGCCTCGTCGAGCACTTAGAGAGCGTCGGTCCCGATCTGGCAGACTGCCAGTTCGGTTTCCGGAAAGGCCGATCCACCATCTCCGCGATTCTGCGGGTGAAGGCATTAGCGGAGGAGGCAGTGGCCCGGGGCAAATGCGTCGTGGCGGTGTCACTAGACATCGCCAACGCATTCATTACCTTGCCCTGGCCCTGCATTGAAGAGGCATTGCGGTACCATGTGGTGCCCCCGTATCTTCGGCGCCTGGTGCACTCGTATCTGTCCGACAGATACGTAGTGTACCCGGGCGCGGACGGGTGGCACCGTAGAGCCATGTCGTGCGGCGTTCCGCAGGGGTCAGTCCTCGGACCTCTCCTGTGGAATATCGGCTACGACTGGGTGCTCCGTGGTGCCAATCTCCGGGGTGTCGACGTCATCTGCTACGCCGATGACACCCTGGTCACCGCGTGTGGCGGTACCTTCGAGGAGGCTGCCTCACTCGCCGCGTTGGGAACAAGCAACGTGGTGAGGAGGATAAGGCGACTGGGCCTGGCCGTGGCCCTCCATAAGTCCGAGGCCATCTGCTTCCACAGACCTCGGAAGGGGCCACCAGCAGGGGCCCAATTGGCGATTGAGGGCGTGGCTATTTCCATCGGCTCCACGATGAAGTACTTGGGAGTCGTGCTGGACAGCCGGTGGAACTTCCGCGCCCACTTCACCCAGCTAAAGCCGAAGCTGGTTCGGGCGGCAGGCGCGTTGTCAAGCCTGCTGCCCAACCTCGAAGGTCCCGGCATCCCCTGCCGAAGATTGTACGCGGGAGTCGTGCGATCCATGGCACTTTACGGTTGCCCCGTTTGGGCCGAGTCCCTGGACAGGCGCTGTGTTTTCCTCCTGCGTCCAGCGCAGCGAGTGGTGGCGCAGCGAATGGTCAGGGGCTATCGCACGATTTCCCATGAGGCGGCCTGCGTACTGGCTGGTTTCCTTCCCTGGGACATTGACGCCAGAGCCCTCTCGTCAGCCTACCACTGGCGGGAGGAAGCGTCCCGTCGTGGGGAGCTACCAGCCTTTAGAGAAGTCGAGGCCGTTCGGGCCTCCTTCCGCACGGCTGCAGTGGAGGAGTGGCGCACCAGGCTGAACAATCCCAGTGCTGGTGTTTGGACCATCGCGGCAGTGCGTCCTGTCCTAGACCAGTGGCTGGGCAGGCGCCACGGCGAGATGACGTTCCGCCTGACACAGGTTTTGTCGGGGCATGGCTGTTTCGGCAGATACCTGTGGCGGGTGGCAAGAAGGGAAGAGTCCGCCGTGTGTCACCATTGTGACAACTGCCCGGAAGACACAGCCCAGCACACTTCTCTCGGAGTGTTCAGCTTGGGAATCAGCAGCCATCGGAAAGGACCTCTCACTCTCAGCCGTGATTCCTTCCATGGTTGAGAGTAGGAGGTCATGGCAGGCCATGCTTACCTTCTGTGAGATCATCATCTCACAGAAGGAGAGCGCGGGGCGGGATCGTGAGCGGAACGATCCCACCCGCCACCGCCAACCGAGAAGGAGGCGCCGGGTGAATGACAATGGCTAACCCGGCGCCCCGCCCAGTGGTCAAGGGGCGCCAGAATTCCACCACGGTATCCCCTGCCTGTCGTAAGAGGCGACTAAAAGGGGTCATCGGGGTCGCTAAGCACACAGCGGGGGCTGTGTGCTCACGTCTGGAGTGACCCCGAGATGGGCGGCAGAACGTGTGGCCTCGTGTCTGTCGCGGACGCCCATCTCACCATGGGCGTCCGAAGTAGGGAAAGAGGGGGCATCTGCGCCCTCCCAACATGTGAGGAGCCATATTTGGCAGTGCGCCGGGTGACACGGCGAGTTAAATGGGCGCCATTCGCCTGTCCACATCGCCTGTCACCCATAACGCGCGTGATGGCCACCGAGAGGTTTTAGTCGGTATGCCGGCAAAAGATCTTTTTAGATCTCGGTAGGGACCCAGCCTGATAACAGGCTGGAAGGCCGGAGACCCCGACACGCCCCTTCCGATCTCCCCCGAGTGTCAGAAGGAAGGCTAAAGGAGCTTTACTCTCGTTAAAAAAAAAAAAAAAGGCTCTCTTGTTGGATCTAGAGGCGGCGTTGAATTTCCGTTTCTCCTCCTTTGAATTTGGATCCCGACGCCTCCTTGCGTCTTGCCACGCCGCGTATGCGGACTGCTTTAGGCGCGCAGCAACGGCACAGGCACTATTGTACCAAGGCCGGCTACGACGCCCTGCGGGTATTTTCGAGCTGGGTATGAAAGTTTCTATACCCAAGCTAATCGTATCCGCGACGCAGTCCGCACAGGCGTCAGGATCATCGGAGGAGAAACAAAGCCGCCCCCAAGGGTAGGACGCAAAGAATTCTCGCAGTCCATCCCAATCTGCTGACATGTACCGCCAAACTGTGCGAGTTCCAGTCGTCAAAAAGCGGCTGGGACCCACTCCAGGAGCCCATGGACGGACCAGGCAGTGGTCAGATGATCCCAGGGGAGCATCAACCGTTATCCTGTATCCGTCCGTGTGGGTCATCAGCAGAAGATCCAACAAAGAGGGCTCATGGCTCTCAACGTCTGGAACACGGGTGGGCTGTGTTACCAGCTGCGAGAGACCATAAGCCAAGGCCATCTCATAGACAGCCCGACCGGGGAGATCAGTAGTCTTGGATCCTAACCACTCTTTGTGATGAGCGTTGAAATCACCGAGGACCACCACCTCCGCGGAAGGGAACTGCTCGAGAATCTGGTCAGTCCCCACTTGGACGCTCTCAAATAATTGAGTAGAACCCGTATCACTGGCGTGGGACCTGTACAGGCATGCGTAGACTCGGGTCCTACCCCTGAATTCTACTCGTAGCCACAATAAAGACAGGTCCTGACGCTCGAGGCCCCGAAGGCGGTGACAACAGATATCACCCCTGACGAAGACGCACACCCCGGCTTTACGTAGGAATCGATGTTCCAAAAGGTAACCGGGGTAATTTAAGTACGATACATCGTCAGGGGCGGATATTTGCGTCTCCGTTAAAAAGAGCAGGGCAGGCCGCGCCGTCTCTAGATGGTGGTGGACGGCGTCGAGGTTGCTATGTAGACCCCTGACATTACAGAAGTCCACAGAAAATGTGGATAAATTTCCCGCCGTGGAGAGCCTGCTTCTTTTGTGCCTTCGCATATTTTAAAGAGAGTGGGATATGGTAAGGACAAGCGTGGTTGAACCAAGACGATACTCGAGAAGGGAGGATATAGTGTGAAGCGGGCACACGGCATTAGGAGGAGCTAGCGTGAAGCACGGAAGGGCCCCCGATGCCCCCCAGCGTGCAGTCGCCGGGATCCACTCCAGTCTCCCACTCTGGCACGACGACTGCACAACGGGATTTTCGCCGGTTGGCGGGACAGCTTCCCGGGGAGGGAGTTAGACAGTTGTGTATCCCCGAGTTCAGGTCCCCTACTAACCGGCAGGCGGCCGGCGGTGACCGTTCCCACCGGGTCTCCCTGTACTCCACACCAGCACCCCCAACCGAGCGCCCACTCCGACACCCAACCACATCAACGAGCATCGCCTGCAACAACCAACATCTATTATCGAAGAGGAAGGAACGGATGAGGGAACGGCTGTCCAGCCCTTCTACCGGAACGCATTTCTACTTAGCGGTAGAAATAGACCAGACGGTGGTACCAACCCGCTCGAATTCAGCATTGAGTGAAAAATATGACTCAATACAAAAATCCTGCCACCAGTAGTGGGGAGGGAGGGGGACGCCAAAGTAGCGGATTGGGAAGTGGAGTGCGACAATGGTGGCTCGAGGGGCCGGGAGCGCGTGCCCGTGCCATTCTGTAAGATAGCCGGACAGGTTGTCAGAAGAATGACCCTCTGACCGTAAAAGCCCGTAGCTTCCCTAGCATACGAGATATTTGGCCCCGTAGAGGTAAGTGTCGCAGCCTCACCCTGCTCAATCGAGAATCTAGCTGTGGAATGACAGATCACGGGTTCGATTCGGCCCGGAGACACTGGTGGTTTTGTGGTTAAGGCACTAAAAATTCTTCAAATATTTTTGGATATCTGCGGAGCTTGACTTGTAATAAATATTGTAGTGCCAGAATTATATATATGTACTGCAGCTGTCCCGTGAGCACTTCTAGATCGATTAGTATCAATAGTCTCGTATATAATATCAAAAAGATCGTTTAGTTTTGAATAACCCTGTTTAGAGAAAAGGAAATATGTAATAAAGGGCAGGAAGACGAACAGAGTTTTACGAGCGAAGATGTATGTCCAATTGGCAGTTAAAGCATTTTAATAGCATATTGCTTTGGAGTTGAAAATTAAAGTTGCGGATGTTAACCGTAACTGGTTAGTGGAATTAATTAGTTGTGTTGTAGAAATAATTCCTCATTAATTTCAACACGGGCGTGCAGAGGCTCGCCAAGCATTTCCATGCTTTGTAAGTGCAGGCTTGAAGTTGAATTACCATATGCAAAACGTATATCACTGAGCCACTGTTTGCGCTGCTCGCCCCCAGTTACCACCGCAAACTACTGCTCATATAGCTTTAAACAAATATGTTTAAATACACTTTGAGTCACCGTCTTTATTATTCAATATTTGCAATAAAATAATATCAATTTGTCGTCATGCATCGCGCCAACTGAATAACTACTTAAAAAGGAGTAACTGGACACAGGAGTTCCTTTGCGCATCTATGACGCTAAATATAAAATGTAATAATAAATGTAGATCCAAATAGCACGGTACTGGTTAAAGATGGATTGTGATTCAATCCATATTCCAAATATTTGGCTTATTATTTGTCAGCCGGCCGACTTACTCTATATTTTAGCTCTACACACTGGCTTCACGCGTACTGATAGACAACTTACAAATAAGCAAGGGTTTGCACGATGTTTTCAATCACATAGCTGTTTTAAAGTAATTAATTACCTATGCATTGAGACGAAATTTAGAATATATGACTTATCACATGCCCTAGGTTCGAACCCAAGGCCTCCGGTATAGCAGTCCGGATCTCTCCCGACTAGACTATCATGCATGTCAACACCAAACTTAAACCTTATAAAAATATTTTAACAATGGAATGTATATAGGCCAAAGATGTAATAAAGCATAACTGTAAATAAAACATTCCTGTAGAAATATGTAGAATATGAATATTTATACTATTGAAGGTATTTCCGATTGAATATTCGTTTCTATTGAATTGCTTACCTTTGCGGCCTATTAATAGACTACAAGCCCGTGGCAAAAAGCGATGGGTCAAATGAACCACCAGGAGACCTATTTAGTAGGATACAGAGGCATAAAATAATAATATTCAGCACTATGCCGTCACTTGTAAGCTGTCCGTCTCAGTGCAGATGAGACTTCAAAAGCATCAAGGAGAGGGGTTCATTTTGGTCATTTATTTTTGTACGGCATTCCTACCATCGATAGATCCATCAAAAATAATAAAAGAACACGTAGTGCCGTACAAAAATAGTGCGTCACAAAGTCGGAAGAACCTTAGATATTCCGGCAAATTTGTCGGTAAATTTGGTCATTTGATTTTAAACGGCATCGGTTCCATACAGTCGTAATACTTCTTCTAAACCATTATTCCGCAACGCCGTACAAAAACCATGCAACAAGGGAGAAAAATCAGCTGTTGCAACCCACTCCCCTTCAGTGGTCCGGGAGGTGATTTGAAAAAGTACGGCATCGGTTTCATAACATTACGTAGCACTCCAAATTACTATTTCAAAAAAAGCCGTCACTAAATTATTGTTAATTTGAATGTATACATAAATTTCTCATAAATTTGACTTTTAAAGCTGAAAGGTCATTTGATCCTGTACGGCAACCTGTTTTTTAACATTATATTGCTAAATACAATTGTTATATAGTATTGCCATTCAATAAAAAATGTTTAAAAAGAAATTGAGAGGAAAATAAAACATGAGTTTTCTCAAATAATTTCAAAAGTTTAAATTATCGTAGATTAGTGAAATGCAGCAACTTTCTAAATATTATTGTTGTTTTAAATAGTTCTCAGGTAAACGAATGAAGAAAAAATTATGCCGTACATTTTAATGCAGAATATAATTTTTGGCTGATTAAAATGGCACCACCATTTCAGGAGTACTTTATGGTCATGTGATACTACACGGCATTAACATATTTTTGAAGAGAATAATTGATAACATGTATAAATCATTATGCTAGCTTTTAAAGTGAAACTGAGTGTATATTGTATCCAAAAATTTAAAACTATCAAGCTCAGTATTAGTATTTTTGTAAACTTTTCGATGTCATATACTTCAAACATTTTTATTTTTTGAATTGTGTTATTAAATATACTAAATGATTTATTATATACAAAAATTAAAATAAAAAAAAGATAGGTATGTCTTTCAAATTTTAATTCAATATCTGAATTAGCTACTGAGTCGGTATCGGAATCAACGTCTTCATCGACGTCTGAATCATCTTCTCGATCACCTTCTGAAACATGAATATGTGTCATCTTATTTTGCGGACAAATAAAATTAAAAAAAGGAATTAATAATTATAAGTTTTTGTTATGTTTATTACCTTTTATCAATGTGAACCCTCAGATATGTACGGCATTGACTTTTTATAGACGATTGCCATCCATCCATCCATCAGCCAAAGGAAGTCCACTGCTGAACATAGGCCTCCCCCAATGATTTCCACAGAGACCTGTTGGAGGCAGCCTGCATCCAGCGACGTCCCGCGATCTTTACCAGGTCGTCGGACCATCTTGTGGGTGGACGTCCTACGCTGCGCTTTCCGATACGCGGCCTCCATTCGAGCACTTTCCGACCCCATCGGTCATCAGATCTCCGCGCTATGTGCCCTACCCATTGCCACTTCAACTTGCTAATCCGGTGGGCTATGTCGGTTATTTTAGTAAATAACCTAAACTAAATGCTGTACAGTAAATATCATACTAAATATCACCCTAAAGTATGTTTTGTTACATGGATTATTTGAGAGTTATTTTCCGCTCTACAGACCTTTGGATCACAAAAAAATGTACGGCATGTGAAAAAATGTTATCTATGTCTAAAATACTTTAAAAATAAATTAATCTCATGTTGTGTCAAATCACCTACCGGACCACTGAAAGGGAGTGGGTTGCAACCGCTGATTTTTCTCGCTTGTCGCATGGTTTTTGTACGGCGTTGCGGAATAATGGTTTAGAAGAGGTATTGTGACTGTATGGAACCGATGCCGTTTAAAATCAAATGACCAAATTTACCGACAAATTTGCCGGAATATCTAAGGTTCTTCCGACTTTGCGACGCACTATTTTTGTACGGTACTATGTGTTCTTTTATTATTTTTGATGGATCTATCGATGGTAGGAATGCCGTACAAAAATAAATGACCAAAATGAACCCCTCTCCTTGATGCTTTTGAGGTCTCATCTGCACTGAGGCGGACAGCTTACAAGTGACGGCATAGTGCTGAATATTATTATTTTATGCCCCTGCATCCTACTAAATAGGTCTCCTGGTGGTTCATTTGACCCATCGCTTTTTGCCACGGGCTTGTAGTCTATAATAGCTATGGATTATTTTTATCTTGATGATTTTATCTGCGAAGAAATAAAAGAATAAATCCAATCCATATCTGGACTCACGTTTATTTATATATTTGAATTAACTAACACCGTATTAACGTTTAATGTAGTCCACAGCTCTTTTTATTGTAATTAACTTAATATAAATTATGTTTGTCTCTAAATGATCTTAGAATCCCACAGTAATACTACACTAAAATTAAAGAAATTACGGAAATTTTCACAAAGAAATATTTATCACACGGGAGATAAGATTTGACATGAACCAGCGCAGTAATTCTCAATTGGACGGAATTCTCCCACTTAAAAAATATTCCAACGAGCGACAATGAATACAATAGAGGAAAACGCATAGTTTACAATTACTCAGTCTGCAATGAGTGAGTGCTGCACGCACGGAACTATTCCCGGTTTGTGTCAAATACGTATGAACTAACATAAATCTCACTTTTTTATTGACACCAAGAGTACGTTACGGTATACGGTACTTTATAAAATGTTTTCTTTTTTTTTTCAGGTAAGTTGAATTATGCCGAAGCCGCTCATACTATACGGTCATTCTTTTTCCTCGTAAATTTCTAATGGTATACATGTTCCATTGATCCCAAAAAATATATATTTTATATTCAGATTAAAATACCACCGTTACCATTTCCATGGATTTGTAGACTTAAGCCTATTCACTATGGTATTATAGGAAAGGTGCGTGTGGGTCCACAATTAAAGATAGCAGGGATCGAAACTGGACCCTTTATCTAGAAATTTGTCATTACGTTTCGACTCATCGTTATGATCCCAACTTAGACAAGAAATAAATAATTTTAACCCATTTTATAAAACTAATTGAAATATGAAGAACAATGTTTGTCAAGCTTTCAACTTAATACAAGGGCCTTTTAAGTCTGTTTAACACAAACTACGCGACAAGAAAAATAATCACCCAAAAGCGTTTTGTTTGCTCAAATACTAACTGTGCGTTACTCTAGTATTTAATATGTTTAACGTAATACTTTGTTATGTAAATACCATCAAGATTATTAGAACAAGTTTGTTTTAAAAAAAATATACCCGAACAACGTGTACTTATAAGAAAGTGGTTGCCACACATATGACGGCGCGGCGTACTGAAGTTAATTACGCGGCAATCGGTGCAATAATAAAAATGTCAGTAGTCAACAGCGCGTTAAACAGTTTGTCATGATTACGAGTATAACTAGAGAGATTGTATCCGCGCGATATTAACGCTCGCGATTCTCACGCTCGGCGCATTATGTTACTACTATGTATTTGCGTAGTGTCATTTCCTTACAGTGTGCATACGTCTTGAGTAACGCGCACCGTTACCCGTCGGACACTAACACACTGAGCTAGACAAATTCACTCCACTTTCCATTTTTCATAGGCCATTTTCTTAGACACATAAGATGTGCGCAGGTGTTTCGCGGAACAAGATGTGGAGCGCTCAGGCTGCCTTCCACGTCGCCTACTTTTATCTCTCTAGTTATAAGTCATGTTGATACAAAATGTACACTTGTCGCTCTTCACAGCACTTGACATACGTGCCTACTTACTGCGGCATTACCGGTTGCTATTGACTCGAAGTGTCGAACAATCCCATAGCTCGTCGCGCCCAGCGCCCAGCTCGCCCACTGTGCCCATCGCGCCCACCGCGCTAGTGTCCACCCGGTAACACTACACCCGTGTCAATATTAAATCAGTTAATAACACATTTTATACGATGCCTCTCGCTGCGCATCGAACACCTTAAGATCAGATTAACACCGTTTTGTACGCCCGATTACCATTAATATTGTAAAGATTTTTATTTCACACACAGTTTAATACTTTTACACGAAAAAATAAAAACTAGCATTCGAGCTTTCTTTGATCCAAAAATCAGTATCAATGCGATTTCCGTTCGTTTTACCAATGACACGACCGAATTACACACATTAATATTAATGTTTCTTGCATATTCAGGTTTTTCTTATCAGAATTAACTACTTTCCAAGTTTGACCAATAATAACACATATTTATATGCTACAATAAAGAATTATTCAAACACCTAGATGTTCTATTGTATACAAACGTGTCATGCAAAATAAGTAGAAACTAGCATTCAGTAAATAGTCTAAAATAAACGTCGTTTAGACTTTATACAAAAGAACATAATGAGTGACAAAATGACTGACAAAATGACTATATCCTCAAGCGTTTAACATGACACGGAAATAAAAGGAAACGCGAGAAGGCGACGCGAACAATCGCTTTTTACATGCGAAATGACCCGCGCGTGAGTCACACATGTAATCTGACCAAATTCTATTTAAACTTTCACTGATCCGCACTTTGAAACACTATATTTTACCAACAACTTGTTTTGTATTTGTAAATGGAATCAAGCGTAAAATAAGATATGTATACGGCAGACCATCTCTCTGATACAATTAATTTCTCTTTTATAGTTTCTGTTTTGGCTATTAATTTAAGATAAGAATTTTATACTTCTTTTTGCATTTCCTTTTTTTTATCGTATGCTTTGCAACTTTAATTGCAGTTAGTGTCGTTTGTTTATTATACGAGTATCTTGTTCCAATTAATTCACCAAAAAAGAAACTATTGCATGCACATCTAACTTGTCATTCGAAAATAATATAGATACTTTCATTAATTAATGTTTAATTAATTAATAGCTCTAAGCTTTAAATAATTGATCGATTAAGTGGTGTAGATTATAAGGATAACTAGGCAAACGTGATAAATACTGACCTTTGCACAACATCTTGATCAAAAGACACGAATCCCGATGCATTTTTCTTTGCAGGATTAATCGCGTGCACATCATCAATTTCGATAAAATCATGATTTTATCCTTTATATCAATAAAAAACAACGCGCGCATCATTTATGTTTTATTAAGTAGAAACAGCATACAAGCGGATCCGCTCTCCTTCCAGCGCATGCATGTTGCACACTTATGATCGTCAATAAACGTTCTCAAAACGAACATACTAAAATAAATTTCATGCACATGCATAAACACTTTCAATTTATGATCGTACTAGTCTTAGTACAAGTTTTTATCGATCGAATATTTTCTACAACATTTAAATTACTTTATATGTCGCCGTTGTATGAATAATCGAAAGCAAGTCCTATTTTGCATGTTTATTAATTAATTATAATGAATATAGTGCGAAAAGGAATATTATTAGTAATTCATATTTTAATCAGCTGTTTTTCACCATATCAGGGTATAACATCATCGATAAATACTGATACAAAATTGATATACACGACGCCAGCAGTGTTCCCCCAGCATATAGTTAATTGATGCAAATTACACAGCTTCACAAAAATTAAAAAAGTGTTATAAGCGATACTATTTTACATATTTTATTTTTAGCAACCAGGATTCCAGACGGCTGTACTTGTTTCAGGAATTTGCCATATTTGTTATTAGTTGCCATAAAATAAATTATTTTAAACTTTTATTTTGTATCAAATTATCTAGGATTAAAAAGCTGTAACAATACAAATTAAAAAGCTGTAATAATAGAAATCAATCTTGTATAAGGAGAGCAGTGGACAAAAAAAACCGCTGACCGAACTCCGTGGTGGACCATCGAGTCATTCATTACTGGAAGCCGTGCGGTTTTGTTATCTAATGAAACGTTACACTTGCCCGCGAGACCACATTAGGAACGATTGCATCGACCTCATTGTTTTTGGAAACTGCCACCACCGTTGTATGACACCCACGTACTAAATTACAATAACTATCGGTTACCCGACCGTGCGGTTTCAGATGAAATATTGCCCAAATTGAAAAATAAATTTTGTGGCATGTATATTTTTTTTGTGTATATATCTACACGTAAAATGCTGAATGGCTTATAAATGGAAATAGTTCAATGTTTATTATATTATAATGAGTAAGGCAACGGTGGTGACGCAGGTAGAGGCCGGCGGTAGATGCGACGGTCGCGGTGCAAGTCCACCGCTCGGCCGCACTCTGACGAATGTCAATGGCACGCTAGCACCGTTAGTCGATCTCGCGTCCGCCGAATTAATTCGCCAATGGAAATCCATACGCCGATCGGTTCCTACACTGACGGACTTAATGAGTGACTTGTTGCTTCGGCACCTTGTTGCCTGTACCCGTTATCGGTCATCTTACCACGCTCCACCAGTATCGACACACAATTTAACCAATAAGCTCATCACGTCACTCACCATTTCAACTCGCCATTCACGCTGTCTAGTTCTCCAAAACAGCTAATTGTACACACTCCTATTAAACTATTTACTCAACACGTACGCTTTCATGATTCCAAATAAACGGACTTTAATTATAAGCATTCAGATATTTTGTAGCAACCGCTCAATAGTTTATTACATTATCATTAGCTCGCCAGAAAGCTCCACCTGCAACCTATTTAATTTATTTTAATTGGTTAAAAATATATTTTTACATTCAATAGCCGACAAAATAAATAAAATTAGTGAAACAGTGGCGATCAGGCGCCGCACTTATACGCGCATCGATCGAGATGTCCTCTGTCTGTTTTGATTTATATCTCGCGCTCTTAACTCTGTTCATCTTTTGATTGTTTTACACGTAATGGTTTCTATCTGTGAAAGACCGTCTTCATTATTCAAACTAAAATTAGCTGTCATGTTGGGCGCCGTTTGACCGTATTGTTTTTATAGGAAGTAACGGTTTGAGTATAATTCGAGTAGTTTATTTTAATTAGATGACATATTTATTACAACAGATCTCAATAGTAGATGTTGATTTATTCTACGTGCGAGAACAATAATGAACTCATTTTCGATCAGACACGCGTCATTGCACGCAAAACTGCCAAATTCAATAAGGACGTGATTTCATTAGCGCGATCCGGCCACGGCTAATTGAAACCAACGGACACTTGTCTAAGCGCCACATAACGTATCAATTTATTTAACTTTAATTTGGTCATCGATCATCTGTCATCCACCTTGAACGGGGGTCAATATCTTTTCTTAAACTCGATAGCATAACATCATGGTCGTTGAATTTTATGCGAACTGGTTTAATAAACAATTTCGCGTCTGGAATCTATTTAAATATTCAGTGTTGCAATATTTTTTCGCGATAATAATAAATAATAACAAATTGCACTTCGTTTTACATTGACAGTTGGGAATGTTATATTTACGCGCTTGTACAACAGAGCTTAGCTTGATAGTAGCTTGTCGCCGTGAAGATGATGTGTGGGACTGTGGGCACACGCGGCGGCATCGAGAGCGCCGCCTGTCCTCTACATTACATTATCAGCTAATGGAATCAATATGTGATTACAATCTACAAGTGAAATTCAAATTTGTCTAACTAAGAATGTAGACGCACACGATCCGGCAACGTGTTTTTCTTTCGTTATATTCATTGAAATGAGCCGTTTTAAAATCACCGCACGCGTTTATATTTTAATTAGATAATCCGAAATCCGCTTATGCAAAACTTTTCACCGTTACAATAGAACCACAATGTCTAAAATCCGCTAATTTGTATTATCGATATATTTAAAATCCTTGGATTTGCATTAATTTCCTAATAGCTACCTAGCCACCACATTTCCCAACTAATAAATCGATTTGTTCTTAAATCACTGTTACAAATTGATGTAGGACTTATAAGTGATTCTAGACAGGTCGCAATTCCATACAGATCTTTAATAGGATATCGTTTGTCGGCTTCGGCTCTCATAGGACCAATTACGAATCGTAAAATGGGTATCCAGCATTGATTTTGAGCGATAAGATAAGCTAACAAGTCGCACGAGAGGCCAAACTGGGTAGGTGTAGAGATTGTGCGCTGAAATGGCGCGTCGTGCGGTAGCGATCTGCATGTAAACTTGTCGCTTTGTAATCGAACCAATTTATATCAGGCGCCTTCGAGTGCTGACTCCTGCTATAAGTTATTGTGCGTGTATCTACAATTTTATTCAGACGCATGGAGGTATGGGAGTGCAAGTATTCGTCTACAAATGCACTCAGATTGCAGCAAACCGCTGCGTTAACTTTTGTCGCTAACGGCATGTTCACTACAAGAATGCTATCTACGAGTATATGTTGACTGCGAATGAAATATTACGGCTTTCGTCTTTTGTTTCATTCGAACGTTATTCAAGCCATTTTATTGGTTTCGTGACAACGCAGTCGGACGTTTAATTAGACGCACGACACGAAAGATGATGAATCTTGTTTGTACAAGCGACACATTTCATGTAGCTATCGGACATTGAGCGGTGGAATTATTAACCCCGCGGCTCGATTTCATGCTATTAAATATTCAATTGTATATATTATATTCATATTTTTACTGGTGGTAGGTCTCTCATATGTGCGAGGCCATCTGGGTAGGTACCACCGCAATGTCTATTTCTCCCGTGAAACAACACTGCTTAAATCCACTGTTGTGTTTCGGATTGAAGGACATTGTAGCCAGAGCAACTACTGGACATATTGAGTCTTAACATCTTATGTCTCAGGATGGCGAGCGCAGTGGAATGTTTCTACTGTTCATGAGCGGTCGTACCGCTTACCATCAGGTGAACGGCTTGCTCGTCTCGCCATTCACAGCAATAAAAAAAATATATTATTCTTCATTGCGGCATGTATGAGATGTCAGTTTTATATTGCTTAATTAATTATTATTGTGAGGGGAATTATCAAAAGTATATGTTGTTGATATGTATGATCTTTAAAAGAATTATGGGCCGTTTAAATTGACTTTTTTGTTGAGGTGCATTAATCAAAAACAATTTGTTCTATCCATTAGCCGCAATCGCGTTAATAATTTTTTATTTAAACCTACCTCAATCCAATGTGATGATGTCTCGAAACATTGTTTTACAGACACACCCACAGATCCCTTAATAGTAGTTCATATATGTAAGTTAAATCCCATCAAAAACATCCTGTAAAAAAATCCAAGTCTCGCAGCTCAGGTTTTCTACCGCAAAAAGTTGTGAGATGCATGTAATACCAAGTCGATTAATTTATTTAGTCCTTAAGGGACCTTCTATATAAAGTTATTACGTTAGTTATTACCATATCAATATTAAAAATTCTTTACGTTTTAAATAAATGGATCGACTTGGCCATCGCATGAAAACATAATGTATCGTACAATTTATACATAATGCTGCTGGCCAAGTCGATCTATTTATTTAAAACGTAAATAATTTTTAATATTGATATGGTAATAACTAACGTAATAACTTTATATAGAAGGTCCCTTAAGGACTAAATAAATTAATCGACTTGGTATTACATGCATCTCACAACTTTTTGCGGTAGAAAACCTGAGCTGCGAGACTTGGATTTTTTTACAGGATGTTTTTGATGGGATCTCACGTCTTTTTGTAGAGTCCTACTTTTTTCCTTTTCGGTACTTCTTACTTCTAGAATATCACTAACGATTTTTCTTAAAGCCTCTGTCTTATGGTTTTTTCTTATTTTTGTAGGTATCAATTTATCACAAATATAGCGGATTTGATTATTAATGTGCTTTCTTTCATTGTAATTGATATTTTTGAGCTATTTAGTCTATTTATTTGCAAGTTTTTCTTCGTCATGTTTTTCTAGAGGAATGTTGTACAGTTTCATGGGCTGAATACACCATTTCCCTCTCTATATCCCCTCCTGTTATGCCTCATGTATATAGATATCTATCTACAACTATTATTCAATTATATACGGGTACAATGATTCATTAACTGCAAATGTAACTTTGTAATCCTATACATTTATATCGGATTACAAAGTTATTCACGCAGTTGGTCTATCTAGAAAACTAGACACAAATTATGAAATGTTTGAATTTTCCCTTACTTTAGACACTAAACACTAATTATATTCTAAATTTGAAAGTTCTATGTCTGCTAGAAGTGCCTTCGACTTTTGATGATCGGTCAGTCAGTCAGTGAGTGACAAAATTACGATAGTTTGATAAGTTATAATTCTTAAACTACTGGTTTAAATTGAATGAAATTTTAAATATACCGTGTTTACACAATGCCTGCTTAGTAACTGAAAATTCAGGCTTCATGCTTTAGCCACAACGAAGTTATAGGGGGTTGAAAATCGTCTGAATTGCTTCGAGAAAAGGATGTTACGGCCATGCCACTTTTTAGCTCGACTTGGAGGGGGCTCGGCCGCGCCCCCAGATTAAAAATGGCAATCCTCTATAAAATGTTATGTTTTACTGCTTATAACACTACAAAGCAAATTATTTTCGCGCATTCCTCCGCAATTACCTGCTGTGGACAACGCCATATTTTATGTTATAACTTGATACCCTTAAGGCGTGCGAGCATAACGAAGTGTCCGTCTCTATCCCTTATTGGTGTAATTTCACGAGGTCCCACTGGAGCATTTGTGACAGGTTAATGATTCGCGAGCGGCCTTGTGCAGCGTCCTTGCCTGCCAAAGCATCCCCGCGTTTCACCTCTCTGTTGCACCCATTTAGAACTTGCCATTTCTCTCTCCCGGCGACTGATGTCCACGGCCTCTCCACGCTCGATTCGTCCACTCATAAATCGTATGCAACGACAGCCCCCACATTACAGTTTTATATGGGACGAGACTACACACGCTCTTTTCATTTTTATTTACAACAGAATGGAAGCATTTCATGCGTATTAAGTTTATTAATATCTGAAGCCTTTTTAGCGGCGGTATTTTTGTATAGTCGGCAGGTTGATAGTTTTTTCTTTCTCGGCGTCGAAGTTAGACGCGACACGGACTGGTTCGGTTTAATTACATTGTTACGGATATGAGCAATAAATTTTAACGAGTTAAATGTGCTATAAAAACGATCTTTACAATTTGCTATGGTGATGAATATTTAGTAGGACAGGCGTGCAGGGCGCGGAGCGAGGCGCGCTCGGCTGCGGCGTGTACCCGCCTAATGAGGAGGACCTTTATGGTGCCCAGCTATGTTAGAAAATCCCTAATTGTGTTTAAATATGTCATTGATATTCCAAATGGCGATTGCAAGCAGAATTAGAAAACGATTCCTAATGAAGACTCTTGCACATTTATTGAAAGCCTGAAAGAGGGCAACCTTTTTCAGGGACTGTGAAGCAGTTGACTTAATTCGTTTTCTATTTTGGCAGCCGAATGCATTGCCAATTTCTCTTTTCAATAAAAGTAAAATACATTTCTGTACAAGAAAATGTTGTATTTTTTGTAATTGTTTTTTTTTTGTAGTTTTATAATTCTATTAATTAACCAGTTGGTAGAGCTATTAGCCGTGTGTAATTTTATTCGTTAATAATTAGCATGTTTTGTAATTAAAAGTACTTAATTGCTACCTCCTTATTAGAGTGTATACATACATATTTAATTTTGTTTAGTTTTCAAATTGCGTCAAAAATTACAATTTGAATGGGATTTTAATGAAATTAATTTGATTTGCCTTTAAATCGGTGTTAAGCTTCCATGAAAACATTACTGTTTTATAAATCTCACGTAGAATTCTTTATATGTTGCACCGAAATATTGATTTAACTCTTCAGACTGTAATGATATTATAAAACAATTTTTTTAAAAGCTATTACATTGTATTTTAAAATTGTAATCTTTCTTATCACATACGCGTATAAAAGTAATTTATGTATCTAAACTAAGATAAAAATATTAAGCGTTATACAAAAGGAAAAATGTGTAAGTTTATAGCGAGGGAATACCGCTAATGCACGTTACACGGGCACTGTAAAAATTTCTCAGCATTAGCATTATCGTCTAAAGTCTTGTAAACCACTTCACTAAGAATGTTTTGTATCATGATAAAACGGAAAATAAAACGCCTAATGATTTGTTTTTATTTTCTAGGTTATATCCATAAATTCTCTGCCTTTGAGACTGCCTCGGTGGCGTAGTTGTACTAAGGTATGGTTACAAAGCTGAGGTCTCGGGTTCGAATCCCGAGGTGGGCAAAGTGATATTGAATTTTTCTATTCATTATCAGCTCAGAGTCAGGAATTTGTGCCCGATATGGCGATAGGCTCGCCACCTATCACATTGTGGGACGGAACATACAAGGCGAAATGTGGGTGTCCTAGCACCTCTGCCTACCCCTTCTGGGATATAGGCGTGAGTTTATGTATGTATGTATGTCCATAAATAGGTTACACGTTTTATAATAACTACACCTATTTATGCTACAAGTCTCTTCCAATGTTAAGATTTTATTTTCTCACGGAAGCAACAATAAATAATTTCAAACAGTACTTGCATTTAAATCCAAAAGAAAAGCTGAATTACAGCTTGGTCTCCTTAAAAGTGCACTTACCCTATATATTCGATGCCATATAAGTATATTTTTAATCACTTGTGAAATTATCTTCTTTTTAAGTATAGTCAACATCTTAATTAGTGCTCTACTTGTGTTGTCGTGGAGGAATTCAAAACAAAACAGAAATGCAAAAATTTAATCTTGTTTTTTTGTGGCGGTAACCTCGCCGACTGTTATTAATTTAACTACTAAAATAATGGTTGTTTATACAGTAGTATTATGGTGATCAGTATGGGAATAAAGTGGTGACAATTGAGATGTACATAGCTAGGATTATTTATAGAGATGGTGTGGGGTTTGTAGGTTAGTTGGCGAGTCCGCGGAGCTGGATAGTTGTCGGCCTTCGGTCTGAATATATAGTGTCCGCATATCGAACGTGGCGTTGTTCTATTTCATCGCAATGAAAAGGCATTACCATGTCATGATTTGTACCGATCATTTGTAGTCGCCTACAAAACGACCCATAGGTAATTCCGCATTTGTTCGCGCCGGTCCGGGGAAAGTTAACTGAACCATGTGTGACATTACGATGCAATTTTTATACAGTTGCGCTACAATAACGGATAAGCTTATTGCCTTCCGCGTAATTCGCTTTTTGCCAAATCCGGTCATAGTAGTGAGATTTTTTTCAATCGCGCGGTGCGGATGTGAAATTTTATTACTGGGTAATTTTTGGTGCATGGAATTTCAGTTACCTTCGTAAAATTCGCCACACCCGAACAAAAAGCGCCTCCTCATCCCTGTCAACTTTTTTGTTCGGGGAATGCTTAAATTGAAATTCATAATTTCCGTCGATGACAACTACATATGACGCTATAAAGATGCACAAAAGAGAAGGGACACGGCGGCGTCCCTAATTTGAAGTAAGCCACGGAGAGAATACCTGTAGTCTGTAGGTGCGAGGCGCGAGCGGGTGCAACATTGCAACGTTACTGTATGTAAACGCAGCTTGTTAAGGCACCTACACGCCGAGCCGTTCGGAGCGCGGTTCACATGCCCCGGGTGCTGATTATTGGCGCCTCGTTGTATAATGAATCGCCGATTTAGGTTAATCAGCACAAACTTTTTACTACACTTTGGTCCTTTTACGGCCTTGGGTATGCATATTTACATATAAATTGTCCGCAGATGCCAATAAATTAATATTTTGTCATAAATTCTTCTCAAGGAGCCAACACCAAGTCTTTACTCTTATGAAAAATATTATATTATAAAACCGCTACCCTGGAACCTCCGTACCTTATGCATAATATGTTACACATTGCAGATCATTTTCTTTAGAAGTTCCAATTAAATTTAAAAATAACTATCAGCAGGACCATTTTATTGTTTTCTAAGTAATCACATAATTTTGTTGAATCCATACTTATAGCATTACATTTTATATGAAAAATAAAGTAAATTTAAGCACGCAGTAAAGTCAGACGTCCAACTATAAAAACTCTATTTCTTTTTTGTACTAAAAATAACTACAATTCGTACCGATCGCATCGTACTAACTCAACGTATCTACTTTATCAAAGTGGATCTCTCATTAAAAGTTTTTACTTAACGCCGGCTGTGTTGTAGTCGCATTTGTAATTTATAAAGAGTTATATAATATTATGTCATGTTTAAATCTCATCAAATTTTATTGTCGTCCACAAAAGGCATGGCGTGGCCTGTTTTCACGGGCGCTCACGTAGCGCAGCCGGCGACCAGGCGCCTTGTAATTTACAACCTCGCCAAACTATTTACTGAACACCTCGACATGTCATAACGTTCTCTACCCTACAAAACACCGTTCTTTTGGACAGTTGCGGTATAATAGTTACGACACAGTAATTTTAATAACTAGGCACGTACTTAATGCGGCGCTCTTAGAAAACGCTGTGACCGTCTCACACCACGTATGTAATAATAATATTTTATTGCCTAGACCTAGCTGTATATTACTATATCGCCGTCTGGATATTATACCATTATAAAGTTACTGAGAACCACGCAAATCTCTTTTATGACATTTTTAGTGTTGGCACAGTGCACAGTCTTGCATTAAATCAATGAAGCGTTAAAAATAATGGGCAACCAGAGTAACATAGGCTCAATTATGTATAATTAATAATAATTATTAATTCTTCTGTATTAGGTCATATAAATAACGTCGGTTTGTTACAAAATGATAATGTTGTGAAAGGAAGTTCCAAGAGAGTAACGCAAGTGATTATAAACTTGCTAATCTTATCATTAAATTATTATTACTAATTGAAAATGTCCTATTCCGTACCCAATATACATATTCAGTTTTGCATACAGAACTAAATTTACAAATAGTATACGAAGAAGACAGCAATTAAATATATTGTGTACACACTACACATAACATTAAAACGTCTCATCTTATCGCTGTGTGACTCCCGCGTATTTTATCAATGGGTTATGTTTTTTATTTGGTGTGGTAGATATTTAAAATAATCTTAGACATGTTCTCTTTTTACATTAAATAAAATGTGGGCAAATATATGTAATAATATTATCAGATTACATTTGGAAACAAATACCAGCTGGAATGCATTGAAGGGCCTTTCTTTAAGACACAATTACTTATGAGCTTACTGGGTCGTCAATGCTACAGTGTATTAAATACAGACGCCGGGTTATTTTAGCCTATAATTCAGTGATCAAACTCTCAAGTTCTAATTACATAAAATTTTGCAACATTAATGCCTGCAGCAATAATGAGCATCGCGTAATCACAATAATTTCGAAATCAAATTACACGCAATGCAAGACTAAGACTCAATAGCTGACCGTCAATCCGGCCACGCTATAATTCTTCAGTTAAGTGACAGTGCTCGAGCTAATTGCGTAATTTCCAGAATGATAGAGTGTGACAACCAGCCACTCCGGCTCTGACCCCAGTTTGAGCTCGGCGTTTCCCAGCAGCTAGATACATAGACGCATCTCCGCAATACCGTTTGTTTTCTTTTATATTATTCCACATTCGCCCAGGCCGATGTTCCGTGCATTCCCGATTTATTTTTTTATGCCTTTAATAGTTTCTCATTGTATGTGCCACTTCATCAGGCCGCTTTTAGCGAACCGTTCGAATAAAGGCATTCTTATTATTTTAGCTCAGTGCACAATTCACTGTCGGCCGCGTTCGGAAATTACACACAGTTAACTAGCATCGAATTGGATAATTACAAGTGGTATAATGATATACTGTTGGACATCCAGCAATTTAGGCCTCCCTTTTTTACACTGTTTTTAAAGCGTCGAGTCCAGTGATAAGCTACAATGAAATTGAATTAAACGATTTAAATTGTTGTAATGAGTTGGAGCGAGAAGCACTAAAAATAAAAATAAAAAAAGTTAATAGCTGTTTTATTTCCATCTGAACATTGATTCAATTTTAACATCACCATGTTCATTTTTCATTCCTATGACAGAATATAAATATTCCATATATCAATAACATTGGACCCGCTTGCAGCCATGAATTTTATGAGCTGTAGAATAAAAAGTACCAATTTCATCTATTTACTTATGGCTTTATGATAATTAGAAATATTAAAACTCTTTTACGGCACGATTGAACAAGTATCAATGTTAAGATATAAGGGTGATATGTCCGGTGACCGTTATGTATATGCGACACATATCTTTTGAATTATTAATTGTAACGTGGTGCTTTGTTATCTTTTTCCGGAATATCTTTACACGAGATACATGCGTGAATTTTGATGATAGACACCAGAACAAAATCATATCATAGACCACATCGGGTGGCGAAATGTATGTTACTTACTCACATGGCAGGATAGGTGGACCGCGGTCTGTCATTAACCCTCCCAGAGTATGATCGGTTCGATATAAATCATGGTAATGGTAGATTATTCTAGATACATCGGCGAAACACCCGGGAAATGCGCTTGGAGCACCGATTACACAGAACCCACTGTCGTAATTGCACCGCTCATTGATACCTCACGAAATGTAATTAGGCTTTGTTCCAACTAAAAGCGCACGAGGATTCGCTCTCATTGTACAATTTCATTACGGCATTAACTAAATGATGAGTTGTTGGTGATTTACGGACGGGCAACGCGTAATCTTTACGAGAGCAAAATTTTACAACAGACTTTATTTCTAAATTGAATGTTGCAGTCGGATCCTGCGTACAATGTAAGCTTAAACATAGCAATAAGTACATGCTGCACGGGCATCTCCACAACAATCTACCGACAATATTATTTTAACTCATTTTATTCTCAATAATGGTTTAACTAACCGAGCAATTATTTCGTCACGACTGAACAAGACATTTAATGCAGCCACAAGTTATAAGACCTCAAACTGCTAGTTAAACAGTAATCAAAATACACTTATTTATCTCGTGCTTACCGCATATTTATGAGGTGCAATAGTAATCCGAAATTATGACTTGTAATAGTTTGTTTACACGTACTCATAATTGCACTACTCATCCGTGAATACGCAAAATTGCAAACAGAAATAATATTTCCATCGACTACTACTGCACATCGAACGAACAGCACATTCCACATCACAAAAAGCAAAGTTCATACATAGCACAGAGACAAAACATCAATTTATTATCATTAACATCGAATATGTCGTGCACGGTTTCTCGAGATCAGAATCATTGAAAAATATGTCACCCCGTTATCCGACGTCTTCAACAATACGTTTGTATGTAGTTCGGAACTACGATAACCTATCGGTCGCAACCTCAGTAGATATTCACTACTCAGTGGAGAGTGGAGAGGCGGCACTCGGCAGACATTATCGTGTCTAATCAGGTTCGCACGCGGCGCGGTGGCTAAATCATTCGATTATTGAGTTCCGATGTCGCGGTCGTGATCGGGCGCGGGATTCAACGTTCGACGTGACAGTGCAGCCATTGTCGGATCCGATGGAGGCTCGCGCTCAACGTCGCGCGCGCTTTATTCGTGATTAAACGCTTGTAATTCCAACAATATCATCCCAACTGTCGAATTCAATCTGCACTCGTCGATCGGCTGCCAGCTCGCGTCGTCCGTAATGTTGCACGCCGATCTATTAGAGCACGCCAGCTTGTATGTAGCGCTGTAGAGAGACAGGTAACGAACGATCTAGTATCCTAAAACTGTCGGTGTCCAACAAAAAAATACGCAACATTCCACGCTTTCCCAGGACTGTGCACATCGGTGATTATATCTTAATTCTTAATTACTTATGTGATTGCGATAATTAATACGACATCCCCGTTGCGACGACACTGAAAAACCATTTAAGCTGGCCGCTATCGAAGTGTTTTTATTATTGCCTATTCGCTTTATGAGTACGTTACCTACGTACTCAGTACTCACTGACCTGTGTACTGTGTACTCACGGTACACAGATGCGAGATAAAAACAGTCGATTCGCGATTTTTTTCTCTCACTGCACACTTACGCCGCATTGGACAATAATAGGGAGGCGATTTCTCGCGACATGGATCGTCTGTTGGTAACGAGCGGTACGTTGTCGATATTAAAGCCCATTGTTGTGATGCGCCGTATAAAGCTCGACTTGGGCTAGTTCCTTTCTAATGCTGCCAATAAAGCACTAAAAGAGCATTTGCCGTACGATTAACTCTCTCTCAAGGTGGTTACGCGGCTGCGACGGGTGCATACATCAGGGCTGTGGGCGCTAGCGCCGCGCTGTCAACCTTTACTTACAACGAAATATCCAATCGAACACTAAGATCATTGACCTACGAAATGTATAAAAAATCTTGCCTGCGTTAATTTTTGTGTGTAGCTTTTTCAAAAATACACAAATTTTGCGCTTGTTACTTACCCGTTAGACAACCCTGTCTGTCAGTGAACTCTACTACCGACTGTTAATAAAAATGAGTGGCACACGCGGTGGGCTCCCCATACCCTCTCGAGAGAACAGGCGATGATACGAGCCCGTACACGCACGCATCTGGAATACACTTGTTTATCTACTAATCTAAAAGAGAATACACTCAACGCATTAATTAATGCTGATCATTAAACGTAAGTCGTGATCAATACCTTTTCTTCTTTATCCAAATATCAAAAACTTCCTATAATAGCTCCTTACTATCACAATGTTCATTACTTTATAACACAACCTAAACACTTTACAACCAAAACACAAAAATCGTGATGTCTAGTTTTAGAAATTGTATTCATTAAAGCAAACAATTCCGTTAGAAATATCAGTAATGTTTAGTTGTTTGACGAGTTTTGGCAACACGAAGAGGCTGAAACGTTTATGAAAAAAATCAGTGAGTAGTATCTCGGCTCGTCCTCGATACGTGCCTGCCCCCACATTTGCATAAAGAATTGGGTGCGCACGCTTCGATATCGTCTTGGGGCGTATTTCTCACGCTACCCGAACTCAGAAACCGCCACACAGTTCGCAATCACCGCCGCCTCTCATCTAATAGCTTCGTCAGCATGCTGGCGTTTACAAACTCGCTTTTTCAATGTTGTTTTGTAAGGATCATCAAACGTATTTATCGAAATTAGCATTGCATTTTATGCAGTTGCCTTAGTTATAATGCTGTTTAAGTGTAAAGAAATAGATCTTCACTACACACGCCATTAAATTTATGGAAGCCTTTTCGTGGTATGTCAATGTAGACATGAACAAACAAATGCATCTAGAAATAATTTTATCTTTTCCATATATTGATGATGATTTTTCATCGCGACACTTTACACGAGATCACATAACATTAAATACTGCTGATGTATAAAACGGAGCCCAGGTTTTAAAGTCAAGGCCGTGCTTAAGATAAATATGATAAATATCTTGTTAGCGCGAAACCATTTTATAATCCATAAAATATTTATTATTTGATCATCTTACCATATATAAATTCAGACTACTACATAACATACCATTATACATTTATACTGGCCGACACAATGAAATTTATACTCATATGACCATAAAAGAAAACCTGATATATAACATAAATTACTATTAGCATATTTTTTATAAGATGAGATAACAATGAAGTGAAATATTTTTGAGAATACAAGATTCGAGCAGCTTCCAATAGGTATCGCAAGCAATCTGAATTTTCCGTTGAGTTCTATTTTTTTTTTTTGCAATCAATGGCGAGTCGAGCATGGCGTTCGCCTGATGGTAAGCGATACTAATTACAAAGCAATGCTTGTCATGCCGTTGCGCTCGCCATCCTGAGGTATAAGATGTAAAGTCTCAATATCACCAGTAATTAGTCTGCTAAAATGTCCTTCAATCCGAAACACAACAGTGCATTTACACTGCTGTTTGGCGCGAGTTCAGTTGTTCTGCAGTAGACATCACACGGCTCATAATGACAATAAAATATTACTGGATGTAAAGAAAGTTTAACATTCCTTGCTGCTTTTGGACCCAGAACAGGATAATAACGAAGTTTTCACATAACACGATAATATGCAAACTTCCCATTCATCGCGCAAGTCTCCAAATATCCGGTTGTAGTACCCCACAAGCACGAGGCACATATTGGTACATGTTAACGGTGCATGAAGTAAGAAACAAGCGGTGTTAAATCCATAATTACACAAAACTCGAAATATTCAACGATTCGTTTAATGTACTACAGAATTTTTATTGAGACGGAACGGATTATAAAGTATTTTTGGATTTGCGGAAAAGCCAATGACAACATTTTTTTGGCCTTAGTGTCCCACTGCTGGGCCAAAGCCTCCTCCCATTCCTCCCAGATTTTACGGTCTTGCACTATTTGTAGCCAATCCTGAGATTTGTCAATTTCGTGTATCGTAAAAACTAATGCATAATTTTAAATAGGCATATTTATTTATATAATTTAGCTATCTATAAATATGTGCAAAATGTTTCTAACTCTTTATCTTTGTTAACTGAAACATAAAAAGCATCTAAATATCTAACGAAATCTCTTGTTAAAGATAGATAGATTATTGAGAACGGCTGTAAATCAATAGCAATAGGAAAATTAGACTATAAAGTTTTATTCTACATACCTCTATGTACGCCCTTTACGTGCAATCACTTGTCGTACATTCTACAAGTAAGAGGACTGGCAAACGGGAAGTGGGTAGGCTGATGATAATTTAGCGACAACGCCTGTGGGCGTCGATAAATTCAAAGAAATTGCAGATCCCTTTCATCAATTTAAGGTTTCAGAAATCATCATGATGCAGTGATGATCATCATCACATCGCAGTTCAACGCAACAGCAAAATTCACTTTACGTCAATATTCTGTAAGATAATGACACCACTTAGTTGTGTATTCTACTATCTATATGAAGTCTATATTTTCAATTTTTTTTTTATAAAACTGCGGAAATAATCGCGTTAGGCGCCAATTATACGTCAACATTTTTAGAACATCATCCAGTATAGATCATAATCTTTTTCGGCTACAGGAATTACACTGCTTAACATAGCCTCGGCGATGTGTTCGAAACTAATTTCAAAAACAATGTTTTATAGTAGTAAATCAAACTTCAAGAAAATATGTACAACCAAGTCTTGTAAAAATGATTTTATCATAGAAGTGTTACGGTTATGGTCAATCTCATATTTGGTGCGATGAAGCAATTTTAAATTCTTCACGAAATCCGAGCATAACGTTTATGACGTGGAATATAAATACACAAAACGAAATGCCTTAAACATTAGACAAAAACCAAAGCAGCCTACATAATGCATGAACATATTTCATGGCGTGTTCGCGGAATGAATTATTTGATCAACTTTATCAATGTTTTTTGTACTGTAAAAGCATCCGCACAGAAACGAACCGATGTAATGGTCAAAGTATAACCTTGTGTTAATGGATGGCTCCAATATATAAAAATTAATGCACGGAACAAGAACAATAGCAATAATGTATATTGCATGAATCCATTACGGCGGTTAATATACAGCACTGGTATCCATTACGCAGCAGACAGAAATTATTTCTTTTAGCGAACTAAATACGAGCGCATTGTCCCATGACGTGAAGCCCGATTTGGGTGAGTATTGAGGTGGGGTAAGGCAGATGAACATTACAGTGCAATATATTAAGTAAGACGGACGCAATCGAAGCGCATTAACATATCAATGCTTAAGATCACTCGCACAACGTTAAATTAATCCGAGTAGCATTAAAAAGAAAAGACTTTTGTACGAGCAAATATTAAAGGAAAATAAACTCATTTGCAAAAAAAACGGGCACCTAAGCAATGAACCATTTCAAATGTTACTATTGGTTTGTTTGATAATTATAGGTACTACTTTTACTTTCACAATTTTGTAAATTAATAAGCAAATAATCGTTTTCGTCAGTATTATCATAAAATTTTGATAAAATTTATGGGTTTTAATGCTAAAGTTCACTAGTAGTGTATGCTCGCTAGTAGTGCATATGCTCGTGAAGTAAAAGTTAACAAAGATTTTTGTTTGTTTTTTCTTTAATAAAGTAAAAGCAAATAAATGTTAAGTATCGAGTGTGACCCCCTCTAGCTGAAATCACAGCTTGAATTCGTCTGGGTATGCTAGCGAGGATATCCCGGATACTTGCTTGCGGAATACGTTCCCACTCCGCGGTAATCACATTCTTCAGCTCTCTGATGGTCTGCGGAGCCGGTTGTACTGATCTCACGCGTCGTTTCAGAACGTCCCAGACATGCTCTATAGGATTGAGCCTGGTTCTGGAAGAAAACCATGTACCCAACCACGGGATGATCGTTTTCTTGTGAGTCGCGCATTGAGAAATCGCAAGTCTTCGTATGTGGACCTTAAGAACAACCTCGAAGAAGTAAGAAATGTGCATATTAGTCTATGGACGGTCAGGAGGAGGCTTCTCGCGGCCAATATACGTAATCATCGCCCGGCCCGCGGCCCTAAGTTACTCCGTGAGCACAGAGTTGCCAGGCTTAGGTTTGCTCGAAATTGTGAGTCATGGACTCAAGAAGACTGGAATAGGGTATTGTTCTCCGATGAAATCAGGATATCTCTGTTCGGTGAATATCGACGTCGGCGAGTGCTACGAAGACGAGGAGAACGCTTTGCAGAGGCTTGTTTTGAAGAAATCACACCTTATGGTGGGGGCTCTGTTATGTTTTGGGCAGGAATAAATTCAATGGATCGTACAGAGTTAGTCTTCATTGAAAACGGCTCACTGACTGGACATCGATACATAACGGAAGTTCTAATTCCTCATGCACAACCCGCATTGGCCGCTTTAGGCGAAGACTCAATTTTTATGGATGACAACGCTCGCGCCCACCGGTCTGGCGATGTGGAAACGTATGTGCGTAGGTCAGCATTCGTCGTTTGGATTGGCCAGCTCGAAGTCCCGACCTCAATCCTATAGAGCATGTCTGGGACGTTCTGAAACGATGCGTGAGATCTGTACAACCGGCTCCGCAGACCATCAGTGAGCTGAAGAATGTGATTACCGCGGAGTGGGAACGTATTCCGCAAGCAAGTATCCGGGATATCCTCGCTAGCATACCCAGACGAATTCAAGCTGTGATTTCAGCTAGAGGGGGTCACACACGATACTAAACATTTATCTGCTTTTACTTTATTAGAGAAAAACCAAACAAAAATCTTTGTTAACTTTTACTTCACGAGCATATGCACTACTAGCGAGCATACACTACTAGTGAACTTTAGCATTAAAACCCATAAATTTTATCAAAAATTTAGATAATACTGACGAAAATGATTATTTGCTTATTAATTTACAAAATTGTGAAAGTAAAAGTACCTATAATTATCAAACAAACCAATAGTAACATTTGAAATGGTTCATTGCTTAGGTGCCCGTTTTTTTTGCAAATGAGTTTAGTATAATAATACGTCATTGAATCAGAATAAAATAAGGATAAACAGGATGTACTTATATCAAATTTAAATCTGAACGCATAATGTTATTTTTAATGTATTTGCTGTTTACTACCAACTTAGACACTGAATGCTTATGCATGGCATTGTACCAGTAAATAGTCCAGTGTTCCAGCAATCCAGCGTTTACAAAGTCGAAGGGTATTTTAGTAGGAAGCGATTTTCTAATACCATCAGTCGCTTATAGCTTACGCTTGGTTCTGGCTAAAGGTGGGCACCATTGTGAGCGGACAGCACCCAGCGCACAGGACTTTCTCGTGAGGTTTATTCCATGAAGTGGCGCGACCACCGCAGCCGTGCGCATCGACTCCGCACCCGCATTAGTTGCGGACAACAACACTGCACAATTTATCTAAACGCGCGTAACAGACGTGACTGCCTGTTCCTTGTTATTCAGTTTCTAGTAACAATGCTTCCACTTCTTCCTCTGGTTAAAGTTCATCGCTCGTTCGTTGACGAGTTTGCAGCAAAAATCTGCGTGTGTACAGGCGATGTGACTATTTCTTCCTGGTTTTTCAGTTTCGAATAACAATGCTTGTATTTCTTCTACCGGTTGAAAGTTCATCGTGAATACTGCAAAGAAAAATGCATGGAAGCATTAAAAATTCGAAAGGCGTTGGATTCTTATTATGTTGTATAACGTGTTAATCTACTAACACCTGTGTCCGATTTTTTATTGGATTTTTTAGTAAATACAAAAGGACATGATCGCACGATGCTAAATTGTTTTTTTATAACATTTTTTTTCTAATAAAAAGTTTAAACAACAAACTGTGAATCTGCCGACATATTCTTTCATTACCTATCTTCTAACGGCAAAGATGAACATTAACTAATGGATATGTCAATATTAGTTTTATTCATCAGACGTAAGCTGTGTTTGAAACAACGATTAACTCGCCACATTGCAACAAATCATGTCGTCAATAACATCAAATACTCCTGCATCGCCTATTATGGGGAAAGGATTTGATGATAAATTCTGCGGTGTCAGTATCAAACCATTACTTACTATTTGTCATCTAAACGTACGATGTCATAATGATAAATGTTTTTTATGAGTGAAAGACGTGACAGGGCTCAGCGTGTGACACTGATCAAAACGAAATACAAAACTGAATCATGTTGTTATTCACGCGCACATCTAAGTAGCGAGCCTTTGTGAAAAAATGGCTGTGTTTGTATGTTAGCGTGCACACACCGTGTGAGACAATGTCAGACGATATGAGAAATAATGTCGTAAATAAAAAGACGCGACGCCTGATTGAAGACGAGACATAATTGATAAAAGAAAAAATATCGTACAACGAGATTAGATGCACTCGTTTTGAAATCATTATCAATCTGACAATGTTTCAGGGCTGCTTTAATAGGAAAAGCACTTTTTTTTCTTTTGTCATTGATATCCCTTCCATGACATGGAATCTCATTTATCCTGATCCGTGTCACTTTATACGTAAACAAGATTAATTTATGACGTGAAAGGTTCTATTTAATTTATCAATATCACAGCTCATCGCTGCGCAAGTGACAAGTAATAAATCTCATGCAATCAATTATAGATTGACGCCACTTCCACTGGCTGCATCCTTCCGTAATGTTTAGATGGGGCCCTGAATTGTGTAATTGGCGGCTGTACTATTATTTTCAGCATAATGATTGAGTTCGGTTCAATTTCTCATCAAAAGGGCTTGAACATAGAATATTGTAACGACATACGCCTTCTCATCAAGTAACATTGTAGTAACTATCATAGTAGGATGATGGAAAGTTCATGGATTGTTTTTAGTTTGATATCACAGATTAATTACCAGTCGTAAACTTCGTTTTCTTCATGGACATTTATTGTCGAAATCTATACTTCTGTGCAGAAAAAGACTAAGTAGCTTGTCCCGATATTTAATTAAGTATCAACATGAAGGTATTGAATTTACCAATGCGAGATAGCGGGTGGCGGTGACAGATGCACTGTACAGTCCTGTGATGGAGGCGGCGCGGCGCGGCGGCGTGTGAGTGCACACAGCGCACAGCCCGTAGCGGTCCGGCGTGGAGGGTGCCGCGCACACTGCAGCACGGTGCGGCGAGTGCGGTGAGTGCGGCGAGTACGGCGAGCGCGGCGAGTGCGGAGTGCCGACGCGATGGCATCGCCGCGGTCGTGCGCCACCGCTCACGGCGCCCGCCGGCGCTCGCGTCGCCGTGACTTATGGCCTCCAAGCGAACTTCGATCGTCCGATTGAATAATAATATCCGATTCCCGTGCACCGAATTTATGTTAGGAAGTGAATAGTGTCTCGTATCTGCCCGCCGCATCGGCCACATTTCACAGCTTCGCGCCTCCCTGGGGGATTACGTCCTGATGAAAACTTCCCATATTATTTTATGTACCTTCTCGAATGACTTGATGAATTATTCCTTGTCTATTACCATAATAATTTATGACAGCCATTGTCTTCAATTACATTTAAAACCATGTAAAACATGTAATTATAACTAACATGCACTCATAGCCAATTACTATGTGAGAAGCTATTGTTTTTTTAACCACTACATAATATGTGAACTATAAAAGTTGGCTTTTCAATAATAAATAATAAATAAATAACACCCAACAGTCACATACATAGTCCTGACCCCACACTAAGATCGAGTCTTGTGTCGTGGGTATCAGGAACTACGAGAGACTTTTCGGTCTCACAAACACCCAGACCCGGAAGAAATATTTGTGGGCCGCACAAACATTTCTCTCGGTGCGGGGATCGAACCCGCGGCCTCTCGTTTCACAGGCGGCGTCTAACCAACTGCGCCACGGAGGCTGTCGACAAATAATGACATTACGTAGGCAGACAAACAAAAAACCAACGAAGAAATAATAAACATGTCATCGACATCATACATGAGTTAAAACATGGTTATTCGGAACGAATTGGGCAAACTCAGCAAGTACAGTCAGCGACATAAGTCGCTACACATTCACGAGATTTGGAATTGTCTTATCATCCAAAATAATAATTATTTTCAATATCGTATGGCACATCTCGGCATAGATGACTTTACTTGGTTATATTTTACGACTACAGAGTAGTACGTACAAATTTTAATTCATAAAAAGCTTATAAAAAAATGTGAAGTGTTCAACGACTTATGTCGCTGACTGTACAAAAAATGTCATCAGTAAACCACAAAGGTGGCATCGTTTCACGCTCGGTAAAATATAAAGCACTTGTGAGTACCAAGCTCACCTTATGGCCACTTACTAAATTACACCAAGTTCATTGCACTACAAAATTTGTAGTAAATTACAGGTTCACACATAAAATGTTTTCACTTCGGCTCATAACCGTGACCGCTCCTGCTAACCGCCATTAGATCGATAGAATGCCAGAATTTGGCTGATTTGTACCGTTAGATATTACCTGCCTTCTCAATCTAGTGCGAACCTGTCATTATGACTAGTTGTTTTATAATTTAATATTTTCAAAAGTCACGCAGTCTTCTTCCTGACGATGTAATGCCAATTTCCACGTACTAAATATAAATTACGATCTAGACTGGGAAGCGCAAACAAAAAATATAAATTACTCAGCTCTACTGAACTCCACATACATCCATATAGTACATCAAACAAAAACTTTTCAACATCACATGTAACCATCGCTCGGTTTTATGTTCCTACCAGACCGTCTAATTCGACTAAAAAACAAGCCTATTACTCATAATGTGCCTCAGATTATAGAGTGAAGGAACCCATTACGCTAGTCAAATTTGTTGACATTATTCGCGAATATGCTCCAGCTGGCTATGTTGGTTGGTAACCAGTAACTAGTAAGTAGTATTCGAAACAGCGGCGAGAGTTCCATTCGCTTGCGGTACCCGTCGGTCCTCTACATTTTTTTCTGCACGCAACTCACGCTAGTACCTACAATTTAAATGTTATCAAATTATTTCCACAATACATCGTTATTGTGCGCTAACGGTTGTATCAATTAATGTGATTAAATCGAGCAGGTTTTGCGGTCGATCACGTACTGCCGTCTGCCGGACTCCCGTGTGTATTGTCCGTCGATATGCGACGCTATTGGACACTCAGCAGTCGGCGCTCGCACTGAATCGCTGGCCCATTTGCGTTGATTACTATTACCAACTACTTTGATCATTCTCTACATTTCAGCGGCAAACCAATTCGCGTAGTAAACATGATTAAACAATTCGTGTAGTCTATCTTCGGTTACGGTGCAAACCGGCCTCCGGTATGTATTAAATACCGTAATGTATTGGTGAACATCAAGTATTTGAGATTATTAGCGGCGTATATTATTTTCACGTGCGCTCCATCGGCATTAGGGTTAATTAAAGCTGGTATTATTCTGTGGGGACTGAGGCAAAGCGTACATGTGTACCCGTGCTCAATAGCTTACTGTTTTCAATTATATTATCCATAAATATACCACTGTCCATAAATCACAACACCTATGACACGGCGCTGTGGAGTGTTCGTATGCTGTGCAATGGAACGACAATTATTAAGCGTCTTGGAACAATATAATAATTGAATCAATTATTACATTAATCGCATATGTTAATATTCTCGCAAGAACTCAATATACAAAATGTTCACATTAAGGGATAAATATATAAAGGTATCAGGCAAAAAGTACTTTTATATATTTTTAAGGACTACTAAGTGTCCTGCCCACTAGGTGGTTCCGTCACCGGCCAGTTACATAGTGTGTACCCGACGTTGGCGTGTTGCGTTT
Organism: Hyles vespertilio; assembly: GCA_009982885.2. NCBI lineage: Eukaryota > Metazoa > Arthropoda > Insecta > Lepidoptera > Sphingidae > Hyles > Hyles vespertilio. The sequence continues at coordinate 12,205,558 of CM042809.1, read as the reverse complement.
GTAATGAAACTCGTCTCAAATAAAATAAGCTGCATTTGAGAATCACACTTTTTATGTCATAATGTCTGCGGATTTTTACACAGTTATTTGAAAAATACTGTTAAACGTATCTTTACTTAACCAAAAAACTCAAAAAGTTTGTGTAAAAATATCTTTGATATTTTAGTATATTTACCAATCGCTGACAGCAAATCAACACTATTGAAATTTATCGTGTCCCGTTCCGCAGACATTATACCTGATAAAAATAATAAATTCGCAAACATGCTTAGGTTTTTTGTGCGATGAGAGTCCATATCGAGTACCGATAAGATTTGGTGTTGATATGTTTCATGTGTTAATGATGTTAATGTTAAATAATATGAGTAATTTTTTTCTATCTCAGACACGTTCGTAGCACGGTCAGTTATCTTTATTGCATCTCGATTGTTTCGGCGCGGCGACAGGAAATAGCTTAAAACAGGCATCTTAAAAAAAAAGCATTGTAACCTATTGGAATCGACATGCAAATAAACACTGTATAATTTTAATTTGATTGACGTTATAATAAGCGGACGTCTTAAAAATACGCTATGTGCTAAGATTTATTTTTACTCTTTTAGAAAGAGAACGGAACTAAAGAGGTTCATATTAAAGTTAATTATATGGAATTGCAACGTTGTGCATTGATGACATGGCTTTATATCTCCAGCCTTTATCATATCGGCTTGTTGTTTAAGTGATTGTAAGTTAGCCGTCAGCCAGTCCCCGGTGTTCCATCCATTATATCTCGGAATACAAAACGGAAAGATAACGTTTACTGCTAGACAAGTTTTCTGCTTATCATTTCCTAGTACGTTTAATTTTTCAAAACAAACATTAATCAAAGCCTATTTGGCTGAGCTATCTTCTTGGTTGTATAAAAATAGTTTCAATGGTCTTTTTAGACAATAAATTATATTATCCTAATATAAATTCCTCCAACGACAGAGCGAGCTACCTAAAAGCTATATCGTTTGAATCAATAATAGTAGAAATAATTGAATATTACAAAAGCGTTTCACATTCTGACCATAATTTTGGTCTTCCCGAATGAATTACTGGCTATCGATGGTAAATATTCATGCGCATCGGTATCTGTTGGCTTTAGCCGATGTCCATCTTGCCGACGCAGTCATTGTATGTGATTGTAATATCGTGGTGGGTTTAATCAGGATATCGTTGGAACATTAGCATTATCAAAAGGGCCGCAAGCGTCGCGGACTCATGGTTATATCTGCGCGGACACGCGACGGTCGCGGGCTCACCCGACTCGCGCCGATAATTCAGCTCAACATACCATTAATACAATCGCATCAGACCCATGTCGCGTCTATACTATCCTTACTACGAATACGCTTTGAACAAATATTGTTACTTGGTTAATTTAAGATCCACAAAATTTTAACCTTAAAAATACTTTACAATTTGACAAAATCACCTTCGTACACAATCTCAATATCACGACAGAGCAAAACGTCATTCGAAGGACACAACAGTTATTCCAAGTAATAAAAATTAACCCAGTAATTTAGTTAATTCCCTCCATTGTTAGTGTACAAAGTGAAAGAGACAAACGTTAAAATGGCTAATGAATACATTTTATGCGAGTTGACAGCGGGTGGCGCCGTGGTCGATGCGGCTCACTTGTCGGTGGGCGTAGTGCGGAAGCGACTCGCACCGGCACACGCTCCGTTACCGTCAACGGCCATTTAAACGACCACTCTTAATTATCAACAGTTACCACAGACCGCATTGATACCACTCGGCCGCAACGCGAAACTCCGCACCGTAACTGACGAATCACCCTCAATTTGCAAATCGCTGCATTCCATTATTACTGCACAACAATTAATATTACCTAATGGCAGAGCTAATTTATTGCTATTATTTTTAATTATATCTATGCTAGCAGTTCATTATCCATGCCCATGCATTACAGTGTTCACTTGTCGGGAATAGCGAGTGACTCGTTTCCCCTAGTCACTCGTCGTATTGTCACGATCCTATATACATTAATTTCAATTCATTGCCTTATGATTCACCAACTGTATAAAAGATAGACAAAATGTGGAAAACATTACGAACCACATTATTTTACCAAGCGAGACTAATGAATGAATATATATATGACAAACACGTTGAAGTTATTTGTATTGTAATGGATTAGCAGGTGATTGTGTCTGGGCGCTTGATGGATTTCTCACACGATAGCAACCGCTCGCGCCGGATGCCGCGATAACATCCCTTACTCCGACGCCCTGTTCTCTAATTATAAACATTACCGCTTGAAATATTACCCCGGCACGCATCGCAAACTGTATACAAATACTCGCACATTGTTTGAGTAGAAGCTTCCCTGCGAAGTGCCGCGAATACGTTTGCGATTGTGATCTGTAATCCCAGGCCCAAACACAGAACAGTCCCCGTTACGAGATAACATTGTTTGATTAAAAACTTAATTAAACCGTGTTTAAATAAATTAGCATAAACATCTCAATGTATTGTTAACCCACTTCGAACTCCTTGTATCTCTAAACAAGTAGGATAGATATCAAAATATTAAGCGTAAAACCAGAGCGATGAAAAGTTCGGTTAACTCTTGTATCGCGATCTCACGGCTAATGAATTTCATAGTGCGCTCACTATAAAAGATATTTATTAAATTGTTTATAGTTTACATTTGCACCGAAGGCTATAAAATCACGCTCTTCATTTATATATCGCGTTACATACTGGTATTTGTGATATAAAAGTGTTACGGGACTGCTTAAAATAAACATGTCCCGTTCTCGAAGATAAATTATTACATGGCGATTACAGAAGAAACATTTTTTGAAGCTTGATGCAATAAATTTTCGACGTATCGATTTGAACGTATAAAATCAATAAAGTAACTTATACGTATACCACACATGACATTATATTATATTTATTGTAATACCAAAAGTATAAGTAAACATAATGTCATAAGTTTAGACTTACGTCGAAATAGGAAATAACTTGTGTCATACGGTAAACTACGTATCAAACTACATTTTATTTTCTTGTATATTGCGATTACTTTGCCTGATATAAATAAGTATTTAGCATCAACGAACATGGACTGTGAATGACGTCCTGGTTTAGATGATTTTCGGCTTCCTGTGTAAAAATTCACCACCGTCCTCTGTTTCACCGCCTTCACTTCAGTTTCAAATCAAATGCATCTCCATGTCGCAAGGTAGCTATACCAAATATCATTGCTTTCGGATTGATGGACGAACCGAGCGATGGCAACAGATATACCTTTTTTTTCATTATAATGACAAGTCTCCGGGAATAGTACTTTTACGGGAAAACGGTATTCTAAATCCTTGTCAGTACCGCTACCAAATATATAATATATTATGATTATCAGTTAATTTGTTATGACGTTAAAGCGTAGCAAACAAACCCACTTTACAACAGGGTTAGGATTAAAAGTAAAAGCGATGAAAATGTCTATGATCCGTAAAGTAATAATTATGCGCGTGCATGTGAACGTGATCTTAAAACCACCCATGTCGTTCCGACCTAGTTGTAGCGTATCTATACCTTATACAATATTGCAACAAATAATTATTGAACGAAAATGTCCTGTGGTGAACTATCAATAATGTGCAACTTATCTTGCCGACTTTAAGCGACCCTCTTTATCAATATTCTACTTATTCGATTTCGCTTAAATTAATAAGCCATGACTCAAGGCTAGTATTTTCCATTTTTTTAAACGCATTGTAATTTTGAAATAAATCTATTATTTATGCTCGATTACGACGTCCACTGACGCCGTTGACGTCTAATACCTCAGTCCGCCCCGTGACCACGAAAGCTGTAAAGTAATCGAAACGTCGGGAAATCAAAAATGTAAAAAATTTAACTAAATTCGCGATAAAATCCGTAAATAATAGTTTTATTTCAATGTGTAACATTCGCGTAAATCTAAGAAACCATTATGCATTTTAATTTATAGGATAAAAAATCAGCAATATGCAGCGGCGTGCACAGGATTATGACACTGTGTATGCGGCGGAGTACTCGGTCACAAAAACTTTTTCTTTTATAGTTTTTTAGCATAGCCACAGCCACGCGACGGATCTCTAAGTCGGAAACCATGCCAACATAACAAGTCTTAGATGTACTACTATTCATGTCCATCTTCTACGGCAACGCAGACAAAACAGCGATCGATCGTCGCGTTTCGTCGCGGAAGAAATTCTAAAAAGTAAAATAAAAAAAAAATAACCTAGTCAGCTTTCAATTTTCACATATTCAAGGTTCCGGTTAGTTGAGATTACTATACCTATCCCGATGTAAATAAACGCAAGATTTCGGCCACTTCATTCATTCATTTGATAAACATACATTTTTAATACAAACCTCACAATCAAATAACATTTGAAAAAATAAACAAACACACTAGTAAAAGCAAATGACTACAATTAATATCGAAACTTACTAATAAACTGTTAAATGTACACACTTTCAAATGTTAAAATGAAAATCTTTTAAGAAATCTGTTTTTTTACAAACATACTAGTATAAAGTAGTAAACAACGCAAAAACACATAAAAAAAGCAAAATGGCCCCCGCGAAACACAAAGCATTTCTATTTAAACAAATAAAACCTTACTAACCAAAAATGCATAATGTGCATAGGTGATTTATTAGATTCCTGACTATTAATTTTACTCGGATTATAGGCAACGAACATTTACGATTACTCCCGACAACTGCCGAGCTTCCGAGGCCTGCCGCGGGAGTCGCGGCTTTCAATATTCATGGGTGTGTGCGTTTGCGACTGTGCACGGACACCAAAATTACTACACACATGCAAACAAATGTCATGCGGGACGCGGCGGCATGACTTGGTTAATTAGGTACATTATTTTGCTTTGCAGCGCCGCGCTGCTTGCTTTTCGCGCGGCAAACATAATGTTTGCGTGATTGCAAATAGGTGCTATTTATAAAATATTAGGCGTTTTTAAGTTATTATATTTTGTTTATTCATTTATTTACTATAAATTAAAGTCATCTAAAACGTACGAACGTTATAATAAAATATCTGTGAATGGCAAGTAAAGCACCGCATTTCTGCCTACAAGGAGTGCACGCCCCTGGTAATATGTAATAGGTAATATGTAATATTTTGTTTATTTTAAAAAGCTTTATTTTTAAGGTCGTCAATTTTTCGCATTGAATAAACTGAGATAGGTATAAAAACTCTTGGTCGTCGTGAATAATATTATTTTTATATAAGACTAGCGGCCCGGCCCAGCTTCGTCTGGGTGCATATATTTTTTGATTCCACTCCACACCAAATACATGTTATTTTTTCGTATAAACTCTTGTATACCTAAACTTGACGTAGCTGTCCTACTGTCCGGCTCAATCCCGTCTCATCCGTCTGTTCAGTCTCTTCTCAATCCATCCCGTCCTTTCTCTTTATTATCCATCCCGTCTTATAACGTGCATTTATATTTCGTCCTATCAAATCTGTTAGCTATCCCAGCCTTCTCCCGTACCTTCCACTCTATTATATCCCGTCTCTCCATATACATGTACATACAGGGTATATCAAGACTGCTACCGAAAACGAAGCCGGGTGGTAGTTTAAGCGACTTCAGACACAATGCAACAGAAAAAGTTGCAAAAAAAGCGACAATTTTTTTTTGTAATTTTTTTCCTAATGCCCTATTTTGGTGGTAAATACATTTTTTCCTAAAATAATAGTGTATACCCTTTAATTTATAAATACTCTAAGATATAAGAGAGTTTAAATTATTATTTTAGCAAAAACTATGGATTTACCACCCAAAAATGACGATATTTAAAAAATCATAAAAATAATTGTCGCGTTTCTATGCGAAATTTTTAATTGCGTTGTGTTTGTAGCCACTAAAACTACCACCCGGCTTCGTTTTCGGTAGCAGTCTTGAGATACCCGGTATAAAGATTGCCTTATGAAATTTTTGTGCAGCAGAAATCGTAATATTTTAATTTTACCACAACTTCAAAACCAAACGTCCAATTTTAATCATTCAAAGACCAAATATTATCAACATAAACTGTACTTATTGATGAAATAATTTATTTTGATAAGGATTAATATCATGAGTAAAATAAACGCGTTTAAATGTAGTCCAAAAAAATTCAAGATTTTTAAATAAAAATGTGGTTGTTGTGCCTCACTCGACATAGATAGGTATAGTGTGTCGGGGACTTTTTTGTAGATATTTATAAGATCTACAATTAATTATAACATTTTATGGTTCTATCTTTTGTAGTTTAGGCAGCGTACGCAAAATAAGTAACTTCTTTGGTTGATTTTTTTCAGTTTGTGTCCGAAAAATCCAAATATCTTATGGAACCCTATTTTTTTCCAAAATAAAATATAGTCTATGTTACTCGTGGATAATGTAGCTTTCGAATGGTGAAAGAATTTTTAAAATCGGTCCAGTAGTTTTTGAGCCTATTCATTACAACCAAACAAACAAACAAACAAAGTTTTCCTCTTTATAATATTAGTGTAGATAACACTGCAACATTTAAATGTATATTTTTTCCACATGGCCTTTTGAAGGACGCTTGTATACAACATATCTATACATATAAATAAAATTGAAGTGTCTGTTTTAAAAGTGAAAATAAAAAAAATGTCCAACTACATATCGTTATATACACGATACGTGTATCGAAAATGATATTTAAAAAAAAAATGTCCGTCTGTCTGTCTGTCTGTTTGTTCCGGCTAATCTCTGAAATAGCTGGACCGATTTTGACGGGACTTTTTTTGTCAGGTAGCTGATATAAGAAGGAGTAACTTAGGCTACATTTATTTTAGAAAAAATCTTTTATTTTAGAAAAATAAAGTAATGTTGCAATGCCCGCGCGCAGCTCACGCGCATGCCACCACTGGGCCGTCACGTCGGGCGCTTCCCACCACTTCTCCCACCAACGAATCAATATCGCATTTACAAAATATTGTATACAAAGAAATTTTTCAATAAAGCTAATACAAATAACTGAAAATAAATGTGTAACGGGAGTTTACCGCCGCTCGCTAAGAGATGGCGCCACCGTAGAATTAAATCGCGGTATGGTTTCGTTACAAAGGTTGATAATTAAAATAAAAATGCAATAATAAAAAAAAACTAATACTTTTTTGTTAAATTCCACGCAGACGAAGTCGCGGGCACAGCTAGTACTTCATAAATCAGGTCTTCCAATCAAAATTATTCGTATTCATAGCAATATAAGTTACTTGAATTATATACGACTAAAACATACAAAATACTTAATAGCATCTCAAAATAAGCTTAATTTATTCTGTGCTTACTAATGAATATTTTATGAAGGAAGGAACAAATTTTTTAACATTGAAAATATATGTTTATACTATATTATATAGAAATTAATTAATGATGATTAGAATTTTAGTTTTAAATAAAAAGCGACTAATTAGTTACATAGTGTATTTTTAATATCCTTTCGACTAAAAGTGTGATAGCTGCTTTGGAAAGCAATTATGTAAATAAATAATGTGCAGATTAAGATTATTTGGCCGCAATCGATAACCCAGTTCAAATTTAGCTGCGGATATAATTAAAGATCGTATGCGAAAGTAAGCTAACACAACGGAGATAGTGTGATAAAAAGGAGCAATAAAACGCGGACAAGAATCGATATTTTTTGTCGATCGAATTATATGAAGCTTTACTGTAGTCCTCTTTTAAATCCATATAACCGAACCCGTTAAATACAGTTACGAAAGGGTAAACACAGGCGTGGCCATTCATTCTACGCGACAAAAACAATGATAAATTGCCGACATGATCCTGAGTAGTTCCTTGACATACGAACTGATTTGTGCAGTGGGCGATCGACGACGGTTTCCGAGCCACAAAATAAACCGTATTATCGGTCATTCCATTGTCTTTTTTACCGAAATCAATCACTATAAGTGCGTTTTTTATACGCTGTTTGTTTGTCCGTTTATTTTCCGGTGGTCGCGCGCGCAATTAATCACAATGGAAATGAATTACATTTTGACCGATAAAGCAAATACAAAAAATCAGGTTACATGCATAAAATATAATTTATTATTCGAATAATTCCCAAATTGATTGTTAATATCGTAGGTCTGTTTGATACAAGTTTATTACACTATAATATTGTTGAACTCACTCACTTGTTACTTTATCACAGTAAATATTGTAATTGCAACAGATGGGTCGACGCTTCTCAGCTCCATCTTCTTATTCTTCTTCTTTTACTACCTGACGTTATCCCGTATCTAGCAAATTCTTCTCAATTTCGCCCGATCTTCAACATCCTCAATAGTAAGGCCATTGAACCTCATATCTTCCTTGATGACATCTAGCCTTCTTTGGTCTACCCCTCGGTCGAGGCCCGGGAATATTGAGGCTCAGGCATACATTGCCGACGTACTCTTGTCGTTTCCTTAGGACGTGACTATACCATATCAAGCGACATCCCTGGAGTTTATCTGCCACATCGCGTACACCAAGACTGCCACGGATGTGCTCGTTACGGATTCTGTCCAAAAGCGTAACGTTGCACATCCACCGCAGCATCTTCATCTACGTGACGTGGACCTCCTGGATGTGCCGCTTGAGGGCAGGCCAAGTCTCAGAACCATACAGAAGCACAAGTAACAGCTCTCCTTCTTCTCAACTCCGTCATAGTGTGATAATCATTTAATATGTTGAATCGCAGAAAGTAAACATATTAATGTATCTAACCTATGATTGAGACCGCTGTCTAACAATATCTTGAGTACTCTACTTTTTAAGATAGAAACTTTACATTTTGACTCTACATTTGAACTCTACATCACTTGAACAACTTATTAGAAAAAAAATAGTGTGAAGCAGTTTAAAGGAGCTCAATGAAGACCTTAAGACGTCACTTTAGACTGCAAGTGAGATATTTAAAAGATGCCATCCCGAAATCCATACTCCTATACTAATATTATAAAGAGGAAAGATTTGATTACTTGCATTAAATAGGCTCTAAAAATACTAGACCGATTTATAAAATTCTTTCTCCATTAGAATCCTACATTATCCCTGATGAATATAGGCGATAGGAAATTTAAAAAAAACAGTCAATCTGCACCTGGGATGAGCCGGGCCGGGCCGCCAGTTGCTTAATACCTTGACCCAGGAGGATCTTTTACACGAATGCGACTTTATGCATGTCTTTATGCGACTGGCTTGAAATAAAACGATTTCGAAAACGATAACTGTGATGGCAATCCAAGAAAAAAAAGTTTGATTTTTTAATGATGATCGTTAATTTTTGACCACCCAGTCAGTTTAGTCACACGTCTTTGATAACACATTCATTGCTTTTTTTTTAATTATTATTATCGGTAAGTCGCTAAAGAGGTCCTTAGAGGAGATCAATATTTAGTTATGGGCTTCCTATGACTGAAGAAAGAGAGAGAGAAAAAATACGGGTAGTGGTTTAAAAACAGTTATGTTAAAGTGAAAATGTTACTTGTTACGCATCAATCGTTGCTGTCAGGTGGGTGACATTATTTTTTATTCTGTTCCCGCATTTGTAATATGTTTCCATAAAATAGTACTTCTGCAAAAATAAGCACGTCATTGATATAGTGTACATAAGTTTTTTAAACTATTAAAGCAGTGGGGACTATAATTTAGTAGTATATAAAAATCTCACACCGTCTACGAGTGAAATATGGCTTATTTCCTTGTACTCTCGTAAGAAGATGTACAATGACACAATAGTTACACAAGAATGGACTGCACAGGTTCAATAACTCCATTATTTTCACTTTACACTCCCGAAAAACATGTTTTTAATCCTTTTTTATCACAAGTTTCCTTTCTAGTGTTATGACTTTTTGGCGCTGTTTAGTTATATTCGTAGCGCAATTTTACTACCTATATCGCGTATTGAGCCTAACTTTAACTGCATGAAATAAAATTTTCTCATCCTTTTATTACTGTCTCGATAAAACTCCAGTCTCATTACTTTATATACGTTATTCATAATATACCGTACAAAGTTATTAAACACATTAAAATTCTTTGTGAATCGTAAAAAAAACTTCCTTTAGTTCTTATTTGGCCATTATTTTCAATATGCAAACATAGATAATATATCTAACAATTTGATTATATCAGAATCAGTTCTGTTTTATTTTATTTATTTAGCCGTTATTGTACATAAAAAAAAGAATAATATATAGAAATAACAGAAAAAAATCAAAGTACAAATACAAAAGCCGGTCTTTCACGGTAGGAATATTTTTCTAGACGACCATAGGATGGATATAGTTGAGATAAAGATTTTAGGCATATTTTAACTGTATTGTATCCATCTATTATTTTAATATAAAACCTAAACCTCCTCCCGAAATAACAAAGAACGACGCCTCTTGTGCATTCAAAGTTAACATAGATTATTTTTGACCGACTTCAAAAGAGGAGGTAATCAATTCGACTGATTTTTTTTTGTATGTTTGTTACGCGATTACGCCGGCCATTGTGAACCGATTTTGAAAATTTCTTTTTTATCGGAAAGCATGATATACAGGGTTGGTCCCATATAAAATTGGTGAAGCCCTGATGAACATCTTAGGATCTGCCGACCAGAACTCCTCAAAATTAAACGGTCTAGCATTAATTCTTTTTGCGTTAGATTAAGTATAAGTATATTATTAAAAAGGGTGAGGGGTTAGGGGGTGGAAAATAGCTACAATTGTTAATACTCAATATCTCCGGCAGTTCTTAACCGACTTAAAAATAACTTTTTTGTCAAAGAGTGTTATATGATAGGTAGGACCAAAAAAAATATTGTGAAGACCTGATGAATATCTTTGGACCTGAAGGGCAGAACTCCTCAAAATTGAACAGTACAGCAATAATTCTTTTTACACTAGGTTCAGTATAAGTTTATTACTACAAGGGAGGGGGGGGGGTGGAAAGGGGAAAGTAGATAGGGGCGTGGGAAGGGGGGGGGGATATATACAAATATAAATACTAAATATCTGCGACAATAAATAAATGATTTTAAATAACTTGTCTTCGGAACGAATTATACATAATGTTGGTCACATAAAATATGGTGATGATCTGATGAATAGGTACATATCTGGAGAGCAAACCTCCACAAAACTTTGCAGAAACGCAATGATTTTTCGTCCATTAGGTTAAGTATAATATGTGTTTTATTAAAAATAGGAAGTGAAGAAGGTGTAGAGGTGAGGGGGTAACGAATGGTTACCACGCATAAGTGTACTCAATATCTCTAGCAGGTTGAGCCGATTTTAGTATTTTCTTTATCATAAAACGAAATGATGAGCTTCCTTAAAAATCATAAAATATTAATTTCGTTTTTGAAATTATAAAAGATTACAATGGTTCATTTTTCATATACATTGATTCCAGTTTTCATTATATGATTACCTTTGGCATCATTACAATGCTTATGAAAACTAAAAAGTAATAAATAAAATAATTTAATTAAAAATTAAAAGACCGACTTCAATGTGCACTACAAAGTAATAAATAATATATATTTCATTGTGCTAGTAGTAGTAGTACACATTGATTAATTTTCTTATTGACTAGACTAGCCAACAAATCTTAAATACGTAATATTTTGAAGGCGGGTCGCCAAGTGTCGTCACGACGACCTACACAAAAAAAATAATTTGTGTAAAACATCCTAGCGTAAAACACGCAATTTTACACGCAATATTAATTTGTCTTAATCTATATAAACTTACGCCATTTTCCCAGAAGGGATACCCCTTCTTCATTTTCCCAGAAGGGGTATGCATAGATTCTCCTGGTATAAACCAGGACACCCACGTTACGCCTTGCGTGTTTTGTCCCTCGGTGTGATTGGGGGCGAGAGTCTATAGTCATATCGGGTGCAAATTCCAGTCCCTGTCCTGATAACTAATAGAAAAATCGCCCGTCCTTAATATATCAGCTCTTAATGAACATTGTTGAGTATCGGACTTATCTACAATCGAGGGAAACATACAAACTTAACAACCCTTCCCTTTCTTATACTTTCCTCACTATGATTCCTATCACTATTAAAGTAATTGTATATAAATATGCAAATTACTCCAATAAGTCAGTGGTGTACCCTGGAGTTGAAACCCTTGACCACTGTATCTTTGATCGTATGCAATACATTAAAATTAGACCACACATATGACACATATTGATTCTATTAAAATTTCAACAAATGTACACGTAGGATCAATATGCTAAATTAATTTGTTTCTAGTTTACATATGGACCTAACTGAGCGCCAACGATACATCTACAAGTAGGTAATATTCACTGTGTAATTACTTAATTTGTTCTCGTTCGTCACTTGGCGACCCGCCTTCAAAATATTACGTATTTAAGATTTGTTGGCTAGTCTAGTCAATAAGAAAATTAATCAATGTGTACTACTACTACTAGCACAATGAAATATATATTATTTATTACTTTGTAGTGCACATTGAAGTCGGTCTTTTATTTTTAATACAATTATTTGACTTCATACGGCAATAAATTCTCATTTCACATTTAAGAACTATATATTTGCATTTTAATTACTTGGATAGGTAAAATATATCTGTTTTAAATACTTATTTTAGAAGTAGTGAAAAATATTAATTATATTATCAATATACGGCCGTATAGAGTCTAGATCTCAATTAAGTGAGGTTTACCCAAAAATTTAAAAAAAACCTTAAATGGCTACAAAATGAGACTAATTTATTTATTATACCTAAAAATAGTTAATCAGCTCTATGAAATAATTATGAGTAGGTTTTTTAATTTATTTATAAGAATATGTAATCGTGCATAAAAAAATGCGTGTTGCATTCTACCTATATCGCATTGAATGGTTAAAACGAATAATTCTAAGTTCACTACTATCATTCCTAGTCATTTGTACGCAAAGATAAAAGTATCTTTGGCGCAAATGCTCGGACATGACCCCGGCGTGTTACTTTCATAAACAGTTGTAAACCGTGGTCGAGCCTCGAGAGTAGGTATACGTATACGCTCTCAAATACATTCACGGGTAGCAACTGGACGCAGTTCATTTACTGTCTATTCACGTTCTCAAACAATTATGTGGCAGCTTAACGTCTCTCTTCTCACGATTGTATCGTCACTGTGAATTAGCTTTGCACAAAGTCATGTTTGCCTACTACATGCCGTCAACTCGCTGTCCGCTTCGTAGCATTTATTTCAAACGCAACAAACCTGAACAAATATCCGCTCCAAACTTAATATTTCGTACTGTACTTTAACATTATTTCACGGATAATGTCATTTCTATTTTAATTACCACCGTTATAAACCAACATTGTTAAAAAATTCTCAGTGCCATAAAACAGTTGAAATAAAACCTTTTTTCCAGTTGGGTAATTGCACGCGGGTAGAGCAGGCGCGGTGTGTATGTGTGTGCGTGGCACGCGTGCTGGGTGCGAATTTTTTGGTGTCTTCAGGCCCTGGCTGTTCCGCGCCGTTAATTTGATGTACGGAGGCAGATGCCCTCACGCTGATAGTCGTGTGCGCATACACCTTCCCCACCGTACCACTAAAATATTTACTACACCGACAACAAATAAACTACTCGCGATTTATCAAATGCTCTGCAAAATCCAAAGGTATACGAGCACTCTGTATGTCGCTTAAAAGTAAACAGCACATTCCACTCTTTAAACGGTTTTAAGAATAATAATATAATCAACACAAGCAATTTTTCAATAATGCGTAATTATTATGATGACCACGAGAACATGTTACAGCATACAAAGTACATTCTCGTTTAATGTAATTCCAATTATAGATCGGACCGCAAAACGAAACGAAAGTCAGGTGCGGGGTTGAAGGTAATTTACATGTTGATCCGGTAACTAGTAGAGAGATAACATTTTAATGCTCGAGATCTCGGCGCAGATCAACTATCCCACATGTTCCGCGGCCGGCGTCATTCATCAACAAGTTCTTTTGAACCCTGCATACCTTAAACGGTTGTGCGATTACACACTTGAATATTAATGTTGTCACACTGACCCACTACATTTGATTTTTATCTTCAGCCCGTTTACTAGTAAGTCGGCGTTTGGCCGTGACAAATGTTTTTGTTATTTACAAATTATATTCGGTATGTGAAGGTTTTTCAGCGCAGTAATCGTGTTTCGACGCTTCTAATACAGCGGTAACATAGTGGATAAGCGATCGATTATCGTGGGAGAAGGCGTGGGATCCGATCCTGTCGCATACCAATGATTTCCCGTTCTGAGTGATTTGTGTTGTTCAAAGCGAAACATTCGCCACCTATGGCTTGACGGTTAGATTGAGCCGACCTATCACGTTCGCGAACAAATCTAGATAATAAAAAAGTAGGTGCTCTTAATATAGACATTTCGCTCCTCCCCCTGGCGTAGTAAAAAACATGAAGGTATATAATTGCGTTTCAATTATGCCAGGAAACACTCAATCTCAGTTCTGTTACGTAGCGGAAGTCGAAAACCGTTCATATAATTTATGAAAAGCTAGACGGCGGCAGTACATGTAATTTGTATTAGATACAGCGATAAGAGCTGTATCGAAATTGACTTATGATGCCTCCTCCGACTCCATCACAAATTTGGTAGAACCATTTGTGCAAAATCATCTTTAGCAATTATTGTAATAAAAACAAAATCGATTCATCCATATGGGAAAAAATATTTAGCAGCTTCTACAAAAGGGTGTTTCGGAGCATCGACATGATGTTGAACATTTTTAGGATTCATTCGCCTTGCGTTACGCTTACTGGCCGCCTGGCCTGCGCATTGTCTAACACAGCGCGAAGATGCGAACGATCCTTTGTTCGTTACTCTTTGGCTACACTGTAGCTGGTAACCCAAGCCACTGGCGGAACACTTAACACCCACTTCTAAATGTAACAATTATGCCCGTGAACCGCGCGCGAGACCTATTCTCGATCTGGCCATATTTACACTAGAATAACATAACAATACGTGTACTTTGTCGGCGTTAAAAGCTCTCCAAGGCGCAACATTTCAGTTTACTCAATTTAATGGTGTAACCGTAGCATAAAGAAAATAATGATGGACGCTTCCTGTACGCCATCGTTCAATTATATTTTTATAAACACTTTTGGTACTTTCACTTGGAGAGGAAATAATTTGCAGTGTGCATTTTTATCCCGATCGTTACTTTCCCACATTAGAAACGTGTAATTTAAATGAATGGTCCATTCACAAACATACTACATATGCACAATGCTTTAGCCAAACAATCGTCTCTTAGTGTTTTTATGTCCGTTCACTCTTCGTATTGATATTCATTGATGATAGGGATTATGAAAATGCGCGAAACTTTTACTGATGTTTTAATTTAAACAGTACAAACTTATTGTTTTGCTACAATAGATGAATTCACTTCTACTTTTGAAGTTGAAAGGTGTCCAAACACTTAGTAATAGAAAGTGGCGATGATTTAGCTCATATGGTTTGTAATGGATTTTCACATATTTACATACTCACCATCCTTTTAGAAAGAATCAACCGATGTCATCCCAAATTTATCTCTTTTAAAACAATGACTTTGTATGATTCCATCACAAAAATATTTGATTTTCAAATAAATGAAATAACTTCCCATGTTAAGAGCGTTTATACCCTGCACGCGCTTTTTGGCTTAAAAACAGGACTTTTCAAATGAGTTAATAGCCACCAATAAACAATTTAAAGGAAAAATAATTAGTACTAACTTTAGAAAAGGTTGTCATCTAGGGATTTTGGTGGAAAACATTATAGATTGATCGATAATTTGTGAGTACTATAAGGATTACTGAACACAAGTTTCATTATTTAGGCTTTAAATGGCAATTTAGAAGCTTAAGATATCCGAAACCACTAAATATAAGATGAAAATAAAAATATTATCAGACTAATAAGACCCTTATGGAGGGATTTTGCTGAGAAAAATAATCTTTTTGTGTTTAGTTCCTGAAAAATAAAAATTTAAACAATGCGAAATTATTCAGAAACTCTCGTCAAGAACATATTTTTTTTCACCAACTTATCGTACATAATTTTTTATAGCCATTGCATATTATAATAGAAGAACATCTTATCAATAAATTACCATTTTTATATTTCAACAAAATTAGTTTTCATGTTTTCTACAAATATTTTAAAAACCACTATAAAACACGATGTCCGACGTGGATCAAATTAGAGTTGTGTTATAACAGGTCAAACTCAATATCTGTTCCTCCTGTTACTGTTCCTTCCAAATCACAGTTCCTAATAACTGTTCTTAAATAACAGCCTGTTATTTTTATATCATTTTGTATGTATGATTTCTTCTAGCGCTGCATATTGTATTTGTCAAATAAAATACTAGGTGCTTCTCGTTCTAGCAAAGGCCTATTCAGATGGTGTGAGGGAGACGGAACGTTATAACAAGTAACACGACCTAATTCAAGAAGTATTTTTTAAAGACGATTTGTTCGTACATGACTGCCAACTGCTTTTTTTCGCATAAATACTAGGTGTGTCTCGTTTTAACAAGTGACATTCGTGTGTACATTTAAAAGAGACGGGTGATGAGAACAGTTTTGTTAATACCAACTGTTATATTTTTAAGAACAGATTAGGCCTGAGGAACAGATATTTGTTAACAGTGAGAACAACTGTTATCTGTGATTTGCTTCTACCTGTTCTTTTGAACTGTTACGATAAATACGCATCACCCCTAGATCAAATCAGACCGCCGCAAGGCCTTCTAGAGGGAGGACGTATCGCTCGTCGCTCCGGTCTGGCTGCAGTCGATTATTGCCGCGCGTAGTGAAAATAGCCACGCGCGGACTGCGATTATCACATCTTAGTACTTTGGTAGTAAAATATATAATTATTTTTATTATCTACAAGGATTTTGTAGTGAGTATAAATTATGTTTCAGGTAATATAATGGGATTTCATTCCGAGGCTAAATAATGTTATGTATTGTAATATAAAATTCAATATATTTCGTAATTGTAAGGGGTTGTAAGGCCCCTAACACTATTTATGTGATCGAACACGAAATTATTAATAAAACGTCCGTAGTATCTGCTGATTGAACACTGATTTGAATGCAACTTAACAATGTAATAATAACGAAAATATGATTAGTATCTAAACTTGTATTATTCTTTGCTTGCACAGTAATATTTGTCTACTTATAATGCAAATAAAATATTTTTATGATATTATATTACAGTTACATTTCAAATGAATATTTGAAGCGCACGGATCAAAGTTGTTTGAGCCGTTTGTATAGCGAGCCGACGCGGCAGCTCTACGCACACAGCTTTGGTCGCTTATGTGTGCGTGAAATTAACGAAGAAATACCTATAATTGACTTTGCGCGCAAGGTGTATACGCTCTTAAGCTAAATATAAATTCTTCGTATTGAAAACATATTCGATTTGATGTGTTAAATTTATAATTTCACGTATTATTCATCGTCTTGGAATGTTTTCCCAATCAATTCTCTTCCATTAGTAGACATCCAATATTTTGCTATTTAATGCTTGAAAATTTATGGTTAGAAATTTTGTAAAATATTAATCTCAAGAGCGTGTTTAATACATTTGTCGAACTCAACTGGGTAGGACTCCTAACGGGATATAAATCATGATAACTTCTTCGCAAGATTACATTCATGTTTTCCTCTCAATATATATTTACATTAATATTTTTAATTCCGACTTTATATTATCTGACATAAATATCACTAAAGATATGATTTTGAAGGAACTTAGGTCCTTAGATATGACAAAAGGACCCGGACCAGATGGCTTACCCCCGTTTTTTATCAAACATACCGCTGATTCATTGGTTGTTCCGCTGCAAATAATTTTCACTCGTAGTTTGCGCGAAGGGATAGTCCCTAGTTTATGGAAAACTGCAAATATTTCCCCCATTTATAAAAATGGCAGTAGGCATGACGTGACTAATTATCGCCCTATATCATTGTTATCTACTTTGTCGAAAGTCTTGGAACGAATAGTCCACAACAATATTTATCCCTACTTACATAAAATAATTATTCCAGAGCAGCATGGGTTTATAAAAAAACGTTCAACTATTACTAATCTTACTTTATACACTAATTATCTTTTCCGATGTATAGACAACCATGCCCAGGTAGACTCAGTTTATACTGACTTCTGCAAGGCTTTTGACAAGGTGGATCACGATCTACTCCTTCAAAAACTAGCTTTCAATGGTATTCGCGGAAACTTGCTGAGGTGGTTTTCGTCCTATATTATAAACAGAACACAACGGGTTGCTTTTAATGGTTTTACCTCGGATATCATCAAAGCTACTTCTGGGGTAGCACAAGGATCCATAATAGGACCTTTGCTTTTTATAATTTTTATTAACGACATTAAAAATTGTTTTAAACATACCCGATTTCTACTATACGCTGATGACCTAAAAATATACCGTGAAATTTATATTGCTGATGACTGTTATAAGCTACAAGATGATCTAGACCGTCTATCCTCATATTGTCATACAAATAAATTATACCTTAGTATATCTAAATGTAAGTCTATAACATTCACAAAAAAAATTAACTCCATACATTTTACCTACTCACTTTGTGGTAATCCTTTGGACAGCGTATCAATGATAAGAGACTTGGGAGTAATGATAGATTCAAAACTACACTTTGACTGCCATATAAGTCATATAGTCAATAAAGCCTACAAGTTATATGGATTTGTATCAAGAACATGTATTCATTTTAAAAAACCTCAAACTTACATGCTGCTATATACTTCATTAGTAAGATCTCAGCTGGAATACGCAACCCCCATTTGGAATCCATTTTATGCTAAATATGTTGATATTATTGAACGGGTTCAACGCAAGTTTTTACGTATGACGAACTATCGCTGTTTCCGTTCGAAATCCTCCTACGAAGAACTACTATATAAATTCTCTTTACCAACACTTAAAATGAGAAGATTGCTCCTCGATCAACTTTTATTATATGAAATTTGTCATAATAAATTTGACTGTAATGAACTAGTAAATCAAATACGTATTCACGTACCACGTCGGCCGCACCCAATACGTCAAGTATGTAAACAAAATCTTTTTGCTATTACACATTGTAAAACGAACGCGGGCGAACGTGCACCGCTACACAGAATACCTAAATCATATAATAATTATTTCTATGATATCGATATCTTTGCAAATTCGCCCGCATCATTCAAAAGGGCTGTAAATAATATTATTTGTACCCTAAACAATTCTACTTAACTTTGTTATGTTGTAATTTAGCCTTTTTATCAAACTTTATAATTAATTACCTTTCTTTTTCTGTATGTCAAGCCTGTTTGAATTACCTAACTGTGCCTGTATAAATATAATTAGACACGTTATCTGTTTCTTGTGACCTTATTTATGTACATTTTAATTATTGTATATTAACTTGTCGGTAGGATAATACTTCCTATTGCCCGAAATTTGTTATTGTAATGCATCATGAGGCAGTTGAAGCGAGGGAGGACATAGGAGCTGCATTCCTCTGTGTCTTCACTGGCCCTATCTGTCTGTGATGTTTAATTCGTGGGCAACGGGGTTGGTTGCACTTTAATTAAATTTTTAGAAACATAATATTAAGTATAGTTATTAGCAAAGTGTAATTGTTTGTTGCTCCTTAAAAATAAATGAAAAAAAAAAAAAAAAAAAAAAAATAGCACTAATAAATACTCAGCTTGTAATAACACATGTAGTATGTACTTTTCATAAAACATTATAGGCTAATAAAACAAGTAATGAATGTGTTTATTAACGCTTTTAATACAATTACTATTACAAATGGCCGTGTCAATTACTTAGCGGCCACGATACCGCCCGATATCGCTATTATATCCACATTAGAGATGGTGCGAGCACGCCATGAGCACATTACAACTATTGGTAACACGGTCACATAGTTTTTCACCGCCCAATTTTTATTTTCTCCGCAATCTTCGCCATGGTGAACAAATTAATCAAAAATCTCGGAATTTATCGGTTGTTTTCCGATACATTATCGAGTTACGACATTTACAGTACACGGTGTCGAAGTTACCGTTTTCAATCAAGAATAGTCCGAGCGCTTTGTTAAATCGCAAGGCAAAAAGTGGTCGAGCGCATTCGCGTTCTAAATTCAGCGAATCAACGTGTTGCAAATAATGTCAGCACGGGCACGCCGGGACTCGCCTTCACAGGCTCACGGTCCGTCAACTGTTTCACACAGATGGACGTACGGCTAATGGAAATCTCACGTGCGACGTCGTGCCGGAGGGTTAAATATCAATTATAAATGTTTTATACTGTTATTAAAAATTATGAATATCAGCATACAGTAATAAGAATTAATAATTTTCAAGTGGCCGCGTCATAATCCTGCGCTCCCACACATAAATCGGGCGTAGATGTCGCTTCGTGAGCGCACACGCCTGCCGCTCGGCAGCGCGGCACTGCGGCTACCGGGTCCATATTGTCTCATGTTAGCACTATAATTAATAATGAGGCTCTGCCAGCTCACAATCCACCTCATCTATTGGAATTTACAGTTAATTTGCAATTAAAAGCAAACACTTTAATTACTTTCCATCTATGAAGTCTTTATAAATTATTACACCTATAATTAGAATTTTTGCTCACAATGGCACGTTGCCGTTTGTTTATCAGCGCCGTGCTGCATTTCTATGGACTGTAGATGAAATAATTGTTATTTATGTAATCCAGATATAAGGCCCATAGAAAGGCATTATGCAGTAAAAAGCTATCTTTATACGTTCTCACTGGCGTGGACTTGAAAGCTTGCAAGTATAATACAATATACATATCTTTTCAATTAGAGAATGCACGACATATTAACGAGCGCGCAATATCAATATAATCTGTATGTTTACATGTTTTTGATCATTACAGAAGATGATTTTATACGTGCTGTGTACAGAGATAACTGTACGGCGGAATTGTTTGCGTCTCATTATGTTTATATTGGACTAGCTTTTGACCGCGACCAAGACCGCTTCGCAATCGCAGGCTCGTGACACGAATTATTTTATAGCAGTGCTCCTATTGTAACGAAACCTAAAGTGCAATTTCAAATTGTAATTCTTATCAACAAAGGAACTGCAAATGCAGATAAAAATAATGAATTCTGTCTTTCGTATTTTCTCCTCATCTCTAGTATATCATAGCCTTGTAAATGTACATAATGTGAAAATTCAGTAACTCTAAGAGGTTGTCCCAAACAGTTTGTGGTGTATATTGGCGACAAACACATAGGCGCGGTTACAGTTTGCTCTGGACCGCTACACGGTACACTACATATTTCGTTAATTGATTAACTGTACTCTGTAAGCTCTCTTGTAGTACAGTTAGCGTCGTATTAAATCATTCGTAAATCGATTAATATGAGCTCTTTACGTTGACACTAATCTCATTACAATATTTCTTTCTGTTATTTTACAAACGTCAGCCGGAGCCGTTAAAATAATATACAAATCATTATTCCTATTTACTTCACCTAGACGTCATTTTTTTGTGTTCGTTTTATTTTGTATCGTTAGCTTAATTATCACTCCTAATTTGTGTCACTTTGTTAACGTTGTTGAAAATAGATACTGCGATAAATTATTCTATTATTTTTCTCCTAAATTAAAGTACATTTTTCTCTATTGTAGCATGAATATTCATGCGTATTTAACACCTTTAGTGTCGGTAAATGTTGATCTTAATATAGATAATAAATGATTAGCAACCAATAACAATTATTACTGTGAACAGTTCTTTTATAACGTACTTCGAAATCAGTATAAGATTATACGTCATATCCATTAAAATAAAATTATTAATGGTGATATTGCGAAATTATACATAATAAAGCAAAATCGGTTAATGATCGCATCAAAGATGGCAGCAGCGGACATTGGTTTGAGTGTTCAATAAATGAGAGATAATTTTGCTCCCGATATTATCGCTCGTGGTCGCTACAATTAAGTTCTTGTGTCTCTTTAAAGCACGAAGGAGTTGTTTGGACAAGAGCCAAATTTATATTCAAATTTAATGCTTAAATTACTTTTATTTATTGCTTGTGCTCGATTTCTTACTGCAAATCTTGTTGCCATTAACTTTCAAGATTTTATCCTTTATTAAAACATCAGTGCCAGACGGATGCATTTTTCAATGGTTTTTATTAAACAATATGTTCCGTGGTATTTTTTAAATAATAAATTATATATAATTGCCGTAAATAAATTGCCCAAAGCACAAAATTAAGTGTCATTAATCCTGAAAGGCGGGAGAATTGTGTCCAATTATAAATTGTTCATAATTGTTACTAATGAAGTGAGTAATTATATTGCGAAGATAATATAATGAAGATTACATGTAAATAAAAAACAATCGGGTGAGAGTTTTTCCTTGCCATTTATACCAGAGCTAATAACTAGACGTTACAGTTAATTTTACCTTAAGATTCCCAAGAAAATGCTCGGAAATTATTAAGAAAACTCTGATCAGACTAAAATTCACATAGCATCTTTATATCTGGTAAAAAATGTCTGAAAATATGCAACTATGATTATGGTAAGTGTACGTAATTAATTTCAGTACGGCATTTCTTTATAAGTCAATTCACAATTTCCATTTAAGTTTGCGTCGGCGTCTTAACCTTTCAACTATTAAAAAGAACAAATATAATAACGTGAACTCATCAAATCAGCAGGTTCCGATCGGCGTGCTTGAATCAGATTGTCCGGTAGCCGCGCCGCAAAAGGCCCGATGTGAAAACAGTTTTAGATTTGAGATAATTTACAATATCTAATGCGACACAGCCACGCCACCAGTCACCAGATTATGTGGGAATGCCATTGATAACCGCCATGAGGGCAGCACTTTGTTATACAACTTGACTGCTGAATAGCATGCGCTCAACTAGATGTGCGGTTTATAAGCTCTAATAATATCTTCACACTTTTTTCACTCCGTTGCGTTCTCTTCAATTATGCAAAACGTTGCACCGGATTTATAAAAACTTAAGTGTTGCTTGTTTGTGAATACATAAGTAGAAAATCTATTTTCTCACTTAGCATATCATACGAAAAAGTAATTATTTTTTTCCCTATTAAAATTTATAGTAACACGCTTCCATTGCTAATTATTCTAGTATAACCGCAGGTATTCCATTTAAAATAATTTCGTTCATAGCAATTTTTTATGTATATTTATCGTGTTCTAAGACAATGAAACTTATGGTCATTAATCTTAGACAGAAACGGAAGGCAAGGCAGGAAAATATGTACGGGAAATGGTAATTATAATATCCGCTCACGGTTTACCAAGATCATAATTTTATATTCAAGGAGAGTTACACTTCAGCATATTTTAATTTCTGAGAAAGATCTCGACCAAAACAATACCAGTCTCACGGAGCACAATGACCTCACAAACGCTGCGATATTTCATTTAAATTTAATCAATCTCTCCCGAATGCAAATTAGTATACACTTAATTACTTATCTGTTATAATATTCCTGCTCATAGTGGGCAAATTGGATATGAAATTACCATATAAATTCATTTTAAGTAACGTTTCTATTCACGTAGTGAATTGAAAAGTAATTATGAAATAGACTGACGATAAAAAAGGTTTTTAAATTAATTTATCCATCAATTGAATCATGCGGATGGATTTCATAAATCATTTAATAAGCATATAAGTTGTCTTAACGCACATGTAGCTCAAGAAAGCCGCAATCTCCATAGCGGTTACTTCATAGAAAAAAAGAAGTACTGCAAATATCCGCCTTCCTGCCTTTGACGTTCAGAAATACATTATTGATGGATATCAGTCACTAAATATTCAGTATAAAGACGTTTAAGACGCAGCCTGTAGTCACAGGATGGGCCCTAACTTATCTCCGATTCAGTAAAATGCTACTATCCATCGCATGACTTATACAACATTCCATTTACATAACATCTGCGGAGATTATTCGCTTCAGCTCTGAAACAAGATTCCAGAACGGATTACTAAAGTAACTCAATTTTACTGAAGATTGGCTTAAACTATAAATAGAAAACTAGCATTTTGATTGCTATCATCAATTTTGTAACATTTCAAACCTCAACCAATAGTCTTTTTCAATTCTTTGAAAGTTGCCAAATGATAATACTTGGTGGGCACCCGCTGCTTCCCACGACATGGTTTCCGTGAAATTCCTGATCCTGGTGTACTTTTTACGATATACTACGAGTATATCTCAACTCAACTCAACATCCTGATGTCGATCCGTTGCAAAACCAATCACTGACTTTAATTTTACCATCAGCAATACAATTACAAAACCGTTAAAATTATTATTTTTTTCCCTCATGTAAAGTTAAGTGTCTAAAATAAAAAAGGAAACGTTTGCTGTTAATGAATTTTTTCAAACTTTTGCAGCACATCAATTTGGATTCTAAATCGATACATAATTAATTCTGAATAATATTTTATTATTTATTTAACCAGCATAGTAATATCGACGACTAGGAACTACTTTGGCTTATTAATGTACGTAATTTATTTAATAACTACACATCTAAAGGTGATTTAATCGCTGTAATTAATTTGTTAAAAATTATATATCTGTCTTATTTTGATGTATGTATTAGATGTTAATATAGGAGTCTCATAAAAACATTAATTTTCGTTTTATGGAACATACCTGTGCACTTGAGGCAATCAATCAAGTTTTCTTATTATATACCACTACTTTAGTTTACAACTGTCTCATTATGCATATTTATAACATCATATTCGGAGTCAATAATAATCCATTAGCATTTGTGAAATAAATCGTTACATTTGCATGTTCTATATTTTAAAACAAAAAATACAAAACAGTACGGTGGGAGGTATAACGAACTCCAGTAGCAATATATTTCCTAAGGAACATTAATTTGCTCAGCAGTCGTAAACAACTAATGGCAAGCCCCTTCGGCCAGCGGTGGTTGATTGCATCTGTTGTCGCTCCTCATATCGCGCGTACTGCTGTGATTTACCCGCCACCTGTCCTTGTTTATGTGCCTTGATAGCCGCACACGAGGAAGTGCGCACAACTAGAAACATGGACGTGACATCTACCTGCCCATAACTTGTATTACTTTCAGCGCAGCAACGCTCACTTATTCGTGGCGACACATGCAGAATAAAACTTCATGGCGGCACTTTCAAACATGCTAATGATATCAGATCAAAACGATATGCATTGTGAGACGCTCATCATAAAAACCGACCGCTGCGTGATTGTCAAAACTAAAGTCGTAATATCCATTTCGCACGCAGTTTCCGCAATGATGCCAGGTCCACACCGATAGACACTGGTGATATTATAAAATAAGCCTCTTTGTAGTCCGGCTACCGTGATGAAAGAACACGGACGTTGAAGGAAATCTGATGAATAATTCAAAACGATTAATATGTCATCATTACACGGTATTGTTTGTTTATCTGCAAACGATAAGTTTGTTATTCAGTGGCTAAATGTGGATACTTTGTAAATGGATTTAATCGTGTAGCCAAAGTAATAAGTTGTGTATTTCTGCACAACGCACCACAGCTGGAATCACTAATGAGAGCGCAATTCAAATCAACTGATTTATATGGAGTGAGTTATTCACCGCTCTACGCGTACAATATTTATTTATATTCTAACGGCCACTTAGATAATATTCAAATCTATTACTCAGATAAATAAAAGTAATCCATAGCCACGCCGAACCACCGGCCTGCCTTTTTGTGTTATTGATTTATAACAAACCGAAGAGTAAGATTGTGGGCGCATGTGCGCATGTGCCTGCTATCATAAATCCTTTGGTATATTTAAAGAGAGTGCAAAAGTAACACGGATATTAACATAAATGTAAATCCTAGCTAACTTTTTAAATTATCAATAACACATCTGAGAGACTTATATTTTGCGCTGCAAGTTTATTATTAATTGCTTATTTGATTTGTATTTTGTTTATGGGTAAGTTATTTATAGTGTTTTATTAACTAGAGGCGTATCCAATAAGTTGGTACCTAGAAATATTTTTGAATTTCCCATAAGCAATTCCCATGATAAAATAAGGAAAGCAACTTCCGCGGGCAACTTTCTTTGAAGATACTATAAATTAATATAAGAAAAACGTGTCCGGCGGTAATGATCGGCGCGTCGGCGTGTTATTAGCTCGTTAAGAGTCGCGACTCAGGTCTCGGCCGGACGATATCGCATAACCCCTTCAATTAGTGTTCCCGGCTATCGCGCAAAAATACTCCTGAACACCACATTAGCTCAACTCGTGACGCGATTGAACAACTAAACGAGTATGTTTATCTAATTAGCTGCACTACTATGATATTCAAAAGCGTCGGTAAGGTTCCGCTGCGAGCGCGACCACTGCGTCTCCGCCGACTAATTGCGCCTCGCAATTAATTTTCTTTACAAAAAGAACAATTACGACTCATGCAGTTATTGTTAGTCATTTAAAATAATTGATCAATACTTTCCAACTCACCAACGAAACCATATAGTCCTGTTCTTAAGTACGCAACAGTACCATCATACAAATTACACGTATGCGATCAGAAATTATTTTCGGAAGATGCTACGGGTACTACTCGTCATCCCCGTATCGAGAAACATGACAGTCAAGATATTTCTTATAAAATCCAATTCGTAGTCGTTTATTACTGACATTAACTTTTATCCAACTTAAAATAATACCGTTTTAAATATTTTTTAATGAACTGAAATTTGTGTTACGCGGTGGAATGTGTTTGGCGCAGTCGGTGCGTCTGTGATTACAGTAATAACGGCAAATGACTTGATAAGTCTAACTGGTAAAACCGCCAGTTCCGAACTAAAATGTGTTCGGTTGCAAGTGGCAAGCCGTACATTTCCGCTGGGCGGGCGGAAAATGTATTTTAATGCGTTCATGTAATTAACTAATGCGGAACGCGTATTGTACGAGTGCGAATTGGTGTTGAGCACACTATGAGTGCTCCGGGTTTGTTTATGTTACTGTTTATTGTACGTAAATGGAATGAGACGAGTCTTGTGCGAGTAGTGACCGCGCGCCGACTCACGCCGACTCACGCCGATAACGAAGTGTTTTGTCTGTAATTAAGAACGGCGAGAGCGGGTCAGCCGTGCGCTCAAACATTACCACAAAGTTATGGGGACATTTTGAGCGTGTTGGGATTGTTTAACTACAAGCCCGTCATGTTTGGAATGGACTCACGTTGTAAATCTGCCATAACGTCATGATTCCGCTGAGATCGTTTGTTAATTATTATTAATAGATCGGCCGTAATGGACTGCATTCTGCCCCTGTGACCAGCGCTGCTTGCGTTCCGCTCGCGTCTCTTATTAATATATAGTGTGTTGTTTTAATTAATGCATTTGTAAATGTGGACCGTTTACTCCACGCAACCGGTCTTGGGATGATCCTCCTCGACCTTCGTAAGTCGATAAAAGATAAGTGTGCCGCAGCAGGTTTATGCAACTTCCCGTTTTAATAACATTAACATATTATACTTGAGGAAACTAAAACATGCTATAAATTCTACTGGAAGTTCTACTTTAGTCTATTTTCGATACAAAGTGTCTAAATCATCCGGTAACGCGGTCAATGGTTGGTAGGTGTCGGATAAGTAATCCGTTGCAAAAGCACGTTTTCAGGATACTGTTACGCAAAACGCAACTCATTGTTTGCCTGACCAACATTACAGATTTTATGTAAATTCCTAGTTTTATTCAAAAGTACCGCAAGTATGCGTTTAAATAAAGTCGCACAACGTACTAAGCATTATCTTAAACACCAACATTCTTCCACAGTGTCATGTCTTACTAAACTAATAGGGATTTTAGATGCAAATAGGCCCGATGCCAATTTCGCTCGTGAGTCGGCGATTTTGTGCAATACTGCTGAGTGGGTAAGCGAGGCTCGCGAAGATCACGAGGCCATAAAGAGGACAATAATCGTTGTTCGTGGCGCGCCGGGAGCCACGTGTAAACTTCTGTCCGATGTCGGTCGGCAGTCGGCTGTCTGCACTCTGCCGACGCTACTCGCCGCTCGCGACTCGGTAGCAACGACTTACGTTTTATTACAGGACATGACATTCTCCCCTCTTAACAATGGATTTACACGGCGTATATGCGCCATGTAATATTGTTATATCGCTTTACACATCTCTTTACTGCGGCAATTTATTTGAATATAAAAATTAAATTGTCACTGCCACTGACATCAAAGTATGCACTTGTGCTCACATAAATAACGTTCTCCCAAGCCGTTTCCTTCACATAAATAAAAGCGACACAAAAGATTAAAATGTGATAACTTTAATTAAACTAACTGTTTTTTGAAACTCCCATACGAATGAATCGCAAGCTTGCATGTCTCAACATACTGTATTTGTTTCAGCACTCATTAACGGGTCATAGCGGTAAAGTGATGGCGGCCAAATTTCTCGGAGAACCTACTAAAGTAATCACAGGGAGCCACGACCGGACTCTAAAAATATGGGATCTCAGAAGTAGAATGTGTAAGTATGGAATTGTTTAATATATTATATAGATCTGCGTCGATATAAGTTGCGATGTGCCAGTATATTAATAAACACACGTAGTCTAAACATTATTTAATTTGCAACACGCACTTTACAATTTGTTATCCGTCGTATAAGAGATACCATCTATATTACATCTATATTTTGCAGTTAATAAATTTACGGACAAGTTTCTCTCTAACTCGACAATTCTAAATTATTAAACGCCCACATTAAAATATATTCTTAGGATGTTATCAAAATTGTGAAAAATACTTTTAGTGAGTAAGCAATTTATACGAGTCAGTCTAGAAAATTAGTCAATTGCGATATTTTACAACAATCTTTGCCTGGGTAACCCCTTGCTGGCCATAATGTGTGGAACAATCACAAAGGGATTATGGTTTGTATGGCGGTGTAGAATTTTGGAATTACCCTATCCGGCCGCTACCTGCACAAGCTTATTGACCTGGAAAGACGTGTAGGGGTCCCAGCAGACGAGCCTAATAGCATTCTTAGTCCAAAAAAATATATTCTTCACACAATCATTCCCAGTTCACAAAGAAAACTGTGCTTTGCAGCTGTTTGTTGTTTCAACGGGTTCTCACTTAAAGCTCCATTAAATAATAAATAAATACACTGAACACACTCCCAACCCTAAGTAAAATTGTCACCTAGTAACTCGAACAACAGTTACAGAAGTCATAAAGTATTCCGATACAGAGTTTTTATGTGGAGTTGTGTTTATAGACAGCCACTTCAAGTTTCCAACCGGTCTGTGGACCAACATTGCAGTTAACACTCACAAAACAGGTGACAGAATGTGACCTTGCGCGGTCGTTACTCAATGCGAGTGCGCTACTTATCAGGGCGCCGCCACAGGTGCCCACGGAGCCTCCACGCGACACCCCGCGGCGACACGCCAATACCCTAATGTATAGCCTTCTACATTTGCACACACAAAACTACTGCGAATAATAGCTCTGCACCAACCTTAATCATCCCCGTAAACGCGACTGCTAGAGCTCAGCAAAATTGCTGCCTTGCAGGTACATACTGCAGGCTTACGGTAAAATTAAATTTAATAACTACACATGCATAATGTTACGTGTTGTGGTCAACAGGTACAGAAACAAAATTCGCAGGATCATCTTGCAACGATCTCGTGACGTCAGACGGCGCCGGTTCAACGATCATATCGGGACACTTTGACAAACAAATACGCTTTTGGGACATACGCACAGACATGTCGGCGAACCACATCATGCTGCAGGGAAAGGTCACTTCTCTCGATCTCAGTAGAGGTATGTTGCTTCGTGGAAAAATATTGTAACACTCCATCTCACCGCACTTTTTATGATTAATAACAATTTTATGGTGTATCTCGGAGCCTCAAAGTTTTAATGCTCTTTCCACATACTGCTAATTACAAAGCGAACGATTAATATTTCGTGTGTTATGTTCATTAAAGTCCAATTCATTAGTCTGAGAAAGGTTAGCCGTCCCATAAACGAGCACTTAATACTCGTATTATTGTAATCAAAAGTGATATTAACTGGTAATTGAGTACGTTGCATATCAGTGTCGGTATTCGTGTCAGCACACAACGTGACGGGTGCGCGATGCCCATTTCCGTTACGCGTGTCTCGATCAATCCCTTTTTTGTCAATAACGGTTTGCTGGTGCACGAAATGTTCAGATTGATACTTTCAATCAATCGAAGTGTCGGGACATCACTGTTTCGGAAACTGATTAAATCACGTCGACTCGATCGTCGCCGGGCAAATCAATAGGGGCGCGATCACACCGACCATCACGTTCTGTTCAGTAGTTCATATACTGGTACGTCATCGCTATCGGATATCTATTACGTGGGGTCGCCGCCGACTGCGGCGCGTCCGAGCGACCCGCCCATCCAATATGACACATTTCATTCCGCACTAGCATTGTGGTACGTAATTGGCTTTCGTCGCTATCGCAATATGGGAATCGACAGGATAACAGCGCAGCAGTAGCATTGCAAAGACGAGCGATAAAAAATGCATCCGCACCGTTACAGTACATATTTAAGGCAACAGCTACGCGATAATATCACTTTTGTGCTCAATTGTTAGGTATGTCTAAACGAGCCAGTAATGGCTAATGGCTCGAAAACTCTCTGAGAATTTATGATTTGACCTTAAGACATTTGATTGCTCTTTATATGACTGACGACTAATGAAACTGCGATCTTATCTCGCGCTTAACCCTCTAATTCAATAAAACGTTGTACGCGTAGCCAGCTTTGAAGTTTTACTTAGTCTGAACAACAGTTTAAGGGTCAAGGTTAAACGTTATCTCCGTACTGTTATTAGAAATGTAAGCAATAAAGAACATAGCGGAACCGTCAGCGTGTATCAACAAATCATCGGCTCTGGTCACCGAATATTGTATAATTTAGTAATTAGTCATGTAACGACGCGCTCCGTTAGCGTATAATATCACCATTAGCATAATAGTATACACGAACCCTTGTAGAACACCATCAAAACGGATAACAAATGTTTATTGTTGCAGATAGCAATTATTTACTGGCGTGCGTTCGAGATGACACGATACAACTAATAGACCTGCGGATGAACACAATAGTGCGCTCTTTCAGGTACTTGTACTTACTCTCCTATGACAATGCACATGCGTAATGATCATAAAATATACCACATCGCCGCCACATTACCATAAATGTGCAATGCCACAAATTAACAATTATTGTACAAAATATCTCGGAATTTATCTTATCTATTTATCACAGTTGTACACGGACAAAATAAATATTTTGCAGGAACTAATTTGAATAGAAAAAGATGTAGCACCTTTCTCGGTTAAGACATTTATCAAGCTTAATTTTTAAAGAAATGTAGTGTTATTTCTTAGAAATTTTATGATAAATTTTCATTTTAATACCCGATGCAAACGAGTTATCGTACATTACGATCGTTTATATTGAATTATAATGTGGGTGCAGTTCCTGTTTATAAGATACGATTTTTTAAAGGAAACCAAACTGGATTTTTGTCATTGATATTGTAAATTAATGGCGCATAATATCATTATTACATTAAATACCGTTTGAATGCATTAGTTTTCTGTAATTTAATTAAAGAGTAACAAACAATGTCCGACTCCGGAAACATAAAGCTTGCGATTGTGGTCATTACTAAGTGGTACAATTTGGAGCCGAAATTTTATTTTTATTTTAAGCCACTTTTTTTAGCTTTTTATACTCGTAATACTTAAATAAATTTTGACCATATCAGATTTTACCCCATGCAGCTATCTCTTAAACTACCGGTTGAACCTCAGAACCAGTGTTAATGTTGTTATTGTATGCTTACTTACTAACCTTGCCTTCTTTTAAATATTTGCTAAAAATTGTAGTATATGTTATTGTAAGGTTAGTAGAGTACACTTTATCAGCCCATTTACGTCGCACTTCAGGGCACGGGCCTCCACTACAATCGAGAGTACGATTGAGAATGGTTAGGCCATATAGTCCAAATATACGCAATAAAAAATAATGATTAGCCTATTCACACCTTTATAACAACTTCTATACTCGTTATTAAAATAATAGCAATCCAGCCCGTATATGTATATCCTACTGAAGGTGACGGGCCTCCTGTACAGTTAGTTCTGGATAGTTTGATAAACAGTGCTTAGACCGTCCACCGGCTGGTTGAGTAGGTAGTAGTCCTAGTGTCAACCTAATGAGGCCAGCCATACCACGATACCATATATATTTTTCTAAAACACTAATATAGAGGTATATTCATTAATCTATATATATATAAAAATGAAACCCGTTTCGCGTTGTCACGGCATCACGTGTGAACGGCTGAACCGATTTCAATAATTCTTTTTTTAAATGTTTGTGGAAGTCCAAGGATGGTTTTTACGGCGAGAAATTTTCGAATAATTGCCAGAACAGCCCTAAAAACAGCCCTTTTCTTTACCCCATACAAACGTTTTCTAACTAAAACGTTGAGTCAATTTGAGCTTTATTGCTATTGTATAAAGTTCAAATAAAATTACAAGCACTCACTGTTGTTTAAACAATGTAGGTATGTTCCTAACGTCAAAGAGTCAATTTGCACTTTATTACCGCTATACAAAATTCAAATTCAATCATATCTATCAAAACAATGTGTGTGATTTTCCCATACAATATGTTCATGGGTTTGTAACTGTCAAACATTTAATTTTCACCCTGTCGATATGGTAAACTCTGCCCTCAAATTAAAGAACGTATTTAAATAAAGGTTTCGAATCGAAAACATATATCCACAATATTCGATTAATGGCGTATTTTAGATTTTAAAGAAGTAAAATATTGACAGTAGTGAAAATGGATTGACATTTTAATTGATTTTAATTGTTTATGCATGCGTTCAGAAATTTATTTTGTATAAACTAAGGAGAATATATCAAGTTACATGAATATAGGACAATGAAATAAATAATGTTCACACGTAATGGTAGATTTACATGTTGGCTGAGGCTGGGCCAACGTCTACCAATTCCAAGCTATTAACTATGAAAAACATAATGCCAGCCGAGCCAAACACTTCGTTTACACGCTGCCGTTGGTCGAGGCTGGCTGAGGTTGGCCAAGCGTGTAAATGCAGCATAAGAAGTTATACTTACTCCTTTTCCAGATCGAATGCCATTTTTATCACGAATTTTTACAGTGGCCTTTCCTTCGCTATAATTCACTGATAGAAATGTACATCGTATTGGAGTGAGATAGGTTATATTATACCTAAAGGGGGTAAAAAAGGGTTGAAATGTTATGTCTAAGAAAATCGAAACCACTGAAGTTATGTTTATGAAATTTTATATTTCAACTCTTATTACTAACAAAAAGTAATGGCGTGCAATATTTTTTGGAAAAACAGCATTTTGGTGCTGAAGTAAGGGAAGGAATATTGGATGGACAATAAAAAACGCAAAAGTTTTTAATGTCAAAAATTCATAAGGCAATCTTTATATGTATATGGAGAGAAGGGACATAAAGTAAAATAGAATGGAAAGTACGGGAGAGGGCTGGGATAGATGACAGATTTGTTAGGACGAAATGTAAATGCACGTTATAAAACGGGATGGATAATAAAGAGAAGGGATGGGACGGATTGGGAAGAGACTGAACAGGCGGATGAGACGGGATTGTGCCGGACAGTAGGATAGCTACGTCAAGTTTAGGTATACAAGAGTTTATACGAAAAACAACATGTATTTGGTGTGGAGTGGAATCAAGAAATACATGCACCCAGGCGAAGCTGGGTCGGGCCGCTAGTAAAATAATAAATAAGTACATCCAACAATCACATACATAGACTTAACCCTACACTAAGATCGAGTCTTGTTTCGTGGGTATCAGGAACTACGAGAGACATTTCGGTCTCACAAACACCCAGATCCGAAACAAATGCCTGTGGATCACACAAATATTTGTTTCGGTGCGGGGATCGAACCCGCGGCCTCTCGTATTACATATAATACATTTCATTTCATTTCATGACGTGACATGTAGGTTCCATTCTGCACATTTCAGTCACGAGTCGTTCAAGGTGGGCTGCGACTGGTCGCGCGCGGCATTCGGTCCGGGCGGGCGGCTCGTCGCAGTGGGCGCGGCCGACGGCGCGGTGTTCGTGTGGAACACATACACCGGCAGGCTCGAGACGATACTCAAGGATCATACGTAAGTAACGTCAGTATTTGTAAAGGGATCATCAAGACTGCTATCGGAAACGAAGCCTTGATGAAGGATGGTAGTTTTGATGACTTCAGACACAATACAACTCAACATTATGCAAAAACAAAAATCCTTTTTTTTTCCTTACGTTATATTTGGGTTGTAAATACATAGTTTTTTCCTAAAATAAAATGTACACCCTTTTATTTTTAAAGACGCCATGGTAAGCATGTGTTAAATTTTTTATTTTACCAAAAATTATCGGTTTACCACCTTCAACCAAATTATATTTAAAACACCACAAAAAAATACTTTTTTTTCGAAATTTTTATTTGCTATCTGAAGCCACTTAAACTACCACCCAGCTTCGTGTTCAGTAGCAGTCTTGATAAACTCTGTATACATACATTTCACGAATTACGACCCTATACAAAAGGTTGAAATAGGTAGTTGTTATACTACCTATATGTGACATCGTAGGGTAGTCAAATAAAACTTACCAAATCTAAAAGATCACATAAATTAGAGAGCGCCTCTCATCTGGAAACCAATTCCAGGACTACGTTGTTTGCAGTCCAACGCAAATCGATAACACATACATGCTGCTAATTAGATCACTATTTATACGTACATACATATTCTGTATCAAATTCGAGATAAACCTGAAGCCCTAAGAAACTCTAAGACTCAATTTTTGGTTCTGATAAACAGGAGTTCTAATACTAGGTGGAGGGATAAATTTCACGAAAAAGAGCATGTTTAAATTGTTCAAAACATAATGTTTAACACTTGTCTTCCAGTAGCTGAAAATAGGATTTCAAATGTACATGCCGTGTCTTGAAAAATTAAGTCGTACAGCCGACGGCGGTGCCGTACGAATGCCGTTTGTTAAATCATTAGCTCGCCTTTTATACATGTCGGAGGCCAATGATACCTTTTGCGGGGTCACATATGAGCCTGTACTTCCCGTTACTTATTTTTTATACTAATACGGTATAACTGCACCGCGCCTAATGGTAAGTGCAGTGCTGCCTAGATCATTGACTGACGAGAGGCGATTATCTCTCAAAGTACACACGGAGATCTGTTGTTAAAAAGCCGCTCTAGGCTTCTAGATCGCTTTGTTCGAATCACTGAAGATTCCAAATCTATATTTTTGAAATTAAATATATGTAATATAAATGTTAAATTCAAACATCGATCCGTTTAATTTCTTGTAAAATATAGTGCTGGAAATGATTTTTATATACGCTAGTTAGCTGTTAATGAATATGTTAACACATTACTATGATGATAAAAATCAATAGTTTCCTGTGCTATGAAGTTCAATTACTGCTAATGAAGTGATTAGTAATAATCGACCCGCTGCATTGTTTGTACTCGCGATAATAGTTTCCCAAGTAGATATCACCTGTTCGCAATCCATGTATGAGATTCTAAACACGAGCCGCCGTGTTTTGAATGAACGTGAGTGCGAATTTATCATGTACAAAATGGCAAAGAGCATGTAACATAAAATAGCGAGGAAACCGGCATTCCATCATGACCAACTCTCCATGCATCATTCGCTAACTAACTGCGGATCAATGCGCTTGCCTTTTGTAAACCTCCGCCCTTCGGTCACATTCCCACTTGTTGTCAATAAATAAGAGCCTAATAGTGCCCATTATTGTCAGCCGACATGACCTGTCGCAATAAAATTCCGATAAAACACATTTTTGACCTTGAATGGTAAACTAGAAATTGTCTTATTCGTGACATCGTTCAGTTCCCCGTAACATTTCGCATGGACAATTGAAATCGTGAGGTCAACATTGGCTCGGGCTGTCTCACCATTGCAAATTTCTCTTTCCCATACCGTACACTGCATATTTATTTGGCATTAAGCTATCTCCACACCTGCCCGATTCGATTAAAGTAAACAATGAGAATTGAATGTCGCTGAAGTTCTGAACCGATGAATACTAAAGAATAAGCTTAGTTTGTTTACCGTTGCGACGCCCACAGCTCTTCGCGATTGGATCGAAGCTTTGTTCCGGCGTGCAATCGCAACACGACACTGGGCCCCTCGGGAAAATCATCGCAAATGGAACATATTGTTCCCATGAGTTGAAACATCAAGCCGAGTGTGTAGTGTGTACCGCTGCACTGCTCTCCGCGCTCCGGCCGGCTCCGGGTTAATTCGCACCGCACATGGCACGCAACCGAGTAAACAATCCTCAACAAGGACAAGAGAACGGAATGGCGGAAACATTCCTTCGCATCTCGACATGCATATTTTGTTAACCAACAGCCGTCTTCGTTGCTAGTGCGAACGGTAAAGGTGCGCGGTCACTTACCGCCGTAGTCGAGTCTAATTCAATATTGAAACAAACATTACTACGGTGCCTACCACATGTACCGTTGCGACATAAAATTCTTATCATCTTCGGTTAGAATCAATTTCAGAGCAACAGTATCGAAGTGAAGTGAGATGAACAATAAAGATTACTTTTGCATGGGCTTCAACCATTGTTTAGTATTTCATAGACATGTTCAACCGTGACCAATTCCGATACTGGTGTACATCGAGACTATTATACTTGGAAACAAACGCTACACTGAATCGTGTGTTCTATTAGATTAATTTGTTGGTAAAGGTTGGTTTATACCGGTGCCCACTGCCGATTGCCGACAGCCGTTTTTGATCGCGTACCTCGCCGAAATGATCGCAACTCTAATAACACATTGCAAACAAATTTAAAACGGGAGATCACGTTATGGTTTATTATTACGAGTAAAACGTATCTCATTACTCGAGACTATTTGGGTGGTCCGAAACGTATTTTACGGATGATGTGTAATGGTCATTATTCGATTACACTGTTTATAATATTATGTCCATTTGGTTATCTAACGATAGAGAGCAGGGGTGGGCCAGCATTGAAAACAGATTTGTTGTTGTGCAGTAACGAAGTATCGACTGGCGCAAGTCCCTTGTACAGACAATAGTGCACAAATATTGTTGTTGGGCGAGACGGCTAGCTCGGATGTAGCCTGTCCCGCGTGCTAACTTGTACCTCCTTTGTCGAGGCCCTTCGCAGCATGCGGCCCTTGTGGAAAATTAGCAGGTCCGTGTACAACACGTTACCGTTGTCGTCGGAAATTGTTATTATTTATCGCCAAGTCGGCGGTTTATCGTTGATTCGTACAGTGATACTGACCTCTATGGGAAATCTTGTGCATTTAAACAGCCGCAAATTAACTCTTATCGTGATGCCGCCTAAAGATAATTTAAATGCTTTGTCATAATGGAGAAAACGTAAATGATAGCTTATCAACACCCATGTGACTTTCCCTTGCCTCATTGTTTCAAATTACCATTGAAGACAATTCCTACTTAATATCGAATATGTTTATGGGATAGAGTAAATGCCTGCAGCTTGTGAGGCCTTTTCATTTGTTTGCACAGCTGCACCTTTCGAATATACTAGGGATTCGTCCCGAGTATGTCCGCTAAAATGCTATTTAATGATTAATCTTTCCTGTCTTTCATAACATACTTCTCTGCATCACTACATGCTATTAATCTTTTAAAATTCTTGTTTTAAAAATTATTATCTATTATTATTTTTTACAACAACAACAAGGTGTATAATAAACTGACCAATTAGTATGTAGATGCAGGCCGCTTCCAACAGGTCTATGTGACGATCCATGGGGTAGGCCTATGTTCAGCAGTCGACTTCCTGCGGTTAGACTCCACCTATGAAACGAGAGGCCGCGGGTTCGATCCCCGCACCGAGAGAAATGTTTGTGGAGCCCACAAACATTTTTTTCGGGTCTGGGTGTTTGTTAGACCGCAAAGCCTCTCGCAGTTTCTGATACTGATTAGTTTGGGATCCGACTATATATGTGACTGTCGGGTGTTATTTATGTATTTATTTAATATGTAAAACAATAATAAAAACTTGACCAGTAATTCGATCGGTAGAAATATACAAACAGACAGGTACGGTGTTTTGTAACATGTAAGGATAAACAAGGTTTATTATATCTAAGGCACAATAGGTAAATATAATATTTTATGACTATTCCGGGTGCAAGAGCACAGTATCAATATCCGTCTGTGTATTGAATGCATTGTATTTATTTGTAAACTCGTTTACGAACATGAACATAATATTCATTTGGTGTCATAAACCTATTTCACATTGAAATCTGGATCCGCCCCTGCACCCAGATTTTCTATGTTCGTTGATATCAACGGTGCCATTGCAATAATATTTATTCAATATAACTGTACTTGATAAAACATTCTTGTAAAATTCAGCTAAATTCACTGCCTTCGTGGCCGTACTTAGCACATAAGCCGATACTTCGCGTGCCTGTATTTAATAATTTCTATATGTTCAACTTACTCATTAGTTTATGAAGTTATTGGCTAATAAACGTAAAAGGTTATTAGTGCACACGATTTTAACGTAATATAGGGGCAAAGAAATGTATTTATGATGATTGCCAGCGCTCGCGGCGGATGCACATCAACGCACAAATCTCGTGCACGCATAACATTCTAATCTCAGGCTAGGATTCCTCGAAATTACCAACTGATACCTAACCAGACCATAAAACCACCCACAATCTCGACTGTGCTAAAATCTAACTTAATGATCTCTTCGTGCTGTCTGCCTGAGACACAAACGCAGGAAACATTATGAACTTAAACCGTTCAAACTGCTTGCAATACATTTATGAAGGATCATCACATTCGATGCCATAAACGCGCAAGGACGATATTGTTTATATAGATGGTAAATATCAATCTTATATAACGAACATGCAAAGCTCTAAATTTAGATTTTGTTTCTTGAAATTTGTAAAGCAATCGGTCAGCTCATAGATTGATGGCAACATATTTATAAAGGCCGGAATATACGGACATTGGTCCCAACTAATCGCGCTGCATGCTTTTTGTAGCGGAAAGGGTAACGACCGCCGCAGATAGGTTCTTGAAATTGCTTTATTGGGTAACCTGTTTCCGAACACAGAAGGCGTGTAATGCGGTTATGATCCAAGGGGCGAATCGAGAGCTATACAGTGGGATATTTTACTTATTTAGGTAAAAGAAATTGAGAGTAAATCTTCACGTAGTTAACTTTTAATGTCTAAGTTCAATCTATTCTGTTAGCAACTTTGTGTCTTATTCCAGGAACACGTTATGTCCTCAGCTTGCCTTGTCTAAAGTAAAAACAGGCGTGGGTAGCTATATGAGGCAATGGCGTATGTAAACTCGGAATAGCTCAATTGATACTAGGGAACATATCCGGCCATGCGCTTTAATGGCATTTTTTTAAATTGACATAATGTAGTCAATAAAATACACCTAGTGCATATTGCAGTGCAGTCCAAATAGAGTTTTCACCAGTGAAATATAAACTCGCCAGACAATACAATACTGCCGGCGTAGGCTGAACCAAATATACACTGGCTAAAATTGAATTGCGTGGGTTACTATCTCGGGTTTTTCACTACTGTATATGGCGGTCGCTATTCGGTCGTATATCTTACTACCAGCTTTTGAATGTCCGGCAATCTCTCACCGTATCAAACGCAACAATTACGTTTGTTTTCTGGAAGTCAGTACCTTCGAATCGACACATTAGGCTATTTGACTAGTTTCTGGAAACTATACCACATTATGAAGTGGGGTCTATAGACCTTACAAATAAAGATTATTTTTAATTACTATATCTACATCATTTAAAAATAAATTTACAAAATACACTGAATAATTACACTGTCAAAACGCTCTGTCGGACAATGTGGCATCTAGTTCGTAAACATCCTCTCCACAGATTCGTTCGCATATGTCAAAGAGAATTTAAAACACTACGTTAAGAGACGGGACTCCATACATATTTTTTTATCCATTTACATGGCATTATGTTACAAATATTAGGCCAGCAACGTCTGTCATTACGTCAAAAGTGCCAAACTAACGGAGCAAATAGTGCTGGTCTGCCCGTGCGTGCAATGCGCCTGATTTTATCGATATCGATAAAATTTACGGAATCTAATGAAGCCTATTTTTAAACATTTTTTATGAATTACTAAATTCAACATTATAACCACAAATTTGTACATTGGAGAGTCCTAATACAATATTATGCTTAATAGTACCCGAAACAAAATAAAAACGATCTTTATGAAATGTTCATTTTTATTTAATATATTTTTTTATTTGTCTATGGGAACAAACATAACAATAGTAACTATCAACACGTTTAAAATATTAATACTAAATCCAACGAAGTTTCAGTCGGACGGAGTCCGGAGTCCGAAGTCCGAATCCGCGATATCCGTAAAAATAGTTTTGTTTCAGTAATTGAAACAAAGCGATTTCTTACAGAAGTGGAATGAATGAACAAAGGAAGTGGATCAGCTTTTAAGTTTTGTAATGGTACTGCAGATTTTTTAAGGTGATTTTGTTTCCAATTAAAAGATGTCCTCTCAAAGTAGTTTCCACATACATCTTTCAAAGTATGAATTATGAAGTAAAGAATTTTCAACAAACACTTCTTTTTCTTGTTCTTTTAACACAAATTTAACCCACTGCTTGCATCTGTAAAACAAAGAACAATAACGACCGAGTTCGATAATGATGATTATACAAGAGTCACAGCTTGGTTTAATTCAGAGCAGTTCATAAATGATTTATAATTTCGACATATTATGCAAAAACCTGTGCAGAAATGAGTTGGCAAGGAATTAACTTTAAAATATGGGATTTATTTAAATTAATTATGTTTTTAAAGTTATCGATAATAACAGTATGTAACATCCCTAGTTTATAGTAAACAACATAAAATTTTAAAATTTTGGTTGAATACAGCCTGGTGTCCCTACCTAACAGTAAATATTATCATGTAATTTGCTTACTAAGCCTCATTCAAAGGAAATGTAGCCATAAACTTCCTATTTTCTTGTTTTTTTTGCTACTAGTACGATGTCCACAAATTTCACATGTTATAAACCGTTTTTTTCGGTGACATTTTAAGAAAATCTATCAAAGAACTGTATTAAGCACTTCACACTTCTTTTATAATTATTTATGGGATAAACACAAACTCGTACAAAAATAAATATTACAAACAAAATTGCTGACAACAGTGACAACTGACAAGTGTTGACATCTGCAATCAGAAAGAGAAGCGCGCCGAATGAATGCAATAGCAATAACCCATAGATAATACACTTATTTATGACAATAATCCACCATTATTTGCCATGCCGACTTTTTTTTTTTTTTTTTTTTATTGCATTGAATGGCGAGACGAGCAAGCCGTTCGCCTGATGGTAAGCGATACGACCGCTCATGAACAGTAGCAATATTCCACTGCGCTCGCCATCCTGAGACATAAGATGTTAAGTCTCAATATGTCCAGTAGTTGCTCTGGCTACAATGTCCTTCAATCCGAAACACAACAGTGCATTTAAGCAGTGTTGTTTCACGGGAGAAATAGACATTGCGGTGGTACCTACCCAGATGGCCTCTCACATATGAGAGACCTACCACCAGTACTCCATACAAAATTGCTTTTTCTTCTAAGTTGCGTCAGGCTGTATGTCACTCATTCTCAAATCAACCATAGATCAATCAATCAATCAATCGTCCGAATGAGTTTTTGTCAAAAAAAATAGAAT
The DNA here is from genome assembly GCA_009982885.2 of Hyles vespertilio. Taxonomy (NCBI): domain Eukaryota; kingdom Metazoa; phylum Arthropoda; class Insecta; order Lepidoptera; family Sphingidae; genus Hyles; species Hyles vespertilio. The sequence continues at coordinate 12,163,420 of CM042809.1, read as the reverse complement.
TATTTTTCTTTCTTCACATTTTATTACATTGGACATGATAATATTATTAATTCACGGGAATCACGGGTATAACTGACAAATAATGCGTTTTAAAGGTATTTTTAATATTTAATTTGCATCTATGCCGTTATCAATCCCATTCATTTCCGGTACGTGAGTAGTTCATACTAATGCATGACGTCATAGCCAATCAAAATCGTTTACGATCACGTGGCGCGAACTCAAAATAAATTAAATTGTAATTGTGGTTTTTAGCTAAAATATACAATATTTTTAATGTATGATAATGAAATATGTTTTAAAATTAAATTATCTACACGGATGGAAACAAATAAGTCAATATTTTTTATACAGTCAAATAGCTTTTTGTACTGCAAGGAGTCTACCATTTATAAAATGAACAAGGTTCGATGTTGGAACGGACCTCACTTAATAAAGAGCTTGAACTCAATCATTTCTAAAAGAGGTAGACATATTTAAAGAAGTCTTTACAGCATTCTTTTATTTTCAATCATGTTTATTGATTTCTAAAATCATTTTAATGCTATTAGGCATTTTTTAAATGCTAGTACCAATATTCTAATTTTATACAAACTTTGTCGTTTTATGATAATTTCTAGAAAATTTTAACATGATTTTATTACTTTCGCTTGCATGTAACGGAATCTTGAAACTCAATTTTTGAGCACTTTGACACGTCGAATTAATTTGAAATTGTGCACACATACCAAGGACCAATGAGAATACAATAATTTACAATGCTTTTTAACTACAAATTCAATGTTATTTACTACATTTCCTAATCTTAAACTCATGAACAATTGATAATTATTTTACGTTGTGGCTTTTTTTAAATACTATTCATGTTATTAAAAATAACATGAATAGTCTTTAAAACATTTAATCAAATGATTTATGTAAAAACTAAAGAAATAAATATATCTTTAAAGTTGTCAACCAACCTGTACCAAAACTAATTTGATGACTAGAAGCCTTTTTTTATAGAGACGCGACGTCAGCTTTACAAAATGTAGTAGAAACCTAACACAAATAATAAGTCAATTGACTACAGAAAATTTTGAGAATGCAAATAACCAGTGCAGCGTCAGACTTATTTATTGAGGAAAAATTGAATGTTTTTCGAATCAATAATTTCATATGAAGACAAAGGATTTGCTAGGAATTAATTATGTTACATTTAGGGGTTTGTTGTAGTAGACGCTGACATTCTTGCGGTGTGGCATCAATTAATGAAAAAACATTTTTTATGAAAATATTTACGCCCCTCTACTCACTCAAGAGCCACGAAAACTAGTATAATAGCGAGAATAAGATCAAAAATATAATAAGTGTTACTTTAAGAACAGTTGAAAGTTGGTAAATGGAAATAATACCATATTTAAAAAATATGACAATGGTTATGTTTTTCATGATTAACTAAATAAAAATAAGGTTAAACACGAGAGAAAATGCTGTGGAATGTTTACGTTATTAACGTTTTGATTTATTATTTTAAAATAATGCCATACATATATAGCTCATATGTGAGAGGCCATCTGGGTAGGTACCACCGCAATGTCTATTTCTCCCGTGAAACAACACTGCGTAAATGCACTGTTGTGTTTCGGATTGAAGGACATTGTAGCCAGAGTAACTACTGGACATATTGAGACTTAACATCTTATGTCTCAGGATGGCGAGCGCAGTGGAATATTGCTACTGTTTATGAGCGGTCGTATCGCTTACCATCAGGCGAACGGCTTGCTCGTCTCGTCATTAATAGCAATAAAAAAAAAAAAAAAAAAAAAAATGCCACTGCATTGATTCGACTGAAATGGATTTTTGCTTTTTGGATAAACAAAAATGAATACCAGTTTTATTTAATGTGTATTGAGGGTTGTTTTGATCAAGTGTGGCGGCATTTGGTAGAGCGTACCAATAAAAGTGCATTATCGCGGTCGCGTTCAATAAGGAAACTATTGTGAGTGGTCGGCACTCGGTGGGCACAAGCCAGATTTGTTCGTGTTTGTCGTGCTTCCTGGTCCCCATATTGGATATTCCCCTCCACCTGACGCTCATTATGTACAACGGGAGCGGTATGTGTAAACGAGCCGAACAAACCAGACGCTAATTCTTGTTTATGAGGAGTCGCGCCCCTGCATAGATACGACGCAAAGCCTTAAAGCGGTCCCCGACAATCAAAGCCGCGTACAAACGGATTACGAATTGTGTGGACCAGTCCAATCACAATCCTTCCCTCGAGATAAATCGACAGCGAGGCGAGTACGCGGCGGACACGGATGTCGTGACCGCTTTCCGCTCCTTGTGCGAACGCCGCCGAATGGAGAGCACCGCCACTCCGTTTGGTACATTTTTTGTCGGTCTCATTTAGCTTCATGCATTAATTAAAGCCATGATGAGTATCTTTTAAGTGCCAGTGACACAGATTTAAGCGCCGGCATAATATTCGTAATGTACGACTGTATAACGCGGTATACCGTTCATAGTCTCCGCGGTAGTGTTCTGAGAAGCGTAGCGGTTCACGCAACTCGCAACACAAAACGCTCCATTTTTACCTTAAAGCTATGTCTCAAGCCGTTTTTGTTTATGACCCGGCGAACTTAGATTTTTGTCAAAATTCTTCGCTTGTCATATGGACACAATATTTATGGTCCAAACTGGACTTTTCTTAAATAAAGATGCCAACTGCATCAGAAATAACAGTATATCACGGTGTATTTATTACATTGCGTACAATTGCATACAAACTATTTTATCTCTAATTTCCAAGTCATTTGAAACACGATAGAGTTAAGCCGTTTTAATACATGTTGACTTCTGTTCACTACAATGATTTATATCCCTCGCAAGAATCATATTTTTCGTCTAAAATAAAATAAGTCAACAATATAATCCATTGTAGTAATCCAATCAATATCTACATTGTACATTTTTGAGATTTCAACATGGTAATTATTTTAACAGCGTTTTTGGCAGCGTTCGGGAAACTTCGCGACGTCTTCTCGTCCAAAATACCTCAGTGCCTAAAATCGAAAGTCTTCGATAGTTGTGTGTTACCAGTGATGACATACGGCACCGAGACGTGGCCTCTCACTGTGGGCCTCATTAAAAGGCTCAGTCACTCAACGAGCCATGTAGCGGGCTATGCTCGGTGTTTCCCTACGAGATCGAATCAGAAATGAGGAGATCCGTAGGAGAACCAAGGTTACCGACATAGCCCATAGGATTGGCAAGTTGAAGTGGCAGTGGGCCGGGCACATAGCTCGTAGAACCGATGGCCGTTGGGGCCGAAAGGTTCTTGAGTGGAGGCCACGTACAGGCAAGCGAAATGTCGGACGCCCGCCTACAAGGTGGACGGACGATCTGACTAAGGTTGCAGGAAGTCGCTGGATGCAGGCCGCTTCCAACAGGTCATTGTGGAGATTCTTGGGAGAGGCCTATGTTCAGCAGTGGACTTCCTGTGGCTGATATGATGATGATGAATTATTCTAACTAGTTTGACAACCAAACTTTGATCTATAAAAATCGCTATATGATTCTAATCATAACACGGGAATTATGAGCTCTAGAAAACAAATGCTACGAGTATAAACCAAAAACCATTTTTTTATTCCATAATCTCAAAATTTGATTTTTAGAACATAGCAGATATTGATTTGACAACGTCGACATATTATGGAGACCTTTCTCCGGTAAGTGAATAGAGCATAATAATTAAAATGTGTGTACATTTTCAGGTCAGCAGTGACGGCGGTATCATGGCACCCGCAGTCAGGGCTGCTGTCTTCAGTTGACCGCGGCAAGCGTGCTCTGATTTGGGGAGACTTGTGACAGCCCTGGGAAGAGCCTCAGCGCTCGCCACCCGTTGAGCAGGTCATTACTTTGTACTTAATATGATCTACATCGCAGTAAATCACCAACACCACATTTCATGATTTGCATACAAAATACACATCCACCGGACCACTTTATGAAATTGTTTGAGCTTATTGAAGATGCATTCCTGTGCTGATCACGTTCGGTTCGCGCATGGATCCTTGCTATACTTATCACGTAATACTTAATCATAATAAAGCTTTCACGGCAACCGAGTATGTTAGGTACTAAGCGACACAGACGTGCGGGTCAAAGGTTTACAACGCTGCAAAGTCTTAACATCGTATTCAGCTTTTGTGTTCAGTAGCGGGTTCTTAGTCCCGCCCTCATTCTGCCTTCACACGCCGTAAAATATTCCCATTTGCTGTTTTATATGAACTTGTACATTCAACACGATATTATTAATACGCTCATAAATTTAACACTCGCCGTTTTTGGTTTTCAGTCGTTTTAACCGGCCATTGTTGCATCTAATTCTCGTCCTATAACTCCACTACCAAGAAAATGAGGGAAAGATTTACAACGTCGGCCTATCTTAAATCTGATTTCATGCCGGCCACACGTCAAGTATAGCTCGTAAAAATTATGGCCACGCAGATTAGATACAAAAATAAAAGGGGACAAGAACCTGCCCTACGTGTGCCCAGTTAAGATTCTGAAGATAAAAAAGTTCCGTATCGGACATATCCAAAAAATGCAGTATTATTTTAGGATTTAGCATACTGTATTTAATAACTACTTTCTGTAAGTTGCGCTATCTTACATAACTGATATAACATTATGTCTTTTATATACATTCCTGATTCTCCATTGTTCCGACACTTACGTTAACGGTGATGGAAAACATTGTTAGAAAACCTGCATACTTTAGAGAACTCTACAAGAATTTATATGGAACTAGCGGCCCGGCCCGGCTTCGCCTGGGTGCAAATATAGATTCCAGTCCATATTTTATTTCAAATCAACATGACAGCCGTTGTCTAAACTGCTTATCCAATTCCAATCCCATCCTGTACCTATTCTTCTGTCCCATTTTATCCAACTTATATTCTATTCTATCCCAACTCTCCAGATTTAAATCATTATTTTGCTACGGAGATATTATAACACTGTTACTACTCCGACTGTCTGTATCTGTATCAGCCCATATACGTCCAACTGCAGGGCACGGGCCTCCTCTACAATCGAGAGTACGATTGAGAGTGGTTAGGCCATATAGTCCACCACGCTGGCCTAGTGCGGGTTGGCGGACTTACATACCATAGAAATTTTATAAATCGCTATGGTATGCAGGTTTCCTCACGATGTTTTCCTTCACCGTTTTAGTGCGTGGTGATTGACTATCAATAGACACATGACTCCGAAAAGTCAGAGGTATGCCCTGGGATTCGAACCCGCGACCACCGTGAACATGTTGGCAGTCGCGTCTAGTCCGTTTACCAACAGGCCACCACGCACTTATTACTCCGACTACATTCATTGAAATCAATTAAAAGATACCATAGCTGACCCGACCACGCTAAGCTATGGCTTAGTTATTATATGATTAATATTAAATTGAATTATTTACCATAGCAAAAAAGCCCGACCCCCCTTTGCCTGGATGCAGATATTTTTTATTTTACTTCACACCAAATACATGTTATTTTTCGTATAAGCTCTTGTATACCTTAACATGACATAGCTATCGTACTGTCCTGCTCAATTCCGTCCCATCCCGTCTATTCCCCGTCACTTCCCGATACGTCCCGTCCTTTCTCTTCATTATCCATCCCGTCTTATACCGTGCATTTACATTTCGTCCTATCAAATCTGTCAGCTAACCCAGTCATCTCCCGTACGTCCCACTCTATAATATCCCGTTTCTCCATAGCCAAATAGTGTTCCTTATAATTTTTTGACATTAAACACTTTTAAAGCGATTTTGATTATCCATGCAATATTCCATCCCTTATGGGGTGAACCCCCACTATGCTGTTTTTTCCATAAATATTACGCCATTACTTTTGTTCGTAATAAAGAAATGAAATATTAATTTTCATACAAATAACTTCAGTGGTTTCGATTTTCTTCGACATAACATTTCAGAATGTATAATATTTCTATCAGTGAATTTTAGCGAAGGAAAAGACACTGTAAAAATTCGTGATAAAAGTAAACATAATAACACATAACACACACACAAACACAAACGTACACTATTAGCACTTTCTCACACTGACACCCACAATTAATGTAATTACAATAATTATATTTAACTGGATTCTCAAGACACAGGCAACGCCTAATTTGAAAACCCCTGCAATATTCTCCATATGTAAAATTGTTATTTTAATAAAGATTTTTCATTTTCAAGTGATATTCTATCTGAAAAGAAGTAAATCTTCTTACGTGTGAATAGTATTTATTTAATTGTCCTATATTTATTTAACTTCATAATACATTCTCTTTTGGTTACACAAAATTAATTTCTGAACGCATGCATTAATATTTGACAACCAATTTAAATGTCAATCCCTTTTCATTAATGTCATTAATTTACATCTTTAAAATCTAAAATACGCCATTAATCGAATATTGTGGATATATGTTGTCGATTCGAAACCTTTATTTAAATACGTTCTTTAATTTGAGAGAAGAGTTTACCGTATCGACGGGATGAACATTAAATGTTTGACAGTTACGAACCCATGAACATTTTGTATGAGAAAATGTTAATAAGCTAATATAAACTCGGGAAACCGAGAACGTGATAAAAAGTATCCTATGTCCTTCTCCTGGTTCTAAGCTACCTCCCCACCAATTTTCAGCCAAGTCAGTTCAGCCGTTCTTGAGTTATAAGTAGTGTAACTAACACGACTTTCTTTTATATAAAATTAATTGAAAAAACATTTTCCAGTAGACCAAACTGTAAATCTAAACCATTCTCGAATCTCCACGAACACACACAAAAATTTCATCAAATTGGTCCAGTCGTTTAGGAGGAGTTCAGCCACATACACACGCACACAAGAAATATATATATTAAGATGTGAAGCCCTCCAACCCGCTATAGGCCAGCATGATGGACTATGGCCTAAGCCCTCTCAATCAAACCTCTCTACCTCGGTTGTGGAGAAATCCCATGATCAGAAATGTGCAATTTTAAGCTAACACAGTACAGAACAGTATGTTCCTATATAATTTTTAGGTTCTAACTGTTAATACTAAATCTACAATTCAAAGTATGGCCCTTTTGTATATTTTTAGTGTGGCGAGTTGTCGAGTAATTTATTTAAATGTTTGCAAGTCCTAGAGATTGGTAGTGCGTAGTAATTTACCTCGGATTACCGCAAAAGCGATTTTACCGGTGGTGTTGCCTCCTACGATTTTCGGATTAATAGGTCGTAAAGCATAAATCGATGAAATAACGAATCATCAAGAGAAACAATTGGCACTTATAACGGTATTGCTTGAATATCCATAACAATAAATATCCCTGCAGTTAATAGTTTGGCACTCCGACAGGTCTCCGAGGCAAATAATTGTTTTTGAAATTCGCACTCTCGTCGTAAAATAACACATCTATACATTATACGCGTTTGAGGTGAAATCACTAGTTTTGATTGAAAACATCACCAGTGAAAAGATTGAGTTTTCGAAATGTAATGGTATCTTCGTTTTGCAAACGATAATGGTGCGAGAAAGTCGATGAACGAAAGTTTTGGCTGTTATAAATAATTTGAACAAATTCTATTACGCTCGGAATTACTTATTAGTTATATTTTGAATGCATTCCGTGTATTTGTAATAATATTAAAGCGCCATACATATATAACATTTATGTTATCGATTATAGTGTTTTTACTTAATAAAAATAGTTTTCTCATGTAATTTATGTTGATTGCATAGTTATAACTTTATAAGTATTTATATAATCAAAACTATTATATTCGTATAGGTAATATTTATATTAATGGTAAAGGATCGCTATTAATATGCGCTTATGTGATACAAGTGAAACACTTTCCAACCTTATGTTATGAACAAAGCAAAATAGATTGATGGCAAATGGAACCATTAATGTCACGGATTAATAAGACGCTATCTTTTATTTGCAATTGAGCTTAAGATACGTTGCACTTACCGCTACTAGGTTTAAGAACAATTTAATGGCTGCGCTTTCAATCCTCTTTTACAACCGGACTCATTTGATTCTAGGCTAATGCGGGGCTGTAAAGATTTCCATCGAGACTATTTCGATATTGAAATCGTACGGCACGACTGTGCGATCTCTTCAACAACCCCTTTTTCAGAAATATTTCAAACGCGAAAATACAATTGAAAGTTTTCTGTACACAATTGCCGCCCGATACAATAGTGCCGACAAGTGAAAGCGCGACTTTCGACTTTCATTAAGTTTTTGTAAGTGTATGTATGGACCTTGCCGCACCATATTGTCTCGCGACATAAATCTACCCAACTATTCTGAATAAAGAGGTCTCTTAAGTGTTTGCTCGATTTTTACTTTCGAACGAAGCCGCCGCGCCACGCTGCACCGACGCGACGTGAAGAAAGTGATAATTTATAAAAAAGGAAACAAACTTTTGATATTTCTCACCCTGCCCTGCTTAGTAACTCCTCACTTACTAGTGATTTCATTCCAAGTAGAAGTCATTTGTTTGATGCTTTGTGTTTTTGTACAAGTTAAGAGCGGCAAACGAGCAAAGGCTTCGCCTAATGGTAAATAATCACCGCCGACCATGGCCACCTACAAACCGGGGTAATCGTAGCTGCATCGCCGGCGTCTGAACACCGAGGGACGGGAGGAAGGAGAAAGTAAAATATTATTGGGCCTCCAGCAATTTCACTACCCGAATGAAACTCGACTGCTGGGCTGTTAACAATGATGCTACCTACGGAACGGTGCATATTATGTGATAGAATTGCCTAAAGCATGAATCTGCTAAAAATTATTATAAAACCAACAAATTTTTTTTTATTATTGGTATACCATACAAAGTGTTCATAGTTAACATTTATTTCTTCACTCTGCACAATAAAGCCGAAACTTACATTACACAAACAAAACAACTCCATAAAAGTCTAGTCTATTATTATAAACGCGCTCAATTACCAATGTTTTCTAAACAAATGAAAGAAACTGTACATCATGCAAAAAACTGGGAACGTCTAAGTGGGAAGTCGATATTGTGGGTCCTTACCATGTATTAGTTAGTGTCGCTGCGGGCGATCGACACGAGTCATCATTACTCGTTGTATGGATTGGACAGTCATTCATCAATTGTCTTGTGGTTGCCAATCTGCACGCCACTAGTGGTGCTAACCATTAAAATTAACTAACAAACATATTACTATAGACTTTAACAACAACTAGTTATTCTTCTTTTCATAATTTATAAACATTGAATTTGTTGCGATCGCCATTGCCCATTACCGAAGATCGATGTCGATTACATTTGACAAATTCTAGCCAAAGAGAAATAATGGTTTGCAGAGAAAATCAACTCATTTGTTAATAGCCGGTGTAAGTGTAACGGTTTAAAGATAAAAATAAATAGACGGCAGTGTCGGAAACAATATCGCATTAGAAATAGTCATGGCGCTCAGAAACATGTCGGCGCGAGTAATATTGATGTTGGTGCCGACGAAACATCTGCGACTGGACCGTTCACTAACCGTTTGTGGCCAAAACGAAGCGGAAAATTTAATACTCCAGCTCAATACGTGCTCAGTATCTTCTTTTTTGTTGCAACGCAGATGACACACTTTCGTTTCCCATCAGGAGAGCTACTTCGGACCTATTGTGTTTTTGTGCGACCCTGTCATAGAAATTTTAATTAACTGCGGTACATAGAATATAATATTAGAACGTCTTGTATTTTTTCTCCGTTTAATTTCTGTGTCAGTCTATAAACACTTGGAGTCTGATTCGATGTGATCAAGAGATTCAATTTTCAATCAAGGTCAATGATAAGTTTTATTATTGGGTTAAGTGTAAACTTATTGCATTCCGAATGATACGGAAGAAAAAATATTTTAAACTTTTAAATGTTTAAGTTGATAACATAAATGTTGAGATGTACATTGAAGAGGCTCGGTCTTGCATCGTTAAATTTGTCCCAAAATATCGTTGTCGTCTCTCGATACCGTTGCCTCGAGTGGCAAGCCCAAAGATTCCAAATAATGACTCAGAGGACATTCTAACAGGTTTTGACATCATATCCTTTTCTATTTATTGTTTATAGTACAATAAAACTTGAAAACTCAAAAGAATTTACAAATTAAACTTGTTATGAAAATAAACCCTAATAAAGCAATGTTTGTATTTTGTATTAATAAAAACATTCATTTGTGGTATGTGAGTAATAATGTTTTAAGTATTTAAGTTTGCACGTGTCTCAGTGGATTCACTATTGACTGTACCAGAACTGAAGACATAATTTATATAATAACATACCATTAGTATTTGTGGTAAAAACTAGTAAGAGAAAATCCAAGCTAATCTACACAAATTAAAATATACAGACATAGTAGGGCGGTGTTATTAAAGTGTGTAAGTAAATTGCTGAATGCTCAGTGATGTATAGGAGAGGTGCGGCAATGCTCCCATGTCGACGGTATCCTTATTGACCTGCATTGTGTATCACGTGGACCGAGACAGAATACTAAGCGTGTTCATAATAATAGGTTATGTAATAACATTGGCATCTGCACTTTCCGTTGAAGGCCACTCGTATGCATTATGGATCACGAGGATTACACCGATACGTGAAGCACATTCTTAAAATCATCTAATTTTGCATCGGTTATACTGCTGGTCTGCAAATCTAAATACCTACATCCAGACCGCATGTCTAATTTAAATGTATCGGTGCTGAGTTCTCTAATAGGAACAAATACAGTATTTTGAAAAATTTGCATAGAATGTTGAATACTGTTTTTCTAATTTTTCATTAACTTTATGGAAATATTATTTTGATGATTAGATAGTAACGGTCAATTTCTGAATTTCACTTATTTGGCTCATTGAATATGTTGAAAATAAAAAAAATTATAGAAAAATATTGTTTTACAATTATTTTATCATTGAGCGACATAGAGTCGCATGAGCACGAGATAGAGTTCTGATGGCTTTGTGTGGCGGTGAGCGACGCCGCACCGAGGTTCAAATTGTGTGGGATACTGGAATGAACTGTATTTTTGGTGGCTTTAAAGTATTTTGTTTATATTGTTGAGACTTGGTTTTCAATTTTTTATTTAAATTTGTTTTGATATTGAAATAATGGAAAGCCGGTGTTGTCGCGCACGGGCCTGGCGCACGTCACAGATCTCAGTCATGGTCGGTAGCCGACAACAGCCGGCACATTCCACAACGCCGCACCGACGTCCGACACCGCTAATCATTATTACGCATCGATCAACTTATTACACCGCATTTAATTTGTATTACTGTACCGTACATTGACAGTGTTACAAGATAATAAACTCTGGCGGTTTTTTCGCGATCAAATTTCAATTGAACACGATGAGAGGTTTTATTTACTCGCCATTATTCTGTTTGTGGTGCTTTGTGGTTATTATTTATGCTGAATCTAGAACGCGTATATAGGATATTCTTTTAAAATCTACCGTGTCTAGATATTGGTTAAAAATAAATGAAATTATTATCCTACAGTTACATTGCTCTAGATAGCAAGTCAAAGATTTTTGGGTTCAAAAAAAAATAATGGGCTTCATTAAATTCCTAAATGTATTCGTCAAAAACTTGACTAATTGAACACCATATAAGAAAACACAAATAAAGCTAAACGTTTAACAAGGCCACCTCTGAGAGCGTCGAAATTTGGTCATAAAACATAAAAAGCTCATAAATTTAACATATTAGTTGTAAACTACTTATCGTGTATATTTGTACAACTAATTACATTTTAACACATCAAATTAGCGTTTAATTTGACAGCACTTCGATATATTCGCGATTGATCGCCGCCACCTGACCGAATGTCGGTGCTTGAAAAAAACGTGACATGGATTTTACCGTAAGGCGGTCTACACCCGGAGGATCAATTAAGTGTTACCGTTTTAGGAATAATTATATTTTTTGTACGTACTGAGTTAAGGCCGGTAGTCGCCATGCAACACCTCTACAGTTGACCAGGGGCGGGCTAATAGCCGCTATTAGCAAATCGCTCTGAGAAATCGCCAACAATGAACACGAAATATACTCATTGCCGGCTCCGGGTTCCATTCATTAAACTTTTTGCGATACTATCTCTTGTTTTAAATGTGTGTCGAGTGTACTTCTTCCTTTTTCTATAAGTAAACGGAGCGATTTGCCCTCGGGCCACACTAATATCGTGATTAAATTATTATCTTCACGCGTTTATATGCTATCATTGTATCATTTGTGTTACTTTCCAATTATTACTTTTGGTTTTGTTTTTTGTGTTGCACCAAAAACCTATCAGCTGCAATTACTAACACATTAGCATTATTCATACGTGTTAACTCGGCCCACGTGAACGGCGAATTACAAAGCGGTGCTTTTGTACACCGCATTATGGTCAAATTATTATTTGCCGTCTTCGTAATTCTATATGAATGTACGAACAATTACTTTGTTAAGAACATATATTTTTTTTCCACTTCATGAAATGACCTCTTATATTTTATTTTTACTCGGTGTAAAAAAGAAACGCCACATCATTAACTGCTTTTATTAGAAGCTCTTGAATATTTTTATGTAGAAAAAATCACGTTTTTTCGTAATTCTAATGGCTACAAAAATACACATCAACGTTAACAAACTTTTACAATACAAATCGAATAGTATAAAAATACGTGTTATTAAGCGCGACATACATTAAATTCTTTGTCGTGTTCGTGGAAGAACTAGAGATTTTCTATACAAAAATTACTACTTAACATATTCACTCATTTAGTATGTCTAGTCTTAATGGATAGACCGAACAACAAACATCAAATCATTGATAGTTAGTCATTTATAAACGCAGACCACATACGAACTTGACTTTAAATTAAACCCTTCCTAGTTTCACTCGAATATTATTACCTGCGTAGGCATGTACATATGTATACAGAAGTAAATCAATGTAATCAATCAAGAACGCAATACGGTATCGAATACCCAACTAGATCTCATCCATTTATCTCCAACAAGTGCTCCGATATCGATCATCCACTCCAGGATATTGCAGACAGTTCATTCATTTGTGAATAATATCATTATCAATAATTTAATTAAAATCTCAAAACTTCACAATTATTATTGAAGGAACGTTTTGTTCATTCAAACTCCCTTCAAAGTATTCCATTTTTTTTTTAATTTAGACTTTTTTATGTATAACCAAGTCTAAATCTAAATTAAATAGCGTTCGGAAAATAAGAAACTACAATAACATTAAGATATTGTATATTCATTTCAAGTTTCTAAAGTATTATTTTACAAGTAATTTGTACTCCCGGTGTTTAGACTAAAAAGCGACAACAATCTCCGTTGACTACAGTCGTAAACGCGTTAATTTAGCTCAAAGCACTACAATAATACTCATGTGTAGGAGAGCTCTAAACGACAGTTGGCCCATATTTATACCCGTTTACCGCGGTGCGTTTCTCCGTCGCTATTACCTTAATTGTTATTGATTTTATCAGATCCTCACAGAAACACAGGCATGCACCACTAAGTACTCTATCATTTGCAACATTTACCACATTCAAATGTGCTCGCAAGGCACAGACCTATAATTCAATTCCATGTTTTTGCACTACGCTTAATAATTTTTCGAAGATGGCAGATTAGAAAATATATTAGACATTTAAACTTTGCTTCGTCTGTTTTCTATGAGTGCATTACGCGCAAAAAGAGACGCGTTGGAATTTTGATAGAATTTTTTTTGCCTTCATGGGGCGTGAACTAATTTGTGAACGACGTTGATGTGCTTGTGATAAATGCTTTTCATGAATACTAAAATCCTGACTTATACTTATGGCACTTAAATTAAATGAAAATATTTTTGTGAATCCTTTTAATTCTGCTTCATTTAGAACTTTTTGAACAACACCCTATTTTTGTTATTAATCCAATTCATTGCTCAAAGATTCCTTGCAAATAAGGAAAGAAGTATACGGACCAAAACTTTTATACAGTATTAAAAAATATTTGAGATTTAATATAACTTCCATAATCAATAATGTAGTGCAACACCATCTTGGAATACATCAAAAGAGTATTTCTACCGAGTTCCCTTAAGTCTGCGGCAAAATATGTTTCTTATTTGTTTGTGTATATTAAGTTTCAGTATTGTTCGCAGGTGTACAAGGAGGAAGAAGCGGAAAGCGACAATGGAGAGGTGTTCGATTTCCTCCGCGGCATCACCACAGATATTCTGCAGCGGTTCACGTAACAAACGTCTGCGCCCTCTGAAGACATACTTGTCACACTCGCATAAATACAGCGGACTTCGTTTTCCATCATATCGGCGGCGACAATATTATTTTTGAAAGTCCTGACGCATGTAAATTTTGAATATCTTATTTTTGTAAGTAACTGGATATATTTTTATATAAAAAGGAGGTGCTATAATAACGGTAAACAATTTTATCAACCTGATCTTAGCCGCCGCATCGAACTGTTTGACTGACGATTGATTCGATTGCAAATTAATGTCAAATATTAGCTTTACAGTCGTCCCACTTTTGTGTATTGTTTGAGATGCATTAATTACCCACGACCAATAAGCAAGCAAAGTATGTTAGTTCAGAACCAACTTAGTTGATAAGTCGTCTTCCGTCAAATGTACCTATAGTTTGATTTCATTCCTGTTATACTGGTGCGTTTACGATAATATACATGTTCCTTGCGATGATGAATTTGCGCTAAGTGTGTTGCATATGTGCGTGGAACAAATAGCAGCGCAAGGTCATAAGGTTGATTCTGAATGGTCAACGACTCGAATGTTGAATGCGTTGCAATTTTTTACGTGTGGATGTTAAACTATGTGTGCTGGTAATAGTGGTAACATAGTTACATGGTAATTACGAGTAACTGCTACGTGACGAAACACATGTGAATATAAAATTAGAAGTAGCGCTAGTCTCGATTTAATCCGAACGCAACACAATACGGCGTCCAATAATATGAGGCGCATGTCATTTCTTATGGTAGATATGACATCATAGTTGTTTTACCTGAATAGGATCGCAATGGACCACCTGTGCTTCTAGGAGTCTCTCATTAGCAAACAATGATCGGGCATCGGCGACTACCGACGACGGTGCGAGTGCCTCCTGATCAATAAACTGTGAACCGATAAGAGCGCGCCGCACAGGGCTGGCGGCCATTGTCACGTCTGGCCTTCTCCACTGGACGTGAAACTGGGGTCGGGTGTTAACGACGCCTGTCAACCTACCCTATAAACCCACTAAACATTAAATATGTGTGGGATGAATTTTTTTTCTGCCAGTTATAAGTTTTCCGGTATATGTCATGTTATCACCAACATATATTAAAATACACTTCAAATATAAAATAATATATCGGATAACACGAAGGCGGTGAACCCTGCGTTGAGAGCGCGGCCGGACGGCCGGGCGGGCTGCACACGTCACACGATACATCCATAATCCTGTGACGCGTGTTTTGACAGCCGCACCGGGCTACCTCCCATAGTCGACTTTTTTATGTTTTTATAGCTCAGTTCAACGAACCCGCAACACATACACGGCCTTATTTATACACGTAATTACACATATAACCGACCGCTTAATTACTCGAAACTGCTGCGACGTGTCTGCATCTGGAATCCTATCAAAAAAAACCTAATCCGGCGCCGCTCTTAAATTACGCTTCGTTAACCTTCGCCTCAGCTAATAATAGAGTACACCGGCCACTTTGCATAGGACTCTGAATGCTCGTCTCTCTACACCCACACTGTATCTTGCCAAAATACGTGTCATATACTCTATTTTAAAGATATTATTTTCGTTTATTGCATGCCAGTGTCCATTGTTTGTGTATTTTTATAACGGCAGTTGATGTTGAGTTGATTGTATGTAACTGGTCATGTTTACAACTAGTCACTATCTTCGACGTGTAAGGATTTCGCTTTTATGTTAAGAATGTGATAAATTTGTGTGCGGTAATTTATGCATTTAGCGGTATCGGAGATATATTGAAAGAGAGAATATAATAAAATGTAAATGATAATATTTCCAAAATGTAGGTAAGTTGAACATTATACATATTATAAAAAAAATAATTAGATTTGAAAATGATGTCAAAAAGTGTTTTTTTTTTTGTTTATATTTTTATATTGGTCAAGTCGAGAGGTTGAGTTTGGTTAGTGGACATTTAGAAAGTAAGCGAAAAAATCGCACCCACGCTTGCCTTAAATTGGTAAAACGTGTAAGGTTTTCGGGGACACTGGAGTGTGTTAGTGCCGTCATAATAAACTGACGCACCTAATATAGATTTACGGTTATAAGTTTGATTTCCGAGCAGAATGGTGTATTTCTTTTATTGTTTAATTGCACTGTATGAATATGTGAACACCACCTTACTCGTATTGTTCTAAGATGATTCACAATCAGAGGCGTGGTGACTGCTCATGTGAATCATCTCACACATGGCGAAGTAGAATTTTATTTGGTCCGTTCTTATAATATAGTATAAGACGAAATATGTGCCTTTTCTTAGCTGTTAAGCGAGTACTTATTGTGAAGTATGTATATTACTTTCATTGCCCATATACTATTTGCAGTAAAAACAATATAAAGCTTGTTTTAAAAATCTATTCCAATGTTTAAATGTTCCAGTTTTTATTCATTACGGTAACTGTAAATATAAAGTAAGTGGTAGATAAATAAATATTTAACAGCTTTACAAAGACTGTTGTCACTGTTGTAAGAAATGACATCACAGATATATAATAATAATATGTTACTTAGCCACGATGCAATGTGATAAAGTCGTTGTAGCTTTCATTTAATTAAAAACATTTTGCACATTGACAACAATCACATGTTATTGTCAGCTAATGTAGATATTTAAAGCATAATAATGTTTTTTTTATTATTATTTTTATTGATGAACATGTGACGGACATGTGAGCGCGCGTACACAATTTAATATTTTTATATGGAATCTTTACGTATGTGGTAAATATTGTACAGTGCAGTGGTTTGTAAATTCGACGTCTGCTTAAACGTTACATATGAATGTATCTACTGGAAAATTTCGTTCTGCGATTTATATATTCAATATGAAAATAAATGTGTTATTATTATAGTTGAGTTGTTCTTGAACAATTACCTTCTAATCTAATGGTATTTTTTGCTGTGTGAAGCGCAGTTCATTGTTCGATGCCACTATGATTAAGTTCGCACATTCGTCGGTACCTTGTCAAATTAGTGTCCATTTGGCCGGGAAATAATAACGGTTATGTGTGATTTATTCAAGTGAAGTTATTAACGTGCGGTATTAGGTTTGGTGCGCGGTCATCACCCATTGACCCAGCGGCCGCCGCTTCTCTAATAATAACACTACCTGAGGAGCAGCCAATACGAGTGCATAGTGATAACGCATTTGGTTGACTAACATATTTGTAAAGAACAGGAAACCAACAACGTAGCGAAAGTTTTCAAAAAATGTGCTGTTACATATTCAGGTTTCTTAACTTTTAAAAACTTAATAAACTATTTTAATTTCTTGTCATTTACATTAAAATCGTAATTTTAATACGGTACTGAAAAGACTTAATTTTCTTGTAGTAGTACCAAGTATGTAAATGTCCTATTTTACAGAACTGTAATTAATATAATTTTATTTAAAAACAAGCTATAATTGACGACCTTGACTTTGGAAGGAAATTCATAATATGCAAATTAGAAGGATGAGTTGGAGCAGCCGATCGACTGAGTGGCGTCGCGGCCGCTCGTGTCCGTCTAATAACCCCACTCCATTATTACCCCGGTAATGACACAATAAGACCAATTAGTCCAAGCAGCTAAGACTTACCACCGACGTCGCAGTAAACCACATCAGTCGCGCTCGCCGTATTACACGTGCAATTACCTCGGCAGCCGGCCAGAGCTCCTCACAAATCACAAACCAAAAGAAACGTAAATAATCCCGAGCTGCGGCTAAACCGCAACTCACAATATTGTTTGCTTTGTCCCTGCAATACGTGTAAATAAATTTGATGTATATCTGGTAATCTCGGCTCTATTGTGCAAACATCAAATCGCTAAAAGCTATCTTCGACGTCATTACAGATCCCTCCTACGCAAACAACAGGTGGGTTTTAGTCATTAGTTCATTTGTCGAGATAGCATCTTGACGGATGTAAGCACCGAACATCATTACAATGGACGGGATGTTTTCCCTAATGGACAAATCGAAGCGGGTTTACTGTGTACCCTCGAGCTGGCACCTATTGATGGAGCGACGAAACCGATATGCAAAACGAAAATAACAGTATTCGCACTTCGCCTGTATTAGTTTTTTTGCGCCGGCAAAAACTAAACAGTGCGAACTTATTACAGCCAGCAAATTGGACATGGAGCCGTAATTATAGGGAATGCGATGTGCGATATTTAGGTGGTAATTACTTTAGTCTGAGAGCGGATATTGAGACCGACAACGTCAGTCAAAAGTGCTGTGCCGTCGAGAGTCGAGACTGTAGAACGCAACCACAATGACATGACCTACAGAGCTAGACAAATAATCGCGGCAGGCGGTAACTAACTTCCCCGGGGCTCTCGACCGCGGTGCGACCAATACCAATACTGGAGCCGGAAACCACAACCTACATCATCCTCTACACGCCATCGGGCCGCGCACAAATGGAAAAATACCTTCGTAACCGACTACCCAGCACAAACAATAGCAACTCTACGTGCAAAATCAATTGCAAATTAATGCAATCCGTTACATGCCCGAGAAAGGTTTGTTCGAATTCACTCGCAAACACGCTACTTTGCTTTTATTTGCTTCGGATAATGTCATACCGCGACGTATGATAAAGCTGAAACTATATTCCCTTGATGCATTTTATCCATGTAATATTTTGCAAAATGACTTAATGCTTGAATATATCTCGCCGCTCTTATCTGGCAAAATAATGGATAGAGTTAAGCCTGAATTGAGGACAACTCAATTGGCATGCATGGATTCTGCACAATGTTTTCGTGCACCGTTACTGGATATGTAAAATCAAATACTATTTGTATGCACCAGGATTTAAATATTGAACTTCGGAGCTGTGAAGAAATGTTAATAATGTTTGATAATCGTAGCTCTTATTACATACTACAAACATATCAAAAAAATCGTACGTACCGTATATGGTACACGGTCATACCTACTTATATTTTGTTTGTATTACTGTCAATATATTTCTTGTACAACCAGAATCTAGCTGCCTAATTAGAATGTTTGTGTATCCGGCGCGGGCCTCGGGATAACGGTCTACTTATTAGATATACTCGCTTTCCAATCGAATGGTTGATTTATCATGTAGGTATACCATTAAAAAACATTCACAATCAAATTTGAGCCAACTGTCAGTCACATATTTTTTAGGCTGTGGCAAAAGCCACAGTTTATTTTTTATGCATGTTTGTTTGATATTTGCAAGTGGTTGCATGTTTGATATTAAATATCTAAGCTATGATTCGAATTTCATTTGTATGCGCATTCGACACATACTGTATTTCAGAAAATAAGATAACAGGGTATAACTTTGTTTTTTTTTATTGCAGCGAATGGCTAGGCGAGCATGCCGTTCGCCTGATGGTAAGCGATGCCACCGCTCATGAACAGTAGCAAAACCAAACAACACCTTGAATTACAAAGCAATGCTTGGCATTTTACTGCGCTCGCCATCCTGAGACACAAGATGTTAAGTCTCAATATGTCCAGTAGTTACTCTGGCTACAATGTCCTTCAATCAGAAACACAACAGTGCATTTAAACTGCTGTTTGACGGGAGAAATAGACATTGCGGTGGTACCCAGGAAGCCTCTCACATATGAGAGACCTACCACCAGGATATATTTCGTTTTTATATTTTCATGCGTTCGATAGCAAGATATCTAGATATGGAATTAAATGAAATGAAATGTATTTATTGGTCACGTAGGCAATTTAAAAGCTCTTATGACAAGTCAATACACATAGAACTTAATCTCTATAAACAATATATTTCCTATACTTAGTGTTACTTATTTTAATTTTTTGGTTTAATTATTTATTTATGTAATTTATTTATTTTAAATTAATTTTATTTTTATTTAGAATTAGTTTTATTTATTTGTTTACTTTTTATTCTTACTTTATTTAAAGTATTAGTTATGACTTTATGGTAATTTATTTATCAAAGAAATACAATATGTACGTTAGTCAAATTAAATTAAATTAATTAGTGGACCATGAATATTATTACAACGGTGCGTAGCGGTTTATTGTTACCACCGGATCCAACGCGGCCCTTCCTGAGAAGACCCGGCGAAACAAACTCAGTGGGCTTACACTACCACTGGAACTACGCGACGCGACCCATTTCTGAGTAGATCCAGCGAGTCAAACTCAGTGGGCTTGGTTTTGGTCAATTTACAAAATAAATATTTGTGACTTGTCTTACAAAGATTTGCCATATTATTATTTTTATTTGTTTTCTCGATCTCTCTCTCTAGAGTGATCCCTAAAAAAATTGTGGAATTAGCTAAATTTAGAATTTCTGAATTTAATTCAATACGCGTGTTTACACTTGCCACGTTCGGTAAAGCAAAACGGACGCAGTTAGTCTTACTAGCATTTAATAGTAGATTATTGGCAGAAAACCAACCCGAAATTAAATTAAGAATATTGTTAGGTGTATCGAAATTATTGTCTTTCCATCATCATCCATCCATCAGCCAAAGGAAGTCCACTGCTGAACATAGGCCTCCCCCAATGATTTCCACAGAGACCTGTTGGAGGCAGCCTGCATCCAGCGACGTCCCGCGACCTTTACCAGGTCGTCGGACCATCTTGTGGGTGGACGTCCTACGCTGCGCTGTCCGCTACGTGGACATATATTGTCTTTCCGACTAACTTTAAATATAATAGAGGTGTCGTCAGCGAATAAAACTATGTCTGACCACTTGTGAACCATGCAAGGAAGATCATTTATGTAGACTAGGAATAAAAGGGGCCCAGAATGGAACCCTGCGGAACCCCAATTTTAACTTTTGATCCTACCGAAGTGAGCCTGTTCAAAGAAACCTTTTGTTCACGACCCGATAAGTAAGACATTACGAGATCAAGTGACGTATCACTGATTCCGTAGTACCTCAGCTTTATATTTATACTCTTTTTATTTTTATTTATACTCTTTATTGTACATCTTAAGTTACAAAATAAATAAATATAACAGGCAAAAATTTAATAGTACAATGGGTGACCATATTGCATTGAGCGATTTCTTCCTGGCAACACTATAATAAGTGTTTGGTGGTCAACACAGTCGAAAGCTTTGGAGAGATCACAAAAAACTCCCAGAGCATCTTGAGATGCCTCCCAGGCTTCTAAAACCGACGTAATTAGTGATGTCCCGGCATTTTGAGTTGAGCGACCCTTTGTGAAACCAAATTGTTTCCTATTTATTAACTTATTTTCATCAAAATGTGCTAGCATTTGACGAAGCAAAAGCTTTTCGAAGATTTTACTAAGAGACGGTAGTATGGAAATGGGTCTATAGTTCGACGGATTGTTCGAACAACCTGACTATAATGTACATGGATATGTACAAAATGAGCGCTACTAATATATACCAAGTAAATTTATTGTAAATTACGTTAACAGACATATATATTCCTTATCATAACGTTTTATGCTTAGAAAAAATGTGTGAAAATGCTTAAGTTCAATACTGAAGTAATGCCGAGCGAGGCCCAAACAAACTCGAAACATTTCATCTAAGTGCGACATGTTTATAACTTATATCAGGGCATTACAGGCTCGACTGCTGCGCGCTCTAAAGCCATTACTGCGAACTGGTCGGACTGAAATTATCGACAACAAGACGCAAAATTGCACTCCTAAATTGGAATATTCTAAATACATTAGGGCAAGTCTTTGGCGATATATTTATCCTCATAACGTGAGTAAGCGAAATGCATCTCTTTGCTTGCTAATCGCTTTGAAGGATGGTCAACTTCTCAAGACAAAAGCGCGACGATCTGACGTAAATCGACGAGTCGTGACCGAGTCGTTTAATCATAAGCATCTAAGCTAATTAGAGTAGGTCGCGAACCCCTGGGACCGGTAATGAAAATCACAATTGAACCTGGTTGCCGCACAAAATTGCACTTGGCATAGAATTTCTCGACATTATCAGGGGCTCTCATAACACTGGTTGTCAACTCTGCCATTTTATGTGGTACTTATTACAAGCTGTCCTAATTATGTTCGAGTATCGAATAAACTCGCGGTATCGAGTTCAATTAACATAAACAAAACCCTGACTCACTCTTTATTATTTAAATAAGGTGTATTAAAAGTTATCAAATATGTTATATAATTATAAAGCTTTCAGTAAAAAAATTACAACACAGTGCATATTCGTTTACAACGTTGTCCATGAGTATACGAGGTAGTGAGAAGTAGTACAACATAAAATTTATGGCCCTCTCAGTAATTACTTTCATATGGGGATAATATTGTTAAATCATGCACGTAGGTCACTAAGATCGGTTGCTGTATTAATTTGCCCGATGAACTGTTTATGATGCTTATTATTCAATAAATTGCCAGCTATTGAAATTTATATCGGTATTATCTCCGTTGTTTGGAAGTTGCAGAAGCCTCATAACTAGCATTAAACATAAGTCTGATAAATATTAATAGTTATTGTGCGTAAATAACAAAATTACTAACTGGCTAATGGGTATTAATTATTATGATAAAATGTATAGTCCAAGATTTAGTGCCGGAGATTACGCGACCGTTATTGTTTTAATGCATCATTTTTAAGTTATGACCATGTAAATAACTGGCATACATTACAAATAGAAATGGCATGTGTTATTTATAATAACACTCAAGAGCAAGGCTGGTCTACGAACGGTTCATTATATGCGAAGATTTTCCGACAAATTGCTGCAGTCTCGTTGGCGTATACTGTATAGTTAAACAATCGTGCAGAATTATTAAAAAATAAATGTGAACGCGTTAGAGTACAAATCGGAACGGGCAACCACGGGTCATTCGCAGGATGGTGTTGAAGTTATTGGCATTAGAACCGGATAGCCAAGCTATTCCTACTTTTTCTCGCAATCTTGTTTACATAATGATCCTTCCGGTTGTCTTAACCGGGAATAGCATGCTTCTATGCAAATGCAAAGGTTATTAGACACTAAAATGGAATTATAAATTGTGTGATTATTGTTATGGTTGGTCGGGGCCGCAATGGAGTCTTGTCCCTTTGTCTCTATTACGAGTTGTCCCACCATCGTCGTTATCTACATGTGTATCTCTTGTTGGTATCACTCTATACGGAGACGTTCGGGTATTATCACATCAGGTTGACCGTCCAGGCGCACGGCAAGGGTCCCTATTTGCATACAAGCAAATATCTCGATCTGCGGGCGCTGCACAGTCAGATTACCGTCGCAACGCTTCCGCACTGTATTGAATTCGGTACCAATGGCCCCGACTGCCATTACAGGCCGCGTTCTCGTTAGTGTGATTCTCGAATGATAACAATCACCGCAGATACACCAAATGGATATTGCATTCTATCTGCGATTTCCCCGCGCATGCGTATATATACTGAGTGCACTTATCAAAGGAAATGATAACTAAATAATATCTGTTACAAAGCAGATGCTATCTTCCAAGATACATTGCGTTTTGATTGAGGTCAGATTTCAATGAGATATTTTTATTTTCTCTGGTACGCAACTTAGGCAACTCATAATATACCTACAGTTCAAAAAAATTCTTAAAATGGTGTCAATCAGTGTACCTTTTCATTTGTCAAATGACCGTATCCAAAATACAGTGTTGAATATGTGGGTTCTTAAAACAAAAAGCTTAGAGTATTTATACATAGAGGGAGCGCTGTCATACATTCGCGTTTTAAAAAACGTAGATATTTTCTTGTTCGTAATGTTGGTAGCGCTCCTATATTAGTGAAAATTTAATTATTTATGTGGGAATAGTTCCGTAAGGGGTCAAATTAAACAAAGATCGTCTTGGTAATATTAAATATATTATCGTCTTACAACTCGTCTTCACTTCAGCCGTCCTCTACGTCTTCCACGTCTTCCGTCGTCTTCCAGACTATTCTCTTCTATTCCGTCCTTGCATACTTAAACATCTATATCATTCATCCTCTTACTCTTTCCATCTTAAATACTTTCATTAGTCATCTCTTTCACACAAACCACGTTCCATATCAGTCATTCGTCTAACGTTTCATTCTACTCATTTTTCTTCTTAACATTCAAATTCTACAACTCGGCCATACTGACACCTGACTGCCCTCAGTCAGATCTTATTTACATCGCAAAACATACTTAAACTCAAATCACACAATCTCCCAAACCACGTTACATCCTTCATCTACTTTAAGATATATACAAAATTCTTTATAAAAACATCTTAACATAAAATACTAAACAACATTACAGATCTTACAACAATATAAACACAATATTCCTCTTACAAAACAATTAAAGCTTTTCTTTCTTTTCTTCTTTTTAATTTTACAATTTTCTTGAATTCTTCTAGGTCTGTTTTCCACAAGGTCGTCATAATGGTCTAGCAACAACTTCCATCTCAGTCGTGGGTATCAGGAACTACGAGAGACTTTTCGGTCTCACAAACACCCAGACCCGAAAGAAATATTTGTGGGCCACACAAACATTTCTCTCGGTGCGGGGATCGAACCCGCGGCTTCTCGTTTCACAGGCGGTGTCTAACCGTCAGCGCCACGGAGGCTGTCAAAATAATTAATAATTGATAATAATTGCACCTTAAAATCACTTTCAACGCTAACTGTCTTCTTGTCAACAATTTTTTCCTCTTTAACAGAAATCCGTCTTGGTTGCTGAACCACTGATAATTCGTCTTTGCACACATTGGGCAACATAAGCTCATCTTGTTTTTGACTCTGCATTTTTCCAAATATGTCATCTTCGCTGCTGTTACCGCTGTCATACGCGCTGTCATGGCAACCATTGTCGTTGTAAGCACTCGGTTTGCACTCCGTGACACACGGAGTTCGCATAACCATGAAGCAGCTCGACTTCTCATTCGTTGTGGTCTGAATGTTTTCGCCCAATAGTTCTTTGCATTCCGATGCAATATCACCAAACACATCACAATAACCTTCTTCATTAGGCGAAAATTCCTTTATTATTTCGGCTTTAAAATTTTCTAGTGTCGTGAATGGTTCCTCGGCTCTCAACCATTTTTCGGCGGTTCCTGTCAATGATTTTTTGGCAAGAATCAGCGTCTGTCTGGATGTTAATTTGAACATTTTGCCAATGTCTTCTATTTCTTGCATCCATCTTGTTGATGTGTAGGTTTCGTCATTACCACTAAATATCGGTCTTGACTTTCACTTGAATTTCCTCATTATAGTCCATCCAATGGCCATCCATTCTTCTCCTTCGAAATTTCTTCTTCTTTACGTCGTTGTTCCCGTCTTTTTGACCCAAAATACGGAACTATCCCGGACGAGCCCCCAAAAATATGTGGGAATAGTTCCGTAAGGGGTCAAATTAAACAAAGATCGTCTTGGTAATATTAAATATGTTATCGTCTTACAACTCGTCTTCACTTCAGCCGTCCTCTACGTCTTCCACGTCTTCCGTCGTCTTCCAGACTATTCTCTTCTATTCCGTCCTTGCATACTTAAACATCTATATCATTCATCCTCTTACTCTTTCCATCTTAAATACTTTCATTAGTCATCTCTTTCACACAAACCACGTTCCATATCAGTCATTCGTCTAATGTTTCATTCTACTCATCTTTCTTCTTAACATTCAACAATAAATTGCTATAAATTCCTTTGATAACCGAAATTATATTTGGCTATTATCCTTTTAAAACGAGTTTGAGTGAAATTAAATATACCTAAATTATTTATTTTTAATTTTGTTTTTCAATTAATTTATGTATGTTGCACAACCTGTTCCAATATTAGCCAATAGGAAGGCAGAAAAAGGTGGCCCGGCACCACCATTTTTATCTACGTTTTTGAAGTACCAGCGCTCCCTCTACTATGCGGTTCAACTAAGAATAGGACTGACCCTACGCCATATTGGTTCGTAGTAGCTGTCAAATCGCACAATTTAGGTAGGGTGAGCAAAACAAGATTTCTTAAAATAATATTTTTGTTGAATAAAAATAATATTTTTAATATTTAATAATTCGTAAAAAAAATTAATGAATGAATAATGTCGTGTTATAGTTACTCTCTAGCGAATAATATGAAGTAAATAAAAAATTAAAAAAATATACTTTTTTAAGCTATTTATGACTAAACATCCTTGTTTATGTGCCCATATAACATTTTGTAATTGTTTCAATTTATTTAGTTAATTTATGTTCAAGAATTTGACTATGTGAAAAAAAAATATAATTGATGCGTAAATATTTTTTTGTTGCTAACCATACTTTTCGTGTGATATTTGACAACTAAAGGTCATTGACGTTCCTATTCTTATTTGAAACGCATAGTATATACCGGGTATCTCAAGACTACTACCGAAAACGAAGCCGGGTGGTAGTTTTAGTGACTACAAACACAATGCAACAGAAAAAGTTGCAAAAAAAAAGCGACAAATTTTTTTTTTGTTATTTTTTCCTATTGCCCTATTTTGGTGGTAAATACATTTTTTCCTAAAATCATAGTGTATACCCTTTAATTTATAATACCCTAAGATATAAGAGAGTTAAAATTATTATTTTAGCAAAAACTATGGATTTACCACCCAAAAATGACGATATTTAAAAAATAATTGTCGCGTTTCTATGCGAAATTTTTAATTGCATTATGTTTGTAGCCACTAAAACTACCACCCGGCTTCGTTTTCGGTATATATATATATATATATACAGGGTATATCAAGACTGCTACCGAAAACGAAGCCGGGTGGTAGTTAAAGCGACTTCAGACACAATGCAACAGAAAAAGTTGCAAAAAAAAAAAGCGACAATTTCTTTTTGTTATTTTTTTCCTATGACCATATTTGGGTGGTAAATACATTTTTTACTAAAATAATAGTGTATACCCTTTTATTTATAAATAATCTAAGGTATAAAAGTGTTTAAATTATTATTTTAGCAAAAACTATGGATTTACCACCCAAAAATGACGATATTTAAAAAATCATAAAAAATCATTGTCGCGTTTCTTTGCGAAATTTTTAGTTGCATTGTGTTTGTAGTCACTAAAACTACCACCCAGCTTCGTTTTCGGTAGCAGTCTTGAGATACCCGGTATATACTCTAAGACAAAAAGTAAAATATTTGCGTAAGTTATAGGTAGAGAGAACGAAAGTTTTATGTGCTGTGCCAACCAGATAGCGGCTACTTGAAGCATCCTAAATATTTTATACATAAAATACAGTGTGGAAATCCTTTCGATAACCCCTATGTCATAGTAACTTAATCAAGAGTTTAATAACGAATAAGTGACAGAAGTAAGAGAAAATCTAACAAGGTTCGTTACCTATGTGCGTTACCAACATTAAAATAACTATTTAAAAAAAATGTATTTAAACGTGGATAGAAAATGTTTATTTTGGAATACAGTAATCAATATGCTAATCAACCACTTCGCACCATTTGAAAAAGACGCCTGATTTTTAACTCTTAGCAACTCACTATAAAACATCAAGACATTCAAGACTCAATGCTATTTAGTTAGACAATTTTCTTAAAGAACTTTACCGTAATTACTTATCCTACAGCAGTAACAGTAACAGCCTGCGTCTAAAATAAATGATGTAAACATAACTAAATCTGCAGCAGGTTGGTAATGACAAATCCACCCACTTTCACAGTAATAAATCTTTAAACGAAGCCACGGCACCAGTAAAACAAGTCGAACGAAATTGCTATAACTATTTCAATATTTGAGGTATTTCACATCTTCATTTGTTTTCATAAAAAGCAAATTTATTGTACATGCAATATGTGTCTATCCTTCAATGTGTATAATAGTGTATTTAACTATAAGAGAGCAAAAATCTAAAAACAAGAAATCTATATAGTAGAACAATAAGCAATGAGTTTAAGTTAATTTCAGTTCCTAATTCTAAAGAATAAATTTTATATTTCGTTTTGAAATTTTCATTTTATTTATCTATCCCAGAAAGATGCGAAACGGCAGGCGCCATGATGGATAGCGATCCTACGTCATTCCGCGAGTAGAATACCCAGGCACTCAGATTAAGGCTCAATTGCACCAAGTAACTTTGCCAATACCTTTGCCTATGAAAATGTCATCGCCATACATTTGAGATGTATTTGACCTTGCGAATGTATGGAATTGACAGTTTCAAGGGCAAAGGTATTGGCAAAGTTACTTTGTGCCAGGGACCGAAACCGGTATCGAAAATACCGGTATTTTTTGGTATCAACCGAAAAAAATAATACCGGTATTTTTAATGGTAACCGGTATCCGCCAATTTTATTCGATTCCTAGAATTTAACCGGTATCATACCGGTAACCGAAATAAGGGTTACCTTTATGTTTCATGCGAAGTTCCTTATAAGTCAAAGCGGGGGCAGCGCCTGTGTGTGGTTATACCGCCGTTTGTCTTTACTAAACATTATGGCACTATACCACACAATTATCTTTACTCATTTCATGAATTTTTCAACAGAATTACCCACCAAAATTGAAATGAACCGTATCCAGCGATATTGTGTAAACAACACGACAAGTATGATTTTTATTTGTTATGCAACAACAACGCATTTTCTTTTGCATTCAAGGTCTTTTTAGGTTACCGGTATTAAAACGGTTCCCGTATATAGGGGTAACCTTTATATTGCGTCATAGCGGTTACCGAAATCTTAAAGGTAACCGAAATTCGTCGATACCGGTACCGTTATGTCGAATGGGTTTCGGTCCCTGCTTTGTGCAATTGAGTCTAAGGCTTAATTGCAACAAGTAAACGCAGAAGTGGTAAGAATATTCTTCCCTAGAGTAACGCATGTTTATTGCAAATAATTCGCTCTTCACTGAGTACAGCATTGTTGATAAACAAAGGATGTTTACTGGTTGAGTAACGTATCATTGGATGGAACATGGTGACTAGCGTTGTCATATATTTGCGCGCATAAATTTAAAATGGATTTTTATGGAACTTGACGATCGAATAATAAATTGATATATTTTTAAATAGTTTTTTGTTACCTTAGGAACGACTTTCATCACTTTTCAAAAAAGGGTGGAATACACCATTAATACGATATTATTGCAGTGAGCTTACTGAAAGTTAAACAATATGATGTTTTCATTGACTATAATATACATATCAATGATTAATACAATAGGTACAGCTACTCTTTACTGAAACTAAAATAAGTAGATACAAAAAAATCAATAAGAATAGAAGATATGGAGTCTTCCAAGCGGTATATTAAAGTCTAGCGCCTATTTTTATACGTGAGCAACGTACACTCAATAAAAACTTCATTTTGAATCCAATAATTTTCTTTTTTAATCCATGCTTATTAAGTACATTTGTACCTATATCCCATGTTTGTGGTCGGTTTGCAGTCACGTTGTAATAGTTAAGGGATTTGGCTCCCACACGGCAAGGAGATAACGGGGACATCAGCGCTCGGCTTGTTTAACTCGGAATACACAGGGTTGGCCGTGTAGCCAACTTGTACTAGGGAAAGAAGGTACGTAGAAGGGTCAAATAGTGCTGCGTGGGAAGCGGGCGTCGACAATACGTCTAATATAAATTTACTTAAATCTCGTAATAAAGCTATCAATAGATTTTCACTTTTATTAGATTTAATTAAAGCTGGTTCTATTCACAGTGAACTTTAATGAACAAGAAATCAATTGCAAAAGTATAAATAAGCCTACAAGTATACGCTGTAGAAACTATAAAGTGTGTCAATGTTTCAATAATAGTAACCGCTCTGAGCTTTCATATTCATGAATCATGATTGACTTTACTCCTTTAAAATACAATCTCCACTCTGTATAGCTTACGCGCGAAAGGTTTACATGATTAATACGTTCAAATTACTTGAAAATTGATGTTAAAGTTCATAGAGCAAAGATGATTTTATATAAAATTACAGGGAGTGGATGTGGCAGTTTAGGTAAACAGAGAGCAGGGAAAAGAGTCATTGACAGGGGCATGCGGAGGTCGCGTGCCAAGCCCCGTCTGTCTAGGGCTTTAGAACTCACCTGTGCCCTGCTGACCTACCGTAAACAACTGCATAAATTGTCGTAGATGACAACTAACAAGGCGGCAGCAAATGCTTCACTAAGTATGGGTCGGTTAGACACTTTCTGTTGGCTTAGAACTAAAAATTTACACATAAGCATGTTAATGGAAAATATACAATAAAATAATATGAAATTGCCTATTATAGGTAATCACAAACAGTGAATAATTTTAATGATTTATATTTTTCAATGAATGGCAATGATTTTTTTTACCCCACAAAAAGCTCTCGCTTCAGCCGTATGAAGTCCACTGCTGACTCGAGCCCAATGGCACCTTCATGGAACTGAAAGCTACTTTTTTAAAGTTTGTGAGTAATTAAAATAACTACGTATCTAACTTCTTACTTAAATGTTTAGCATATTCAGGTAAAAATTCCAATTATTATAATTCATAGACGTCATTTTTTAGTTTAAATTAACTATGTTACATAAATAATAAAATCTTTGCATAACGGACGATGGCCGCAGCGACCTAATAACTTTATTTCCCACCGCGATACAATAGAATTAAGCTTTCATATGACCAAATCACTACATTCAACATAATGGTGGGTTCGCCATGGTTCAAACGAGTCGACATTCACGAACAATAGTCGAACTATCATCAGGCCCAATAGTCATCTAAGCATACAAAGACGCGATAAACTTGTAGGTACCCTACAATTGTGACTGTACATGATACTGGGCCGGCAGCGACTGGACGCATAAGCACAGACCGGGCTCTGTAGTGTATCTTGGGAGATGCCTATGTCCAACAGTGGACTGCAACGAGCTAATGATGATGGTGATGATGATGATAGAGACTAAGACTGGTTCTTAAGCCGTCAAGTCCAAGTATCTATAATAGATTTCTCGCCGAATGTATAAGGCATAAATAAGCCTATGTGTACAGTGCATCGCATAACTTTAACAAAATGTATTCATCATGTTGCATTTGTGTTGATTAAGCTAATTTGCTTTTAAGAGACGGTCGCATTAAAATTTCCTAACAGTTAACACATTCAAAGATGCGAGAAATGGGAGGAGTTGTCTCGACCGCCTCCACGACTAAATGAAAAGAAACCGCTGCGCCACTATTGACTTATACTTGGGTCATATTTGGAATAATAGTTAAAAAAAACTAAAATACACGCTTACAACTAAAAAAGTAAAAATAATTGATACTGAATTTAAGATAAGAAAATGGAGTAAAATACATATATTTTATTGTTACAAAGCGTGGGGTGTTTACAACAATTACTTATCCTCCTGCACCCCACGCTTTGCAACAATAAAATATATGTATTTTACTCCATTTTCTTATCTTAAATTCAGTATCAATTATTTTTACTTTTTTAGTTGTATATCTTATTAAAGCGTGTATTTTAGTTTTTTTAACTATTATTTAATTGTTTTGACTAAAAACAACCATCTACGGCTGTATTTCCAATCAATAACGCCATCTGTTGGTCAGTAGTAACATTTGACACTTGAAGAATACAATGTTAACGCCATCTACCGATGAATAGTGGAAATATGCATTATTGACGTGATCACGCCATCTATTAGTCAGTAGCAAATTATGTTCATCTATACGCCACCTAGTGGTCAGTAGCAATGGTCATCAATTATAAGAATAATTAATCCTGGCGAATCTAATCAGGATAATTATATATTTTAATCGAATTATTGTATTGTCATCGGTCTTTGACAGGTGTGCAAAATTTGAATGAAATCTGGCCGTTTAAAGTGGGTCAAAATCGCGCCCAAGAAGTCGGTTACAAACAAACATACAAGTGAAACTAATATAAAGCGTGTAAAAAGAATCTGACTGATAAGTCGCAAGTTGTAGTTCAAGTTCGAGGGTTTGAGGGCATTGAATGTGATTCTCTGTCATGTAATATCATGTGATCGGATCGTGATTTCTACCTCTCCCATTGAATTCTGTAGTTTATAATAACGTTAAAGGTACCGTATTGTCACGCATTCTAATATTATGGAGTAAGACTGGCTACTTCAAGTAGATACTAATTTATAAGTAATAAGTGACCTCATATTAACGGCATTTAAAACCTACGATAACTCTCTACAAATATCTAAGGGGATAAATGTTTAATAACTCATTGGCAATATTTCCCGAGAATGTTGTTTATCTATTTGTATAATCCAAGCCCAAGTTATGAGGGTTCAAAAAACGTCAAAGCGATTCGAGAAAGGGAAGGTGCCTTTGCGCTTCCATTATTGTATCTACTCCTGGAATAAAGCTTTCTTATTGTTTTTTTTTCAGTATCATTATTTTCTAAACTGAATATTTTGCACGAGCGAAACTTCGAAAGTGGTAAAACGTGTGTGTGTCCCTCTATAAAATCTAAAATAATAATAAAACTAAAAAATATATTGTGGCGGTAGCAATACGCCAACTTAGATTTAGCTTTTAAATTAACACGCTTATTATTTGTAATTTGAACATTATTTAAACACGAATTTCATTTTAAGATATGATTGCAGATGTTAGATCATAAAACATCCGCGAGTCGTTTTATTAAAATAAGAATTTTTGTGTACCCTATTGTATAATATTAGTTAAAAAGATGCTGTTCTAAATTATTGTTTCCTAATTGTAATGGCCCGTTCATGCCGGGGCAATAAAACTGTATTATTATAGTTAAGTTCTTTAGTGGCGGCAATCCTTTGCAACAAATTTATGTTTTTTAGACTATTGTACACATGTTTGGGTAAAACCTTTCGGTTTGGACAATAGCCCAGATTTTTGGGCAGACCTTAATTTTTAGTTGAAAGGATAGACCCTATTTTATGGCTTAAATATATTTTCTGTAAGATTTATCCCCACCGATCCTCATTTGGGTAGTCCTATAAAAGGGTCGGTTTATTTGGATGAAAGGACAGTCTGCCATCTCTCGTCACGAGCACATTAATGTTTGAAAGAATGATAAAACTATAAAAATATATAATGTACTAATGTACATTATAGATGTGCAAGTTTGCATGGTAATCCATGCAAACTTGCACCAAAAATTGGTTTGAACGAGATCTAGTAACTAGTTTTTTTTTAATAATTATACACAATAAAAATACCATAACTATGACTCTATTTGTCGTGATGGGTGAACTTCTTATCTTATTCTTCGTATATACCTATAGGTTTGTAAGAAACCCTCGGTGCGCGAGTCCGACTCGCACCTGGCCGGTTTTTTAACTTATTTATTGACTTAAAACGACGTGGCTA
The DNA here is from genome assembly GCA_009982885.2 of Hyles vespertilio. Classification (NCBI taxonomy): domain Eukaryota; kingdom Metazoa; phylum Arthropoda; class Insecta; order Lepidoptera; family Sphingidae; genus Hyles; species Hyles vespertilio. The sequence continues at coordinate 12,129,796 of CM042809.1, read as the reverse complement.
AAAACGATTTTAGTTTTTAAACTTAATTTGCACCTTTTTCCATGCCTGTAGGTACAGATTAAGGATTGTTTTCGTTTGAATGTCTCATGTTTTACGACTTCATCACTTTTACTTTAGTAAATTTTTGTTCATCTTTGTGAAAAACTAAACTCATTACGAATTATTTTACTTTTAGTTTAGTCTTTTACCAAAACATGCTTATCTCTACGTAGTTTTTCAAAATAGTAACCACTTAGTAGGTGAATAAAAAAAAAAACAATTTAGTTACAGTAGAAATATTACTTAGGTACAAATGAATTGTTGTAAAAAAGTCATACCTACTTTAAACGCCCAAACATAATTGAGTTACGAGCACGTTATGAGCATGGATGAGACCTAACAGAATAGCGATTTTAACAGTGTTGTCAGTCATTCTAAATATGCGCTAAGGCTGGTGTTACTACGTCCATGTATGAGAAGGAGTCTGAAACATACTCATATACTTATCCTGTATTTTCCAATGGGCCAACATCATGGGAGAGAATGAGACAAATAAAATGTGCTAAGGACGGCTCGTGTTCACTGATGAAGTCAAATTGCTATGTTGGGTATGATTACGCGACCGAATTATAAAGGGCAGTTATGTCAAATGTTACAAACGGCCAAAGCGCCGACGCCCGACACAATTTAGTTACGACATATTCAATAGTGATGTGCTGCACATTTTATCGATAATATAAATAATGTATATTTTAGTTTACTAGCCATGCTACCTAAATTGGCTTGTACTTTAAAATACCTACCCGGTAGTGTAAAGGTAAAAAGCACTCGGCCACTGCGCGAGGGCTGTGGTCTGACTGCCATATGATATGAACATAGTGTTTCATATTAAAATGCCTTCATTGCAGATTCTCTACAGATGACGACATTAGGCAAAATTGGATTCATGCTGTTGCGCGTACAAATTTCCAATGGGAAAAAACAACACCGTATTTGCTTGATTGAAGAGAGAGAAAGAAAGAGAGATAATCATATCCCAAATAAGCATAAAAGTAGGCCATATAATGTTACCAACCGAATAGACTGCATATTATATTCTTTATTTTTCTTTCAATCGTCTTTTATCACTCTTAATAAATACGACATAATTAAAAAAAAAAACAACATTTATTTTCACACATTTCTTCGACGGCCTAATGGCTTTGTTTAGCTTGCTTGCTTGAGCTTTTCTCATTTGCCTGGACGACTCTTTTTCTGCATTAATTATTTCAAAACATTCCTTCTAGATACTACCTTTCCTTCCCCAAATTCATGATCAGATGGTTCTCTATTCATCTGTACACTTGATTTTACAGTATATCGAGAATTCGTATTTTTTGCCAATTTTACAGTTTTCGTCAGAAAAACCCACAAACATGTGAATTGGTACCCTACATGCTGGATAGAGAATTCACCGAAATCCGTTATTAAATAGTATTAATAAAGAAGTTCCAACCTTACTCTTCATGATTTTTGATGTCATCATGTTCATGGCAAAAATTTACTCTTTAGAGCAGTCTTTCCCAAAGTGGGCGATAACGCCCCCTTGTGGGCGCTGCAGGTCTCAAGGGGACGGTAAAAGGCCCAGAAAGAAAATGGGGGCGTTGTGTAGAGGCCTGGGGGGTGATTTGTAATTTTATTTTCAGGAGGCCTCTTAGACAACGACGGCATGAGCTCTTGACTGACGACTCTCAACAACAACTTGTGAACATCAACTAATATGAATTAAAAGATTGCCCAAACTCGGTTCTATATTTCTCTCCGCGTAATTCATATATTTGTCCTATTTTATTGGATATAGAAAAAATGAAAATCATGTCAATCGGTCGCTCCGTTTTGTAATGAAAGTTCACACAAACAAACAAATAAAAAGGCAACAGACACACTTTCGCATTTCAATAGTTATTAGTACTCGTAGATATCTATCATGTTTTAACAAGTTTTTGTTAAATAACCCGAATTGTGCATTCCTGTATCAGTCGGCTGGTTCATTGAATACTTGTTTGGTCTTGTTGAGTACGATTGAGCGTCGAATGAGATAAATGAGTTTATGCATGTTTGTTTTATTCCTGTCGGTGCGTGCTGCTTAAGCATTCCTATATAAACAATGTAATATTTATTTTATTTTCATTTGTGGTTTCGCGCGCAATAGATGAGCAGTACTTACGCCTCCTCTACACTATTCGCGAAGTTGAACGTATTTCTCAAAGCAAAACAATGTCGGAAGTAAAAAAGAAGAGACGGCAATACTGTGCGGAATATATTAAATTCGGATTCATTGAAAAACCCACAAACCCATCGTCGCCTTTGTGTCTTCTATGTCTAAAAACATTTTCGAATGAAGCAAAGAAGCCTTCAAGACTGCAAGATCATTTGAATAAAATGCATCCAGATAAGAAAGACAAGAATGTAGCATATTTTCAAGACCTAGAGAAGAAGCATAATACTCAGCCAAGTGTAGCAAAACTATTTTCGGCGGCTGCTAAGCAAGATGACGACGGACTTCGAGCTTCGTACAATATCTCTTTGTTAATTGCTCAAAAAGGCAAACCACATAACATCGGAGAAGAGTTAGGCTCAGTTGCACCAAGTAACTTTGCCAATACCTTTGCCTATGAAAATGTCATCGCCATACATTTGAGATGTATTTGACCTTGCGAATGTATGGAATTGACAGTTTCAAGGGCAAAGGTATTGACAAAGTTAGTTTGTGCAATTGAGCCTTAATATTGCCAGCAATAAATGAAGTAATAACTACTGTGTTTCATAAACCGGCCGCAGATATTATCCGAAAAATTCCTTTGAGTAATAATTCTGTGCAAAGACGAATTGATGAAATGACTGAAAACATTGAAGAATCATTGTGTGATCACCTAAGGACAAGTCAATTCTCAATTCAGCTTGATGAGTCCACTTTACTAACTAATGAAGCATTGTTGTTGTCTTGCGTGAGGTTTATTAAAGATGAGAAAATATGTGAAGATCTATTATTTACTAGAAATTTAGAGACCGATACAAAGGCGACCGATACATATTCAATATATTGGAAAAGTTTTTGCGATGAGAAAGAGATTCCTTTGAAAAATATTATTTCAGTTGCTACGGATGGCGCTCCGGCTATGACAGGATACCATAAAGGCTTCATAGCGTACTTAAAAAATAAAGTTCCAGATGTCTTTGGTGCACATTGCATTATTCATAGACAACATTTAGTTGCTAGAAACTTAACCGAAAAACTATTTCAATCACTGCAATATGTCATCAAAGCAGTCAATAAAATCTGTTGCGGATTTTATTGACTGCTTTGATGACATATCTCTTTGAATGATAGATTATTTCATCAGCTTTGTGTTACTAATGACGAGGATTTCAACCGTTTGTTGTTTCATACTGAAGTTCGTTGGCTATCAAGAGGCAATTGTCTGACTCGATTTTACAACCTGTTTGACTCTGTTATAGAGTTCTTGGAAACTAAAGATACAGAATTGCACGACAAGCTCATAACATCAAAGAATGATATAGCTTACATGACAGACCTGTATAAATTGTTCAACGACATGAATCTCCAACTGCAAGGCGATAAACTAAATTTAATTAAAACAAAAACGTCGTTGCTGCTTTCGCAGCCAAACTGCTTCCAGCGGCGTGCACAGGATTATGACACTGGGTATGCGGCGGAGTACTCAGTCACAAAAACTTTTTCTTTTATAGTTTTTAGCATAGCCACAGCCACGCGACGGATCTCTAAGTCGAAAACCATGCCAACATAACAAGCCTTAGATGTACTACTATTTATGTCCATCTTCTACGGCAACGCAGACAAAACAGCGATCGATCGTCGCGGCGGAAGATATTCTAATAAGTAAAATAAAAAAAAACTCACCTAGTCAGCTTTCAATTTTCACATATTCAAGGTTCCGGTTAGTTGAGATTACTATACCTATCCCGATGTAAATAAACGCAATATTTCGGCCACCTCATTCATTCATTTGATAAACATACATTTTTAACACAAACCTCGCAATCAAATAACATTTAAAAAAATAAACAAACACACTAGTAAAAGCAAATGACTACAATTAATATCGAAACTTAGTAATAAACTGTTAAATGTACACACTTTCAAATGTTAAAATGAAAAAGTTAAGAAATCTATTTTTTTTTTACCAACATACTAGTATAAAATAGTAAACAATGCAAAAACTCATAAAAAAAAGCAAAATGGCCCCCGCGAAACACAAAACATTTCTATTTAATCAAATAAAACCTTACTAACCAAAAATGCATAATGTGCATAGGTGATTAAATTCCAGCCTATTAATTTTACTCGGATTATAGGCAACGAACATTTACGATTACTCCCGACAACTGCCGAACTCCCGACCGAGGCCTGCCGCAGGAGTCGCGGCTTTCAATATTCATGGGTGTGTGCGTTTGCGACTGTGCACGGACACCAACATTACTACACACATGCAAACAAATGTAATGCGGGACGCGGCGGCATGACTTGGTTGATTAGGTACATTATTTTGCTTTGCAGCGCCTCTTGCTTTTCGCGTGGCAACCATAATGTTTGCGTGATTGCAAATAGGTGCTATTTATAAAATATTAGGCGTTTTTAAGTTATTATATTTTGTTTATTCATTTATTTACTATAAATTAAAGTCATCTAAAACGTACGAACGTTATAATAAAATATCTGTGAATGGCAAGAAAAGCACTGCATTTCTGCCTACAAGGAGTGCACGCCCCTGACTGCTTCTACACAAAAAGAATCTGGGCAGACGTGAATTTCACAATTTTCCGAATTTATCAGTATCATGCAGTAACGACGAATTGTTTGCCTACTGCCAACATTTGGAAAACCTCCACATTGATTTCACCGAACGATACCAGGACATTTTGAACTTGGAAATACCAGACTGGGTGTTGGATCCGTTTTCAAATGTCAACACAGCAATGTCACCTCAGCTGGAAGAAGAACTTATAGAATTGACAACAAACGAGGAAATAAAAATCAAGTTCAAAAATGGTTACCAAGAATTTTGGCTACAAAAACCGATCCCGCAATTGTACCCGGGATTGTGGTCAATTGTTCAACATTCTTGATAGCATTCCTATACTGTGACAACACTGCTTACTAAAAAGAGAAATCGTTTGCTTGTTACCGAACGTGGCGACTTGCGACTGTTCTTGAGTAAATTGGAACCTGATATCAACAAATTATTAAACAGCATCAGATTCATCCTACACATTAGTTTATATAAGGATAGATTATTTTAAATTTATTTTTAATAAAAGATACTCGGTTTTAATACTATAAAGTTGCGTTTCAATAATCATTCTTATTGGCAGGTGGAGCCCGTAAGAGTTAACTTGAGACCTAAGCGCCGTTGTATGTTACCTTCTGCGCTTAGGTTTCAAGTTGCGGGTTATAGTAAAAGTTTCGTTTAGAATTCTCCGTTAATATACATATATAGGTCACAATAATTAATTAATTTAATTTGAAGTTATAGTGGTTTTTAAATAGGTGAAAAAATGGGGGCACTAAAAAAATATTTAATCTCAAAGTGGGCAGTAGACAAAATAAGTTTGGGAACCACTGCTTTAGAGGCTTTGCGTACTAGCAGAGAAATCACACGTGTAATGTTTTTTTACATTTACATGCGGAAGTTTCAGCTGCTAATTCAAAATGGGTTTTCATGGGAGTTATCTTATATTTTTGCTAGTTTTTTTTTACCTTAATAACAACTGAGGACACAAGAATACACCTTTTTAAAAAAAAGTAGATCATCGTATTATATTTTTTGTTCTGTAGCAACAGACACAAGTTTTTAATAAATAAAAAAATGGCTATGGGTTTGATATAAATAATAATGATTTATGTATGAATATCCACCACTGTGTCTACGAATTTGCTATCAATAAAGTTCATCTATCGATATCGATAAACTATCAGAAGAGATCACAGCACAATTATTACTTGTTGTCAAAATTAAAGTTCGGTCAGGGATGCTCCTATCCAGTGGTCATGGCCTGTCCTAGAATAGGTGCTACGAGTACGCGACCTCGGCCTCCGAGCTACTGCAGTCACTACAAACATTCCCTTCCATGACTGCAGTATCCACTCCTACAGGCCATACTTTCCTTTCCCATTATATCCTCTACTCACAAACCCTATTTCCTTTCCACCGTTGATGATGGGCAGCAGCGTCATCAGCGCGAGCAGCGGCGTGCACAGGATTATGACACTGGGTATGCGGCGGAGTACTCGGTCACAAAAACTTTTTCTTTTATAGTTTTTTAGCATAGCCATAGCCACGCGACGGATCTCTAAGTCGGAAACCATGCCAACATAACAAGTCTTAGATGTACCTACTACTATTCATGTCCATCTTCTACGGCAACGCAGACAAAACACCGATCGATCGTCGCGGCGGAACAAATTCTAATAAGTAAAATAAAAAAAACTCACCTAGTCAGCTTTCAATTTTCACATATTCAAGGTTCCGGTTAGTTGAGATTACGATACCTATCCCGATGTAAATAAACGCAAGATTCCGGCCACCTCATTCATTCATTTGATAAACATACATTTTTAACACAAACCTCGCAATCAAATAACATTTAAAAAAATAAACAAACACACTAGTAAAAGCAAATGACTACAATTAATATCGAAACTTAGTAATAAACTGTTAAATGTACACACTTTCAAATGTTAAAATGAAAAATCCGTTAAGAAATCTATTTTTTTTACAAACATACTAGTATAAAATAGTAAACAATGCAAAAACTCATAAAAAAAAGCAAAATGGCCCCCGCGAAACACAAAACATTTCTATTTAAACAAATAAAACCTTACTAACCAAAAATGCATAATGTGCATAGGTGATTTATAAGATTCCAGCCTATTAATTTTACTCGGATTATAGGCAACGAACATTTACGATTACTCCCGACAACTGCCGAACTCCCAAGGCCTGCCGCAGGAGTCGCAGCTTTCAATATTCATGGGTGTGTGCGTTTGCGACTGTGCACGGACACCAAAATTACTACACACATGCAAACAAATGTAATGCGGGACGCGGCGGCATGACTTGGTTGATTAGGTACATTAATTTGCTTTGCAGCGCCTCTTGCTTTTCGCGTGGCAACCATAATGTTTGCGTGATTGCAAATAGGTGCTATTTATAAAATATTAGGCGTTTTTAAGTTATTATATTTTGTTTATTCATTTATTTACTATAAATTAAAGTCATCTAAAACGTACGAACGTTATAATAAAATATCTGTGAATGGCAAGTAAAGCACTGCATTTCTGCCTACAAGGAGTGCACGCCCCTGAGCGCGAGTCCCCTTCTGCGCTCGCCAACCCGCCTGCCAAGCGTGGCGAATATTGGCAATAACCCCCCTAATGTCGACACAAAAATTGACCAGGCCCCGGCAGCCCCACTATTCCTGGCGATGGTAGCAGCCATGGTGACGGTGGGGCAGGGGGTGCTAAGAATCCCCGGGTTGGCCCCGGCTACCACCCCCGGCGACGCCTGGCCCTGGTAACACACAACATATGCACTTTGAGGTCAGACGAGAAAATTGTCGAACTGGAAGAAGAATTGAGCGGTTTACACTGGGACATTCTGGGGTTATCGGAAGTCTGAAAAATCGGGGAGGATACGATAACCCTGAAGTCTGGTAACCTGCTCTTCTACCGGGGGGACGACCAATAGTCCCGAGGAGGTGTCGGATTTCTCGTCCACAGGTCTCTCATCAACAACATCGTATCCATCGAAAGTGTGTCGAGCAGGGTAGTATACCTTATACTCAGAATATCAAAAAGATATTCGTTGAAGGTCATACAGGTATACGCGCCGACCTCGACACACCCAGATGAAGAAGTAGAGGAGATGTATGAAGACATAAGTCGGGCCATACATACTTCCAAAACCTACTTCAATGTTGTTATGGGGGACTTCAACGCAAAGTTGGGCAAGAGAAGCGATGCAGAGTTGAAAGTGGGGCAATTTGGACATGGGCAACGGAACCTCAGGGGTCAGAGGCTGGCCGACTTTCTGGAGAAAGAGGGACTCTTTGCGATGAACTCTTTTTTCCAGAAGCCGCCTCATAGGAAATGGACCTGGCTAAGTCCTGACGGTTTTACGAGAAATGAGATAGATTTCATCTTGACGACGAATAGACGGATGTTCAGTGATGTCTCTGTGATCAACAGGGTGAATACCGGAAGTGATCACCGAATGGTTAAGGGCACATTGAATATCAACGTCCAATTAGAAAGGCGTCGCTTGATGAAGTCTACGCTCCGACCAACTCGCGCCCATATCCAAAACCCCGAGAGCTTTCAACTCGAGTTGACAAATCGCTTTGATTGTCTAAAAGTAAACCTTGCAATGGACGAGTTAAACAGCGGTTTGGTAGAAGCTGTCCATACGGTGGGATCTAAGTATTTTAGACCTCGCCGTAGAGATAGACCACAAAAACTCTTGATCCAGACTCTTGACCTCATGGCCGAAAGTCGATCTTTGACGCTGTAGTCTTCCGTTGACGCCGAAACATATCGGCGGCTCAATAAACGGATCTGGAAGTCCTTGCGACACGATGTCCGTGCTCACAATACTGTGAGCATTAAGGAGACAATTGAGCGGAACGGAGGCTCCAAAGTGTTTGCAAGAGACTTGTCTATTGGGTAAAGCCAGTTGTCTAGGCTGAAAACGGACGATGGCCGCGTGGTATCGACGAGGGACGACGATCGTATTAAGAGAGATCGAGAGGTTCTACGGACAGCTTTACACCTCGGTTGCCAAACCTACTGTTAGCTCGGCCGAAGACCCGAGAGCCGAGTTGATCCGACACTTTAGCGATGATATCCCGGACATCAGCCTGTGTGAGATTGAGATGGCCCTCAAACAACATAAATCAACAAGGCGCCGGGTGAAGACGGAATCACTTCAGAGGTTTTAAAAGCGGGTGGAACGCCGATACTGAAAGTCCTTCAGAGGCTATTCAATTCCGTTCTCCTCGAGGGCTCAACGCCAGAGGCATGGAGCAGGAGCGTGGTGGTACTGTTCTTCAAAAAAGGTGATAACACCTTGCTGAAGAACTACAGGCCCATCTCGCTCCTGAGCCATGTCTATAAGTTGTTCTCGAGGGTCATCACAAATAGTCTCGAACGCAGGTTTGATGACTTCCAGCCACCCGAACAAGCCGGTTTCCGAAAAGGCTTTAGTACCATAGACCATATTCATACGCTACGGCAGGTTATACAAAAATCCGAGGAATATAACTTGGCGCTTTGTTTAGCGTTTGTGGACTATGAGAAAGCCTTTGATTCGATCGAGACCTGGGCTGTGCTACAGTCTCTTCAGCGGTGCCACATAGACTATCGGTACATAGAAGTGTTGAAGTGTATATACAACAACGCCACCATGTCGGTCCGAGTACAAGATCAGAGCACGAAGGCTATTCCACTACAGAGAGGCATGAAACAGGGAGATGTCATATCTCCGAAACTGTTCACTGCCGCGCTGGAAAACGCCTTCAAGCTCTTGCAGTGGAAAGGATTCGGCATCAACATCAACGGCGAGTATATTACTCACCTTCGATTTGCCGACGATATTGTAGTCTTGGCAGAATCGCTGGAAGACCTTAGCACTATGCTCGAAGACCGTAATCGAGTCTCCCAACAGGTGGGTCTTAAAATGAACATGGATAAAACGAAGATCATGTCGAATATCCATGTTGTGCCCACCCCCATTGGAGTTGGGGGCTCGACTCTCGAAGTTGTAGACGAATATGTCTATTTAGGACAAGTGGTCCGGTTAGGCAGGTCCAACTTCGAGAGAGAGGTCAATCGTCGAATCCAACTCGGTTGGGAGCAGCGTTCGGGAAACTTCGCGACGTCTTCTCGTCCAAAATACCTCAGTGCCTAAAATCGAAAGTCTTCGATAGTTGTGTGTTACCAGTGATGACATACGGCACCGAGACGTGGCCTCTCACTGTGGGCCTCATTAAAAGGCTCTAAGTCACTCAACGAGCCATGGAGCGGGCTATGCTCGGTGTTTCCCTACGAGATCGAATCAGAAATGAGGAGATCCGTAGGAGAACCAAGGTTACCAGCGGCGTGCACAGGATTATGACACTGGGTATGCGGCGGAGTACTCGGTCACAAAAACTTTTTCTTTTATAGTTTTTTAGCATAGCCATAGCCACGCGACGGATCTCTAAGTCGGAAACCATGCCAACATAACAAGTCTTAGATGTACCTACTACTATTCATGTCCATCTTCTACGGCAACGCAGACAAAACACCGATCGATCGTCGCGGCGGAACAAATTCTAATAAGTAAAATAAAAAAACTCACCTAGTCAGCTTTCAATTTTCACATATTCAAGGTTCCGGTTAGTTGAGATTACGATACCTATCCCGATGTAAATAAACGCAAGATTCCGGCCACCTCATTCATTCATTTGATAAACATACATTTTTAACACAAACCTCGCAATCAAATAACATTTAAAAAAATAAACAAACACACTAGTAAAAGCAAATGACTACAATTAATATCGAAACTTAGTAATAAACTGTTAAATGTACACACTTTCAAATGTTAAAATGAAAAATCCGTTAAGAAATCTGTTTTTTTTACAAACATACTAGTATAAAATAGTAAACAATGCAAAAACTCATAAAAAAAGCAAAATGGCCCCCGCGAAACACAAAACATTTCTATTTAAACAAATAAAACCTTACTAACCAAAAATGCATAATGTGCATAGGTGATTTATAAGATTCCAGCCTATTAATTTTACTCGGATTATAGGCAACGAACATTTACGATTACTCCCGACAACTGCCGAACTCCCAAGGCCTGTCGCAGGAGTCGCGGCTTTCAATATTCATGGGTGTGTGCGTTTGCGACTGTGCACGGACACCAAAATTACTACACACATGCAAACAAATGTAATGCGGGACGCGGCGGCATGACTTGGTTGATTAGGTACATTAATTTGCTTTGCAGCGCCTCTTGCTTTTCGCGTGGCAACCATAATGTTTGCGTGATTGCAAATAGGTGCTATTTATAAAATATTAGGCGTTTTTAAGTTATTATATTTTGTTTATTCATTTATTTACTATAAATTAAAGTCATCTAAAACGTACGAACGTTATAATAAAATATCTGTGAATGGCAAGTAAAGCACTGCATTTCTGCCTACAAGGAGTGCACGCCCCTGAGCGCGAGTCCCCTTCTGCGCTCGCCAACCCGCCTGCCAAGCGTGGCGAGTATTGGCAATAACCCCCCTAATGTCGACACAAAAATTGACCAGGCCCCGGCAGCCCCACTATTCCTGGCGATGGTAGCAGCCATGGTGACGGTGGGGCAGGGGGTGCTAAGAATCCCCGGGTTGGCCCCGGCTACCACCCCCGGCGACGCCTGGCCCTGGTAACACACAACATATGCACTTTGAGGTCAGACGAGAAAATTGTCGAACTGGAAGAAGAATTGAGCGGTTTACACTGGGACATTCTGGGGTTATCGGAAGTCTGAAAAATCGGGGAGGATACGATAACCCTGAAGTCTGGTAACCTGCTCTTCTACCGGGGGGACGACCAATAGTCCCGAGGAGGTGTCGGATTTCTCGTCCACAGGTCTCTCATCAACAACATCGTATCCATCGAAAGTGTGTCGAGCAGGGTAGTATACCTTATACTCAGAATATCAAAAAGATATTCGTTGAAGGTCATACAGGTATACGCGCCGACCTCGACACACCCAGATGAAGAAGTAGAGGAGATGTATGAAGACATAAGTCGGGCCATACATACTTCCAAAACCTACTTCAATGTTGTTATGGGGGACTTCAACGCAAAGTTGGGCAAGAGAAGCGATGCAGAGTTGAAAGTGGGGCAATTTGGACATGGGCAACGGAACCTCAGGGGTCAGAGGCTGGCCGACTTTCTGGAGAAAGAGGGACTCTTTGCGATGAACTCTTTTTTCCAGAAGCCGCCTCATAGGAAATGGACCTGGCTAAGTCCTGACGGTTTTACGAGAAATGAGATAGATTTCATCTTGACGACGAATAGACGGATGTTCAGTGATGTCTCTGTGATCAACAGGGTGAATACCGGAAGTGATCACCGAATGGTTAAGGGCACATTGAATATCAACGTCCAATTAGAAAGGCGTCGCTTGATGAAGTCTACGCTCCGACCAACTCGCGCCCATATCCAAAACCCCGAGAGCTTTCAACTCGAGTTGACAAATCGCTTTGATTGTCTAAAAGTAAACCTTGCAATGGACGAGTTAAACAGCGGTTTGGTAGAAGCTGTCCATACGGTGGGATCTAAGTATTTTAGACCTCGCCGTAGAGATAGACCACAAAAACTCTTGATCCAGACTCTTGACCTCATGGCCGAAAGTCGATCTTTGACGCTGTAGTCTTCCGTTGACGCCGAAACATATCGGCGGCTCAATAAACGGATCTGGAAGTCCTTGCGACACGATGTCCGTGCTCACAATACTGTGAGCATTAAGGAGACAATTGAGCGGAACGGAGGCTCCAAAGTGTTTGCAAGAGACTTGTCTATTGGGTAAAGCCAGTTGTCTAGGCTGAAAACGGACGATGGCCGCGTGGTATCGACGAGGGACGACGATCGTATTAAGAGAGATCGAGAGGTTCTACGGACAGCTTTACACCTCGGTTGCCAAACCTACTGTTAGCTCGGCCGAAGACCCGAGAGCCGAGTTGATCCGACACTTTAGCGATGATATCCCGGACATCAGCCTGTGTGAGATTGAGATGGCCCTCAAACAACATAAATCAACAAGGCGCCGGGTGAAGACGGAATCACTTCAGAGGTTTTAAAAGCGGGTGGAACGCCGATACTGAAAGTCCTTCAGAGGCTATTCAATTCCGTTCTCCTCGAGGGCTCAACGCCAGAGGCATGGAGCAGGAGCGTGGTGGTACTGTTCTTCAAAAAAGGTGATAACACCTTGCTGAAGAACTACAGGCCCATCTCGCTCCTGAGCCATGTCTATAAGTTGTTCTCGAGGGTCATCACAAATAGTCTCGAACGCAGGTTTGATGACTTCCAGCCACCCGAACAAGCCGGTTTCCGAAAAGGCTTTAGTACCATAGACCATATTCATACGCTACGGCAGGTTATACAAAAATCCGAGGAATATAACTTGGCGCTTTGTTTAGCGTTTGTGGACTATGAGAAAGCCTTTGATTCGATCGAGACCTGGGCTGTGCTACAGTCTCTTCAGCGGTGCCACATAGACTATCGGTACATAGAAGTGTTGAAGTGTATATACAACAACGCCACCATGTCGGTCCGAGTACAAGATCAGAGCACGAAGGCTATTCCACTACAGAGAGGCATGAAACAGGGAGATGTCATATCTCCGAAACTGTTCACTGCCGCGCTGGAAAACGCCTTCAAGCTCTTGCAGTGGAAAGGATTCGGCATCAACATCAACGGCGAGTATATTACTCACCTTCGATTTGCCGACGATATTGTAGTCTTGGCAGAATCGCTGGAAGACCTTAGCACTATGCTCGAAGACCGTAATCGAGTCTCCCAACAGGTGGGTCTTAAAATGAACATGGATAAAACGAAGATCATGTCGAATATCCATGTTGTGCCCACCCCCATTGGAGTTGGGGGCTCGACTCTCGAAGTTGTAGACGAATATGTCTATTTAGGACAAGTGGTCCGGTTAGGCAGGTCCAACTTCGAGAGAGAGGTCAATCGTCGAATCCAACTCGGTTGGGAGCAGCGTTCGGGAAACTTCGCGACGTCTTCTCGTCCAAAATACCTCAGTGCCTAAAATCGAAAGTCTTCGATAGTTGTGTGTTACCAGTGATGACATACGGCACCGAGACGTGGCCTCTCACTGTGGGCCTCATTAAAAGGCTCTAAGTCACTCAACGAGCCATGGAGCGGGCTATGCTCGGTGTTTCCCTACGAGATCGAATCAGAAATGAGGAGATCCGTAGGAGAACCAAGGTTACCGACATAGCCCATAGGATTGGCAAGTTGAAGTGGCAGTGGGCCGGGCACATAGCTCGTAGAACCGATGGCCGTTGGGGCCGAAAGGTTCTTGAGTGGAGGCCACGTACAGGCAAGCGAAATGTCGGACGCCCGCCTACAAGGTGGACGGACGATCTGACTAAGGTTGCAGAAAGTCGCTGGATGCAGGCCGCTTCCAACAGGTCATTGTGGAGATCCTTGGGGGAGGCCTATGTTCAGCAGTACTTCCTGTGGCTGATATGATGATGATGAAAATTAGAGTGTACGTTGAAATGTCAATAGCACTCCTTCTATGATATTCATTGTTCTGAGGTTACCCCATTTTCAATGTTGCCCCACTCACCCTATGTACTAAAACGTCCCGACCTCGAAAGAGCCTGAAAATTACTCATATACTTATCCTGTTTTTTCCAATAGGCCATATCATGGGAGAGAATGAGACAAATAGTATGTGCTAAGGACGGTTCATGTTCACTCATGAAACGTCAAATTGCTATGTTGGGTATGATTACGCGACCCGAATTAAAAAGTGCAGTTATGTCAAATGTTACAAATGGCCAAAGCGCCGACACAATTTAGTTACGACATATTCAATAGTGATATGCTGCACATTTTATCGATAATATAAATAATGTATATTTTAGTTTACTACCCATGTTACATAAATTGGCTTTTACTTTAAAATACCTACCCGATAGTGTAGTGGCAAAAAGCGCTCGGCCACTGCGCATGGGCTGTGGTCTAGGATACTCTTCATAATTTTCGATATCATCATGTTCATAGCAAAAAAAATCTCTTTAGAGGCGTTGCGTACTAGCAGAGTAACGCAATCACACATGTAATGTTTTTTTACGTTTACATGCGGAAGTTTCAACTGCTAATTCAAAATGGGTTTTCATGTTATCTTATATTTTTGTTAGTTTCTTTTTTAATCTTAGTAACAACTGAGGATATCAGAGAACACCTTTTCAAAAAAAGTTGATCATCGTATTATATTTTTGTCCTGTAGCTACAAAGATAAGATACAAGTTTTTAATTAATTAAAAAAATGGCTATGGATTTGAAATAAATAATAATGATTCATGTATGAATATATACCACTGTATCTACGAATTTGTTATAAATAAAGTTCATGTATCGATATCGATAAACTATCAGAAGAGATCACAGCACAATTATCAAAATTAGTGTGTATTTTGAAATGTGAGTAGCGCTACTTCTATGCTTTAGTTATTGTTCTGAGGTCCCGACCTCCGATTTTGACAGTTGACGTTTGTCAAATTCAATGGGTCAGCATAAAAATAGGGATTTAATAATGCAATTGTTGTATTTTACGCATCATTGCTTATAGCATAATCTAAATCAATCAATCAACCTATATCAATATAAATTGGAGTGCGTTAACAGCATATCGTCTCCTCTTATCCAATACCAAAAATATCCTCAAAACAATAATTGTTTTATAAGTTTAGTATGATTTTCGCTATCGTTCTGACCATAAATGTAGTATAGAACATAGATCGGCAATGTGGCATTTTGAGCGCGACCAAAACTGATTTACGATTGTGTGCGTGAAGTTTACATGTGTGCTTGACATATAGTGGTGTACCATGCACTTTCGATAGTATCATATCGATATCGATATAGCTGTCGGCCTGTAGTTGTAAAATAAAATGTTATGGGTATATGCGACATTTTATTATATATTAACAGTAACTTATTGATGTGTTTATTTCAATACAGATTGATAAACACACAAATAAATAAAGATAAATTGTCATATTATTTGAAAAAAAAATTGCTTGAGATGTTTTGTATGGGTCTTTATGTTCACCTGAACAAAATTATTTTTTTCATTGTGATGTATACATAGTACATACACCTAATTAAACTGAGAGCAAAAAAACACTTTTATATACGTAAAATAAAACTATAATTTACAAATTTTAGCGTTTTCGGTTTAAATTTTCCATTTTTAATTTCCTGTCGCGTTTCCATTACTTTACAGCTTTCGTAGTCACAGGGTGGACTCAGTCTGCAACAAAATCCGTGATTATTAGTGTTTTTCAATGAGTAACATTCGCGTAAGTCTAAGAAACACATTTAAACTATATGTGTACGAGAGATTAAAAAATATGCTTAATTGACTTGAAACATATTGGGAATTGTTGGACGCCCGCTAGGCCGCGTTGGACGTGTATGGAGGAGCTTGTAGGAAGTCGTTGGATGCAGGCAGCTTACAACAAACTGATGTAGACATTCTTGTGGAAGGCCTATGTTCATTACTCGCATTCCTGTGGCTGAAGAAATAGACAGTTTAATAAACCATGAAGCTTTTCTCGATCACGTCACCTAAACTAATGTTTTTTTCTATGAGAATTATAAATTTTAAGCCTATACCTAATGTTATGATAAATGAATAATGTTGCTTCAAGGTTTGAACGATGATACTGTGCATAGAAGTATCGCATTTTTTATAATAATATCGAATATGTTCTTGTGTTACTATTATAAATTGACAGCCTCTTGGCAGAGATTGAAACAGGTTCTAAATTCATAAATCACACACATGAAGTGTTATACTAATTATTCCAAAAATATAAAAAAATGAGAAAAAGTAAAGTAATAAGTAATATTGTAGAATGAATACTATAATAATGGCCGGGGAAATATGACCGGGATAACGCCAGGTAGAAGAAGAAGAATGCACACTATCACAACATACTATAGCTCCATAAAAATGTAGGGAAACATGTGTTGTCATCGACTATTTTATCGACAACCTTTTACAATACTTACTTACACAATATGGCGCTTATTTTCTTGTGTTGCTAGATCATGGACGTAGTATCAAATGGACTCGACATTCGAGTTCCACCGTAAGGGACAGACATAAAGTAAAAAAAAAAGCATTTTTATTTTTTATGCAAATATAATCCTATTTTTCAATGTATTCTATGAAATACTAATTGCAGATGTTAGTAATAATGAACGTCTACATTTATTTTTACCAATATACTAAATAAAATGCACTTACCAGTGAGAGGTTATATTTTCATATTATCGTTTAGATCGGCTATCACAGCCAATAATAAAGCAGCACACCATACCTTTTGTCTTATAATCAGTTTCAACACTCTTTTACATACATTTTTGACCGCAAATATTCGTAAAATACTCAGTAATTCAAGTTTATAACAAACCGCACGTCTTATTTGTTTGGGTACACGCAGTGTTGCCCTACAAAATTATGTGAAACTATGACAAGGACCGCAAATTGTGTTTTGTCACTTTCATTTTTTAACCACTCGTAACGTAACGTCCCGACCTCCAATTTTGACGTAAGCTGTCATTTTTAAAATTCCTAAATTCAAAATATATTATAAAAAGCGTTATGAAAAAAATATATATAATGCTTGAATAAAGTACCTTTAATGTAACATTGGCCAAAAAGACATTAGCAATAGGCATATTTAAAAAAAAATAGGCAAACTCATGTGTTGTTTAAGAACAACGACGAGTGGTGCGCAGGATTTTTTAAAAATGTAAATATTAATTTTTAACTCTCTTATTGTTGTTATATAGTTTATTAAAAGATACCTTTACATTAATAATTATCAATTATTTAAAAATAAGCCATATTCGACGCGTGATTCGAAGTTTTTTAGACACGAAAGTAAATCACGGTCGTTGTTTGTCGGTTTTCATTAAATATTTCTGTGTTAATTCTATGAAAAAATGATAAATAAAGTGTTAGAGAGAGAAAACATATCATAAAGAATAAATAGGTGCCATTTGATAATTGAAAATATATCAAAACAATTCAATATTTTAATTGATTTCCAGTATTCCGTAGAAAGTCGCGCGCCATTTTTTGTAAGATCAGAGTTTGCGTTCCAAAGTTTTTGTTCAAACTAGAATGTGTGGTATGTTTGATGTTGGATGTGATTGTTATTATATGGTGATTTAAATTTTCAATATCAAAGAATTAATTTATTAATTCAGTTTAAAATTTCAATATTCCTCTCCAAATATGCATACAAACCGTGGATAGACGAGTTGGATACATTCGAGCCAAAATCACAAGAGCTCGCCGAGGACAGGGTCAAATGGAATGATAAAGGCGAAGCCTTTGCCCAGCAGTGGGACACAATCTAGGCTATTAAAAAAATATATATATACGGAATGGAAGCCGCCATCAGGGACCGCAAACCGTTACGTACATTACGATAAAGTATAGATGCGCGACTGCGAATAATCCGAACATTGAAATGATCTACTATTAAGCCAAAAACAAATTATAAGACTGCCGGACGCGGCTGAAGAGTGGTACAATATTCAGGGTCTCTTGGGCGCGGCGTGGCAGAATCTTCAATTTTCTAAATATCTTCAGCTGCGTTCATCAGCCGCATCTTATAAATTGTACCCGGCTTTACTAACGTAGTTATTCTGA
This sequence comes from Hyles vespertilio, assembly GCA_009982885.2. NCBI lineage: Eukaryota > Metazoa > Arthropoda > Insecta > Lepidoptera > Sphingidae > Hyles > Hyles vespertilio. The sequence goes on along the minus strand of CM042809.1, from coordinate 12,111,272 downwards.
TACAAAATAGTATTACAATTGGACAAAATTTATTGAAATAAAAAAGAAACATAATAAAATACATTTTCAATTTTAGGTCATCAATGGAAAAGCAAGAATGCTCGTGAGTGTTTTATTTTAGGTTGCGGCTGGGAGTGACTTATGAAAAAGTGTAACGCCCGGTAACGTAACGGTGCGCGCGCAGCACTAGAGAATTATTTTTCAGTTTCACCCACTTTTTCCAAAATTGTCCCATAGCCCCCCCCCCTGCCTTCCCCCACCCTTATTCCGAAATAGTGCCTATTAGCCTCCCCACGAAACCTACCCCCCCCCCTCCCCTACCCCCACCCCGAAAATTTACCTCACCCCCCCCAATCCTATCTCGGCCAACATAGGTCGTAGACCCACCGAGTTTGGTATCCTCGGAACCGTCTTGGTGAGGGCTACAAATTGACCCCGCCAGAAATCCCAAATTACGCAAAAAATTACCCCCCCAAAAAAAAATATTTTACCTCCAAAAAATTAATTTAAGTTAGCCTCCCCACGAAACCTTCCTCCCCCCCCCCCTCCCTTACCCCCACCCCGAAAATTTACCTCACCCCCCCCCAATCCTATCTCGGCCAATATAGATCGTAGACCCACCGAGTTTGGTATCTTTGGAACCGGCTCGGTGAGCTCTACAGATTGGCCCCAACCAAATCCCCAAATTCCTCCCTCTCTCCCCTAAAATATTTGTCCAGGCATAACTCCGTCATTTCTTAAAGTAAACCCCCCGTGTTTGGAGTCAGAGGAATCGTCTTGACGAGCTCGACAATCGAGAGCAGGCAAAATACGATTTTTCTTATTTTGACGTGACAACGTCTTAAATTAGGTTGCGGCTGGGAGTCACTTATGAAAAAGTGTAACGCCCGGTAACGTAACGGTGCGCGCGCAGCACTAGAGAATTAGGCGCATTGAATCGGCGCATGCTTGTGTCTCTGTCTTTGTCTTTCTCGAACGTTCTTGGCGTTGGAAAAACAAGAAAGCGTCACAATACAAGTTCACACGTGTGGTTAAAGTATCGTCAGCTGTGTCTGTAGTGAAAATATGGAGTGCTTAGATTCGTCATTACATGTACAATGTTTTAGTAAACAAAATATATTTCTATAGTTAAAATTTGTGCAATTCTTATTTTCATTCAATTCCTTGTTCCTATTGTGCAATTTAATTATATTCATATCAATAAATATTCTACCGAGAAAAAGACGTTGTCACGTAAAATCTTCGCCCGTAAAACCGACTTTACAGGCAACCATTTTTTTATCACATTTTTGGATATTTAGGAGACTGTCCCGCCCTCACACCCGGCACTGCAACTCCTGTAAGCCAGGATCAACAGTGGCACGCAATGTAATGACACCAAGCATTGAAGCTCGGCGAGTCTCCGGGAATGTCTAACTTGTCTTTAACCCGCAACGAAATGAATCAGAAAGTTAAATTAATAGGAGTTGGAAATAAATAATGTCCACTTCCCTCCGTGCAAAGCGGGTGACAAAACATTGAACTAAAGAGGTAAATGACCTCCCAAAAAGACTTTTACAGCCGGAGAAGCCAGCTGTAAAGCACCACGGAATTCATTATTACATTTAAATGGGACCTATTGTGTGAGCTGTTATACTTGATTCCAGTAATAGGTATGGAAAAAACGCCGGAAAGCACGGAAATTCGTCCTAGTCTATTTTTGGATATTTGATTACAATATATGACATCATGTTTTCAATAAACAATGATGTGTCGGATTTGATGATGGCAGCTTTTCAATAATTTTCGCCAGCCCCCAAACCATTTAAAATCCACTAAAAGCAATGTTTCCCACCCAGGACCAAACTACCAGATTTTGTGGAAAATCCACTAAGTTGGCAACACTGGTGAAAAAAAGCTTGAAAGATGGCCGCCCATGTAAGTTCTTGTCCAGACGATATTTGATACAGATGTTAACCGGTTTAAAACAGCGCGGGGGCCAATAAATAAGTTACTATGTACGTGAAATAACATGAATGGAATATAAATGACTTAGTCCTATCAAATGTTAACATTGTTATACCTAGTTTTTTAATGTATTTATTGATTTTGCATTAATGAAATTTTAGCGATCGAGACATGCAAAGCTGTTATCCTTTTTTATAGTGTTTGGTTTAGAAATCAAATTATAGTTTATGGTAGATTTTTAAGAAAATATCCTTAATTACGACGAGATTTGTATAGGTAAAGGTACTGGTAGGTATAGCGTAATCCATTACAATCAAAAATTGTAATAGTATTTAAAAATTACGAATAAGCGTAGGTAAGTGATGGTTGAAAATTAAAACAAAATAAAAATAAACAATTATTATTATTTCAATCAATGAATAAATATTTAGGAATAAATACTGACAATTTCAAATCTATAAACTAATAATTAAAGATTTGTACGATTTATTTAATTTTTTTTTATTTGGCATAGTAGCCCGGCACAGTGCCTCTGCCTCTGCCTCGGCTTCTGCCTCTGCCTCTGCCCGGGCCTCGGTCTCCCCCATTTCCGCACTGCCCGCTCAATGTAATGTTCAAGTTAACTCTTAGCACTAGTGATGGTTTTTTATTTGTTTAATTGACACAAACTATGCATGCACCCTATCACTGAAATAAATAAGAAAAATGGTTGCCTGTAAAGTCGGTTTTACGGGCGAAGATTTTACGTGACAACGTCTTTTTCTCGGCAGAATATTTATTGATATGAATATAATTAAATTGCACAATAGGAACAAGGAATTGAATGAAAATAAGAATTGCACAAATTTTAACTATAGAAATATATTTTGTTTACTAAAACATTGTACATGTAATGACGAATCTAAGCACTCCATATTTTCACTACAGACACAGCTGACGATACTTTAACCACACGTGTGAACTTGTATTGTGACGCTTTCTTGTTTTTCCAACGCCAAGAACGTTCGAGAAAGACAAAGACAGAGACACAAGCATGCGCCGATTCAATGCGCCTAATTCTCTAGTGCTGCGCGCGCACCGTTACGTTACCGGGCGTTACACTTTTTCATAAGTGACTCCCAGCCGCAACCTAATTTAAGACGTTGTCACGTCAAAATAAGAAAAATCGTATTTTGCCTGCTCTCGATTGTCGAGCTCGTCAAGACGATTCCTCTGACTCCAAACACGGGGGGTTTACTTTAAGAAATGACGGAGTTATGCCTGGACAAATATTTTAGGGGAGAGAGGGAGGAATTTGGGGATTTGGTTGGGGCCAATCTGTAGAGCTCACCGAGCCGGTTCCAAAGATACCAAACTCGGTGGGTCTACGATCTATATTGGCCGAGATAGGATTGGGGGGGGGTGAGGTAAATTTTCGGGGTGGGGGTAAGGGAGGGGGGGGGGGGAGGAAGGTTTCGTGGGGAGGCTAACTTAAATTAATTTTTTGGAGGTAAAATATTTTTTTTTGGGGGGGTAATTTTTTGCGTAATTTGGGATTTCTGGCGGGGTCAATTTGTAGCCCTCACCAAGACGGTTCCGAGGATACCAAACTCGGTGGGTCTACGACCTATGTTGGCCGAGATAGGATTGGGGGGGGTGAGGTAAATTTTCGGGGTGGGGGTAGGGGAGGGGGGGGGTAGGTTTCGTGGGGAGGCTAATAGGCACTATTTCGGAATAAGGGTGGGGGAAGGCAGGGGGGGGGCTATGGGACAATTTTGGAAAAAGTGGGTGAAACTGAAAAATAATTCTCTAGTGCTGCGCGCGCACCGTTACGTTACCGGGCGTTACACTTTTTCATAAGTGACTCCCAGCCGCAACCTAATTTAAGACGTTGTCACGTCAATAAATAAATAAATAACACCCAACAGTCACATACAAAGTCCTGACCCCACACTAAGATCGAGTCCTGTGTCGTGGGTATCAGGAACTACGAGAGACTTTTCGGTCTCACAAACACCATATAATCCAATATAAGAGGCTTTACATTTTTTCGTATCTTTGGTACCTCCCATTCAGGTACGCCCAGTTGGGAACCTTGGTAAAATTGTAGCTACGTAAGGCAAAAGTGTACTTTATTTCAACTTAAGATGTCATATTTGTAATAAACACATTTGTATATTTCGACGAATACTTTTGAATGTATAAATGAAATGAAATAAATAGTTGTTTATATCATTTAAAGGGTTTTATTTCTAATCTACACAAATACTAATATCTGAATTTGAAAAAAGTTACATCAATTGCATTATTTTGCTATTTTTTTTTTATATCACACTAAAATGAACCCTATTTCAATGACGGTAGGTTACTTTTTGCTTGAAGCCGCGCCTGGCGTTTCCGACTGTCTAACCGTCTACAGTCATGACAAACGACAGTCTAGGGTAAAGATGAGACGTATTTACGATACCAGGTTTTAAAACCAGGTATTCACTTCGAATTACGGCGCCCTGGTACGAGCAGAAAATACTTATAAGTATGAAAGTACGTCGATGCGCGGAGAGATCTGGAAACTACACATGAAAATACTTGCATAGGAAAACGATTCATAATAGAATATTAATAAGAACCACAATCGTATCTGTCAATAACACATACTTTAAACTTCAAAGTATTTTTTATTCATACTATTTTGCTCTTTATGTGCCTTCAAATACGGGTTGAATTCCTATGCAAGTATTTTCAAATTTAGGCGCCGCTATACGTCGGTGCGCGAGGAACTTGGAACACTATACATAAAAATACTTCCATAGAAAAATTATCCTTAACTTAGTATAAATAAGAATCACAATCGTATTCGTGAATAGAAAATACTTACAAAGTATTTTTTTTTATTTATGCGTTTTTGCTCCTTATTTGTTATGAAATACGAATTGAATTCCTATGCAAGTATTTTATAGACGCTGCGCCGCGGCTGGGACGCGAAGGGTTGCCGACTCATACTTACAAAATACTTTTACAATATTTTAGACCCTGGTTTTGAACCCTAGTATTTTTACGTACTCGTACTTAGAAGCCCTGGTACTTGATTTTGCAAGTATATCTCATCCCTAGTCTAGGGGTTAAGCGAGTCGGCCGTCTGTAGTACTACTTGGTCTGTGGATACATTATTTTGCAGCGCCGTTGTCATTAAATTCCTGGCAAACATAATGTTAGTGTGCTTGCAAATACGTGCTATTTATAAAATATTAGGCGTTTTTATATTATGATATTTTGTTTATTCTTTTATTTACTATTAATTAAAGTCATCTAAAACGTACGAATGTTTTATTAAAATATCTGTGTTTGGCAAGTAAAGCACTGCATTTCTGCCTACAAGGAGCGCACGCCCCTTACATACATAGTCTATAAAATCATATTTCATCATTTCACCAGTAACCTTCGGCCTGCTTATATAATATTATATTCTTTTTGCTGTGTATTGTCATTGACACTGACATTAATATTTTAAATTGAAATAATTGATGTATTTTTTTTGTGAATTTCCTTTAATTTAAATATGCGAAAGATTATTTAAGTTTATATAGTAATAATAGTAAAGCATGGACATTTAATTGTCGATTCTCTGTTTTAGGTTAGTAAGTATTTCAATAGTTGATATTTGATATGTAAATGTTACTATATTTAATGAATAAAACTGTGTTTTAGATGAATCACATTGTGTTATGCTTTAAGAAGAAATAACTCTTGATCTTATATGTAATTTGTATTTAAATATGATTTCTAAAACACATAATTAAACAAAAAAAAATACCGATCAAAGTTCAACGATCATCCAGGTGTTATTTTCTAACATCTCGTTCTTACTTGGCAACATTAAATCGTAACCCGGAACTCGGGAGTCACTAACCACTCACACGTCCACGTCACTGTCACTTATTTTGACAGAAATCTTCCGATTCCCGCGTTTTCAATATTCATAAACATAAAGCATTATATCCTAGTACCTATTCTAGCTACAGGGAAATAAAAAATACCTTTAAGTATCTAAAACTATGCAGAATTATTAGATGTGACAATTATTTTACAAATATAATTCAAATGTGTTGTAAACAAATAATAAAAAATCTATACAGATCGAATTTCAATGGTTTTTCATTTTCAAATCATGTTTTCACCCATTAAATCATATTACATACCAATAAAATCCATTTGTAAATAAAGTATATACTATAAGCTTTCTTTTGATATCCATATTTTAGTACTTAAAGTTATTCTTATCTTATAAAAAGCCAAAAAAATATACCCATAATCACATAACCAATTTTTGTTACGTTTGCGTTTTGCCATTATTGCTTAGTGACTCCCGAGTTCCGGGTTACGATTTAATGTTGCCAAGTAAGAACGAGATGTAAGAAAATAACACCTGGATGATCGATGAACTTTGATCGGTATTTTTTTTGTTTGTTTAATTATGTGTTTTAGAAATCATATTTAAATACAACGGCGCTGCAAAATAATGTATCCACAGACCAAGTAGTACTACAGACGGCCGACTCGCTTAACCCCTAGACTAGGGATGAGATATACTTGCAAAATCAAGTACCAGGGCTTCTAAGTACGAGTACGTAAAAATACTAGGGTTCAAAACCAGGGTCTAAAATATTGTAAAAGTATTTTGTAAGTATGAGTCGGCAACCCTTCGCGTCCCAGCCGCGGCGCAGCGTCTATAAAATACTTGCATAGGAATTCAATTCGTATTTCATAACAAATAAGGAGCAAAAACGCATAAATAAAAAAATACTTTGTAAGTATTTTCTATTCACGAATACGATTGTGATTCTTATTTATACTATGTTAAGGATAGTTTTTCTATGGAAGTATTTTTATGTATAGTGTTCCAAGTTCCTAGCGCACCGACGTATAGCGGCGCCTAAATTTGAAAATACTTGCATAGGAATTCAACCCGTATTTGAAGGCACATAAAGAGCAAAATAGTATGAATAAAAAAATACTTTGAAGTTTAAAGTATGTGTTATTGACAGATACGATTGTGGTTCTTATTAATATTCTATTATGAATCGTTTTCCTATGCAAGTATTTTCATGTGTAGTTTCCAGATCTCTCCGCGCATCGACGTACTTTCATACTTATAAGTATTTTCTGCTCGTACCAGGGCGCCGTAATTCGAAGTGAATACCTGGTTTTAAAACCTGGTATCGTAAATACGTCTCATCTTTACCCTAGACTGTCGTTTGTCATGACTGTCGACGGTTAGACAGTCTGAAACGCCAGGCGCGGCTTCAAGAAAAAGTAACCTACTGTCATTGAAATAGGGTTCATTTTAGTGTGATATAAAAAAAATTAGCAAAATAATGCAATTGATGTAACTTTTTTCAAATTCAGATATTAGTATTTGTGTAGATTAGAAATAAAACCCTTCAAATGATATAAACAACTATTTATTACATTTCATTTATACATTCAAAAGTATTCGTCGAAATATACAAATGTGTTTATTACAAATATGACATCTTAAGTTGAAATAAAGTACACTTTTGCCTTACGTAGCTACAATTTTACCAAGGTTCCCAACTGGGCGTACCTGAATGGGAGGTACCAAAGATACGAAAAAATGTAAAGCCTCTTATATTGGATATTTACATAAGCATGTGTACTATGTTATAAGTAATAGAAATCTTTCATCATAAATAAAATTAGATATTATTAAAATTTTGACATTTGGTACATTGACTTTACACATTATTCATTTAAATATTTATATGAAACCAATATGAAGGGGTAGTAAATAAACACAAAAAACGAAATCGAACAAACATGAATTTAGATAATAATAAACATTTTCAATTGAATTAATTAGGATGCAACAACAATACATGTATTTATAAAATTACGAAGTGTCTACTGTTTGTGATTGTTACATTCATAGAAATAAAACAAATATTTGGAGAGAATATTTACATTTTTGATTATTGAATTGATGAGTAATGATTTCTTATAAGTTACGAGCATTATTTTCCAAATATTCAATTGTTTTCTTGACGTCACTTACACTGCACGTTTAATACACGTATTCACTGCACAAAGCAATCCTTTCTGGTAATTACATTTGCAAATTCACTAAAATACAAGTAAATCTATCGACGCATTTGTTGTTTAAACAACATGGCGGCCCGGGGCGCAGACAGGCGCTGTTATACAATTAATGCTTGGCATACATAGAATGGCTTAACACATCATTATTCGCCAATAGATGTCAGGAAGTCATATTTTCAGTTTGTATTTCAGTTTTTTTTTTTTACTATAAATGTGACTGTTGGGTGTATTTATTTATTTATTTTATTACATTTTTGGATATTTAGGAGACTGTCCCGCCCTCACACCCGGCACTGCAACTCCTGTAAGCCAGGATCAACAGTGGCACGCAATGTAATGACACCAAGCATTGAAGCTCGGCGAGTCTCCGGGAATGTGTAACTTGTCTTTAACCCGCAACGAAATGAATCAGAAAGTTAAATTAATAGGAGGAGTTGGAAATAAATAATGTCCACTTCCCTCCGTGCAAAGCGGGTGACAAAACATTGAACTAAAGAGGTAAATGACCTCCCAAAAAGACTTTTACAGCCGGAGAAGCCAGCTGTAAAGCACCACGGAATTCATTATTACATTTAAATGGGACCTATTGTGTGAGTTGTTATACTTGATTCCAGTAATAGGTATGGCAAAAACGGCGGAAAGCACGGAAATTCGTCCTAGTCTATTTTTGGATATTTGATTACAATATATGACATCACATTTTCAATAAACAATGATGTGTCGGATTTGATAATGGCAGCTTTTCAATAATTTTCGCCAGCCCCCTAACCATTTAAAATCCACTAAAAGCAATGTTTCCCAACCAGGTTCAAACTACCAGATTTTGTGGAAAATCCACTAAGTTGGCAACATTGGTGAAAAAAAGCTTGAAAGATGGCCGCCCATGTAAGTTCTTGTCCAGACGATATTTGATACAGATGTTAATCGGTTTAAAACAGCGCGGGGGCCAATAAATAAGTTACTATCTACGTGTAATAACATGAATGGAATATAAATGACTTAGACCTATCAAATGTTAACATTGTTATACCTAGTTTTTAATGTATTTATTGATTTTGCATTAATGAAATTTTAGCGATCGAGACATGCAAAGCTGTTATCCTTTTTTATAGCGTTTGGTTTAGAAACCAAATTATAGTTTATGGTAGATTTTTAAGAAAATATCCTTAATTACGACGAGATTTGTATAGGTAAAGGTACTGGTAGGTATAGCGTAATCCATTACAATCAAAAATTGTAATAGTATTTAAAAATTACGAATAAGGGTAAGTAAGTGGTGGTTGAAAATTAAAACAAAAAAAATAAACAACTATTATTATTTCAATCAATGAATAAATATTTAAGAATAAATACTGACAATTTCAAATCGATAAACTAATAATTAAAGATTTGTACGATTTATTTAGTTTTTTTTTTATTTGGCCCGGCATAGTAGCCCGTCACAGGGCCTCTGCCTCTGCCTCGGCTTCTGCCTATGCCTCTGCCCGGGCCTCGGTCTCCCCCATTTCCGCACTGCCCGCTCAATGTAAAGTTCATGTTAACTCTTAGCACTAGTGATGGTTTTTTATTTGTTTAATTGACACAAACTCATGCACGCATGCATGCACTCTATCACTGAAATAAAAAAATAAAACACTCACGAGCATTCTTGCTTTTCCATTGATGACCTAAAATTGAAAATGTATTTTATTATTTCATTAAATTTGTCCAATTGTAATACTAGTTTTGTATCAGAATAACTACGTTAGTAAACCCGGGTACAATTTATAAGATGCGGCTGATGAACGCAGCTGAAGATATTTAGAAAATTGAAGATTCTGCCGCGCCGCGCCGCGTCCAAGAGACCCTGAATATTGTACCACTCTTCAGCCGCGTCCGGCAGTCTTATAATTTGTTTTTGGCTTAATAGTAGATCATTTCAATGTTCGGATTATTCGCAGTCGCGCATCTATACTTTATCGTAATGTACGTAACGGTTTGCGGTCCCTGATGGCGGCTTCCATTCCGTATATATATATATATATTTTAATAGCCTAGATTGTGTCCCACTGCTGGGCAAAGGCTTCCACTTTATCATTCCATTTGACCCTGTCCTCGGCGAGCTCTTGTGATTTTGGCTCGAATGTATCCAACTCGTCTTTCCACGGTTTGGATGCATATTTGGAGAGGAAATATTGAAATATTTAAACTGAATTAATAAATTAATTCTTTGATATTGAAAATTTAAATCACCATATAATTGGCTTCATCATACTTAATTTATAACAATCACATCCAACATCAAACATACCACACATTCTAGTTTGAACAAAAACTTTGGAACGCAAACTCTGATCTTACAAAAAATGGCGCGCGACTTTCTACGGAATACTGGAAATCAATTAAAATATTGAATTGTTTTGATATATTTTCAATTATCAAATGGCACCTATTTATTCTTTATGATATGTTTTCTCTCTCTAACACTTTATTTATCATTTTTTCATAGAATTAACACAGAAATATTTAATGAAAACCGACAAACAACGACCGTGATTTACTTTCGTGTCTAAAAAACTTCGAATCACGCGTCCAATATGGCTTATTTTTAGATAATTGATAATTATTAATGTAAAGGTATCTTTTAATAAACTATATAACAACAATAAGAGAGTTAAAAATCAATATATACATTTTTAAAAAATCCTGCGCTCCACTCGTCGTTGTTCTTAAACAACACACGAGTTTGCATATTTTTTTTTTAAATATGCCTATTGCTATTGTCTTTTTGGCCAATGTTACATTAAAGGTACTTTATTCAAGCATTATATATATTTTTTTCATAACGCTTTTTATAATATATTTTGAATTTAGGACGCTTTTTCATTACTAGTGTATTTTCCTATAAAAATGACAGCTTATGTCAAAATTGGAGGTCGGGACGTTTGAGTGGCTAAGCAATAATGGCAAAACGCAAACGTAACAAAAATTGGTTATGTGATTATGGGTATATTTTTTTGGCTTTTTATAAGATAAGAATAACTTTAAGTACTAAAATATGGATATCAAAAGAAAGCTTATAGTATATACTTTATTTACAAATGGATTTTATTGGTATGTAATATGATTTAATGGGTGAAAACATGATTTGAAAATGAAAAACCATTGAAATTCGATCTGTATAGATTTTTTATTATTTGTTTACAACACATTTGAATTATATTTGTAAAATAATTGTCACATCTAATAATTCTGCATAGTTTTAGATACTTAAAGGTATTTTTTATTTCCCTGTAGCTAGAATAGGTACTAGGATATAATGCTTTATGTTTATGAATATTGAAAACGCGGGAATCGGAAGATTTCTGTCAAAATAAGTGACAGTGACGTGGACGTGTGAGTGGTTATGGTTTATGCATAAGTCTAAGTGAGATGGACTATATATGTCAAATGCATGTCAAGTCTATTGATACTACGTCTATGTGCTAGATATAGCTATTGATGTCTCATGTGCGGTTACAGCGTGAATCTCTCTAGAGGTAATTACTCTAAGGTTCTGACACATCTAGGCAATGCTCCATAAGAGAACTTCTCACACTTGTCTCACACCCGTATAAAACGAAAAAAATAAAAATTTGTAACTGACAAAATTACTTCCGGGTATGGGCAAGAACCCTTTGCCTTCCCAACACAGACTATTAAACAAGACTTCCCAACAAATGGGAGAAGTTTAAAAAAAAAAATACTTCCGGGCCAATGTTTTATTGAAAGACAAAGTTAACCTATGAGAGCTGTACACATTTATATTACTGAATTATATTGGACATAAAATAGAATTAATGAAAAATGAGGCTAATCCACAGGCTAATCATAGGAGAATAATAAATTAGGGACGCTGCTATAACATTGCAACGTCGTTGACGATTGACGTATCTACAGGCTACGATTTACTGACAAAGATGGTGTCCATTTACCAGCTGGCACTTATTGTCTGATAATAAAAAATCATCTTTTATTATTGTAATACACACCTGGAATGGCGACCGTACTTGATTCAATTAAACATTATCAAACAATAATAGATAATTGTCCTCAGGACGAGCGTAAAGTAAGTACATATTTTTGCGATTCTTGTTTAGTGTCAATTTCAACACAAACTGGTTAAAATATGAATAATTCCCATGCTAGTGAACCTACGAAAAGGTAACAAAGAAATTACAATCAAACAAGGTGCAATGGACCTAATGATTGCAATGTACTTGTGACATGATCTGTAGTCAGTTAACCATATGTGCAAAGCAATGTGTTTAAATTATGAAGTTTCCTCCTTTATGAGTGCAGCAACTAGATATGTTCGAAATACAATGAAAATACTTCTTTGCAGGTTTTGAAATGTATAAACAAACTATTCAACCTCAATGTAACAGTTCAACACTTACAAGAAACAGGTGTAGGGAGGACTATAAATGCCCTGAGAAAAGCACCTGGGGATGTGGGCCCCGCGGCTCGCTCCCTTGTCCAAAAATGGAAGGAAATGGTAGCTGCTGAAGAAAGCGAAGAGGAGGGATATCAGAGCCATGAAAGTGAGTACTAATTGCATTTACTTAATGTACATTAAAATTTATAACTTAACTGCTTTGGAATAATATGTCACATAATATTATTTCACAATACTACATATATTATTAAACGAAACAGGTGGTGTAGTATTGTGATAAAAGGATTGGAACTTCTATATTGTTGAGGAAATTTCAATGACCCATAATTTAAATGGTACCAAATACAGTTTTGATTTTACATTGTCACACCCCTGTGCAACACTGTCACTTATGCAAAAATTGCAAAGGTGGAAGTTTAAAAATAATCTTATAGTATTTTTTTACAACAATATGTGTTCATTATTTTATTAACAGTAAGTAAAAGGTGATATTGTTATATACGCTATTCATTTTGTCTATGTCTTAAAAAATTATTTATACAATGTCAAATTTTCAAATGCTTCTCCTGAAAAATTGTGTTTTTGCATAAGTAGCTGTGTTGCACTATAGGTGCGTTGTGTACAATTAAGTATTATAATCTATCAGATCTTTGTGAATTCTGTAAGGAAAATAAAATTAGATATGGGTGATCATATAGAACTTGATAATGTATCATATAATATTATTTTCGAATTATACTAAGTGTAAAATCCGTTTTTCCAATTCATACCAAAAATTCACAGAGTATACATTTTCCCTTTTTTAGCGACAATAATATTATTTCAGCTAAAACTATATGGATACCATTTCCAGGACATATAGTGAAATAAATAAAAAGAGTGCTTGTGCTCACGGATTAAGGGGACAGTCAGGACAATTATTCCTAACTGTTTCTGTCCACCAACCTCCATTCAACAAACTTGATTGTAGTCGAACAATTGAATTCAAATAAACAAATAATAAAAAAAAATAAAACCAGTAGTCCTCAAGATTATTTTGTTCAAACAAATAAACAAATTCTTGCTTTATTATCCATCCATCCATCCATCAGCCAAAGGAAGTCCACTGCTGAACATAGGCCTCCCCCAATGATTTCCACAGAGACCTGTTGGAGGCAGCCTGCATCCAGCGACGTCCCGCGACCTTTACCAGGTCGTCGGACCATCGTGTGGGTGGACGTCCTACGCTGCGCTTTCCGATACGCGGCCTCCATTCGAGCACTTTCCGACCCCATCGGTCATCAGATCTCCGCGCTATGTGCCCTGCCCATTGCCACTTCAACTTGCTAATCCGGTGGGCTATGTCGGTTATTTTAGTTCTCCTACGGATCTCCTCATTTCTGATTCGATCTCGTAGGGAAACCCCGAGCATAGCCCTCTCCATAGCTCGTTGAGTGACTTTGAGCTTCCTAATAAGGCCCATAGTGAGAGGCCACGTCTCGGTGCCGTAAGTCATCACTGGCAACACACAACTATCGAAGACTTTCGATTTAAGGCACTGAGGTATTTTTGACGAGAAGACGTCGCGTAGTTTCCCGAACGCTGCCCAACCGAGTTGGATTCGACGATTGACCTCTCTCTCGAAGTTGGACCTGCCTAACCGGACCACTTGTCCTAAATAGACATATTCGTCAACAACTTCAAGAGTCGAGCCCCCAACACCGATGGGGGTGGGCACAACATGGACATTCGACATGATCTTCGTTTTGTCCATGTTCATTTTAAGACCCACCTGTTGGGAGACTCGATTGAGGTCTTCGAGCATAGTGCTAAGGTCTTCCAGCGATTCTGCCAAGACTACAATATCGTCGGCAAACCGAAGGTGAGTGATATACTCGCCGTTGATGTTGATGCCGAATCCTTTCCATCGCAAGAGCTTGAAGGCGTTTTCCAGCGCGGCAGTGAACAGTTTCGGAGATATGACATCTCCCTGTCTCACGCCTCTCTGTAGTGGAATAGCCTTCGTACTCTGATCTTGTACTCGGACCGACATGGTGGCGTTGTTGTATATACACTTCAACACTTCGATGTGCCGATAGTCTATATGGCACCGCTGGAGAGACTGTAGCACAGCCCAAGTCTCGATCGAATCAAAGGCTTTCTCATAGTCCACAAACGCTAAACAAAGCGGCAAGTTATATTCCTCGGTTTTTTGTATAACTTGCCGAAGCGTATGGATGTGGTCTATGGTACTAAAGCCTTTTCGGAAACCGGCTTGTTCGGGAGGCTGGAAGTCATCAAACCTGCGTTCGAGACGATTTGTGATGACCCTCGAAAACAACTTATAGACATGGCTCAGGAGCGAGATGGGCCTGTAATTCTTCAGCAAAGTGTTATCACCTTTTTTGAAGAACAGTACCACCACGCTCCTGCTCCATGCCTCTGGCGTTGAGCCCTCGAGGAGAACGGAATTGAAGAGCCTCTGAAGGACTTTCAGTATCGGCGTTCCGCCTGCTTTCAGAAGCTCTGAAGTTATTCCGTCCTCGCCCGGCGCCTTGTTGTTTTTAAGTTGCTTCAGGGCCATCTCAATCTCACACAGGCTGATGTCCGGGATATCATCGCTAAAGTGTCGGATCAACTCGGCTCTCGGGTCTTTGGCCGAGCTAACAGCAGGTTTGGCAACCGAGGTGTAAAGCTGTCCGTAGAACCTCTCGATCTCCCTTAATACCTCTGCCCTCGTCGATACTACGCGGCCGTCTTCCGTCTTCAGCCTAGACAACTGGCTTTGCCCAATAGACAAGTCTCTTGCAAACACTTTGGAGCCTCCGTTCCGCTCGATTGTCTCCTTAATGCTCACAGTATTGTGAGCACGGACATCGTGTCGCAAGGACTTCCAGATCTGTCTATTGAGCCGCCGATATGCTTCGGCGTCAACGGAAGACTGCAGCGCTAAAGATCGACGTTCGGCCATGAGGTCAAGAGTGTGGATCGAGAGTTTTTGTGGTCTATCTCTACGGCGAGGTCTAAAATACTTAGGTCCCACCGTATGGACAGCTTCTACCAAACCGCTGTTTAGCTCGTCCACTGCAAGGTTTTCTCCTAGACAATCAAAGCGATTTGTCAGCTCGAGTTGAAAGCTCTCGGGGTTTTGGATATGGGCGCGAGTAGGTCGGAGCGTAGATTTCATCAAGCGACGCCTTTCCGATTGGACATTGATATTCAGTGTGCCCCTAACCATTCGGTAATCACTGCCGGTTTTCACCCTGTTGATCACAGAGACATCTCTGAATATCCGTCTATTCGTCGTCAAGATGAAATCTATCTCGTTTCTCGTGGAACCGTCAGGACTCAGCCAGGTCCATTTCCTGTGAGGCGGCTTCTGGAAAAAAGAGTTCATCGCAAAGAGTCCCTCTTTCTCCAGAAAGTCGGCCAGCCTCTGACCCCTGGGGTTCCGTTGCCCATGTCCAAATTGCCCCACTTTCAACTCTGCATCGCTTCCCTTGCCCAACTTTGCGTTGAAGTCTCCCATAACAACATTGAAGTAGGTTTTGGAAGTATGTATGGCCCGACTTATGTCCTCATACATTTCCTCTACTTCTTCATCTAGGTGTGTCGAGGTCGGCGCGTATACCTGTATGACCTTCAACGAATATCTTTTAGATATTCTGAGTATAAGGTATACTACCCTGCTCGACACACTTTCGATGGATACGATGTTGTTGATGAGAGACTTGTGGACGAGAAATCCGACACCTCCTCGGGACTGTTGGTCGTCCCCTCGGTAGAAGAGCAGGTTACCAGACTTCAGGGTTATCGTATCCTCCCCGATTCTTCGGACTTCCGATAACCCCAGAATGTTCCAGTGTAACCTGCTCAATTCTTCTTCCAGTTCGACAATCTTCTCGTCTGTCCTCAATGTGCGTACGTTGTGTGTTACCAGGGCCAGTCGTCGTCGGGGGTGGTAGCCGGGGCCAACCCGGGGATTCTTAGCACCCCCTGCCCCACCGTAACCATGACATGCTTTATTATATCTGTGTAAAATGAAGGTATACAGTTATGTCTAGTAATGGAAATTACTGCTATTTAGAAGTTTCTCCTTTATAGGGATTCGTAAAAGTAACTCACTCCTTCATAGATTGCATGAGATCACTTAAAATATTTTGCTTTGTGAATTATAATCGCAAATCGCAAAATTTTGCTAATTTATATAACTTGTGAAATGTTATTATCGACTTAACTTGCTATTTGTGATTGCTATTGCTATTTATTTCGACACTGGTTATGTCCTATATGTGACTAAACTATGTACTACATACAGACCTCAGGTTGCTTTATTTCACTGCTGTCACTATGCTCTGAAAGACAATCTAAAGTGAATTTGTCGCAAAATCATTATATTTATTATAAGAGAAGAATGTAATCAGGGATGATATGGAATTCATAATTGCTGAGATGTTTCTTTTAGCGAAACCAGAGTGTCATTCACCTAATGGCAAGCGATACAACCACTCACGGGCATTAGCAAAACCAACTCGCACCATAAATTACAAAACAGTGCTTGACATTTCACTGTGTTCACCATCCTGGGACATAAGATGTTACCTTACAAATATGTCCAGTATTCTCACATTCTGGCTCCAATGTCTTTTAAAGAAAAACACAACAGTGAATTTACACTGCTATTTGGCACGAAAAATTAACATTGCGGTGGTACCTACCGAAGCAGCCTCTCATAATATATGAGAGACCTACCACTAGCATTGTTAATGTATAGTTCTTGTGATAAAAGATTATTGTCTGATATTATGTAGCGAACACTAACCAAGTTCTTTTTTTTTTTAATCGATTTGGAACCACAGGAATGGATATAAAGGATGAGCTATACAAGAGTCACATTTTTTATAGCTCTTAGCTTAGTTTTACCTGGTTACCACAAAAAAGATAGCTTTTAATTTTATGTCAGTTTAACACTAACAAAATAAGAACACTATTAACTACACTATATTGTGGATGAGTAAACAGGAGTGTCATCAGCATCACCTATATTATTTTTATCCCACATTGTGATAGCATTATATTTTGGGATGATTAAAGTTATTCTTATGCATCAATATGACTTTCTTGTTTAAAGCATCCACATACAATGGGCATGGCAGTGGAAGAGAATCGGATGACAATGCACGTCATGATTCAAGATCCAACACAAATACTACCTCAAAAATGAATGGTCACCATAGTGGTACTAAAAGAGAATACCGCAGCAGTGAGGTAAGTTTCTGAATTTGATTTATGAATTGGCTTGGTCATACATTGCACCTTTTACATTTTTTGAAGATTGACAGAGATTTTGGAAGTAAGTGGCCTATTTTGTATCCACATTTATGGATAGCTGTCTTAATTTCTTGCCATCCATATTTATATGCTAGTAATAGTCAAGAGAAAGATCTTTAGAAATCAACAAATAATCAATTACCTACATCTGTTGCAATCAAGCACTTTGTTAAAAAATCTAATTATCAGCACAGATTTTATTAATATCTTATGGTACTGCATTTAATATAGTAGCAGCTCATTATAAGTGTTTAAAAAATATATACATCACAAACAATATTTGATAAGTTTTGAAAATTATCTTAACCACACACCACAAAATGACAAATGGTCCGACTTTTTTTCCTAATCAACACTAACAATGATATGAAAATTCTATATAACTGTAGTACGGATTATGTTTTACATTTTTCATTAATTTTAGGATGAAGAATCCAATGTGAAGAGATCAAAGTATGATTATGACGATTATAACAAAAATGCTAGTAATAAAATCAAACAGGAAGAAAGTAGTCGAATAAAACGAGAAGATTCGGCGAAAACAAAACATGAAGCCCCTGACAGCGATAGTCAGGAATCTGATTCTGGTGAAAGTGTTAGTTCAGATTCGTCTGTAGAACATCGGAAGTCTAAAATACCAGATACGAAAGAATCATCAAGTAACCACAAGTCATCCAAGCATTCAAGTCACACTGACTACAATAGTCATAAAAAGGAATCCTCTAGTATAAAGACACCTCATCAAACTAAAGACAAATCACATCATTCAGAAAAACACCCTGAATATCACAGCTCAAAGAGTAAGGAGAAATATTCATCTGACAGAATGGAGATCAAAGAAAAATCTCACAGTTCACACAAACATAAGAGTTCAAATGATAAAAATATAATTCCTGACAAAAAACACAAGTCAGAGCATAAATCATCTGATTCTAAAGTCAGCAGTAAGGAATCTAAGTCTTCGAGTAAACATAGTAAGTTGGATGATCACAGATCACACAAACAAGAAACAAGTGAGAAACATAAAAGTAGTTCAGAAAAGCATTCTAGTAAATCTGACAAACACTCAAGTTCAAGTTCAAGTCGTATGCAAAGTAGCGAAAAAGAAAGACGGAAACATTCAGATGTAGAAGAAATAAAACACAAAGCTAAAGACAGTAGTAGCAGCAGCACTAAGGAAAAATATAGATCATCCAGTAAGGAAAAACCAAAAGACAAAAGCTCTAGCAAAGAAAAGTCAAGTGTTAATAGTAGTGAGAAACATGCTTCATCTGATAGTAAATCAAGCAGTGAATACAAAAGCAAATCAGAGAGACATGTTAGCAGTAGTAGTAGTAGCGCAAAAAAGTCTAAGCATAGGTCTAGTTCGTCATCAGAACATAAAAATGAGAAGTCTAGTAGTAAGACGCAAGAGGAAGTACCAAAGAAGAAAGATCAGGGTAATAGTGAGGATAGTGAAGATGGTATTGATTGTGGTTCAGGTAAGGGTGAAACATATAATTCAAATAAATAACATATTTTATTTTTATATTATTTTTAGGAAAGCTTACAAGCTAATAAAAATCTAAAATATAAACAAAATAATAACTACATAAACTTGCAACAATCGTAATGTATAGACACATGTTTTAAATTGTTATATGGTAAAATATATTGCTTTTAGTTTAATTTAATGTAAGGTGCTTATTTTATTGTTTTATACAGGGTATATCAAGACTGCTACCGAAAACGAAGCCGGGTGGTAGTTTTAAAGACTACTAACACAATGCAATTGAAAATTTCGCATAGAAAAGTGACAATTTTTTTTTGTGAAATTTTAAAATTCCTCATTTCGGGTGGCAAGTCCATAGTTTTTGCTAAAATAATAATTTAAACCCTTGCGTGAAATAGCATCTTCATAAATAAAAGGGTGTACACTATTATTTCAGAAAAAAAACTATGTATTTACCATCCAAATACGACGAAGAAAAAAAATAATAAAAAAAAACAAATACTTTTTTTTTCAAAATTTTTAATAGCATTGTGTCCGAAATCACTAAAACTACCACCCAGCTTCGTTTTTGGTAGCAGTCTTGATATACCCGGTATATATGTATTGGTGGAGGCTTGGTCAGCATTTTTTTTATATTTCATTTATTTCTACTCATATTTATAATTTGTCTGTTCTCATATCTCATATTTATAATTAGCCTTCCTAAAATAAAATAAAATAACTATAGTTTTTGCTGTACTATTCTGTCCATAATTGCTTACTACTGGACATGGGTCTCCTAAATCCGAGAGTCTGATTGAGACGGCTTATCTTTTTTTATTGAAAAGAATGGTTGGACGAGTATGCCATTCGCCTGATATCATGCGATACGACCGCTCAGGGACAGTACCAAAACTAAACAACATCAAGAATAACAAGGCAATGCTTGGCATTTCATTGTGCTTGTCATTCTAAGGATGATGTTAAGTCTCATTATGTCCCGTAGTTATTCTGGCAATGTTATTTAATGCTTTATATTATTTATATGTATAAAAAAATAGATTTCATTCCATATGAAATTAAATAAAATATTTTTATGTTGCAGGTGCCAGTTTTGCAGAAGCTCTCGGTATGATAAGCCCAGTGAAAGGTAAAAAGAAACAAGGCTACAGTAAAGACATACAATCGCCAAATAGCTCTTTTAATAATGATGTAAGTATTATTCATATTATTACTCGGTTGAATTTGCTTCACAACACGCTTTCGTATATCCAGTATAAAACAACAGTCGCAGACCTAGGCCAAATAATTGTTGAGTAGGTTGGACATTACATTGGGATAGGTTCAGGTGATATCTCAGACTGTAATAATTTTTGGACTATCCTACAAGTATGTAGATACTGTTTTTTGAATTTGGATATAAGTCTGCTGAGGTAAATCCTAATATTCTTAGCGCCTGGAACAACTGTTCAGGGATTACCCCCGTGTTATATGGTGGTACTACTATGGGAACTATTGAAACCTTTTTAACTGCCACATGCAGGTGATTTCGTCCTAAAGGTCTATGTATTTCGTTAGGTTTTCAAATATTGTGTTTTGCATATTATTGCTAACCTGTAGTGTCTCACTGCAGGGCAAAGGGCTACTCTTCCCGCCTTACGTGCATCCCGGTCAAGGCTTTTTTATGAGGAACCCTTCAAATAGGCATCCAATTCGTCTCGCCACCTGCTTCTAAGTCATCCACGTAGTCGACGGCACTTTAGGACTCTTTCCGTGGTGCTCTTTGCCCATATCTCATGACTCATCTGGCAAGCGACACACATGTCCAGCCCAGTCCCACTTATATGCTACTAACGAAATGAAATGAAATTACAAGTGCTATTCATGCTAATTATTTTTTTATGTTTTTTACTGTGTAGATTAGATTTTTATTATTGTGTGTTACAGTTGAGTCCAGCCGCGCTACTAGCACCAACGGCAAAATTAGCCCCCTTGCCAGCTATAGAGATAACTTCGTTGCCAGAAATCTCGCCCAATTACAGGCCACGACCGCAACCCAAGGCTCTACCACATTTCACTGATGAAGATGCTTTGAATGCCGGCATATCTTCTAAAAACCAAAGGTAATTATTAGCTTGAAATTCAAGATTGTTATGCAGTCGTGTTCAAAGAAATGAAATGAAAAAATAACAACAAATTCGTGTAAATATTATAACAAACAATGTGGTGGTAATGTTTAATTTCTTTATTGTCATATTGAACATCTTGCCGTATTACGCATCTGAAGTTGAAAAAACGTAATATTTTAGGCAAAAAATAAATTTGGAATAATCCTATTTTGCATTTTGGCCTTAAAGAAATAGTGTATGGACATTCATATGTAACAAAAAATATATACTTAATAAAAACATCATTCAGTAATTAATTTGATGAAATATGCACTTTTTTGTCATTTGATTTCAGAACCAAAGTTTACTCAGGAAATAAGGTAATGGGAAAAATACCTTCACTTTACGAAATGTGTGTTCACATTCTTCAGGAACATATTGATGGTAAGTAAATTATCTTAATAAGCACTCGCAATTAGCATATTGCATGCTTTGTATATACACGTGGATTTATTTTGAGAGCAACACGGGTGTACATCACTCGCTGGACATATTATTTACTCACATAATACCAATTAAAGCTATCCGAATTCTCAAATCCATTAACCACTTGATATTTTATTTAGCATTTAGAAACCCTTTAGTGAAGTAGTTGGGGGTAGTCTTAAATCTCACCACATATCCCCTTTTAGTGATATGGAGCGTGGTGAGATAAATTAATTCTGCCGGTACAATGAACAGCGGCGGGAGGTGACGAGAAAAGATGTAACCGTTTGGTTTGTTTTATTGCAGTTAATTGCGAGAAGAGCATGCCGTTCGTCTGATGGTAAGCGAAACGATCGCTCATGAACAGTAGCAAAACCAACACCTTCAATTGCAAAGTAATGCTTGGCATTCCACTGAGTTCGCCATCCTGAGATATAAGATGTAAAGTCTCAATATTTCCACTAGTTACTCTGGCTACAATGTCCTGCAATCAGAAACACAACAGTACTTTTAAATTGCTGTTTGGCGGGAGAAATAGACTTGCGGTGGTACCCACCCAGACGGCCTCTCACATAAGAGAGACCTACGACCAGTAGTAGGTCTTTTACAACTGGTAGACGTTATATTGTGTTTTAAATATATTTCAGCCCTCGAGTTCACGGGGGGAGTGCCATACACAATCCTGAAGCCAGTAGTGGACAGGGCGACGCCTCAACAGCTTTTCACGCTGGAACACTACAATGCGTACCTCATGGAGGACACCGACCACCTGTGGAAACAGTTCTGCCAGAAAAGCTTCAGGAACAAACAACGCAATGAAATGGAAACGTGGAGGGAAATGTACCTGGTATGGATAATTTAGGTTACCTACAAAACTGTGTGCAGTAAATCTCGTATACTTAGTAAAAATAACTTTAAATAATTATAGCTCTCAATAAGCCGGATATAATTTATTTAAAATGGGGAATTTGGCTAAACAGTTAACAGTGGGAACTGTGACCAAATTTTTACACCTTTGGTGGTTATAAGTGTAGGTATTAGAATAAGCACTCACTTCCAGGAACTAACTATTGTATATTTTGTAAATTAACACTTAATACATTCACAGACAGAGTAAAATTATAATTATGCGACTCGGAGCGAGATGTGCTCGTGACGAGAGATGGCAGACTGTCATTTTCTATCCAAATAAACCGACCCTTTTATAGGACTACCCGAATGAGGATCGCTGGGGATAAATCTTCCAGAAAATATATTTAAGCCATAAAATAGGGTCTATCCTTTCAACTAAAAATTAAGGTCGGCCCAAACATCTGGGCTATTGTCCAAACAGAAAAGTTTACAAAACATGTGTACTATTGTCTAAAAAACATAAATTTGTTGCAAAGGATTGCCGCCACTAAAGAACTTAACTATAATAATACAGTTTTATTGCCCCGGTATGAACGGGCCATTACAATTAGGAATTTAGAACAGCATCTTTTTAACTAATATTATACAATAAGGTACACAAAAATTCTTACAGTAATAAAACGACTCGCAGATGTTTTATGGTCTAACATCTGCAGTCATATCTTAAAATGAAATGCGTGTTTAAATAATGTTAAAATTACAAATAATAAGCGTGTTAATTTATAAGCTAAATATAAGTTGGCGTATTGCAACCGCCACAGCACCCCCCTACCAGTGAATGAGAGTTCACGAAAATCCACTTTGGAAATAGTCCGGGAAGCGGACGCGCCTTCCGGACCTTGTTCGCTGGTGTGCATCTGTTTCGTGATGTACATCTTCAGTGTCTTGAGTTGTCCGTTGCCTTGGTGCTTGATGTTCGTCGTCAGCTGAAGTGTTTTCAGGGTCAGCTAACACATAGGCTGGTTTAAGACGGTCAATGGAAATTGTAACGTCACGACCGCGGACGTTAACAACAAACGTCTTCACCCCTCGCATGACAACCTTGAAAGGGCCCTCGTAAGGACTCTGCAGGGGCACTTTTTGACCCTCGCGGCGCACGAAGACTTGGTCAGTGGTGCTGAGGTCTTTAAAAATGAAAGTTCTTTTCTCGCCATGCCGAGATACTGAAATCGGTCGCAGCTCTTGAAAGTGTTGCCGTAGCTGTTTTACAAAGTCCGTTGCACTATTGCTGTTGGTGATTGTCGTCTGTTGCACCAAAAACTCTCCTGGAATCCGCAGTGGCTGACCATATACCATCTCGGCGACCGTAGCCTCTAAATCTTCCTTCCAAGCAGCTCGGATGCCCAGCAGCACGGTAGGGAGAATTTCAGTCCACCGTGTATCCTGATGACATTTTATAGCCGCCTTCAGCTGACGATGAAAACGTTCCACCATACCGTTGGACGCCGGATGATAAGCCGTAGTCTTGAAATGCGTCGTGCCTGCCAGTTGATTGAGGTGCCTGAACAGGTGCGACTCGAACTGTCTACCACGGTCAGATGTGATCCTTAATGGTGTGCCAAAGCGTGAGATCCAATGGTTGTAGAATGCTTTAGCCACCGTTGTTGCTTCCTGGTCTTGGAGTGGTATTGCTTCTGGCCAACGAGTGAAACGATCTATCATTGTGAGACAGTACCTGTAACCTTCAGATATAGACATTACGATGATGTCTATATGGATATGCACAAATCTGGATGTCGGTGGAGAAAATGATCCAACAGGGGCAGATACATGTCTTGAGATCTTCGCACGTTGACAATCGATGCAGCTGCGAGCCCATTTTCTGCAATCGGAGTTTATTGACGGCCAAATATAACGCTGGGTCATAAGTTTGACCGTAGCATTGATTCCGGGATGCGAAAGTCGATGGACGGTGTTGAATGCAATTCTCCTAAACGGCGTGGTGATGAATGGTCGAACAGCTTGCGTTGATACGTCACAGGTTACGGAGATGTCCGTGCCTGGAATCAGTATACGTTTCAATTGCAAAGACGTATTTTCTTTTAGCAATTTTCGAAGTTCTTCGTCGTCCGCCTGCGAGTCAGCGAGTGTCTTGAAGTCTAGAGTTGTTTCGAGCTCTTCTACGCGAGACAATGCATCAGCGACAGGGTTATCTTTTCCAGCAATGTGACGAATATCCGTTGAAAACTGGCTGATGAAATCTAAGTGTCGAAATTGGCGTGGTGAGCATTGGTCTGATTTCTTCCGAAATGCGAAGGTAATGGGCTTATGATCAGTATAAATAGTGAAATGTACATCTTCAGTGTCTTGAGTTGTCCGTTGCCTTGGTGCTTGATGTTCGTCGTCAGCTGAAGTGTTTTCAGGGTCAGCTAACACATAGGCTGGTTTAAGACGGTCAATGGAAGTTGTAACGTCACGACCGCGTGTTAATTTATAAGCTAAATATAAGAGGGGACTCTAATCCGTCAGTTTTTTTAGAAATTTCACTAAGTTGGCAACACTGGAGCAGATTCTCTGGTTAGTTCTGGTTATTTATAGTTACTAGATATTTACGTGATATAAAATATATCCTTACTAATATTATAAAGGTGAAAGTTTGTAAGTATGGATGTATGGATGTATGGATGTTTGTTACTCTTTCATGAAAAAACGGCTCATCAGATTTTGATGAAATTTGGTATAGTGATAGCTGACACCCTGGATTAACACATAGGCTACTTTTTATCCCGAAAAATGTAGTGTTCCCGTGGGATGAGTCAGGAAACCAAATATACATATTTTCTACTCTTTCAAATTCAAATTGTTGGCACGGGATGTCCTCTCCTACGGAAGGGAAATATAGTCGACGGCACGCGGGAAATATAGTTAGTAGACACGCGAAATAATATGTTCTTGATGTGGATTGGACTCAAAAACTATCTGCACCCGGGCGAAGCCGGGCCCGACAGCTAGTTTGTTATATATTTTGTTAGTTTGTGAGGAATTGTCAGTAATTGCTGCTAATATGTCAGGGTTACGAATTATGACTTTTCACTTGAAGAAATTGTAGGGCCTAAATAAAGCCTTTAAGTCATAATTATATAGAGACGTTTTATCAAAAATTGTGTCAGATTATAGAAACATATAATTTATTAACATAAGTTTAATACTTAACAGAAACATGGTATTAAAATAAAAATGAACGTTATAATTTACTTTTACTAATACTTGTAAGTATTTATAAATTCCAGAAGCAAAAGTACTAATAGCATTTATGTTCGCCTCAGATATTCTTGTAACACTTGTCCTTCTTGCACACACTTATACTTGCAACTTCACAAAACTGAAAAAAATATTGCCTACATTGAAGACAATAATTAAATACCTATTATGTAGAAATATTATTAATGTACCATAAATAAAATTATGTCAATGCTTATTTACAGAGATGCCAAGAAGAACAAGAACACAAGTTAAAATCCCTTACGGCCAACATAAAAATTGCACAGGAGGCGAAAAAGGCCCCCATCAAACAAACAAAAATGGCTTACGTGGATACAGTTGTCAAACCACCTCGAAACATTGCCAGAAAACAAGTAAGTGTATTTATTTTATTATGTACAAAAGGTATTTC
This sequence comes from Hyles vespertilio, assembly GCA_009982885.2. Classification (NCBI taxonomy): domain Eukaryota; kingdom Metazoa; phylum Arthropoda; class Insecta; order Lepidoptera; family Sphingidae; genus Hyles; species Hyles vespertilio. The sequence goes on along the minus strand of CM042809.1, from coordinate 12,084,915 downwards.
TAGAAAATACCTATGTTATATGTTGTATATATATATTATGGGGGAACCTTGGCTTGTTTAGGCTACAGTACCACCCACGAGTCTCCGTTACCGGCATTTCTCTTATAAAAAAGTAACTGTAATATCTTAGTTACACAAATTAAAGTTGCTGATAGGTATAATTGAATAGCAACGACAAAAATAAAATTATTATCATTTAGCACTTCAAAATATTAAAAGGGTCTTTGTTATTTCAGAGACGACGTCGATTACGGAAACGTAAATTGTTTACAAAACTATTTTTCCCAAAACATACGCCATAAGTTTAGTAAAAAGTAAAGTTCTTACTCTGCTAATCATATTGTGAGTATAATTTGCAATAAACAATTTCAAATGATTTGGTTTTATTACGATATTTTTATCGACTTAACTAATTCTGTTATTGATTTAGAATAATATTAAATAACTTAAATCCGTAATCGACAAAAAGCATTGCTGTATGGCCTTTTTTTTTCATATTATAACTTTGACTAAAATTATAACTTCATTGGCATAATTAATATGTATACCGGTCCATATCAATATATTTTTTATAGTTTTTATTCTTCGAGCTAATCTGCGAATAAACACCCAGACGAACTTGTGGAACCATACGGTTTCCTAGTAGACTAGAAAATAACATGCAAATAAAAATGCTAAAAATAATTTTCTATGTTGAGTATTTTAGAGAGGACATCCCCGACATACCACTATATTTCGTGTCGCTCGAGTAAACTATTATCTCCTGTAAGTTGGAGTGGGGCGAAATTGAAAACGTCTAATCAAATTTTTAATTACCTACCTGTTTGATGCATCGTTTGACATATGTTTTATAATATGAATAACGAACATTTATGATCGTAATCTAATATCAATAACCCTAATTCCCAAAATAAGAGGAATGAAGAGAGAAAACAATTGTTAATTACTTTGCACAACAATGCTTTCGAACGACACAAGATCGCAGATTATACAGGGTATATCAAGACTGCTACCGAAAACGAAGCTGGGTGGTAGTTTAAGTGACTACAAACATAATCCTATTGTTAGGGTTTTCTGAGATTAAGCCAATACATAGTTTAAGTTGCGTACTATGTCCAACAACAAAACTTCGTTAAGGTAACACTGAACTGTACTGTATTAGCCCATATACGTCCCACTGCAGGGCACGGGCTTCCTCTACAATCGAGAGTACGATTGAGAGTTATTAGGCCTCATAGTCCATCACGCCGGCCTAGTGCCTAATTATAAATATTGTAAGACGAATGGTATGTGAGTGTGGTTGTGTGCAGGCGCTGCACGGCACGGCGCACGCGGCGGCGGCGAGCCCGGCGGCGCGCGTGGCGGCGCTGGCGTCGGCGCCCAACGTGGCGCGCGCCGGCTCCGTGCGCCCGCCGCCGCCCACGCTCACCTCCGCCGCGCACAAACCCAAGAAGGCGCCGCTCATGCAGAAGGCGTTGCAGTTCATGCGCGGCCGCAAACGATGATCGCCCCCGACCATATATTAGTCATTTGTGATTTTACTTCACTAGACGTGCCCGCCAATTTTAGAATCGTCTTGACGTCTCAGACAGCCACGCTTGCGGTTTCCGATTTTTACTTTACCTTGTGTATTTGGTCGCAGATCTCGACTCTTAAATTGGCGTGCACCCCATAGTTAGTGTAAGTGGTTAGGTGGATTATTTTTCAATTTAATATAATTTAAATCTACCATCTTTGAATAATGTGACTGATTGTAACTAATATTGAAAATGTTTTATCTTTAAATCACTGTGTATTGTGCACTTACAGTACCGTTTATAGGGTAATGTTTGTTTATACAAAATCATATGCATTTTCTTAAGGACTCTAGTGTAGTTGAATCTCGGCTGTTACACTGACGTAATAAAATTTATTTGACCTCAACCTAAGAAGAATTAATCATATGATAGCATAATTCAAAATTTGCTCCTCGGCCATATTAGGTGTGATGTTTTCAGCTCCTTAAATTAACCTCTACACCGAGAACTTTACCCCCTTATGATAGATACCTCACTCAATATGTTTTCATGTTTAATAGTCAATTTAGCAATGCAATAAAATTTTAAAATTATGATACTTTTTAAACTTGTCCCTAGCATAGAACATGTATCATAAAAAAACCTCTGATCTGTAATTTTTTATAGATAACTACCTAATACATTTACTGTTGGTTTACTTGAGGTGTGAGTGAAAGCAATTTAAATCTTTGAAATGTTTACATATTACATAGAATTACAGAGCATGTTCTACAATAGTCCCTTTTATAGTCTGTATCCAGGTCATGTACATATCTACAATTTATTTGATTACTGTTATTTATAAAATATTTGTCTGTGTCACTGTCATCATTAATGCTTATCCGTTATATTTAATCAATGTTCCTTTCGAAGCCAAAAATAGGCAGTGTATTATAAAAAAAAAACTAGAACAAATAAATAACTTATCAAAATTCCTTAGTAAGTAAGCCTAAGTAGTGAACACTGTATTTTGTTTATGTATTATGTCTATATTTCATATTCCTTAATTATTGACATCAAATGTAAAATGGTAAAATATTTTAGTACCAAATTATCTAACTTCTGTGATACTTTGTATAATACAAAGAAAGATGGTATAACAAATATATATTATGTTGCTTTAAAATCCTCTTAGAAAATACTATATGAGTATCACTACATGGCACCACATAATTTATTATATTTTAGGCACTCTTAATTCATGATTGGTTAAAATATTAGTTTAATAAGAATGTCAGCTCATGAAATAAAATATGTATTAGACTACCTAATTTAAATGATACTTCATCACAATTCGTGGCATGGTAAAAAATCAAATTAAGGTGATGTTTTAAACTAATGAAGTACTATGTAATTATTGCTGTTTTAGTATAGAAATATGAAAGTTAGTAAAATCATTATTTTTATATAGGTGAATCACAAATAGAATTGTCATCATGACTATTCACTTAGCAATGTACTGTTTATCTTCATGATTTTAAAGTTGAATTCTTGCTATGTAAGTTCATAATGTTTTGTTAAATCAAATGCCATTATTTGTACAGAAAATACACTTCAGATTTTAGAATTGTGTTTTATTTTTTATTGTTCCTTTAATACAACACTACATCAATATTTCTGAATTTTGACTTGAGTTGCTTCTCATAATCTGTATTTATAATTTTAGGACACTGGTACAAAGCAAGAAACTTAAGGTTTTTGTAATACTCAGAAATAACATCTACTATAATAGGCGAAATATTTCCTATCCTGGACAAACTTAAACTTTGCAATGTTACAAGTGTGGGACAACTTAATGTCCTGAATAAATTAGTTTCAGAAAAAAGGGTGTTATTCCAAATTTGAAGATGTTCTATTTTCTTCAAATGTTTCAATGACAATAATCCATCATCAGTTAGATTTTCACACCTTATTATTGCAAGATCTTTCAATGATGGACATTGGGACAACAAATGCAGGCACTTGTCATCTACAGCACTGCCACCATAGATATGAAATGTTTCTAAAATTTCTTGTTTAGATAATATTAAATCTTTTATAAATTCTAATGAAAGATCTCGAATTTTTTCAATAAAAATATGAGTCAAGTAATTGCAACGCAATAGAGAGTAACAATTTATCGAAGACAACCCAAAGTCTGACAAAGCCAAATAATTGAAATATTTAAATTGATCATACTGTATATTTAACTCTTTATTATTCAATAAGAGTAGAGAATTCTTCAAGTTCAATTTCTTTAAATTGGGCCAATTTGAGATATCTGTTTCAAATTGTTTTTCAATGCGACACATCACCAATTCCAGAGAAATTAAATTGGAGCATTTTTCTATAACAGACTTGATGATGGGATAACTATAAATATATTGTAATTTTAATAGATGGATACATTCGCTGTGTGTTTTGATTATTTCCATATTTCTCTCACATACTTCGGTCATGCCAGGTTTCCCTGAGTAAATAATAGGTATGTGTCTCCACAAAGCAGAATCTCTTACTAACTTTGTCCATCTTTGGCAAACACTTTCACATATCAATATAGTTTCTAGAGGTAAAAACTTGAAAATTTCTATCATTAACTCATCTGGAAGAATATCAATTTCATTTTCGAAAACACACTTTCCTTCATAGTCATAAGAGCTCTCCTGCGATAATCTGAAATTTTAAATAATGAGCTAATTAAAAATATGGCATTATAACTAAGCCTAAATAGACAAACATTCAAATAACATTAGCATTTTAAATTCAATATAAATGTATTCTTTTACAGTAATAATACAAATTAATATTTTACCTGGACATCATCGTGATGAAATTTAGTCGAACAATGTCTTGAACTGCGCAACTTACAAACGTAAAATGCAATTCACTTCATATTTGCTCAGCTGTTCCTAATTTTAGACATTAACAATTATTTTGCGTATTTTGATTTTGTTAGTACTCCCCTCACATAATAACAAAGTAAATATCTATTTGTAGAAGGAGATAGGTGCATACATTGACTTTTATTCTACCGATAGACGCGGCGCGTCATAGAAACTATTTGTCCCGTATTTGTCAAAAGCTCAGTAGCGACATCTGGTACGTTTACTTGAATATTACAAATTATGATCAAAGATTATTAGATAGATAAGACAGTTCATGTCAATAATAGCTTTTCCTAAGATACTGCCTAAGTATCAATACCGTCATAGCAATAATATTTTTTGTAATTTTTTTTATTTACCCACTTATATCAGCATCATCACATATTTAGGTAGCCACTTATATCCGTTCCAATAATTCTGGACTCCTTTTTTTGTAACCGACGCGTAAGAATATAAAACAATTTTAAATGATATTTATGATAACAATAAATTCTTCAATTCTTCAATAACAATCAATGGGTTCGAATAGTCCATTAAGTAATTCATATTAAGAAATGGGGTCTAAATACTATCCAATGTTTCAAAACATACATACAACATACATATTTTGTGTTATTAATTAACAACATATAATTAAAATAAAATACTGAAATCAATTTGCAACTACATTCTTCCTACATATTTGTAATGTATTCAAATAGTTTATGCCCATTTGGTCAACTAATATGAATGTCCCTTGAATAATCTATATCTTATATAGTTCGTCTCTCTCACTCGGCGGGCAATTTTTATGCGCGGAAATGAGACATACGATTAAGGAGATCACCTTGTATTTTAACGAGCTCTAAAATATATTTAATCCAATAATAAATAAAAGATCTGTATTATCGGCATTATTCTACAATATTATATCACTTACGTTGTATTCTTTAATTATATTGTAACTTCAGAAAATTTTGCTGTCGGTTTGACGGGGAAACATCAAAATAAATTACATAAAAGTATAAACAAAGAAGCGTACTGCCGCGTAGCTTTCACACGGCAGACTGATTCGTGTGCGGTGCATGCACCGCATTTGGGTGGGACACGTTTGTTACAAAGAACGTCTTATCTAGTGTAACATTGATATCGATGGGTGCATACCACTTACCAGTGCCAACAACAGCCAACAAATTTGGAAATTTGGAAAATACGTCACATTTTCTACACATTTTATTTTTTGGGACGTTACATATTTAGTACCGATATGGTTGTTTATTCATATTCGTGGTTAAAATTCAAAAGCAATAAAACGGTACCGATTATTAACATCACGTATCTTTAGATTATTATCACAATTATTATTTCATGCAATCAAGCAATCTGCAATTTATTTATAAACATTCCACAGACCAAGAAGTAAAATCTTATAACCTTATAACTGCTTATAACATTCTAACCCATAGAGTAATATATAAAAAAAATGAAAACATAATTAATACTTCATTTGTTTAAATTATTTACCAAATAACTTTCAACATACATTCTAAAAATCTCAAGTACCTACACTACATTACAATAATATGATAATAAATGAAAAGTATTACCATTTAAAGCCACTTCATTTTATATTTCGTTTAACGATAAACGATATTATAGCTTTTATGACAGGTTTCTAGTGTTCTTCATACGTAGGTATTGAATATTATTGTAGTAATCAAATTATATCAATTAGAATTATTATATACATGATAATTTTAATTTTCACAAATAATTCAAAATGTATGCGTGTAGCCGAATTATTGCTGTAACTTTCAGGCTTCAGCTGAAACTTTATTGACATAACCAATCTTCTGACATAACTTCACTCCAATCTTTGGTCTCTATCTCAAACCCCAAGTGTAACAGAGATAGATAATCTGCATACGAACTGCGGCCTTTTTTATTTTTTACCTTCTGGCGTCTACCGCTTCATTCAGTTAGAGATGAGTCGTAACAGGCTCAATGCGGTATCTGTTACTACTGTTACTGTGACACAAAAATAACAGTGCCAGATATCTGTTACTAAATAACAGCATGTTATTTGTTGCGTTAAAATGATTAATGAATGAAAACTTTCCTTCATGCTTTTATGCAGGCTTAGGACTGTCAGTTTGACAGTAAAATTAACTTTAAATAATTTTTATTTGGCGTACTGGCGCATTTAAAAGTTTTCAATTCATTTTATGTACATTTATATTATTATACATTTTCGTTCTATTTACAATTTATATTTACATTATACATACATACGTAATATATTTACATTCAAATGTCATCCTTATTCTCGAAGAGTTAAGGTTTAATATTATTACCAATCGTCTCGACCAATCTCTGGGACGCAGTAAATGTCGATTGGATACGCGCACAAATTTTAATACATTTGAGATTACAAAAAAAAACAAGCGACTTCATATTATGTCTTCGATCAAATATATACGAATTTGGAACAAAATCACACGCCAATAGTGGCCAAGGTTGCTTATACTTATACATTTGAATTTAAAACAACGAAATGTTGCAAAAAACTCTTTAATTATTATAATTAACTTCAGGTAACAATAAACCCTATAGCTACCTTTAAATTAAGATGTATTACGTTTTTTTTCTTCTTCATACTCAAATCAGCTCAGCATACTGTCGCTTGTTTCGTGCTAGGCAAAATAGTTTTGCGGCGCTCGCAATCCCTGTCCACTCTAATGTTTCGTAGCCATGACTTTTTCCTCCGACCGACTTTCCTTTTACCAGCTACTTTTCCCATCATTATAAGTTTATTATGTTTCTGGACTATACTAAATTCAAATAAGAGCACATGCTCATTTGTGCTCTTATTTCTCTTCGTTTTTTGGACTGTTACATATAATCTAGTGTATAATTGATCGAAGTATAATGTACCCTTTTTATAGACCTACACGAAGTCGTAAATTTTTTTTTAACAATATACTGAACAATATTTGAGTTATTTAAACACGTTCCAAATTTATTGTCAATATTCATATTATTTTATTACATTTTTAATTTCCGTTCTTTTTTTGTTGTTTGTATCCAAACTGAACGATACATAGATTATTACGCGACCAAATAAAATTATACGTATATTTTTCAAAATATCGTACTACAGCTTACCATTTTATTTTTACATCATAAGAAAATAATAAGTCTATCTCGCTTTTGCTACAAAATAATAGGTCTATCTTGTTTTGCCTCGTTTACATCATGTTAGTACGAAAGAGACAAAGCTGTGATGATACAGAGAGAGATGATTATGTTCGTTTGGTATATACTTACTGACTGACTGTGACTCACACTGTGTCCTGTGACTGTTATTTGATAACAGAATCTTCCAATTTAAATAACAGTTGTTATATGATAAAGTGTTATACCTGTGACTTTTAACTGTGACAATAAATACGCCTCACGCCTACATTCAGTGAGTCAGATTCCGTCGGGGCGGGTCGTCACTGCAATCTGTTTTTCTTTATACAATACATTTATTTGTGAATATTATACTTAAATAAGTGTAAGGCGACCCGGTTCCTTACGCCACTCTCGTACTTAATCAGTAACAATGTTGCACCTTAAGAATATAGCCAAAACAGTTGTTCCGCCTCTAAAAAATACCGTTCAAAATGAGGCCCTCAACACAATGCTCAGAATCGCACCAGCCGGAGTGAATGTTTGCTGCCGTACCTACGCAAGTCATGAAATTCCAGAAAGGCTCCGAGACATACCAACGAGTGCTAATCCAAAATTCTTCCATATGGTTGAATACTTTTTCCACAGGGCATGTCAAGTGGTTGAAGACAAACTAGTAGATGATTTGAAGTCTAGAATGCCCGTGGAGGACAAGAAAAAGAAGGTGGCCGGCATTTTAAAGCTAATGGAGCCATGCGATCACATTCTAGAGATACAATTTCCATTAAGGCGCGATTCTGGCGATTACGAAATGATTCTGGGCTACAGAGCGCAACATTCCACACATAGGACCCCGACCAAAGGAGGCAAGTGCCATCTTTTTATTACTACTGCGAATTGCTTACATCATTTAGTACAAATAGTTACTATTTATTGTTTTAATAGGGAAATTTATTTATAGCTCGTGGGACACGTGATGTTCTCGCCGAACATTAATGTTACGTAGGTAGCTGAAAACATGTGAACATATTTTTTTTGTATTTTTTGTCATCGCCTAGAATCACCAATTCAAACAGGAAGTATATATTAGAAACCAGTATATTATCTAGTAGGTATATAGTTATTTTAATAGGACGTAGGTATGCGACCGTAATATTTAGAGAACAAAAAATATCGACTTCACAGGACCAACATTTATGCTAACCTAACCTAAAATTTCTCGTAAAATATCGGGGTATACCTTACGGACACCATTAATGTGATTTTAAATATTATAGCCGCAATATGAAACAGATTTGTAGCAGTGTCTAAAGAATACTATTTTCATTAAATCTATCTATTTGCATTCGTACTATTCTAGGTAAATATTAATGTTTACGGTGACGGTACTTTTATCGAACTTATTTCGGCTTTACAATCCGATCGATTCTTAATAACATTTCATTCGATATTTAAACCGCAATTGCAACTCCTTGGAGTTTTGGGGCTTTCGGCTTTCGCACATGTTTTCTAGTTATTATCAAAATATGTACAGGTCTGATTTTGTTAGCGAAAACGCCGTTGTCATCAAAATAATAAGAATGCTAAATACTATTAAATTACGTAGGTAATTGTAATGAAAACATAATATCTTAAAACAATGTGTTAAATACATTATTTAACTTTATTTGTAATTTTCTATTTCGCTACATGGCGATAATTTTTAGACAATCTTTAGCTACATATTAACGGCCGATGCCAATAATCAATCCAAAAAATTAGATTAAACTCAATCTGGATCGTTTTCTACTTTTCGATTTGTCATTTACCATGTTGCCATAGTTTTTACACTACTGAGATTGATTATTGGCAATATAGTATCAGAAAAAAGATTGAGCTGTCAATCTTAAACGGCAAATTTTGGATTGGGATTGTTTATTGGCAGCGGCTGTAAGTCAGTCAATAGATTTAATAACGGTGTCAAAATAAGCAAATTTACAAATTTATCACAAATATACTCTCTGGTCGTCTTCCGAAAGCGCTGAGACGTCTGCTTTTCTCTAAATGAGCTTTATAAGCCATTTAACCACATGGCAGGTAGCGTCTTATCTGCGCAGTGCGCACCTGGTGTTGCCAAATTCTATTGGCGACGTTGACCTTTCGCTGTCATGCGGGCTCTCGCAAATAATAGGAACATTATATATTATCCAGAATATTATGAACTAAGCGAAATTCAGCTTACAGCATGAATATTTAGATCAAAATATATAATATCTATCTCATAGGGTGAGGCCTTAGACGTCTGATGCAGATTTCGCAATGTGCTTGATCACGTGATCCTATGCCCTAATTTTATATTTCGGAAAATGACCTTCAAGAAGTCGTTAATTTTTTGTTTGGTACATGCATTTTCTTTTTTTGAAACTATCGAAAAGCGTTTATGATAGCCCAGTAATTAAGCTGTTTGCTGCACACTGCACTCACAGCTTTAGCACCAAGTAAACTTCACATTCTTTTCAAACACCTTAAAAGTTCAATCAGAGAATACTCATGTCTAGACCCCGAAAAAGCTGGTGTGGGCTCGACTTTCGCTTATAAGTTGTCGTGAATCAGCTTTATATAGCAAGCTCACCCTAGAGTTTTCACGTAGTGTTTCAGAAGTACGGCTTAATTATTTCTTTGCGAACTTGTGAGTTTTAAAAAGCGCCATATGTAGCTCGAAAAACCGGAGATTTTTCTAGAGATTATTGACTACATGACGAAAACCATCCCTCCCAACCCTTGTGACCAAGTGTAGTATTTTCAAAGACCCCGTCTCTCCCAAAACGGGTCACGCAGTATGGGTACGTTCCCTAACGTGAAACTACGAAAGAACGACATATTTTATAGAGAAATAATTTTAACGTTCAACTTTTTGTTTCTTGAATAAAAAATATTCATAGGATGATTCCGCAATCCTGATCCTAAAACATATTGGGTGTTTACGAGTGACGGTGGTCATCGCCCAATGGCTATATTGTTCGTTTTATAGATATACTATAAAAAAACAACTATGTGCTACCTGTCACACTATACCATTATGGGATAAATATTAAACTACACCTTATGTAACTCTCTTCAACTGCATTAATATTCTCAAGCGGATACAATAATGTTAATTTTTTATAAGTTCTCAGAAAACTGTATGATCGTGAATTCAATCAAATTATCGAATCACATTTATATTTAGGCTATACTACCCCACTGCAAGGCCTATTTAGGCTTCCCCTGCTCTTTTTTTTTGATACTTCAACTAATTTTCTATGGAATAGTCAATATGGATTTTGGTGTAGATAAATGTGCGGTTATCCATGTGAAGCGAGGGGAGGTTGCGGTCTCTGATGACATACTAGTCTCAGAGACTGTAAGGCTCAGATCCCTCTCTGTGACGGAAACCTACAAATATTTGGGTATGCCTGAGGCTCTAGGTATCATGGGTGCAGATGTAAAACGATCGTTGAAAGAGCGTTTTTTTAGCCGCCTGACAAAAGTACTTAACAGTTTTTTGTCCGGTGGAAACAAGATTCGCGCTTTTAACGGTTGGGTTATGCCTGTACTCATATACTCTTTTGGCATACTCAAATGGACTCAGACCGAATTGGACGCCCTGGATCGTAAAGTCCGAACTCTCCTGACTGCACATCGTATGCATCATCCACGATCATCAGTGATGAGATTGTACATCCCGCGGAGATGTGGGGGCCGAGGTATTCTTAATGCTAAGGACTTGCATAATCGCGAGGTGTGCAATCTCAGGGATTATTTCCTTCACAGTGATGTGGATATGCATAGGGTTGTAGTTATGGTAGATAAAGGATTTACCCCGCTCTCTTTGGCGATTGAGAACTGGCGGAAACCTTTGGTGGTAGGCATTAAGGATCGCGAGGACATATGGAAGAGCAAAGAGCTGCACGGTCGGTTCTATCGAGCCCTTCATGGGCCTGATGTGGACCGACTAGCGTCTGTGTCTTGGCTGCGCTTCGGTAACCTCTTTGGGGAAACCGAGGGTTTTGTCTTTGCAATTATGGACGAAGTTATTAAGACGAACAACTATAGGAAATACATCCTGAAGGACGGTACGGTCGACATCTGTCGGGCATGCCACCGTCCTGGTGAGTCTATCAGGCATGTTATTTCCGGTTGTTCGTATCTTGCTAACGGCGAGTATTTGCATAGACATAACCTAGTAGCCAAGATCATACACCAGCAAATTGCCCTTCGATATGGACTTGTGACTCCTGAAGTGCCATATTACCAGTATGTACCCCAACCAGTTCTCGAAAATGGTCATGCAACGCTGTATTGGGATCGATCTATTATCACAGACAGGACTATTCTAGCCAATAAGCCTGACATTGTGATAATAGATCGATTGGCGCGCCGGGCTATACTTGTTGACGTCACCATCCCGCATGACGATAACCTTGTCAAAGCTGAAAAAGACAAAATGTCTAAATATTTAGATTTGGCACACGAGGTTACCGACATGTGGGATGTCGACTCAACAATTATTGTCCCGATTGTCGTTTCTGCCCATGGGTTGATACCAAAGAGCCTCGACCAACATCTACAGAGGCTCTCAATCGGCTGTTGGGTCAGAAGTCAGATTCAGAAGGCAGTATTGCTTGACACGGCACGTATTGTGAGGCGGTTCCTCACTTTGGGCTCCTAACCACCGGTGGCTTGGGTTTCGAGCCTCGCCATCGTTGGATAACTTTTTATATTTTTATATGTATTTTGTTTTTTACTATATATATAAAAATGTAAAAAAAAATATTTAAAATAAAGAGAAATATAATAATAATAATAATAATTTATTTCCAAAAAAGAATGTACATACATTGTTTACAGTCAGTAAATAAGTTTACAGGTAATGTTAATTGTTGCACATCATCAAAGGAATATTAACCCTGTCTCTTAAACTAGGACTTGCCTGTATCTTAAGTGACAGTGTTAGCTCAAGACTTTATATTATAACTACAACAATTTATGGACTGTATTGAATGTACCGTGTAGGGAAAAGAGAGGCAATTTATAAAAGTAAAATATAATAAAAATAAAAACGGAGCAAAAAGCTATCTTAGTGCAGAATGTTAGTATACAGTAATGTGTAGGGGACGCAGGTGCGCCGAAAGTGAGTGTGTGTGTATGTGTTTGTGTGTGTGTGTGTGTGTGTGTGTGTGTGTGTGTGTGTGTGTGTGTGTGTGTGTGTGTGTGTGTGTGTGTGTGTGTGTGTGTGTGTGTGTGTGTGTGTGTGTGTGTGTGTGTGTGTGTGTGTGTGTGTGTGTGTGTGTGTGTGTGTGTGTGTGTGCGTGCGTGCGTGCGTGCGTGCGTGCGTGCGTGCGTGCGTGCGTGCGTGCGTGCGTGCGTGCGTGCGTGCGTGCGTGCGTGCGTGCGTGCGTGCGTGCGTGCGTGCGTGCGTGCGTGCGTGCGTGCGTGCGTGCGTGCGTGCGTGCGTGCGTGCGTGCGTGCGTGCGTGCGTGCGTGCGTGCGTGCGTGCGTGCGTGCGTGCGTGCGTGCGTGCGTGCGTGCGTGCGTGCGTGCGTGCGTGCGTGCGTGCGTGCGTGCGTGCGTGCGTGCGTGCGTGCGTGCGTGCGTGCGTGCGTGCGTGCGTGCGTGCGTGCGTGCGTGCGTGCGTGCGTGCGTGCGTGCGTGCGTGCGCGTGCGCGTGCGCGTGCGCGTGCGCGTGCGCGTGCGCGTGTGTGTGTGTGTGTGTATGAGTGTGAGTGCGTGTAGTATGTGAAGATTTGCATGTGTTCCATATAGTAAATTTGGAGAAATAATTACTCATCATATTTGAGAAGGTTTTCTATACTGCAATAGTCATTCTTTTGTAGCCACTCTATAACATGACGTTTGGCAGTGTGTATGTTCAAATTCAAGATATTTTTATTTTGCCTTTGGATTTTACAAATTTTATTATATATATGGGTGTTAAGTGTATAGAATTGATATCTGGAAAATGTAGTTTTGTGTTGTGCAACTAGTGGAAGATTGCGACGCTTATTTGGGTTTCTAGGAGGCATATTTTTGTGGGTTCTCAGAAACGACTGTAGAACATAGAGTTTTCGGACCGTTAAGACCCCGCAGTCTTGATATAGTTGCGTTGTAGGATACCTGTATGGTTTATGAGTCATAGTTTTTAGTATGGCCCTTTGTGCGCGTTCTAACCTAATAAGTCTCGTTTTAGGCGCACCGCCCCAAACGCAAATACAATATCCAATAATCGATTGGCACAGAGCATAGTAAACCATTTTTATAGTATCAACATTCGCTGTCTTACGAAGTGCTTTGAATATATGTACAAGTCTCATAGTTCTGGTGATGACTGCGTCTATTTGTTTGTCCCATTTCAGACCTTCATCTATTTGAACCCCTAGGTAATTGACATGCTTAGTTCTTTGTAGTGGTGTGCAGGAGCAAGGTATTGTCGTCGTCGAACAAGTATGAGCGACTATTTGAAATGAGGAGGGTGGTGTAGTGTTACGTCGTATAGCAAAAGGTATATAAACAGTTTAAATAATAATACTATACATCTACATCAATCATGTTGACAACAATATCGTGATGTCACCGGTGGAGTGATGGACCGATGCAATGGTGAGGTTTTAAACAATAATTTATATATCATATAGGTAAGATTATGCTCTATTTGAAAAACAAGATAAATGAGTAGGTTTTTACGAGTCGGCTGGCAACGGGAGGCGTGGTTGTGACGTTGTGAACGCCTATCTATACGAATTGCGTAAGGTACATACACATAGAATTAGGTAGTTTACCAGTACCTATAGTAATAGAGATTGGTGTTTGCAAAATATATCTCGTTGTGAATTGCAAATCAATGATAACAGTTGGCAATTCCGCTTTGAAAAATAGTCACGTTTCGTCGCTTGTTGGACATGCACTGACATCATCTTATTTGTTATACGCAGACAAGTTGTTTGATAAGATTCGATAAAAAAATTGTTGCCAATTCTTTATCGCGTGATTAAATAATGGATTATATGAACTGAAACAAAGATTTATGATTACTATAATATCAAAAAAGATTTGTAGGTTCGAATTTGCAATTTAAACCTTTATATACCAACTTTAGATACCAAATGGATGTACATGTTATTATTAAATTACCTAGCTTCGCCAAGCTCGTTTCTATTGCATAGGCCTGAATCTATCACCAAATATTTTGCTATGTGAAAAATAAAATTAAGCTAACTTTAACTGCAACGTTATAATTTTGTTCACAATACCTCCCTATACGATCTTTAAAAAAAGAATAAAGCAGGTTTAATGCATTTGTTGAATTACGTCAACGATCTTGCTCAACAAAAGAAGCTAATGTACTTAATCTCGTTTAGAATAAAAACGTAATCCAGTCATTTGGCTCCGCGCATAAATTAACAAGAGTTAATGAGGAAATTTTTTAAACATGGAAGTACTTATATAATGTAATTGTGACTTCTTAAACAAAACCATAATCTTAGACTTTTAGGTCCGACATTTAATCTAGGTTCGATATATTTGGACATTAACATAAAAATATTCACTTATATATTTATAATTGAAATCTGCAAAGTTTTGTATTATTCTCCCTCTTTAGCAAGTTCATTCCTCTTGGGATGGGAGAGGGCAGCTTCCTTCCTTTCTTTCTCTGATGGATAAAATCCTCATTAGATACCGACTACCCAGATTCTAGACAGACTGCACACTGGACTCTTAACGGCTAAAAACGCTGCACTTTGGGGGCACGTTGGGATGTCAATACGAACACAAAAGTGCTCAGCGTTCGAAGTAAAAGTTCTCACCGCTAAGTAACTCCACAATAAAGAAACAAGATGATTTCTTCCATCGTCGTTGCGTCTTCTTCTCCGAGCGGGATCTGCACTTACACGGTCACGATCCGCAGTCCTTATGTGAAATATTACAGTTTCACAGAAAAGGGCCACGGCTTTAAATTTCGCATCACTGCTGGAAGAAAGTGAGACAAATCCTCTCCAATACTCTTAAAACTTCTTACTCGACGTAACTAATTATCTTTTCCTCATGTTGATAGACTTTCATAGAAAGACTGACGTTAAGCAAGCAAACAGTCGTAAAAATAAATATGTACTCGTTTTGCGCAATTCTTAATTTTCATGATGGAATAAAGATTTTAAACATATCGCTGAAATAGATTTCAAAAAATAAAAACTACATAAGCCACGAGGCAGTCATTATTCCATTTAAAAAAAACCTATTTATCAAAAATGTTTCACCTGCCAGTATTGAACAAATGTTTTATTTATTTCAGACACTATCGTTTGGCTGTACTATTTTTACTTCTCTTAGAAAATATGCCAATGAAACCGCGCCTCCGAACCCCATTTAGATCTAAAAATACATAAATATTACTGTTACTATGATTTTCATATAGTTCTGTGTACATTGTCGCCTCCATTCTATATTTTGCTTCGTCTATATTTTGGTTGTAGAATTGATAATTTGATAACAAGTACTGTCGTAGGTAATGTTAAAAATTGAAATATAAGTAGCTCTGGATAAGTATTAGATGGATGCTGTATTTAATAGCGTTTATACTCCTCTTTTGTGTAAGTAGTATCTACATTTTAGCCCTTAGTTAGATATCAAGCGTTTTTGAAGTGAAAACTTCTTTAGCGGCGTTGAGCACTTTTTCTGTAATGGGTATAAAATCTTAAACTCGCGTCAGGACACGTGACCTGATCGTAAGACAAAAAGCGTAAGACGGATGGAGAGTAGACAGCTGTCAGTTAGCTGTCAGTTTATAAAGCTTTGATGAATTGCCAATGATTTTGAGTTGAGATTTCAACATAAACTTCGCAGACGATAAAAATCAACTATTAATTGAATTTTTAAATAATGAATTTGGTTTAACTATGTCGAATGATCGCAATCTTAGCACAACGAAATACAAAACTACTATTGATGCGGTCTTTATTAGACATTTAAATAGGTTCGAATCAAAACTGTTCGTTTCTTACTTCAGCTACCATAAACCTATCGTATCAGTTTTAGAGATTGGCGATGATAGTTCTGGTAATGATGATGGTGAAAAAGTCGTTGAAATTATGGATGAAAGTTGATTTTTCGGAGAGATAAACTTTTTAATGTAAAATAATTGTAATAGTTTTAAAGTGTTAAATTTTTAATGTAATATAAATTGTCATGTTTGTGTACGATAGCGCAATAAATGAATATTGTATTCTACCACATAAATGATAGTACTTTTATACTGATAAAGCAATTGGTGCAAAATTATTCCCTAACCATTCCAAAATATCAAACATGCTCAACGTTAATAATCAAGTTTTCACTTCTGCCGGCACTCCCGGAGTGCAACCCGTCTTTTTTTTTCTCGTGTAACATCATTTGTGTTGTAGTAATTAATTATATTATTGAATTTTTATTACATTGATCTCCGCTTTTTTTCCTCATTATGTAACAAATAAAAAGAAGTATAATTTTCGAATTTCAGTTAGGTTTAGTTTTTAATAAGTTCTTATCTGAAAATAATAACATTAAGGAATTTCATCATGCACGGCTATATGATATTGCTCTTATCACATGTTTACACAACCCCACTCAGAGAAAAATAAACATAAATGTTTCGCATGGAAGATTAATCTTACTTACCTCTGTTTTTGGGTGGAAGCTCTTTAAGCTTCCTTTCCACTTGCCTGGCGAAAGTAACCTCTGACCTTTCAGCCCGACTCGCGGAAAGTCTGATCGTACGACGTAGGTGGAGGTGTCAGCCACTTGATAAAGGTACAACCTATACCGTTACACTGACACACAAAACCCCTTGCTGGTTACCTTCTGTTGGGGCTTCAAGCCCGGTCGTGTTCCGGGCATCATCATCATCAGTCGTGTGTCATTGACCCACAACCGGGCTTTGCGTATTTGATGGAAACTGGTCCCACTTTAATATTTCCTGACATCGCGTCATAGGTCATTAGTTAACCATATTGTGCCAAAATGCGTTTGCCGCTTAATGGGCCTGTTATCGGAAGGTTGAAATTTCCTCTACATCTACATTTCCTCATATAACTTATTGTAGGTGGTGTTTGTAACGAGTAATTGCCACCAATTAATGTTGCTAGCTCATTCTAATTCACACTACGTTATAATATGCAGACGTTTTCGGCATCATGTGACTAAAAGAGCAAAAAAAATTTAGAGTTAGTTGAGGTTTCTTTATATGAGCGAAATATAAGCTATTGTCTTTTTGTCTACAGGTATAAGATTCTCAACTGACGTGACCCGTGATGAAGTCAAGGCCTTGTCTGCTTTGATGACGTTCAAGTGCGCATGCGTCGACGTGCCTTTCGGTGGTGCTAAGGCCGGCATCAAAATTAACCCCAAAGAATACTCCGAACATGAACTCGAAAAGATCACGCGTCGCTTCACTCTTGAGCTCGCGAAGAAAGGATTCATCGGTAAGTACAATCCGAACAAGACAGCAATAAAACAATTACGATCACTTCGCTCCATACGGAGATTAAACAAAGGTATGCGTAATTTAGTCTCAAGTGAATGATGTCCGGCAATTGAACTTGGTGACGTGACAATACGGAACATTGAATTTTATCTTCTATTTGAATAGATTGATCAGAAGAACGCTGATTATTGTGTAGAAATATTATTATTACGTAGAACAAACCACGTCACTTGTTTTTTCCTCATGTTTATCTAAATACTTAACCAATACACCCTACAGACATATTTAGATTCTTGATAAGTGTAAATTGGCGATCACCGACTCGACCTCCGTTCGGTCGTCGACTGTCACGGTTAGTTATTGTGATCGGCCACGATTGTCTAAAGTCTGAACTTATCAATATGATAAATCATTGATGTTGATTAAAACGATTTACAATTTGCTCACAATATCTTTCAATCATGCCATACGCAATTTTTATTGTCATTGAATTAACGTTCATTTGAAATTGGTAATAAGTTTGACGGCGAACAGTGATCGCCTAGTAACTGATAACACTGGAGAAATCAGTGAGCACTTTAATCAAAAACGAATCTACACAACGTAATTAATTCATTAATAGTAGGGTGATAAACTTTAGGTTATATTCGCGCTATCTCAAATATACGATAAGAGGGTAAACTGGATATGGAAACAAAGAGGTCAATTGTGCTAATTGTAATTAAAGTATGTGGGTGTGGTGATGTTGGGGTGATCTTAGCGCATAATATTTTAACCGATCGTTGTTCTAGTTGACGCGCCACTGTTAAACTTTTTGTTCGCGATAAAGACGTCCTTGAGCTAGATGCTTCTATTTTCATTCCCTCAAGCGCCCCTGGTCGAACTCGTTAGCACTGCACAAAACTAATTTGGTTAAAACTTTCTACTCTATTTTTTATTTTGAGAAATATTCTAACCTTGTAAATGTCTTAAATCTTAATAGATGTAAAGCATAAATATACATTTTTAATAGGTTCCCAGTCCATGAGAAATAGTTTACAATACAGAAACAATACGTCGTTTTCCATTACAATTTATGGACCATGCAAAATATCATAAAAACTAGATTGAACCATTGTCTTGTAAAATCGTTTCATTACAATCCAAAATGGAATAAGAACCACAATGTCGAATTAAAAACAACTATATGTGTTAATTAGGTTTTGATCTTCTGAACATCGAAGACAATTTCACGAAATTGGTTGATAAATGAAATAAAATTATCGCTAAATACACTTAATAAACCATCAATTATATTGTTTTAAAACCCAAGATTATGATGTATAATAGGCTAGTTTCATACATTTTTATTTTTGTTTATAACGGAAGGTTACGTTACGCATAATCATAATCAGAAAGAATTTTTAAAATCCGTTAAGTAATAAGCAAGTTACAAATATATGAAAGTTGGTGGTAGGAGTGATAGAAAAGGATGCAACATGCATGGCGTGACATCATCTTCCATAAGGTGCACGCGTGCGAAAGAGACAACGAGTGTCCCCACCGTACTTTTAAATGTATTAATATCTCAGTCATTTTACATTCAATTTTGAAGCTGTTTTAAAATTCGTTTGTTTTTATAAACGATGCTTTTAAGGAATGATTACTTACTGCTCAAATAAAATCTTGGACACAACCCTATGTTTTCAAGTAAACTGTTGACCACAGGGCCTGGCGTGGATGTCCCTGCTCCCGACATGGGTACAGGCGAACGAGAAATGTCCTGGATCGCCGACACGTACGCTAAGACCGTGGGCTTCCAAGACATCAATGCTCATGCCTGCGTGACAGGAAAACCCATCAACCAGGTACACCAGACATCCTCAGTACATGGATTCATTTGTGGACTTTCTTTTAGATTAATATTTTTAGATAACGCTACTAATTTGGTAAAACTTAAAAACAATATTCGTTTTCCTCAAAGTTTTCTTACGTATATAATTTACAACGTTGGCAAGTATTTTGATAAACCACACATTATATGAATACATTTTGTAATAGATATTAATACATTTCACTTAGATTTGTTTGATGTCATTCTATCCATGTGGTCATCTGAATAGAACTGTGTGAAATGTGACATCCTCATTAGCAGTTTGTTGTGTTCATACATTCATCGTTTATAATCATTGGTGTTGATCCATTAGGGCGGTATTCACGGAAGAGTTTCGGCGACAGGCAGAGGAGTGTTCCACGGACTGGAGAACTTCATCAATGAAGCCAATTACATGAGCATGATCGGTAAATACACATGTTTTTATAGCGGACTTCAATGTTTGATAATAAACAATATGATATATTGCGTTTGCATACGCTCAATGTTTATTTGTCCGGTTCTAAGTAAATATTTGCAAATGCAGCTACATAGTGAGGTATTAGTAAACAAGGTTTCATTATATTCATTACCAACTCGTTCCATATTGGGAACGTGTGTCATTTTAGTCGTTTAATGATTGTGACCAACGCGTTTGACATTGTACTCATACAAACTGTAATAACCCAGGAAACACAGTAAACATGAACTATTTTATACATCAAATATGCACCGTCAGTCTAAAAAAAGCCAATTATTAGGCCGCTTTAATAATAGTGTATACGTCAGTATAAATCCATAATGACTTTAGTTTTTATGCTCATAATCCACGTGATGTTTACGTGACGTAATTATCCATGGCCCGAATAAGGTTCATAAGTACCATTTTTTATTATACGCGAATAGATATTTATGATAACTTGATATTGTAGGAAAACAGCTTCGAATATTAGAAATTGACACATTTTTAATTGGATAAGCTAACTATTTGCCTTCCCATTAAATACAATGATTCATTAAATGATAAGAACATCAAACCAACAATATTTTGCACAAATAAGTTGAAGGTTATTCGCGATCTGTACCAGATATGGAATAATGAATATACGGCCGTTGTCCGGCCGGGGTTACGACCTGTGGGGTCGATATTGCGACACTTCTAGCACCCTGTGTGGTTTAGGTTATACAATGTTACGTATACAGGGTATATCAAGACTGCTACCGAAAACGAAGCCGGGTGGTAGTTTAAACGACTTCAGACACAATGCAACAGAAAAAGTTGCAAAAAAAAGCGACAATTTTTTTTTTGTTATTTTTTTCCTATGGCCATATTTGGGTGGTAAATACATTTTTTCCTAAAATAATAGTGTATACCCTTTTATTTATAAGTTATCTAAGGTATAAAAGAGTTTAAATTATTATTTTAGCAAAAACTATGGATTTACCACCCAAAAATTACGATATTTAAAAAATCATAAAAAATAATTGTCGCGTTTCTATGCGAAATTTTTAATTGCATTGTGTTTATAGCCACTAAAACTACCACCCGGCTTCGTTTTCGGTAGCAGTCTTGAGATACCCGGTATATTAATTCCGTGGATTTGTCATTGGTACGTGATAATTATTATTGATAGTAGCTTGTTGATTGATATTTTGTTCCACGATACCTACAATTTTCATAAGGTAAATTATTGTAATTTTTTGGAAACATAGATATTTTGATATGACTACGCTGAAGATGACATAATGAGATGACTGATGCGTAAGAAGTACGCATAATCATATCAAAATTACTTATTATAATAGATTAAATGATAAATATCTACTGTAAGATATGATAGAGGCATACGAATTGAATGTGAATTTTAAAGGTACACCAGATGTTAAGGCAATGGGCATTAGTATCGGGTTATGTGTTAGTGAATCAGACAAGTCTCTCGTAGTTCCTGATACCCACGACACAGGACTTGATTTTAGTGTGAGGTACGGAGTTAGGACTATGTATGTGACTGTTGTATTTATTTATTATCATGATATTGTAGCAACATGTAAAATGATTTGTTTTTAGGCACCACTCCCGGTTGGGGCGGCAAGACGTTCATAGTGCAAGGTTTCGGTAACGTGGGGCTGCACACGTGCCGCTACCTGGTGCGCGCCGGAGCCACGTGCGTCGGCATCATCGAACACGACGGCTCCATATACAACCCCGACGGTATCGACCCCAAGGTGAACATTCTAATCACTTGTACATTGCATACATTAACTTTAAGTTTTTTTTTTACCCCTTAATGATACGCAAACATCAAATGGCTTATTGTTTGGAAAAGCTCCATAAAATTCTACGAAGACACAGGATATATTCTAGTTTAGGAACCAGTGATATTGTATATTATAGATATAAATGTATGATCGATTTTTAATAAATAAATTATTATTATTATTCATAAGTCAACAATGTCGGAATAATAGGAACATTTAACAACTAGTGTACGGCATTAATAAAACATTGAATGTTATAGCGGTTATATTATAATTTATATCTCTTGGCGGCTATGTATATGTTTTTAATAAAACAAAGGTGTCTGGTGACTGGTCTATATAAGCCCGAGTACGACTTTTGATAAAATAGAAGTTAATTACACTAAATGATAGTATACTATCAATCTACAAACCATTCTTACCTTCCATCACATCCGAATTTTCATACAAAAACTGCGAATGTTTTACAGCTGATTGGCTACGATTAATACCGATTCTGATTCACGAATTGAGGCCTTGAATTTCCAATTAAATTGTTCTTTTATTTCCTGTTTTTTTTTTTAATTCAGCCGTGCATTGGATGTCAGAAACGAGTGATGGGTTGTGATACACGCGTGTTGCTATCTGTATATTTATTTGAATTTCAAATTAATTCTTACGTGCTAGAGCGTGTAACTCATTATTATTATTATCGACGAGTTAATGCTTGTGAAAAGATAATATTATGATAATACGTGTTTACTGTATTTGAAGTGAATGCTTCGAAGAATTAATAAGTAATTGGTAATAATATGTAATAGTTGTTGGGCTCTAATCGCCTGCTTAAAGTCTTCGTGGAACGCAAAGCTTGTAACGAATTATAGTGTAGTGTTATAATGTGTAATTTTGGTCATAGATTCATGTTAAGTGTTTGGGACGTAATTATAGATTGCAGAAAATCGTTTGCTGCCGATGGCTTCTTACTTCTGTTCTGTACTGTAGTAAATTCTTGTAAGGCATCTGGAGTAAATTTACGCGACTAAAGATAATAATGTTGATGAATGCAGTCCCTTATATATAAATTCTGGCAAATGTTATTTTTGGACCTCAAGGCAAAATATAACAGCACAAGGAATTTCCTGACATAGTTATGGATAGATCTTTAATAATACCTACTTGTTTCAACCTCAACTTACTATAAAGGAAGCGTAAACGTAAATATGTATGTAAGAATTTTTCTGCCAAGATAACAGTTGATTTTGGTAAAAGTTGTGAAATCCCAGTATCCGGCGCGTCATATCAACGCAAAACCAACAAGGTGTTTTTCTTCATAATCATGACGTGTTTAATCACATTGTAGATATCGAGTTGATAAATTTAAAACTTAACCCCAGCAACGAAAAGGTGACTAAATTTCCACGGGTGGTTATCTTGCAGATTAAATTAAGCATATTAAGATCATAAACGGATAAATATGTATTTTATATCTGACAGGTTAAGCTTAGATTGTGTTTATCATGTTACCTAAAGTAAGCACGCGAGTCGATTAATTACAGTTTTAACGAAAAAATTGATTAAAGATTTTACAAATTATTCGTCATTCCTATTTAGAGGATCAATCCGTAATGCATGCAAAAAGTACTGAATGGATGTTTATGAAATGCGCATACTTATTATAAATCGGAATAACATATGCCCAAAATTAGACATATGTACATTAAAGAAGTTATCCAAATTATATGAAAATGAAAATCCGTAATAATCGGATTCGTATTGCTCCTATTTCAAAATATGTATGTGGATTTGTTTTTTACATTATGGCCACGGGTTCAATTTCTGCTCTGAGTCAAATGTTTTTGTGTCCTATAACAATTTTTTACATAAATGAATACGAAAGCAAAGTTCTCTCATTGTTTCTTATGCTCAGGCCTTCGTATCACAGACTGTGATCTTTCTTACGTATGCGACTAATAATATTAATATTAGTGTAATTTAATTACCAATATTGTGTTGTAGGCCCTTGAAGACTACAGGATCGAGAATGGCACCATCGTGGGCTTCCCCGGAGCCAAAGCCTACGAGGGCGAGAACATGTTGTACGAGAAGTGCGACATTCTCGTGCCCGCCGCCATCGAACAAGTTATCCACAAGGAGAACGCACACAAGATCCAGGCTAAGGTGAGAACATTTTCATATAACACTAGATATGCCCCGACAAAATGTTACACAAAGCCTTCGTGTAACCTTCTTGAAGAAGGTATATTTGAATTATATTTATTAATTATATATTATTGAAATGAGAGGCCGGGGGTCCCATGCCCGCAGCAAGACAAATATTTGTCTGATCCATAGATATTGCTCCGGGTATGGTGTTTGTAAGACCGAAAAGTCTCTCGTAGTTTCTGATATCTACCACACAAGACTCGATCTTAATGAAAGGTCAGGACTATGATGTATGTATGGGTGTATTCATAATTTCCGTTTGTGTCTCTGTGACTCCGCAGTAACTTACGTAGTTTCTTCTCAATAATT
Source organism: Hyles vespertilio (assembly GCA_009982885.2). Classification (NCBI taxonomy): domain Eukaryota; kingdom Metazoa; phylum Arthropoda; class Insecta; order Lepidoptera; family Sphingidae; genus Hyles; species Hyles vespertilio. The sequence goes on along the minus strand of CM042809.1, from coordinate 12,060,246 downwards.
TACGGGGTTTTTGCGTGGCTCACCGGAAGTTTTTTGGCGTGTTTGCTTAGAATTCCTAAAGTGCCTCCGAGGTTCAGATGGAGACATGGGGGTTTTTAGCCGATGTGAGTTTGGCATGTCCATTCTATCTGGATAGTCGGGTATCCAATGAAGATTTTCACTATAAAAAAAATATGAAAAAGGTGCGAGCGCGCACAGTTTTGTTTCCGAAATCGGCTCTAGTATAACACCTCTATGGTGAGAGACATCTATTTTTACCTTGAAACTAATCGCGGCCGTGCAAACGGCCGTGTCTGTACAATAGTTACTTTCCATGCGATTTATTTTAATACACAAAAACATTGAACCTGTTATTGGTTACATAATTGAAAGTAATTTAGAATGATGAAGACAATATGACGTTAATTAAAATCACAATCAGGGTATCGCGTCAGCAGTTTATTAAAAACACTAAATTATATTCGATAGATAATATTTTTCTGGATATATTGTTATGGAATAGTTTTATCAGCATTATCATTTAGTTTTTCGGAAGTATAATGTTTTTACACCAAACATTCGATACCAAAGTACTGTAACAAGTAGCGACCGTGGTCCAGTTTAACGTCATCACAATATTATGATCTACATCAATTTGTGTGATAAAAATAGCCTTATTTTCCTTATTTGTCAAATTCAAGGATAAAAATACAGTATTCAATGTTTTTATCGCACATAAATCTATTAGAACTAGTTCAAATCAATACGTTTTATTTAACCATTAATAATAATACTACTAGCTCGAGTGGAATTTACAATACAAAGTTACGTCACTTGTTTGTAATCTGTTTACAGCGATATGATAAGGGATATAATAGATTTTTAACACGTCCACTCAAGTAATATTTGCTTTTAAGTTTAACTAGTCATTTACGCTATAATTGCATTTAATTTTCATAAATTATTACGCTCTATGGTATCTTGATCTGTATATTTGCATGACCTTGAAACCTTGTATTTTTTTAAAGTTTGCACTGAGATGATATCTTGGTAAATAGTGATAAACAGTTGACTTTTATTATTGTAATATGATAAAGCACCAGAAACAAATAAATCAAAGTACATTTCAATATTTTTGACAGCAATCTTTAAATAAATATGTTTTTTGGTTGCGAGGTGTTGTTTCCTTGAATTGATTTGGTCGAATCATATCGTCTAGGTACTTTGATATTGATATTTGCTTAATCTCATCTGCATATTGTGAACAACGAAATGACTAAGATATGTATTAATACATAAGGCATAGCACAATCATATAAAGTAGTTTGTAAAGTGGGTTGTTAGTCGGTACATAAAGGATGTACTTCACTACACATTAGCACAGAATACGAACAGAAGTCAAGCTGGTGTATGTACTTCACTTTTATTGCCACACTCACACTACGCTCGGCGTTCGCGCAAGGGTTGTTAACTCTGGCTTATGCGAAAACACGTATCGTGTTAATAGCACTCATATCGTTTGCTTATTTTTTTAAATAAAATATATAAAACACAATAATAAAATAAATAAATTTTAATTGTATTTATGAAGTCATTGAGAATGTGTATGTCATTATTCTAATTGTATAATATATGTTGTTTTTTTAAAATGTATATTCAATTTTTTAATCTGGTGTTTTATCTACAAGTGTAATAACTTTTATTCATTTGCTCTATCTTTGCGCAATAAATATCACTATTTGCGTGCCCGAAGCGGATGACACTCGCGCTCGCAGTGGTCTCGACTGGTTTGAAATATCGTGTCGGTGAACGCTGTCTATGTGTACGTTGATTTAGCGCGCTTTGTATGAAGCTTGAATTCTGTTAGTTTAGTATTCTGTGACATTAGCATCTTTATATAGTTCTAATGTTTATTCATTGTGATAAATCACAATAATTAATGTTCATAATATCGATAATCTCAAAAATCTTTTATTATTACTTACTATACATTTGAAATTATCATTCACTAGTTGTTTGTGAATATAATAGAACACAATTACATTAAATTCTATTTCCATTATTCTTGATGTAAGCTCCAACCCAATACCCATGTGTGAGGTTGTCTGCATAGATACCACCGCCTTATCTATTTTTGCTGTGATTAATATTAAATTTAAATTACTGTGCCTTCAGTATCTTTACACATCATGTTTAGGGATGACGATTACAATGCACTGCCATGTAGCTCATAGCAATGATTATTTCAGGGCGTTATAGCTACCAAAGAGTACATTTTATTTACTGAAAGTAGCTACTGTTTATGGGCTGGCGTGACGCTTGTCATCAAGCGAATATCTTGCTCTTCTCAAAGTGCCAACCTGCACTAAGCCAGCGTGGTCTACTATATGGCCTTATCTCGTCTTAATCGGTTGTAGAGGAGACCCGTGGCTTTCACTGGGACGTATATGGGCTGATAAAGACACAGACAGAACTAACTCGCAAGTTTTAACCATGTAATTCTACTATATAATATTTATTTTATTTATTTAAACAAGAAACAATAAACAGATTAAAATACTTAAAACTAAAGACATGGTAACAATTGGTGGCCTTATCGCTGCTGCGATTTCTTCCAGGCAACAACATTACTATGATTATTTTGTAAAAAAATATAAAATAATAATATCTTATCAGATCATCGCGGAGGCTGCAAACGGTCCCACCACTCCGGCTGCCGACAAGATCCTCATCGAGCGCAACATCCTCGTCATTCCCGACTTGTACATCAACGCCGGTGGTGTCACCGTATCATTCTTCGAGTGGCTCAAAAACCTTAACCACGTGTCATACGGACGTCTCACATTCAAATACGAGCGTGAATCTAACTACCACTTGTTAGGTAAAGATAAAAATGTTTATTTTGTAAAACATGAGTGACAAATTGCAGTAAGTTGCTATAACATTCTATTGAAAGGAATGGTCCAATAATTTAGGTTAAAGTTTTCGATATTATCGTATGCTGATCAGCTATAGCTATGAAAATTTACGTTAGGTCATGAATATGGATAAATTATTAATATACCGATCTCGGTTTCAAATCTCCATACTCTCATGCAAATAACATTGTGTACTTTAATAATACTCCTATTATGAACTATCCTAAACATTATTTTCACTAGAGTCCATCAACTGGAATTGTCTAATTTATTCCTACAAAAAACAACAATCTAAAACAAACGATTTTCACAATAATATTGAGATAACATTTTACAAACCTCATAAATTAAAATACGAAAGGTCACAATACCGGGTATCTCAAGACTGCTACCGAAAACGAAGCCGGGTGGTAGTTTTAGTGACTACGAACATAATACAATTAAAAATTTCGCAAAGAAACGCGATAATTATTTTTATGATTTTTTAAATATCGTCATTTTTGGGTGGTAAATCCATAGTTTTTGCTAAAATAATAATTTAAACTCTTTTATACCTTAGAGTATTTATAAATAAAAGGGTATACACTATTATTTTAGGAAAAAATGTATTTACCACCCAAATATGGCCATAGGAAAAAAATAACAAAAAAAAAAATATCTTTTTTTTTTCAACTTTTTCTGTTGTATTGTGTCTGAAGTCGCTTAAAACTGCCACCCGGCTTCGTTTTCGGTAGCAGTCTTGATATACCCTGTATAATTATAACTATCCCCACAGGATAGTTTAAAAATATTTTTCATAGAATTGGCAAAATATTTGCATTGTAAAAAATACCCTTGACGCTGATAAATAACAATTAAAGGTGACAGTGCTATGACAATTATTTTAACTGTTGTCAACACGAAGTATCAAACAGCCCTTTGTTACAAAAGATTGTGATCCTCACACCAATGTTAAACATAGTTTGAGTTTTCCTCACTATAATATTTAACTAGTAATGAAGGAATTCAAATATATATTTTTAGCTTGCATATTCTGATAGCAACATGGTTTACTTTTATTATGGGTGAAAGTAGCATATGGATAATAATATGAAAATTTTTCTATTAGCCATTCATGTCCTAATACTGTACTTAGGACAATGTGGCTAATTCCTATTATTTTGAAAGAATACAAATTTAGGTTCGCCATTTCCTTCTGAGACCACCATTTTATCAGTACAAATACTGGTAATTTCACATCATTAATATTGAATTATGTTTCAGAATCCGTTCAGGAGTCCCTTGAGAGGCGTTTCGGTCGCGTGGGCGGTCGCATTCCAGTGACTCCCTCCGAGTCCTTCCAGAAGAGGATCTCTGGTGCCTCCGAGAAAGACATCGTGCACTCCGGCCTCGACTACACCATGGAGCGATCGGCTAGGGTAAATACATATTTGGATTTTTTACTGAGATGACAATATTGCACTACACAATGTACTTGTTGGTAATTGTATGATAATACATATTACTTTGGACTATACAAGATGGTAAGAGTACAATACAAGTTGGGTGTGCTACCATTGTGAACGCTGGTTGTTATCTACGCCAATATAAATATCCTATCAACAACTTCAGGGTTTCCAGAAACACTAAACGAAAGAAAGTGATAAACTAAACCATTTTTTATCCCTCAAGTATTATCTTCAGAAGATATGAAGAAAATATTAATACTTTCAGCATGCAATAACGATGAGCCGATGAGCTCATCGTTTGCGCTGGCTTGGCCATCTCGAGCGGATGGGAGAGGATCGGAAAGTAAAGGAAGCATACTTGGATCGACCAACCGGTCGAAAGCCGGTGGGTCAGCCCGGGTATCGCTGGAGCGATTCCGTGGAGGGTGACCTGCGCCTACTTCGAATCAGTAATTGGCGAGAAGTGGCGGAGAATAGAGATAGGTGGAAAGCTCTCAAGACCCACTTCGGGTCGCTGAGCCAGTGGAGTTAGTTAGTTAGTTAGTTATGCAATAACGATGAATATATATATACGGACTCTCATAAAATAAAATTGCTTCCTGGACTGAATGCGATTCCATTAGAAATACGTAGATTAATCGTAAGTCAAGGTTGAATGTAGCCACTCTATACTAATGTTTATCAGAATAATAATTAACTCAGAAAAGCATAATGGAGTAAAAATCGATTCAGTTCTGTTCCAGTTCATTTCTTAAACTTTATGTACAGTTGAAAGAGCATGATTAATGATTTATATTGCAGGCCATCATGAAGACAGCCATGAGGTTCAACCTGGGCTTAGATCTGAGAACAGCGGCGTACGCGAACTCCATCGAGAAGATCTTCACGACGTACGCCGACGCCGGCCTCGCCTTCTAAACACTCATTAGATAAAACAAAGTATTGTCTGCATTTTATAGACTCCATTTTAGTCCCTATGCACATAAGTATAACTTTTAAGACATTATATTCACAGTATTTTTTTGTTTGTTGGAAATCATGGCTTTTTTTACTTTAATGTTAAGCAAAGCATTGTTACAACTTTTAAGTGAAAAATTTAATTTTCCAATTGTATCACCTTAAATTTTGAATAAATTGTTTCTCTGTTATTCCTTTATATATTATGTTTTATTTAACCTTTGCGTAATTTATAAACAGATTACGAAATATGATAGATGTCGAATAGGCGCAAGCATAAAACATGCAGTAACCTTTTGAATTATCTTCTATTCATACAAGAAATAATAGCACAAATTTGTTTGTTGCGTTTGAATAAGGCTGAGGACATAATATGTAATTATATTTAGTAATAAATGCTTACAATAAATGATTTTTATCTTGTACCAAGTGGTTACGTATGAAAATAAAAAGCGAAAAACAAATGAAATTAATCCATGCCAAGTGAGATGCAAGTGCAACGAATACTTAATAAGTAATCTGGATAAACGCTAATCCGCATATTATCGAATATTTGCAATGGCAACAAAATTATTGGATTCCGGTAGAAAAGTAGCTTTGGATAAGTACTAGGCCGAGAAAAACCAGTAGTAGGTAGTGAAAATATGGACAGTTAAACTTTTCCGCATTTTCCCAGACACATTGACATTTCCAGCTATCCAGTCACCCTGTTGGGCCATATGTGATATTTATACTAAGTACCTTGGAGGTATAAGAGAATATTCAAGGAAAGTATGGCTTGATTGAATATTACATCAGAAGCATAAATTAATTATTATAAGACTTAATTTCTCAAAAAGCAATCGGTATCCCAGTGATTTAGAAACTATGCATAGGTACTTCAGGCTTCAATATATTTGGACGTATATATTGGGCCATCCGCATTGTGAATGATGCAGACGTTACGAGCAACTTAGAGTCGCTACAACTCCGGAGGGATGTCGCCTCTCTAAGCGCCTGTATCACGGTGTGTGCTCTGAGGAATTGTTCAACTTGATCCCCTCCTCTCCATTCCTAACCAGAACCAGGCGTGCTGGCTTGCGAAGCCATAGCTTGACGGTCCACACCATCCCGGCGCGAACCAAACGGTTCTCAAATTCTTTTTTGTGCCGCACCGTCAGGCTTTGGAATTGTTTGCCGTCTCACGTGTTCCATCCTGGGTCCGTCCGCCGTAGTGTGAAGAGGCATCTTAGCAGGCCGGCATAATTGTGTCTATTGGCATGGGACTGTGTCCGATGCCAATGAATACTCTGCCTGGGCGGCTTTTGCGCTCACCATCAGGCGCAATGCGGCCACTATACCGGCCCAGAAATAAAAAAAAATTAAAAAAATCGTTAAAAAGTTGCCCGAAAATCGCGCTAAAATAAATTTTAAATCAACGTAGTTTAATAAATGTCGTCTAAACGGTGATAAAAAATATCATCTTCATTTTCATTAACTTTCTGTTATAATACAAGCAAGAGTTTACAAAAACCCTTGCGAATGATGACTAATAAAATTTCAATAATGCTCCCCTAGAGATGTACCTACTGGAGCGTGTGCACCACTTATATGTCGTTAATGGTCGTTAATATAAGAAATATTTCTCATATTTATCATTTAGCAATGTACTCTGTATTTCTCAGAGCACAGGGACTCACTACGCTCGCCATCCTGAGACATAAGATCTTAAGTCTCAATATGTCCAGCACAGAATACTAAACTAACAGAAGTCAAGCTCCATACAAAGCGCGCTAAATCAACGCAAACATTGACAGCGTTCACCGACACGATATTTCAAACCAGTCGAGACCACCACAGACTAATGAGACCACTGCGAGCGCGAGTGTCACCCGCTTCGGGCACGCAAATAGTGAGATGTTTTGTGTAAAGATGGAGCAAATGAATAAAAGTTATTACACTTGTATATACAACACCAAATTATAATAATTGAATATAAATTTCATTAAAAAAACATATATTAAACAAAAACAATAAAAAAAACTTTGAATAATGACATATTCTCAGCGAGTTCATAAATAAAATTAAAATTTATTTATTGTATTCTATATATTTTATTTTAAAAACTCAATCAAACGATACGAGTGCTATTAACACGATAAGTGTTTTCGCATAAGCTAGAGCTAACAACCCTTGCGCGAACGCCGAGCGTAGTGTGAGTGTGGCAACAAAAGTGAAGTACATACACAAGCTTGACTTCTGTTAGTATTCTGTGATGTCCAGTACTTACTCTGGCTACAATGTCCTTCAATCCGAAGCACAACAGTGCATTTACACTGCTGTTTCACGGGAGAAATAGACATTGCGGTGGTACCTACCCAGATGGCCTCTCACATATGAGAGCCCTTCCACCAGTAAATTACTCAATGAAATATAGTTAATAAATATGATGATTTGTTTTAAACCAAAATCGGATCTTGTTTTACATGCGAACTGACACGATGATATTTCTCAACGAATATATCACTATCTACCCCATATATTTAATCGTGGATGTAATAGGTATAGAACAGTCAACTATGATTGTGGTATGGAATATCTGATCAACTGATTTTCTTTACATACCTAATATATGAATGTCGTTTAAATATTACGGCTAATTTATTTCCGTTTACGAGCATTCTACTTGATTGAACTCATAAACTAGGTACGTAGCGTTCTATTCGTTGCACATGTTAATAATGTAAGCAATATTTTCAGAGTAATATAACACGGAATACGTTCGTTAAACGCCCCTAATTTATTCACGTCACAGGAAAATACAGCTTTAGTGAAGGAAAGAACGCTATTAAATTCACTAATTGCTAGTATTATTGATTAACTATCCTTTGGTTAAAGAGTTGATACATCAAAAACCACAGGAGCTATTATTTCATATATTATTACCTTAGACTTTAGAGTATTTATATATACAGGGAGCGCTGACATACATTCGCGTTTTGAAAAACGTAGATATTTTATTTAGTTAGAGTTGGTAGCGCTCCTATATTAGTAAAAATTGAATTAATTATTTAGCAATAAATTCCTTTAATAGCCGAAATTATATTTAACTATTATCCTTTTAAAACGAGTTTGAGTGGAATTAAATAGACCTAAACTACTTATTTTTATTTATTTTTTCAAATAATTTATGTATGTTGCACAACCTGTTCCAATATTAGCCAATAGGAGGGCAGAAAAAGGTGGCCCGGCACCACCATTTTTATCTACGTTTTTGAAGTACCAGCGCTCCCTCTATATACCGGGTATCTCAAGACTGCTACCGAAAACGAAGCCGGGTGGTAGTTTTAGTGACTACATACACAATGCAACCAAAAATTTGGAAAAGAAACGCGACAATTATTTTTTATGATTTTTTAAATATCTTCATTTTTGGGTGGTAAAATCCATAGTTTTGCTAAAATAATAATTCAAACACTTTTATACCTTAGATTATTTATAAATAAATGGGTATACACTATTATTTTAGGAAAAAATGTATTTACCACCCAAATATGGTCATAAGAAAAAAATTGCAAAAAAAAATTGTCGCTATTTTTTGCAACTTTTTCTGTTGCATTGTGTCTGAAGTCGCTTAAACTACCACCCGGCTTCGTTTTCGGTAGCAGTCTTGATATACCCTGTATATATATATATATACTCTAAGATTATTACAATGATTGGCTAATCACTATTATTAGTCGTCTGTGCTAATCACTACATAGATGATTACAATGACTACAATGACTTTTTGTTCATTCATTGTCACTCGAAAGAAAAGGATAGCAGGCAACAGCGACTGCATTCAAGGTCAAATTTTTGTGCTTCAGTGTTTTATACGGAATGCAATCTCCATTTGGGTATAAGGTGGGTATAAGCTTCTTGTATAAAACAAAGTCGCTTTCTCTGTCCCTATAATATGTCCCTTTGTATGTTTTTTCTTAGAGTATATATAAATACTCTAAGGTTTTTAAGCTATTGCATAGCTTCTATCGCGGGCCTTGAGCGTGGAGACTGAATCCAGAAATTCCGAAACGAAAATAACCTAAGGCCGTTTGTCCACAGCCGCCGTCACCGGACCGTCACTGAGAACGAGATTAATTCAGGCCGAGTTTAAGATGACGTGACGGCGATTGTGTATCTGTTATGGGCCAAGTGATTAATCTGGCATTATTCATAATGCCCGGGCAATATGGATATTGCCCAATGAGAGTGGACAATTTGATTATAATCAATCAATTTATCACATTGCCCGGGTATTATGAATAATGCCAAGTGCCTATTGGGCAGAGTGATTTAAAGCAAATCAAAATCAAAACAATGAGCCGAAGTGGTAGAATTTAGAATAGGGCGGCACAAGGCACACCCACCCCGGGTTGGGAGGAGTGGAGGGGGAGGGATGTGTCGCACCTCCCCTGGTACCACTCCCATGAAAAGGTAACGCACCATTCCTGAGAAATATCTATTATAGCAACCTAACCCTTAAAACACTTGTTGTCAATACAAATTAGCTTCTGCATCGTCTCCGGCGCTACGGGAAGTTCAGCCCCTTCGCCATAGCGTTACAGCGAGCGGGGGCTGCTCTTTCTCCGCGCCTCCGGCTTTTTATATACACTCTAGGGTCGGTAGCTAAAAGACTACGTGAGTAGAGTGAGTAGAGTAAGTCAGGGTGTTCCGATTCGGTTTTAGGGCACAGTAGACCTAACTGATCCATAAGTTGGTGCACTAATTTTCTTCTGAAGATAATGTTTCGGACGTTAAAAAACAACTAAATATAAGCAGATCAATTCAACCTTTCTAATTTATGGGTCTATCGCAGATGCGACAATGCGGCAGCGCACCACGTAAAAATCACCTATTAATCACATTGCCCGATCATCATGTAGCCATATTCATAGTACCCGGGCAATGTGATAAATAGGTGAGTTTAGATTGTAATTAATCACTTGCCCCGATATGGCTCGGCAATATTCATACTGCCCGGGCATGATGAATACTGCCCGCATTAATCACTTGGCCCATAACATGTCCACCGCGCCGATAAATCGGTGGCTCTGGGCTCAGTTCCACTCAGTTCTAGAGCATTGTCATACGTGGTAGTCGCGTTTTCCTTTTTAATAGAAATAAAACCAACTAGGAGGATGGCTATTTTTAACCGGCGACAATTGCTTCTACTGCTTTTGTACGATTGAAGGTGTAGGCGATGCAAATAATTTTTGATTCTACTCCAATTAATATATAAATATCGTATTTGAAACTTAATAGCTCTTTTTTTTACAAATTTTATGATAGACATAACAAAATAGGGCGACGGCCCGGTGCGACGGTACTATGTGGATAAAAACAAACGTGTTTTGTATTGCCGGCACATCGGCCTGTCATAAAACCGTGCCGAGATCTAGCGGTCACGCCTATCTACCCGAAACATCGGCGGCCGGGATGACCGCTCTCGGGTGACGAGATAGCGGTGGACACATGGCCATAGTAAATGTATGTACCGCTAAATCGGCGCCGTCATCTCGTTCTCGGTGACATGACGGTCCGTTGACGGTGGCGGTGGACAAACGGCCTAATGCCGACCGAAATTTAAATTTAATATTTTTATTTTGATTCCAATATGTGCCAGTACTTTTAAATGCGAATTGCAAACCTATTGCGTGATTAATTGTAATCTAACCTCTTTCGATATTTAGTTTTGCCATCTATCAATGAATAGCAGAACTTTTAATGACTTTTTGAAATATCACACTTGTCTCTTTAGTTCAGCAACTCGCCTCTAGGTAGCATTGGTTGTATCGGCGTTACTGCGCAATCAATCGAACGATTGGTTCCGTTTAAGTCATTGATATAAATGAATAGGCCCTTAGTAGAAGTATAGGTAGGTAAACACGTTTTAAAGTTCATATTACCTATTATTTTACACAAAAATATCACTTTTACAACTGAAACACGTGAAAAAACAATTTTACAACAAACGTAACAGGCAAAATATTAGGACAATGGGATACTAATTACGAAAAACGAACAAAAAGGAGTTATTACTTGATGACAATATTTTCAAATGCAATTCGCAAGTAATCATAAATCAAGACTTAACTAACTTCAACTCACTCAAAAAGACAAAACTATAAAATTGTAACGCAAAATAAACTTTAAAGCCTACCACTCAAAGCATATATCAACCTTGTCATTTACATTCTAACGATTTAGTGTCTGTATTCGTCTCTAAAACCGATGATATCCGAACGTTTGTTTGGCTTGATTCGGCTCGATTTGGGTCGGGTCGCACTTCACAGGACGTTAACGGCTCGCGAACCGTTGTTCACGGGTTTGTGTTCTCGGCTCTCGGCTCTCGGTTTTCGGTTCTCGGTTCGTTTGAACCGACGCGATTCTCCTATCGCGATCGATCGAATGAACGAGTTTTATTGTACATAAAGATCGAATCGATCGCGTGGTTCTTGCGAGCTGGTTTATTTGACACGTTCAATCGCGAACGACCCATATCTACTGCTTAGAGTTTCGGCGTTACGGCGGGCACCTCTTCTTTGTATTTACTTCATGGTACGACTCTACGAAGCTGGCACGTACAACAGTGAATATTAATACAATTAATATCAGAGAAAAACAAAGAAAAAAATACTGCATAAATAAAATAAATAAATAATTATAATTACACAAGTTGATAAAAAATGCTATGCAATAGCTTTACCGCGGCAGTCTCCGAGTGCCACACGTCTTTTTAATAGATAGAGTGATTCAAGAATCAAGAGGAAGGTTTATATGTATAATACGTACATATTATCGTACAGAAATCTATTTGTAGCCGGGTGAAGCTGGGCCGGGCCGCTAGTGTGTTTATAAACAATGTTAATACCTAGGTATACCACTAACTTAGTACATATGCAGTATCGAAAATATAGCTTTTAATATCATTATTATATCCGATGCATTATTTTGATTATTCCAAATGTTTTCAAGAATCATAAATAATTTCGACATTATTCCGATGAGCAGCGATTACAAAATTTGCTAATATAAATATAAATAATAAATAGCACTCTTTTTCATCAAATAATTAAATGCTAAAAAATATTTCGATTTCGATTTTTGACAGCTAGTTATACACGTACTATCACACGTACTATAATAAGTGTTAACCATAGACATCAAAATTAAAAGATTTGGAACGCAGCCAATTACGTGGTGTAATGTCAAGTTGTCAATCGATGCGTTTGCGAATTTCTGGGTATTTTTGTAAATCTTTTGAAATATTTTCATGAAAACATGTTCATTTCTCCACTAATTATTACCATATTAATAACTTTAATAAATGGAGTTTTATCGAAAAGTGTTGAGTTAACATTTGAACTGCCTGACAGTGCCGAAGAATGTTTTTATCAAGAAATAGAGAAAAACACTTCAGCCGCCTTGGAATACCAGGTAAATTTCGACAATAATTATCGTTACTATCATAGAAATTATAATGTACAATAATTTATATATGAACTTGAATTTAACCTAACCTAGAAATTTCTTAACCATAATTGATTTCTGCTATTGCTGTTATCCTGTTCATTATGACAGCATTACTGCTATTTTTAGGTGATTACCGGTGGCCAGTACGATGTAGATGTAAAAATCGAAGCACCAAATAGACAAATTATTTATCAACAACAAAAAATGCAGTATGATTCACATCAGTTTACTGCACAACAAACAGGTATAAAAATCATATAAGAATTTAAGTTATGCACACAATAATATGAAATAATAGTGTATCAGCTCATATTATGTCCCACTGATACACAGTGGTTGTAATATTTATTGTTATCTGCAACCAATACATTACATTTAAATCATAATGTACAATAAGTATCATCAGCTTATGCATTTGCAAGTTGATTTGAATTAACTTCTCTTGTACTTTCCTAGATAAGTATGTTTCGTTTTGTCAACTTGCTAATTACTTTAAAGGTGACTTTGAGTTGTTTGCATGGTAGCCTTGTTTACACTTAAAACATGTTTTCTATATTTCATACTAAATCAAATAATGTTCATAACATTATTTTTTTAGGTGTGTTCAAAGTGTGCTTTAGTAATGAATTTAGCACATTTTCCCACAAACTTGTATATATGGAACTGAATGTGGGTCCGGAGCAACCACTACCTGGAGTTGGAGATCACGCTACAGTTTTGACACAGGTAAATTAAATTTTGATAATTTTTTTAGGTATACATACATACACTCATTTGCAAAAAAAAAACGGGCAGTTTTGATTTAAATTCTTCTTTAAAAAAATACAGTACCAAAATGATTTCAATCATTTGTACATGTTACTGGCCGCTTTTAAAAATGCCGTGGTCTTTAAAACAGTTGTTCTAAATTCAAATTTTCGTTTGATACTCGTTTTTACAGAAAACCACTTTTTATCCTACATTTTTGGTGGGAAGTTCCAAAAGATAATATCGCTTTTCATAACTTTTAGTCAATTTTTATAAATTTATTTCATATTCTTAATTGTCAAAGCTTCATTTATTGCTGTTTAGCTGTCTCAATAATGTTAGAGAAAGTGGTAAAAGCTACCAAAATTATTGCGCTGCTCGAAGAGGGTTGCAGCCAATGCTTTGTGGCTCAGAGGCTAAGTGTGAGTCGCTCGACAGTTCAAAGACCTGGCAGCGGTATCAAGACACCGGTTCCGTTGAGAGAAGGCCTGGTTCTGGAAGAAAACCATGTACCCAACCACGGGATGATTGTTTTCTTGTGAGTCGCGCATTGAGAAATGGCAAGTCTTTGTATGTGGACCTTAAGAACAACCTCGAAGAAGTAAGAAATGTGCATATTAATCTATGGACGGTCAGGAGGAGGCTTCTCGCGGCCAATATACGCAGTCATCGCCCGACCCGCGGCCCTAAGTTACTCCGTGAGCACAGAGTTGCCAGGCTTAGGTTTGCTCGAAATTGTGAGTCATGGACTCAAGAAGACTGGAATAGGGTATTGTTCTCCGATGAAGCCAGGATATCTCTGTTCGGTGAAGATCGACGTCGGCGAGTGCTACGAAGACGAGGAGAACGCTTTGCAGAGGCTTGTTTTGAAGAAATCACACCTTATGGTGGGGGCTCTGTTATGTTTTGGGCAGGAATAAATTCCATGGATCGTACAGAGTTAGTCTTCATTGAAAACGGCTCACTGACTGGACATCGATACATAACGGAAGTTCTAATTCCTCATGCACAACCCGCATTGGCCGCTTTAGGCGAAGACTCAATTTTTATGGACGACAACGCTCGCGCCCACCGGTCTGGCGATGTGGAAGCGTATGTGCAAGAGGTCGGCATTCGTCGTTTGGATTGGTCAGCTCGAAGTCCCGACCTCAATCCTATAGAGCACGTCTGGGACGTTCTGAAACGACGCGTGAGATCAGTACAACCGGCTCCGCAGACCATCAGAGAGCTGAAGAATGTGATTACCGCGGAGTGGGAACGTATTCCGCAAGCAAGTATCCGGGATATCCTCGATAGCATACCCAGACGAATTCAAGCTGTGATTTCAGCTAGAGGGGGTCACACTCGATACTAAACATTTATCTGCTTTTACTTTATTAAAGAAAAAACAAACAAAAATCTTTGTTAATTTTTACTTCACAAGCATATGCACTACTAGCGAGCATACACTACTAGTGAACTTTAGCATTAAAACCCATAAATTTTATCAAAATTTTATGATAATACTGACGAAAACGATTATTTGCTTATTAATTTACAAAATTGTGAAAGTAAAACTACCTATAATTATCAAACAAACCAATAGTAACATTTGAAATGGTTCATTGCTTAGGTGCCCGTTTTTTTGCAAATGTGTTTATATTATAATAAAACAAAATTACATTCAAGTATGTATGTCACATTTACTTCCCATAAATAATTAGATCCAATTGGTTTGTCCATAACCATGTCATTATAAGCACATTAATTTGAAATTAAATTGTAATATATTGATGAGAAAGTATAGAGATGTACACTGTTTGACTTGGCCATTATCAATGATGATTGAAAATTATTTTTAATACTATAAAACTAACATTTATTTTTTTCAGATGGAAACTTCAGCAGAAGAAATCCATTCGGCTCTCAACCGAATAATTGATCACCAAACCCATCATAGGCTAAGAGAGGCTCAAGGCCGGAAACGGGCTGAAGATCTAAATGAAAGAGTGTTCTGGTGGTCAATGGGCGAGACATTGGCCATTGTGTGTGTGGCATTTGCACAAGTTATGGTACTAAAGAACTTCTTTAGTGACAGACCCACTCTATACAATCGGATGTAAAACTAGTGCTTAAATAGTTTATTTATTAAATATTCTTGGGTTATTCATTTTAGAAATTGTTTTATTTCATACTGTAAATACAATATCATGTTACATGTTATTTTTACATTGTTTTACAAACATTTATGTACCTTTTAAATCATGAGGCCAGTCTATTTCTTTCATTTCTAGGAGTAAGACATACAGAGACAAAAATAAGGAAAGATCTGACATAAGTAAACTTATTGTAAATTAAATTATTGCACGCAATTGTGTGCCATGTCACAAAATAGGGCCTCATAATCAAAAAATGTATATAAGTGTATTATTCATGCTGAATCCAAAAATACATAATAATGTTTTAACACCTTCAAAATGATGTTGATTTATTCCAAATTGTAAACAAATATAATAAACAGAAATTTACCATATTTCATAAATAGTTGTTTTTCTTTTGTTCATTAATTTAAGTAATCCGTTATTAACAACAGTAATTGCAACATAAATAGCTTGGCTCCATGTCAAACAAATAAAATGTTGACTTATTTTATGTATCAGTTGGTCTAAAATTTTTAAAAGCAAGAAATATTTATCATCTAACTAATCAAGAATATAACTGAGTATTTAAAGATTGAATAAACTGATAGTTAATTAAAGAAACTGTTAGCTATTGGTACATTAACACTGACTGCAAAGCCACTGCAATGTACTATAAATATATGTGCAGCTCAAGTATATTATGTTTGTAAATGACATGATAGGTGTATTTATCACACATGAGAATTGTGAAAAAAATGTTTATACTCTGCAGTCAATTTGTTACATAATTCTTATCAGTCACAATTATTCTCTGTAACTATCATAGGTAAGAACCGGATTGTGGGGAATCGCTACATCCAATCTGTTAAAATAGTACTAGTAAGGCAAATACCCCATTGACTAGTGCACAAGGATAGGCTATAAGAGGTCTCTGTTCTGCATCCCCAGACATAGTCACAAATAGCCTACTAGCAGACAGGGCCGACCAAATTACTGCTACTGCTGACAATGTTAATCCTAAAGTCCCTTCCAGGGAAATAAATATGCCCAGCCCAGCCAATACAACCATTGGCAACATGCAATAACCAAGTACACTGGCAACACTTAATATTGTGAAAACTCCTTCAGATCGGCTCATTAGTGACAATAAAAAGTACATTAATATTACAGACATCACAGATAATCCATAGACATAACCAAAGTGGGCTTTATTCCCTGCCAGGAACAAGCACACAGCTAAAGCCAAACAAAATGCTATTGGCCCTGCAATGTCCGTATCTCTAAGTAAAAAATTTGCATCATCTGCTTTTGATTGCCCATGAAATGGGTTAAGGACAGCCAATGTTTTTTCTAATATTCTATCGGGATATATTTCAAGTTCGTCTAAAAGTGGAGGCTCGTCAAAGTCTGTGACCTCTGTTGGAGCATCTCCTGGTATCGACGCTGGCGTAAATATGTTTGGGTTATAGTACTGGTTGTTGTTTGCGGGCATACTGCCCTGTGTCTGATCGAATGAGTAGTTCTGTTGATCTGTCGGGAAAGTCTGAAAATCTAAAGAAAAACATTAATTAGGCACATATTGTAGTTATAACATAACATAATATAAATAAATCAAGCAAAGTTACATACCCAATGTTTGTGCGGCATCACCAAAATTATTAGACATATTAAACGAGTAGTTCTGGCTATTATTTTGATTTTGCCAGGAATAATCGTTTGGGTTGTTGAAATTTGCCATGTTAGGAATTGTTTTGATTACTTAATATTTCAAATCTTCGTGCCTTTAACCCTCTAAAACCACGTATTTGCACAAATCACAGCACAAATCTAAAATCTCCAACAACACAAACAACTGTCAATGTCATTGTTTGACGTTTCATGAGTCATCACAGAATAAAAATAAATATCACCACGTAAAATGCCTTGCTAAAAAATTATAATAGCACTAGCGGCCCAGCCCGGCTCTGCCCGGATGCGGTTACTTTTTGAGGCCAGTCCGCTTTAGAAACATAGGAATTATTTCACGTGATAACTCATTTAAATATTTAAACTTGACGTTTCAACCGTATTTTAAACTTCCCATCCCATTCCTTTGAGTTTGGAAGACTATCGAATATATAAATAAAATAAATTAATAACACCCAACAGTCACATACATAGTCCAGACCCCACACTAAGATCGAGTCTTGTATCGTGGGTATCAGGAACTACGAGACTTTTCGGTCTCACAAACACCCAGACCCGGAAGAAATATTTGTGGGCCGCACAAACATCGATCGAATCATCGATCGATCGAATCCGCGGCCTCTCGTTTCACAGGCGGCGTCTAACCAACTGCGCCACGGAGGCTGTCAAAATGCATAGCCCATGGAAACATTATAATATTTCCGGATGAAGTTTAGCTTATGTGTTAATCTAGGGTTTCAGCAACCTCCATACAAAATTTTATAAAAATTGATCCAGCGGTTTGGGCGTGAAGAGGTAACAAACACACAATTTTTAGCATATTATATATTAGTAAGATTCTGGTTGATCATGCAAAAATAATCTTTATAAAGCTTTCTATTTAATTTATTTATAGGCTATTGTTATGGCGTTAGGTGCGCGCTTTAATAAATGCGTAATAACTAGATAGCCGTCCAAACTGGCTTCGCGCGGGTGCTGATATTTCTTGAGTCCATTCCACGTCAGACTCCTATTATTTTGAGTAGTTTCATATTTACACTCACCGTGACTGACGTCAATTATAATTATTTTCTGTTCTTTTCCCTACCCGTCTTATTACATCTCGCTCTACTTGGTTTTTTTGTCTCAAGGCCTGCAATTGTATCGTGTAGTATCACGTTGAATCCGCTCTATAATTTTTCCATCCCATCCCTTTTGCTCCCGTGGGTACACTACACTTTTCGGGATAAAAATCTATACCTATCTATAATCAAGTTACTTTAATTTCAACTCAACTTAAGTCGTGTATTTTTTTTGCATGGAAATCTGTAAAATAATAAATAAGAAATAAAATTGCTGTATTGTATGGCGTAGGTAGTTTATTCATTTAAGTATTATTTTTTGACTGGTTCTATGTATTGTGGAATGTCTCCATGTTTAATATGTTAGATATACATAGTAGTTTTTAAGTTACACACAAAGGGGTCAATTCTGAAATAGATGATGTTATTCGTTTTTTAAATAGTGCCATAGTTTTGCTTTCAGAATTGGTCCCCATAATAAATTATTTACAAAGTACATTGTTAAGTAATATGGATCAAAAACATGGTGTTTTAAAATATCACTGTATATATTAGGTAATAATAGTTTCAATAATTAGTTTTCCATCTTATAGGACCTCACTTATATGAGTTTGAACAAGAGTAAAATAGCAAATAACTGATTTTTCTACATAATAGATATTATTTAAGACAACATTAAGTAAAACAATCGCAAAACATAATAATATGCATTACAAAAATTGTTAAAAAATTGAGAAAATGTTAAAAGTATCACAATTTACCTTTAAACCATTTTTGTGAAATTTATATTTTTAATAAGTTCCAACATAAATAACAAAATCAACAACAGTAATAAAGATAAAAAAAATGTAATCAAAGAACAGTCTTTACATGAAATGCAGACTCTCGATATTCATAAATTTCGATTGGAATATACAAATACACATATAAAACATGACTCACCACCATTTTCAGTACTGAATAAAGACAGTATTTAAAATTGCCTAAAACTATGTACAATCTAGGTCATACCTGTAAATTGTGTACATTATTACACAACTCTACAAAATCAGTGAGTGTAAAAAAAATATTACATATTTGAACACACCACAATTGGAGATTTCATTAACACAAATGCACAATACACTCAGATTAATGTATTAATATAAATTCTTATTGAAATAAACGTAAAATATTTCGTAATATTTGTATATCACAGATACCTAAGTGAGATATTACTGATTATATCTCTCAATGAGGTATTACACACCTACAAAATTCCTAAAATATAACTATACTACAAATAAATTAAAAGCACGCAATTTCTGTAATAGCAAATACTGTCAGCAAAACATTCATATAAATACCTCGAGTACCCCTTGATCTTTATATTTGTTAATGGAGTTTCAAAATTATCATCTTACACTTGAAAGTAATCACTTACAGTGCCATCGGCATTGTTACTAATACTGGTTTTGGGATCCCTGTCATTTGGAACGTTGATTTTTTCATATCCCGCCGACGAGTCCGATCTTTCCACGTTTTTAGAACTAGTGGCTTCATCCATGTTGACTTTTTCGTAAGGCGGTTCTTTTTTGGCCAGTTCAAAATATTTCACACTTTCATAGTTCGGCTCTTTCCTCGATCTCACTGAATCATATTTCGAATCCTTAGATCGCACCGATTCATACTTCGGATCTTTGCACCTTAGTGATTCGTAGTTCGGATCTTGGGAATTTATCCTTTCATAATTGGGATCTTTCGGACGAACGGATTCGTAGTTGGGATCAGATTCGCTTCCTGTGTTGTACATCGGTTCGTGTGGCATGGATTCGTAGTTCGGTTCCGTACTGGGTTCATCGTTGCTAGATGTAGGCCAGTTGTTATATTTAGTCGAAGTCTTGTTCACAGTGGAGTAGGTCGGTTGCACTTTGTAGTTGGGCGCGATGGTAGCATACGGTGGGGTGGGCGGTTGGTTTCTTAACACTTCGTAATTGGGATCGGAGTCGGACGCGTTGTTATCAGTCTTGGCAATGTGCTCGTAGCCCGGGTCGCTACTGACTATACTGTTGGGTCCGCTGTCTGACAACAGCGTATTTAATTTCAGCATGTTGTTATTGCTGAAATGAGAATTCGCTTTGTTGATATCTTTAACCGTCTCGTAGCCGGGGTCTTGGTTCAAGCTCTTCCTGTCTTTGTGTGCGATCGTTTCGTATCCGTGATTCATGGACTTCTTCCTGTCAATCGTTTCATAGCCTGGATCGTCGGCCCGATATTTGATCGCGTGATGTTCGCCCTCATTGCTTGGATATTCTTTGGACCGCCTCACTATTTCGTGGGTTCTGCTCTTGGCCTTCTTCATTACTTTTGCGTACATTTCTTCGACATTGCGTGAAGGGCTCTCGGTGGCCCTGTTTTCGGAATTGAGGCTGGCGTTGGCTTCGGCGGAGGAGTAGTCGCTGTATCCGGGTCCGTCGATGGAGTTGTAGAGGTTGTCTGCGTGGTTCTCTGGCTGGTCGATGTCGAAGTTGAGTTCTCGTGCGACGAGCGGGCGGATGAGGTCTCCGGAGCTGAAGCGATGCTTGTCCACGGGATAGTTACAGCCGTAGAAGTCGGAAGAACTGACACAGCTGTTGTTGCGTTGATGTTTTTCGTTGAGGCTTCGCCGTAGTTTATCATGATTGAAGTGAAGATCACCTGCAATATGAACATAATGTTGCAATTAATGTCACGTCGTAATACGGAGACAAATGCCGACACGGAAAATTTAAAAACTAAAAATGTATAATTTTATGCACCGGCGCAGTAATTGAAAGGGTAATTAATCACAAAGCAATCGTAAATTACGTTAATTACATAAAAAATAACTATGTATTGCATGCTATAAAAAATGCAACTACTACAATATAAACATCATATTACGTCCTTAAACGCCCAAATGCTAGGCGGCTACGGAGCTGTTCTTCACTTGGGTTTAATTGAGATGTAAATTGGTGGCGGTCTATTGTGCGTTGGAGAACTTTATATTCATGTAATACAATACAAAGAAATTAAACGTGACAGATTAAATCACATTCTCTAGTTCACACAAACCACTTCTATGGAAGTACACCTTGTACGGGAACACTATGATAAGAGTAAAATCAGTTCGGGATTTAGGGGTGATTTTTAACACTAGGCTACATTTTCGCGAGCATATTGTTAAAATTTGTCAAAAGGCATTCAGAAATTTGGGTTTTTTGTTGCGTATGGTTCGTGTTTTTACAAATATTCATGCAATCATAGCCTTATATAACGCGTTAGTAAGGAGTGTGCTTGAGTGTAATGCAGTTATTTGGGCTCCATATGAGACTAAATATAGTCTCATGCTGGAAAGAGTACAAAATAAATATATAAGGTTCTTATACATGAAGCAATATGGAGTATATCTAACGTGACCATTTATTTTTTATGCTAGAGCGGGACATCTGTGGAATTAAATAAGTACTAATTGTTTTTAGTATTTTACAAGTTTTTTATTGTACAAAAGTTCTGAGATAATTCGACCCAACGGTTTCAGAAGTGGTTTGGTAAAGCATTGCGAGCGGGAAATACATTTTAAACTATCTTTTGGTCTGATTGCAAAAGCGGGACTATACCGGACTTGCTGGGGACGCCGGGACAGAGTTCCTGAAAGCGGGACTGTCCCGCCTAAAGCGGGACGTATGGTCACGTTAAGTATATCCCTATTACCCATTGATGTATCCAAATTTATTTATTTTGGGAATGGTTGGATATAGTGAATTACGGGTCAGGAGAGACTTTACGCTCATCTCGTATATATTTAAAATCCTTAGAAGTATGGTAGAAAACAGCACATTATTAGGGCAAATAGGGTTACCGGTTCCAAACAGATACGTTTGGAGACGGCGGCGACCACAGTTACTGGCGATACCGCGTGCTCGTACAAATATGCTTAAAGAGGCGCCTATAACTCGCGCTCTTCGAATACTTAACTTAATTGCACAGGAAACAGACTTATTCCATTGTTCCCTGAGTGAATTCACAAAAATAGCGATGAATATCATTTGTTATAAGACAAAATGAAACATAAAAAAATAAAAATTACTATGCTACACTACTGCATTAGGGTATCCTGTAAAAGTAGATGTAAGTTTGGAAATAAATAAATAAATAAATAAAAATGACCAAACGTTATTTTTGTTTAGTAAAGAACATATTTTTTCTGATGATTGTAAACTCAGGCCTCATTGAAATAATTTATTTGATATATAAAAATATCATCTAGGACCAACAGGAGTGGTATACAAATGAATAACGGGTATAGGTACCTAGATATCCATAGGTCGCGGTAGCCTGTTGGTAAACAGACCAGCCACGACGGCCAATATGTTCACGGTAATTGTGGGTTCGAATCCCCGAATCTTTCAACTTTCGGAGTCGTGAGTGTATTGATAGTAATTCATCACGCACTGTAACGGTGAAAGAAAACTGCATACCATAGCGATTTGTAATAATTTCTATGGAATGTAAAGACCGTCAATCCGCATTAGGCAAGCGGAGTGTATTATGTCCTAACCTCCCTCAATCATATTCATATTCTCGATGGTCATCATTCCCTGCAGTGACATAGGCTGATAAGTGATACAGATATAAAACAATTACATACCGGTGCTTGAACTTCTCTGTAACCTCCCTCAATCATACTCTCGATGGTCATGCGCTGTAGAGGCACGTAGACACAGATATAAACCAACATACCGGTGCTGGACATCCTCTGGTGTTTCTGCGCGAGCGCGTGTTCCGCGCGCGAGGGCGGGTGCGTGTGCGCATGCGCGTGGGGAGGGGGCGGGAGCGGCGAGTTGGCCTGCCGCTTCTCAGGCTTGGGCGAGCCCAGTGCACCCGTCGAGTTCGAACACGACGATGATGACGCTGTAATGAAATGTTAACTGTTATTTTATGCTGGTTTAATTTGTTTTTATGGTAGTGAAATATACAGGGTATCTCAAGACTGCTACCGAAAACGAAGCCGGGTGGTAGTTTAAGCGACTTCAGACACAATGCAACAGAAAAAGTTGCAAAAAAAAGCGACAATTTTTTTTTGGTTATTTTTTTCCTTGGACCATATTTGGGTGGTAAATACATTTTTTCCTAAAATAATAGTGTATACCCTTTTATTTATAAATAATCTAAGGTATAAAAGAGTTTAAATTATTATTTTAGCAAAAACTATGGATTTACCACCCAAAAATGACGATATTTAAAAAATCATAAAAATAATTGTCGCGTTTCTTTGCGAAATTTTTAGTTGCATTGTGTTTGTAGTTACTAAAACTACCACCCGGCTTCGTTTTCGGTAGCAGTCTTGAGATACCCGGTATACATGGTTCGATAATTTATACGTATAAAATTTTTTATGTATTGTTCTTAAAATATATTCAAACACAATATTTTGTCTCTTTGTTAAGACAAATTATTTTTTTTATGTATAATTGTAATTATAGAAGAAGCAAATAGTTAAATATACCGGGTATCTCAAGACTGCTACCGAAAACGAAGCCGGGTGGTAGTTTTAGTGGCTACAAACACAATGCAATTAAAATTTCGCATAGAAACGCGACAATTATTTTTTATGATTTTTTAAATATCGTCATTTTTGGGTGGTAAATCCTTAGTTTTTGCTAAAATAATAATTTAAACTCATTTATACCTTAGAGTATTTATAAATAAAAGGGTATACACTATTATTTTAGGAAAAAACGTATTTACCACCCAAATATGGCCATAGAAAAAAAATAAAAAAAAAAAAATTGTCGCTTTTTATTGCCATTTTTTCTGTTGCATTGTGTCTGAAGTCGCTTAAACTACCACCCGGCTTCGTTTTCGGTAGCAGTCTTGATATACCCTGTATAATAATTAAATACAAACGAATTACCTTGTCTGGAATGGGTGGCGTTAGACGAAGATGGCGCTCCTATTTCGGGTGGAGCACTTCTCCTGCAAGTAAATGAATATGTTTAGATTGAGATTTCATAGAGGCAAGTGCGGATCCACCGTAGTGGGCACGATGGGCATGCCCACAACCCGTTAAATTATGACGTCACACTTCCACTCTATATTGAGATCGATAGACTGATAATATTATATCAAATGCCATATTATTATTGTTTTATTGTTTAAGAATGTTTTATGTATATTGTAATTTTGGAATAAGGTCGTTCCTAAAATAATAATATATTACCAATATATAAATATTGAATAATTCAAATTATTGAAAGGAAGGCCATATTGAAAGAATGGATGAAAAAAAAAAAAACAAAAGAACAAAAAAAAAAGAAAATTAAAATCATTTATTTATTTAAACTCTTTTATACCTTAGAGTCCTTATAAATAAAAGGGTATACACTATTTTTTTAGGAATAAAATGAATTTAACATCCAAATACGACCATGGGAAAAAAATAACAAAAAAAAATCATCCCTTTTTTGTCAACATTTTCTGTAGCGGTGTGTCTGAAGTCACTAAAGTTTCCACCCGGCTTCGTTTTCGGTGGCAGTCTTGAGATACCCTGCATAACATTTTTCAGTCCGTAGACTAAATATAATCGCGTGGGCTACACTTGTTTATGACAAAGGTTTAATTAGCACCGGGTATTAAGTTCAAAAATATATTCAGATATGGTATAACCCAGTTGAATAAAATGGCGATTATTTTTAAAATGCCATAATATCATCAATATAATAAAATCGCAGAGTTAAATCTTTATTGCGTATAACGATTATGAGCAAGATCATACACAGACTCTCACTTCATTGATTTTCGGGTTGCCATGCCCACAAACTTTTTTGATGGCTGGATCCGCCCTTGCATAGAGGGAGCTAAGCCATTAGCCCAGTCATATTAGGGGTTTCACCTCGGAATGAAAGCAAATAAGCTGAAAATTGGTATGAACCTTTGTTTTGTCGTTCTAAATATTATCTCAAAAGTCACCATTGCTATCGTGTCCGCGTCTTAAGATATTCAAGGTCAAAGATCATCTAAATCGTTTTTTTTTTGCGAATATCTCGGCTCCTATTGCTCAAATGAGATTAGTATTAATCATAAATGTTGTTGTAATATGACTGGGCTACATAGTGTCGGATGGTGCGCGTACCGGGCGGCGTGCGCGGGCTCGGCGTGCGGCGCGGGGTCGCGGCGGCGCGGCTCGGGCGCGATCTGCGCGTACGTGTCCGAGCCCTCGCCCACGCTCGCCTCCTCGATCGCCGCGTACATCTCGTCTGCAACGCGCATATACTCTATTGTTCTATATACATACATATTTTTTTATTGCCCTGAATGGCGAGACGAGCATGCCGTTCGCCTGACGGTAAGCGATTCGACCGCTCATGAACAGTAGCAAAACCAAAAAACACCTTGAATTACAAAGCAATGCTTGGCATTCCACTGCGCTCGCCATCCTGAGACATAAGATGGTAAGTCTCATATGTTCAGTAGTTACTCTGGCTACAATGTCCCTCAACCCGAAACACAACAGTGCATTTAAACTACCCACCCAGATGGACTCTCACATATGAAAGACCTATCACCGTTAAACATATACCTAGTCAGGTCATTAATTCTGTCACATGTTTAATATAAATAATTGAAACAAGTTTATTCATTATGTAACCATTTATATACCAAAATGAACTTAAGAGCGTTTATACCCTGCACGCGCTTTTTGGCTTAAAAACAGGACTTTTCAAATGAGTTAATAGCCACCAATAAACAATTTAAAGGAAAAATAATTATTACTAATTTTAGAAAAGGTTGTCATCTAGGGATTTTGGTGGAAAACATTATAGATTGATGGATAATTTGTGAGTACTATACGGATTACTGAACACAAGTTTCGTTATTTAGGCTTTAAATGGCAATTTAGAAGCTTAAGATATCCTTAACCACTAAATATAAGATGAAAATAAAAATATTATCAGACTAATAAGACCCTTATGGAGGGATTTTGCTGAGAAAAATAATCTTTTTGTGTTTAGTTCCTGAAAAATAAAAATTTAAACAATGCGAAATTATTCAGAAACTCTCGTCAAGATCATATTTTTTTTCACCAACTTATCGTACATAATTTTTTATAACAATTGCATATTATAATAGACGAACATCTTATCAATAAATTATCATTTTTATATTTCAACAAAATTAGTTTTCATGTTTTCTACAAATATTTTAAAAACCACTATAAAACACGCTGTCCGACGTGAATCAAATCAGACCGCCGCAAGGCCTTCTAGAGGGAGGATGTATCGCTCGTCGCTCCGGCCTGGCTGCAGTCGATTATGCCGCGCGTAGTAAAATAGCCACGCGCGGAATGCGATTACCACATCTTAGTAATTTGGTAGTAAAATATTTAATTATTTTTATTACCTACAATGATTTTGTAGTGAGTATAAATTATGTTTCAGGTAATATAATGGGACGTAATTCCGAGGCTAAATTATGGTATGTATTGTAATATAAAATTAATATATTTCGTAATTGTAAGGGGTTGTAAGGCCCCTAACACTATTTATGTGTTCGAACACGAAATGATTAATAAAACGTCCGTAGTGTCTACTGATTGAACACTGATTTGAATGCAACTTAACAATGTAATAATAACGAAAATATGATTAGTATCCAAATTTTGTATTATTCTTTGCTTGCACAGTCATATTTGTCTATTCATAATGCAAATAAAATATTTTTATGATATTATATTACAGTTACATTTCAATTGAATATTTGAAGCGCACGGATCAAAGTTGTTTGAGCCGATTGTATAGCGAGCCGACGCGGCAGCTCTACGCACACAGCTTTGGTCGCTTATGTGTGCGTGAAATTAACGAAGAAATACCTATAGTTGACTTTGCGCGCAAGGTGTATACGCTCTTAACAAAACATAGATTCTTATGACACTAAAGTTTATTCAAAATGACCTCCGTGATTTTGAATACAGGCCTTCAATCTGCGCGGCCAGTTGTCTATCGCAGCACGAACGAGGTCCATGTCAATAACGGCGGCTGCCTTAATCAAGGATGTCTTGAGTGACTCCAAATTGGGATGAGGCTTTGAGTTCGCCTTTTCCTCCAAGTGTTGCCATATCTTGTAATCTAACGGATTGAAATCCGGACTGGAGGAGGGCCAGTCTTCGTGCCGGATGAAGTCGATTTCACGCGCCGCCAGCCAGTCTTGTGTGCTCTTTGCTCTATGAGCTGGCACCGAATCTTGTTGGAATACTCAGTGCCTGTTATTGAACATCGTATGAGAAACAGGTTCCACAAGGTTCGTCAGGACTGTATTTTGATACACAACTGCATTCGTTTTTACACCTTTCTCACAAAAATGTACCTGTGTTAAGCCCCAATAAGAAACTCCCAATCATACCATGAGCGAGGATGGAAAATGACCTCGTTGGACACGCGGAATACGGTTGCTCGCTTCTTCACTACTGTGTGCGTACACCTTATCATTTTGTTTGTTGTAGCTCTCTTCTACGGTAAAAAATTTTTCATCTGAAAAAAGAAATTCCCGATATTTTTTTCCCGCGTACCGCTTCAACAAAGCGCGGCATCTCTTCAGTCTTCTAGGTCCATTAGACGAGCATTCAAACGATGTCCTGTTTTTCTTCGATATGCCCGAAGCCCTAAGTCTTCATTTAACACCCTTTTCACCGTAGTTCTACTTAACCCTATCTGAAGGGCCAACAGTTTCTGCTTACGTTTGGGATTTCTTTGAATTCGCGCCTTCACAGCTTTTATCACTGCTGGAGTCCTAACAGACCGAGGGCGACCACTTCTTCACCTGTCATCTACACAACAAACAAAATGATAAGGTGTACGCACACAGTAGTGAAGAAGCGAGCAACCGTATTCCGCGTGTCCAACGAGGTCATTTTCCATCCTCGCTCATGGTTGGGAGTTTCTTATTGGGGCTTAACACAGGTACATTTTTGTGAGAAAGGTGTAAAAACGAATGCAGTTGTGTATCAAAATCACAGATCACTTCCAATAGATACCGCATTACGATAGTTTTGTTTGAACCGAAAACGCCAACGAAGGGAACTGCGCGGGGGGTGGGCGGGTTGCAGCGCGGTCACGTGGACTTCACTGGAGAGATGAGGCATAAGTCGATAAATAAAAAAATGTATCGATAGTTCGATTTGCCAGTAAGTTCATGTATTATGATCGCTTCTATAACTTAATTACCAACTTGTTAAATGTTTGATAATATTTTTTCACCGGCCTGATCTGATAAATTATACCAACCGGCAACCGCTAACTACGAGTAAAATAGGAGTAAGATTTATACTTTAGTATGTAACGGTTTTATTTCTATTATTCACCGTGTATTTTTGTATACCATAATGGCGAAATACCCAAATTATGTGTTGATATAAAAGATCAGATAAAAATATGAAATAGTAAATAACTAAACCTCACGCCCTAAAGGGCTGCAATAACTTATTCCGTTTCTTGAATTCTGACGACGGCTGTAGTAAATGTAATATCGACAAGTGACGATGAAACCCACTTGACGAACTATGAATGTTTTTGAGACGATATATACAACGTAATATGTTAAAATTTGTGCAATAGCTTGTGCTACTGATTCTCAATAAACTTAGTATACTAAAACTTATGATAAATACCCTCCCATTATATTTGAAAACGTATACAACTAGATGGAAAAAAGGAAATTTAATTACGCCAAAGATAAAAATAAATAAAAAATATTGTAAAAGTACCTTGTTAACAAATTTAACTATTTCAAATTACATAAAATAACGTAATTATGGTAATTTGCAATTTTTATTTAAATCAATATATATTTTGTGACATTGTCATTTAATTAAATTAATTTACATTATTGTTTTACAATATCGATATTTCTGGGAATTATATTATAAACATGCGTCAAACACTAGAAAAACGCGTGATTTCGCCAAAAAAAGATGGCTTATTACGGTTATTGCTATGCGAAAAAGAGACGGCTGATTCTCCATCCGAACTCGACTGTTTGACATTGATACATTAACCAGTATAAATTGAGCTCGCTCGGGACCAAATTAATTTAAAGAATATTAGTTATCGATGAAAACTTATTACGCTTTTTTAGATACTTTATTTTTTTGAAATTTTTGCACACCATTTTATTGAACAAATCATTTTTAACTGTAATATTATGTTCCCAAAATGTAATTTTCGCTAACGTGCGATGACATGTGCGGGTCCACTACTTGGACGACACTGATGACGCGACATTTGGCATTGGTTTATATCTATGTGATAGCTTAATGTGTTGGGCGCAACCGCTGCCTTGCATTAGGTATCTATTGGGAGTGATCTGTGATCAAAATACAGTCCTGACGAACCTTGTGGAACCTGTTTCTCATACCATGTTCAATAACAGGCACTGGGTATTCAAGATTCGGTGCCAGCTCATAGAGCGAAGAGCACACAAGATAGATTACAAAATATGGCAACACTTGGAGGAAAAGGCGAACTCAAAGCCTCATCCCAATTTGGAGTCACTCAAGACATCCTTGATTAAGGCAGCCGCCGATATTGACATGGACCTCGTTCGTGCTGCGATAGACAACTGGCCGCGTAGATTGAAGGCCTGTATTCAAAATCACGGAGGTCATTTTGAATAAACTTTAGTGTCATAAGAATCTATGTTTTGTTAAGTTCATTTTGGTATATAAATGGTTACATAATGAATAAACTTGTTTCAATTATTTTATATTAAACATGTGACAGAATTTATGACCTGACTAGGTACTTGTAAATTTGTAAAAAAAAAGAACGATATTGGCTTAAAAGTACTGGTATGACGGTGTCTTTTTACAAATTTTGAACTTGCACTGCGACTATTCACGTCTATTAATATTGGCGATGATTGGAGCCAACAAAATTAAAATATTACAACATTTTTTTGTTGTGATATGTGTGATAAATGTTAATTGGACATCTAGTATATATTTGATCGAAGGTGAGAAGGCACATATGTATTTGATAAGAATATAATACAAAATAACTAGGGCCACTGACACCGCATTCCAGACATGAGCAATAACTTTATCGATCACATTTTATTTATAGAAATGAACATGCTTTGGCAATAGATTACACATTTGATTAACGAAATGCAATAACGCGTGATGGTTTAGGTGTGCACCAAATACTTTAAACCAAGAAATATACTTGAAAATATTGATGAACGTTGATAAAGCGTGTCACTTTGTACAAAGCAAGTTTAACTCTTTTTTCTTCTTTTTCTTTTGTTGAATCGCCTGCGTGCCCATGTTCAACACCTAATTGCAAGTATGAATAGATCGCGGGTCATATACTTTGGGAGTGTAATCGTTGGCAGACTGAGGGTAAAACCATGCCATAGTATGCAAATATCATCTGGAGTTGTTGACTACATGGACCTTGTACTACATGGAACTTGTAGAGACTCGGAAGAACTTCCGTGCTTTCCGGCGTTTTTGCCATACCTTTTACTGGAATCAAGTATAATAGCTCACAGTCTCCGTGGCGCAGGTGGTTAGACGCCGCCTGTGAAACGAGAGGCCGCGGGTTCGATCCCCGCACCGAGAGAAATGCTTGTGCAGCCCACAAATATTTCTTTCGGGTCTGGGTGTTTGTGAGACCGAAAAGTCTCTCGTAGTTTCTGGTACCCACGACACAAGACTCGATCTTAGTGTGGGGTCAGGACTATGTATGTGACTGATGTTATTTATTTAATTTAACATAATTGGTCCCATTTTAATGCAAGAATAATTTGATCCGTGGTGGTTGACAACTGGCTTCTACGGCTGTAAAAGTCTTTTTGCGAGGTTATTTACCTCTTTAGTTCAATGTTTTGTGTCCCGCTTTGCACGGAGGGAAGTGGACCATAATATATTTCCAGCTTATTAATTTAACTGTCTGAATAATTTCGTTGCAGGTTAAAGACAAGTTAGACATTCCCAGAGTCTCGCCGAGCTCTCGTTGATCCTGGCTTACAGGAGTTGCAGTGATGGGTGTGAGGGCGGGACAGTTTCCATTATGTATCTGTATAATAAAACCTTTTCTAACAATTATGCTACGAATAGCACTTTGAATGCTTAAACTTACCGGAGTCATCGGATACGGTGGCATAGTGCGGTTGTGAGGGCGGCTTGGTACTTTGTGCTCGAATATTGCTTAACGGCTCCCGTACGGAAATGCTAGTGTATCCCTCTAAAATAAAAATAAACCAATTATATATATTTTTTATTGCTGACCATCGCCCATGGATTTAGAAATGCCACGAGCGATGAGTAGTCACTTGTTTCATGTTCTTTATACATATGGGTAAAAAGACCCTATGATTGGGTCATAAGGTCCAAGAAATTCCAAATCAAGTTTATGAAACTGTTGCGACGTATTATTACGATAAAAATTTATAACTATATCATGAAATTATACGAGAGGTTTCTTTTCCTACATTCTAAGACAGTATATAAATGCGACATTATATTTTCTTCGTTTATCTATCCGTAATATTCTATTCGCTTATTTTACAATTAAATGTAAATATGTTTGAAAGAGAAGACCTACAGAAGGATATTTAGATTATGAATAATATGTATATTACAATTAAAATTGTTAGTAATATTTCTGAAGCTACGTTTATATCATACGAACATCACATTTCTTTATCACTGCGCCTATCAAATTTTAATTGACCTAGAAAATTCATTAATGTCCATCGCTAAAATGCAATTAAGCAGATAATTTGATAAAAAAATAACATATTTATTCTTAGTGGCATGTTGACGATGTTATCTCGCCTGCAATTATCCGATTTCTAAGAAATATTTGCTGCTTACTTCATAATACATTTACTATGCTTTTGTATGGTAATTTATGAGCATTGCCGCATTCCGTTATTAAAATAATTTATTTTTTATCTTGCACACAGTATCATATCACAATCAAATCTATAAATATATCTATGATTTGATGTGTAGTAGATCTGAGTTCACAAATTATACATAAAAATCAATATCTAGTATGGGCAGTATGTTCCAAGGATTTAATTTTTATAACACCTATGTTAAATACCTACAGTAAACGTCAATAAAATTGATAAGAATAATATATTGTTTAAAATAATGGTCAGAATCTATCTAGATTAGGTTCTAGGACAGTGATTCCCAAAGTGGTCCAGGTGGACCCCCAGGGGTCCACGGGAGACCTGCTGGGGGTCTACGTAGGCGTGAACAAAAAATGGGGGCCCATAAGATGTTAATGGGGGTCCACGAAAATGTATCTGCTTTTGATAGTAAAGTGCAAAAATGCAAGCATAGTTTTTATAAGGGCCTACCTACATTGTTTTAAGTACCTAACTAAGCAGATAATATTTTAATAAGGCAAGCGACTGTTACTTGTCCAAACTGGCATATTCGATATTACATAAACTTGTCGCAGGTAGAATGTACTGATGAGGATATCCATACCTATAGTCAACATTTAAGTGCCCTGCATGATAACTTCAACACCAGGTTTGAAGATATGCTGACGATGGATATACCACCATGGATCATAAATCCATTTCATGAAACGGAAGTGGCCAATAAGAGAAGCTGCTCGAGCTAAGCACCAATGAGGGTCTGAAGGTGAAATTTAGAAAAGGCTACCAAACATTTTGGCTGCAAGCAGAAATACCCGAAAAATATCCTGGCCTGTGGGAAATCGCAAGGAAATTTTTAATAGCTTTTCCCTCGTCATACCTTGTCGAAGGGAGTTTTAGTGCCGGTACAAACCTCTTAACAAAAAAAGGAGCAAATTAAACATCAGAGAGCGGGGGGATTTGCGGTTATTGCTCACATAAATAAAGCCAAACATTGATCGTTTGCTGACACTTCATCAAATACATCCTTTCCATTAATTAAAATTATGACCTGAACCTAAGTATATTACCTTATTAATTTTTTCTTGTAATTCTATTCTTTTAATAAATAAAGTGTTATAAAATGTACCATTTTTCGTTTTTATTTTACCTATCGGAATATAGGGACAGAACTCAGAAGCGACACAATTTTTATTTTTTGGCGACTTTAAGAATGTGGTAGAAATGTAGCAGCAGGCGGTCCACCGAAACCAGTAAAATTTTGAAAGTGGTCCACGAGAAAAATAAGTTTGGGAACTACTGTTCTAGGAGATAGGCAATAGCTAAAAAAAGTCTTATTCGAATATTAAAAATATTAATGTTCCATGCTCACATATTTTTAACTGGCTCAGCGCTATTTTGAGTACCAGAACAATATTTTGATTATTTATTCGAAACTTAGCCGATAACGATGATAGCGGCTTTGCTACTGTGATGAATCTTATCAATTTTTCATTAATATTTTAATTTTACCAGTCTATACTGTATGTCTGTATCAGCCCATATACGTCCCACTGCAGGGCACGGGCCTACTCTACAATCGAGAATACGATTGAGAGTGGTTAGGCCATATAGTCCACCACGCTGACCTAGTGCGGGTTGGCGGACTTACATACCATAGAAATTCTTATAAATCGCTATGGTATGCAGGTTTCCTCAAGGTGTTTTCCTTCACCGTTTTAGTGCGTGGTGATTGATTATCAATACACACATGACTCCGAAAAGTCAGAGGTGTGCCCTGGGATTTGAACCCGCGACCACCGTGAACATGTGGGCAGCCGCGTCTAGTCCGTTTACCAACAGGCCACCACGCACCACAGACTACACAATAATGATAAATATCACTTGCTGTTTTTCACTTAAAAGGTATGGGTGATATTGGTCCGATGCATCGATAGCAAAGATTAAAAGGTTCGCTGTAATGCGACCAATAGATGGACCTTTACTGTATGCCTTTTGTATTCATCTATCTATCTATCTATCTAATGTAAAACTGAATCTTTAGGTTTCATGTGGACTCCTTCGCTTTAAGTGTTTATTACAGCTATTGCATATATTGATTAGAAGCACGAACAAATTTTTGAAAAATTTTCGCCACGGTAAATGTCCCTAGTGGAATAATCCACGAATCTTTACTTCCTGTATATTATGAACACGAATGTTTTTGAGTATGAATGTATGAATATTTGTTCCTCTTTCAGGCAAAAACGACTCGGACAGGAAAATATCGATATATTGTATAGCGATATTTGTATAGCGATAACTGACACCCTGGATGGAAAATGTTGTGTTCCCGTGGGATGAGCCTGTAATTGAAACATACATATTTGCAGCTGTTTTAAATTCAAATGGGCACGGGACAGGAGAGGATGATTTACGTTAAGAGATAGAATGAGGCGGGACAGACAGGGGTATAACGGGATAGGACGAGAAAAGCACTATAGTCTACGGTAGCTACATTTAATTTGAATATAAAATTATTGATTTGGACTGGACTCAAAAACTATCTGCACCCGAGCGAAGCCGGGCCCGATCGCTAGTTATTAACAAAAGTAAGTCCAATTAAAGACAAAGAGCTCATTAATAAAATAATGTTAATATTGTGCGTACACGTGTACAGTAGCGATATGTAATGTTTCCACGAAATCTTAGCACACCACACGCAATACAGCTTGCTGTCAGCGAGTTGAGTAATTAATCAAAGTAGACATTTAACATTTTCCTACTGACTGAATCAAACGTGCTAATATACCGATTAGTATAGAGCTATAGAAAAAAAATTACGTGTTTTTTTAAATAAGATTTTGCATGTTATTTTTAAGACAATTTTAAATAAATAATGTAACAATGGAATTAATATATTTTGAAAATAATTCATTCATCCCTAATTATTTTTATTTTTTTACATTCAGATATGTTGCTTATAATTTTACAATCGGGTATAAGATGATATGAATTAATAACTGATATCAAACCTTCTGGGATATGCGATACAGGGGCCCTACTATATTCAACGAAACGAAGTTCGAAACTTCGGATGATCGAAGTTTATATACGATAGGAATGTACGTACATATACTTATGGTCGTTATTGCCTTATTGTCGTAACCATAAACTTATGGTTATGTTGTACGTTATACAAATTCGAACTTTTGCAGAGTAGATACATTCGTATCGTATATAAACTTCGACCGTGCGAAGTTTCGAACTTCGTTTCGGATGAATATAGTAGGGCCCCAGGCACATATCGAAATATACAATAAGTATTAAATATAATACTCTCAATCCTACTTTCGATTGTAGAGTAGTCCCGTGCCTTGCAGTGGGACGTATATGGGCTGATACAACAATTAAATATAATAATAACAATATTCTGATTACATCGAGTACTTTAATATTTTGGGCATATTACATGATAGAACGTGAATAACCTAGAACAACAAATGGTTACAGGCAAAGTCGAGGGCAAACGTCCGAGAGGCCGATGTCCCATCAGATGGTCGGTCCAAATCAGATCGAGCCTCAACATCAAACTTCAGGCTGCGCTCCAATATGCCAAGGATAGGAAAAGGTGACCAAACATAATCAGAACACAGAGTACTCCATATTCAGGGGATCACGACCCTCAGCAATGAGGGAAACAATGTGAGGAGGAAGAAGTATTAAATGACTGATACAGAATTCTGAACCGAAGGGAACATGTTGCAACAGTGCCTAATGTAAAGATTAATTTTATTGTAATTGAGATGCATTTTTAAAATTATATTAGTTAGAATCAGGAGACCAACAGATCACTTGGTAAACATCACATTTTCCTATAAAGTGGCGAAGCTGCAAATAGAACTAATCACTGTGCTAATCGCCCTAACACGTAAGTTATAAAGTCTCAATGCGTGGTAGTTACTGGTTGCAATATAATTTAAACAGGAACAAAATATTGCTTCCACATTGCTGCTTGCTTGCTTGAGGGCATAAGCCTATTAGATGAGATGTTTAATATACGGGATAAAGATGTAATGTACGTAATTTACATGGTGTAATCCTTACTTATACCATAGCGATTTATAAACATTTCTATGGTATGTAAGTCCAACCCGCACTAGGCCAGCGTGGGGGACTATATGGCCTAACCACTCTCAATCGTACTCTCAATTGTAGAGGAGGTCCGTGCCCTGCAGTGGGACGTATATGGGCTGATACAGAAATCCTTACTTGCAGAGTCGGTGGAGTCACCGCTGAAATGCGGCGTGGCATCGGTGTTGGGACGCGGCGAGGGTGGCGTAATGTACGGCAGCTCTTGGCTCGACGGCAATTGTCCACTTATTGCCACCGACGCCGATATCACCACGGATTCTGCAATAACCAATTGCTAAACTCAACGCTATAAATAAAAGAAACAAACGACGCGTTTCGACATTTATAAATTGACAACATTATGGACCATTCAATATCGTGCAACATTGACAAGTCGGTGCTTATATTTTCCCAATTTATCCGGAGTAATAAATCACTACCATTATGCTTCTGCGTTCATTTTCTTTTTATATCACTTCAGGCAAACGTGATAACTGGTAATCATATCTTATGTCGTGGAGGTCATACTTTAGAAGAAAAGCGTAGGTAACGCTTTTCCTTGAATGTACCCTAAGTAGAATTCAATTGGGAATAACGCAGGGTAAAGCTTAAGGATAATTTACTATAATATGAGATTTATTTATAAAATAGAAAACCAAGTCCGTATCTTTACGGCCTCATGCACATGTTACGGTATCTATACAATTTCAACTTTCAAATAAATATAACACCGATAACAATTGCGAAGGGTTAGGAAAAAATATTGAGAGAACATTATGCTTATTTAAGTTCCAAGAGTTATAGTTATTAATTGAAATAAAACTATTATTTACGGATTTTGGATTAGTACAGTAATTAATATTAAAATATAGAGTACGTACAATAACTAATGTTGTAACTAATATATTGAAATTTAGAATAGCATTAAATGCATGTATACTTCATCGGTTTAGGTACTTAACTAAATGTAAACAAACCATAAAAAAGGTTATTTAACATTGCCATTTCTCATTTCAAAATTAATTGAAGACATAAAAAATGTTTACGTAAATGTAAAACTACAATACATGTTCAATTTTATTATAACGATTATAATTATGAATGTGTAAGCTTGGAAACAATTAAATTATGTGAGATCATAATTAAATTACCTAAATTAAATTATCGAATTTTACATAATGCAGTCTGTCTATCAAAAAAGACCCAAACACTCAGGCATCCAAAACATTTTCATAAAAGTTACAAGAAATATTATGCTACAAAATCGAGATACAACTTTATCGTAATGCGACTATTTAAATGAAAAATAATGCGTGTCGGATAACTAAGCATCATCGTATGTTATGTGTGGCAGCAAATTATTATTCATTGCGATAATGTACTTACTGTTTTCGTGAAGTGGTGAAGTGTTTGGAAGTGTTCATCGTTGTTCTTTACTGTTTTAGTTATTATTTGTTATAAGCTGCTGTTAATTGTTGTTAATACTTGTTACTTGGTTGACTAAGAAAATATTCGTAAATTAGACATTGCAATAAAATGTTGAACAACCATGCGTCACGTGTTCTGGTTTGTTTACATTTAGTTAAGTACCTAAACCGATGGAGTATAGATGCTAAGTCATCAAACCTGCAACGTTTTGTCCAGTTTCTCGCTCATCTATTTGTATGTCATTATCGGACCTCTGATCAGAAGTTATTTCAACCGTTCTGTAACGAAAAATAATTTTGATTTCGACACTGCTTTTTGTTTTCATTTAAATTAAATAAATAAATAAATAATAATTGATTATAAGCATCATTAATAGCCTATATTATCCGCTGTTGGACATAAACAATTGCAACGTCATCAAATTGTTTACTTTGCTACTTTCACACATTTCCGCCCACCCGATTTCCAAAAATCGTCACTATCAAAATTGAGATTTATGAAAATCTCTTCTGATATCAACATTCAGGAGTGAACCACTGCAAATCACGAAGTTACTGCACAATTCAGGTCTCCAGCGTAAAAATAGGCGAAACATTTTGCCGCAGATGTAATCAATACACGAAGTTGCCTTGTTGAGCTACAAATTTGCCATCATTTGCATCGTCTCAACGATGAGGTATCGTCGGTAAGACTTGGAAACAAATATTCTCTATTCTACAACGTAGCCAATAACAAGGAAAACCATTGTAATACATACACATTATGGCTTTCGTTCTGAAGTTTAGCGTATGGGGGCTCGTAGGGATGGTCTCGGCTGGTAGACGCAGTCGCTACCGTTTTGTTCTCTGTAGATAACAATTATCACATTAAACCTACATGTTTAACATAACAAGGACCGACTGATTTATCGTCTTTGAATTCCGTGTAGCGGCACTTTTATTCATCATTTTAGTAAATATTTTATCAGAATAATTGATTATTAAACGATTGCTATCTTACTAGCGTAACCGTGAGGCATACGGTAGCGCAAATAAAATGGTCGAATTTTGAAAATTTATTAATCCTTTGTGGCTAATTGCGTCACGGTAAAGTTCTACATGTTTAATGTACGTAGAAAATATGCCGTTAGTTAAAATATTTTTAATGTGAGTCAAATTCCAGTGTAATAATTATGTACTCGACTCATAGGTGATAATATTTGTTTGTATTGATTCTTCCACTACCTTGAGTTGGAGTTTGGTGTGGTAAACAAGTGTGAAATGATTTTCTGCACGGTAACTTTTTTCGTTGTTTGTGTTAGCCTAACTTATATTTTTAAATTTACAGGCACGTCACAATATGCGTGAATAAAACTATTTAGCAAGTCTGAAGAACACTCCATGCATGTACGCGACCTCCGTGCTAAACAAAATGGAAAGCAATAATTTACTTGAACACGATAAATCATGATACTTGGCTCTCACAAAGATTTTTGGCTATCAAACATTTTATCAATATACTGCCTATATAGCTCCTAATGCTAAGCGCCAATGAACGATTCGATATCGATGAAACGTTTGATCGACAGTCGTGCGAAAATGTATTTATAAAACAATCGAATGTATATAAAAATAGGAATATCGGTAAAGATTATTTGAATTACTTTTGATTAAGTTGAATAAAAGTACCGAATTAAAAATTGACTTTAGGCATTATCTGCAAGGTCGTAACAATGCAGGATATGTTCTTACTAGTATGTCGTTTGGAGAAACTTGGCAGCATAAAATTTTGGACATTTCTAACCAGATTTATTTCTAAAATTTTTCTTGTATCTCACGTGGACGGTTTAAAACCTGATCTTTAAATTAAAATTAAGCATGTCTCAATTGTATTGGAAACGAAATGAGATATAATCTCGTTCATATTTACTACATACCATCTACCAAATTCACGGTTGCATATATTTCAGATGCAGTGTCCCCACTATCATGTCGGCCAACCGGGTGTGGTATCTCTGGTAGACTTCGTTGGCTGTTCTGTGTAGACGTTCTGTTTAGGAAACATTATTATTATCGCTAAAGGTTAAGGATTGATATCGAATAATGGCTATACTATTTTACGTTAATTCGTCTTTGACATCAGTAACTTATTTGATATGAATAACGGGCCGTAACAAAAGGCCATGATATTTCGCGTGTATCACGCAGAGTTTACTGTGAACCGCTATTCTACTGTTTTCCTGCTATGTTATGTTTAATAAATGGATCCCTACTGTATTACTAATGAAGGTCAAGAATAGATTGTTTCTTGTTGCACATAAACTGCTATAATTAAAATGACTTTTATGGTATAGTTACATTAAATTATTGGACATTATTTGCTACAGATAAAATTATAAATATTTCTATGTTATTGTTAACAAAAGGGGATGACTCATAAACATTTAACACCAACATGCAATTCTATGGAGTTTATGTTCGCAGTTGTCAGAGTAACATTAGTAGCATGGGATGATTAGAATTATTTCTGTAAAGCAAAGATCATATAACAATGTATTATTATAATAACATGTATATTTGTAACATGCATAGAGGCTAACATTAATTCATGCAGCAAAATGCACCTTTTTGAATTGTATTTACTTTGTAAAAAACAAATGTTAGTAAAGGTAAGAATGCAAACCATAGATTAATTAATTCATCATACCTAAGATTTTATTCCTGTAATAAGGAACATTATTTGAAACAAAAAAAAATATGTTGAGGATTTTTTCATGAATATCCTTCGTGTTGTTACCATGATAATTCAATCTGAAGTTTTATTTGCATTATATGTTTATATTTATATTGTATCACAAAACACATTGTTATTCGTTTTTATTAATAAGTACAACAAAGTATAATATCATAATGCAAAAAAAAATTGTTTATAACATAAAAATTATTTAGACAAGTATGTATGTTCTTATGAATAAGAAAAATATTATGTAATTTTCTGCATATTGCTCTGAATTAAATTGAAATATTATTACACCAATTATATTAATTAATGTTTTAAAACAGAAGTTAATGCTTATACATATTACTTTTAATTTTTAGTGTGTTACTAAGGGATGTTATCAACACGGTTAGGCCCTTGTTAGGTAGTGGAGTCTAGGGCATGCTGGGGCTACAAACAAACCGCTTGATGGAGGCCGGAGTGGTGGGCGTCGGAGACGGTACCTCCTCGTCAAAACGTATTTTGACCACACCGGCCGTTCCAACCAACTCACTTCTGTTAAATGTAAAAATTAACACTTTCTATAGGTTGTATGTAATGTAAATCTTATGTAGTATTAACATAATATTATTTTGTTTCCATTAGTTCAGTGCCAGAGTGATGAGTTGTGAAGTATAAGGTCCTGGTTTCTATTTTTATGTTGGGCACTATATTCCATCGGTTTAGGTACTTAACTAAATGTAAACAAACCATAAAAAATGTTATTTAACATTGCCATTTCTCATTTCTAAATTAATTGATGACAAAAAATGTTTACGTAAATGTTAAACTACATTACATGTTCAAATTTATTATAATGATTATAATTATGAATGTGTGAGTTTGGAAACAATTAAATTATGTAAGATCATAATAACATTATCTAAATTAAAGTATCTAATATTACATAATGCAATCTGTCTATAAAAAAAGACCCAAACAGTCAGGCATCCAAAAAATTTTCATAAAAGTTACAAGAAATATGCTACAAAATCGGATAACTAAGCATCATCATATTATGTTATCTATGGCAGCCAATTATTATTCATTGCGTTAATGTACTTATTGTTTTCGTGAAGTGGTGAAGTGTTGGGAAGTGTTCATCGTTGTTTTTACTCTGTTTTAGTTATTATTTGTTGTATGCTGCTGTTAATTGTTGTTAATACTTGTTACTTGGTTGACTAAGAAAATATTCGTAAATTGGACATTGCAATAAAATGTTGAACAACCATGCATCACATGTTCTGGTTTGTTTACATTTAGTTAAGTACCTAAACCAATGGAGTATACAGTTTGTATAAGATTTTGAAATTGATAAATCTATTCTAATTCTACTAGGCAGAGAGCAGAGTAAGGTAGTTTTGCTCCATACCAAATTTAAGACTAGAAATAACTAAATAAGTGAGGGTGTCTCTTCTGCCAAGTCCTAAAGGGATACAAATGTGAACTTATGTATTTCAAAATAAATATCAACTGCTACAAATTAATAGTGAAGTTATTTAACTTATGGTATTTAAAAATGGGTCTCCAGCTGACATTAGGATTTTGATTTTGAAATTCAATAATTTTGAACTACTTCAAATCACATTATGTTGCAGTCATAGGATATTTGTTGAGAATGGAAAATAGAAATACAATTATTTCTAGTAAGAATTAATAGAAGAACCATTCTCAATTATTTACCATTTTAATAGCTTTAAACTTACCATCAGATATTTTTTGTATGCAGATCAAAAAGGTAACTAGTTGATCTTGCATAAAAGTAAAAATATTCTAACCTCAAGATAAATTGTCTTGAGTGGTAGTTCAGACAGCTAAAGTTAATAGGCAGTGCAGTGGCAGAAATTTTACTTATCTTCTTCTGTCTGCCTTTTTTCCCCATATGTATGGGGTGGTTCAAGTAAACTTTTCAGCTTTCAACTATGTTGCATAGTAATTTAGTTATACTTCACAAAAGATGCAGGTCTGACATAAACATGTTATTTTTAGATTAATGTTGGGAACTCTTAGATAGGCAAGTTTCTTTCAATGTTTTCAAATTATAACATTTTATCAATAATATATAAATGTTGTTGAATATTCGCAAAACAAATTTGGGCCAGTTTAAATAAAAAAATATATATCAGCAATATTCAAGTAAGAGTAAAGTTGAGTTCCTGTTTAGCCAAATTTCAGTCATAAAAATACATGATAAATTATAATTAATTTCAAGTAACGTGTGTATTCTTTTTAATATTATCATTAAGTAATATATCTCATGAATGTAACAGACAGTATCAGAAATTCAATATCAAAATGTTCTTTAACCTCCATTACTGTTTTCCAAGAGTTTCTCAACTGTTTTTTTTAATTTGTATTGTATCAGCCCATATACATCCGACTGCATGGCACGGGCCTACTCTACAATCGAGAGTACGATTGAGAGTGGTTAGGCCATATAGTCCACCACGCTGGCCTAGTGCGGCTTGGCGGACTTACATACCATAGAAATTCTTAGAAATTGCTATGGTATGCAGGTTTCCTCATGATGTTTTCCTTCGCCGTTTTAGTGCGTGGTGATTGACTATCAATACACACATGATTGAAAACTAAATATGCATAATGATTTATGAATTTTATTTCAATTATTTTGATTTCTAATTCATATCAGTTATTCTAATTATTGCTTTAAAAAATCATGTTTATATAAATATTATTTAGCATGTTGCATTTAGAAACATGACACATACAATTATCATAATTAGAAAGTGTTGATATCTAATTAAGGTATGAATGAACAACATTGATAATAAAGGTGTGCACTTACTTCTGATTAGAGTTCTTGCAGCCGCATACACATATTGAAAGTGCGGAGACGAGGGTGACTAGCACCCCCACACTCAAAGCTATCTCTACTAGAGTATACATAACAAGAGTCCTTCAATCTACCGAATTCGGGCTAATATCGATACATATTCCATCCCAAACGTGTCTTTAATTAAGTCACTACTCCCTTAAACAGAAATGCTCTGAGTACACAACTTTCTTCCATTGGAGTAAAAAGTGTTGAAATGTAGGACACTCCTAAGCGCAACCACATATACTGACTCAAAATGTAGTCAATGTCTTATGCTATACTATTATGTATCATAAGGTACTTTATATCACACTTCCTGCTTTATAATCACATTATAATATTGTTCTACGCCTTTTATTTTTATGCCACTATGAAAGCACGTCCACACAACACAAAACTATTCTT
This sequence comes from Hyles vespertilio, assembly GCA_009982885.2. Classification (NCBI taxonomy): domain Eukaryota; kingdom Metazoa; phylum Arthropoda; class Insecta; order Lepidoptera; family Sphingidae; genus Hyles; species Hyles vespertilio. The sequence continues at coordinate 12,016,422 of CM042809.1, read as the reverse complement.
CACAGATAAGAATAAAAATTAAATCAATTTGACGGTTCACGGCACAGACGACTAAAAATACTGGTTCACGGTAATGAGTGACAGATAATTTGTAGTGTTGTCTGCAGTAAAAATAAAATAGTGTGGGACCGTGGTCTATTCCACAGAATACTAACAGAAGTCAAGCTTGTATATGTACTTCACTTTTGTTGCCACACTCCATACCACACTCACACTACGCTCGGCGTTCGCGCAAGGGTTGTTAACTCTGGCTTATGCGAAAACACGTAATGTGTGAGTGAGAGCGTGAGTGTTAATAGCACGCGTATCGTTTAATTGAATTTTTAAATAAAATATATAAAACACAATAATACAATAAATACATTTTAATTTTATTTATGAACTCGCTGAGAATGTTTATGTCATTATTCTAAGTATTTTTTTATTTTTTTTTATATGTTTTTTTTTTAATGAAGTTTGTATTCAATTATTATAATCTGGTGTTTTATCTACAAGTGTAATAACTTTTATTCATTTGCTCCATCTTTGCACAAAACATCTCACTACTTGCGTTCCCGAAGCGGGTGACACTCGCGCGCGCAGTGGTCTCGACTGGTTTGAAATATTGTGTCGGTGAACGCTGTCTATGTGTGCGGCGTTGATTTAGCGCGCTTTGTATGGAGCTTGACTTCTTTTAGTTTAGTATTCTGTGGTCTATTTCATGGTGCGGTCGTATATTGCCCGAAAGATATGGATTTAACTTATCGGTAAGTTTTGGTCCTCGGATTTTGAAAATATTTTGCCATACTTTTATTTTCTAAAGGACGCGATGCGATACAACGGTTTAGTAATTAGTATGTGAAAGCGAAAACGTCATTAATTAATTTTGAGTATCAAATAAAAGACGATTATGTAAACAAAAGTAAATACGTTTTTGTGTACTTTAAAAAAAGAGCGCAGGAATGTAATGCTACTTGTATTTTCTAATTAGTTATAATTTTGATATTTTTCATTATTTTTCTTACCCTAAGAGATATGGGGTTTCCCTACGAGATCGAATCAGAAATGAGGAGATCCGGAGGAGAGCTAAAATAACCGACAAAGCCCAGCGGATTAGTAAGTTGAAGTGGCAATGGGCGGGGCACATAGCGCGGAGAACTGATGGCCGATGGGACCAAAAAGTTCTCGAATGGAGGCCACGTATCGGAAAGCGCAGCGTAGGATGTCCACCCACAAGGTGGTAATATCAAGACAATTATCGATTAATCGTAGACTGATGTCAATTGTTAGACGCATCACTAGTCACTACGCCATCAATGGTAATTTCCAATTAGTGTTGAGTAGGACATGACTTGAAAAAGAGTTTGTAAGAGTAGCCTCATTTTTGTACTGAGCCAGTACAATGTCCCACTTCAATTGAAGTGAGGTGTACTGATGCTTATTTGTGTGTCATAATTTTGCCACGCGGCTCACGCCAATAAAATGACATTACAGACCAAGTAGTACACCAAATAAGAAGTAGTACAAATTAAAAAGTTGAGCCGCTCTTACATTTTGACGTCATGTACGGGACAAATGTACTGCCTCTTGTATGTCCTACTCAACACTATTTCCAATTTCAATTTGAAATTTTAAAAAGGAATTTTCAAACGTTGGAGCCGGTAAATGTTTACAACGTTAATAAATTAAGGGATTCTCCAATTTTTGCCGAAAAAACGACGTTGACTCACGTAATTTAATCGCATTAGTGTTTTCCAGTGATGTGTTACTAATAACGAATTCACGCAAGGATTATAGCTTTCAAAAAGTCAACTAACCTACAAGATGGACAAAAAAAGTGATATATTTCACAAAGACTTATTATATCCGTTTTGTGGAATATCGCTATGCAAATATTTCTAGCGATTCTCTTAGTTTTTATAATCCAAACTGACGTGCTGCATCCGATGTCATGGATATCATCCACCATCAACGACATATTTAGTTGGAAAATGTTCCTCAACATTATACTACTGAGTTTGGTATCATTTTTCCAAGCATATATATATGGAAGCTACTACATGACTCCTATGCCTAAGTATTTCACCAGATTTTCCATGTTCCTGAATATTTTCTCCTTGCAAAATTTTATTTTGAGTATTTTATATGCCCTGAGTGGCTATTTTACCATGAGTCTATACTCATGTTTAGCTAAGACTAATATGAACATGTTGAAGAAAAAATGTGAAACATATGACGGGCAGTGCCTTGTTGAATCGAGCTTATTTCTTCAATTTGGAGGAATGTGGATGGGATTGTATTATTTTTTGAATGTCCACATATTCAATGTAAGTACCCTTGTGTTTTCTCATGTATATCAAGATAAGTTTCAACAGATCAAGCTGGCTGTGAATAACATATTGTCAATGGGCTTTAAGAATTCAATACCTCCTGTTGCATACTACTGCTTGTTCTACTACATATGGGGCAATAAGCCTAGAAGTGTTGTGTCCGAGGTGTACAGCTCATATTTGGAGGATCCACCACTTGATAATATTTTTAATCTTTTAAGATCTGGTATTTGGATTGGCTTATGGTTTTACACAAGCCTTTTCTTTATTTCTGTCTATACAATGAAAAGCACTTTTAACATAATACTCACTGAACCAATGAATTTCCCAATTGAATCTAATACTGAAATGACCATATTTGAGGCAATGGCTCAAAGATCTCAGTTTTGTGGGTATTTGGGAGCACAGGATATGAAAATAATGTCATTGACGGATCCTGTCCGTCGATTGCAAATATTCACACTTTCACAACCAGGTGGACATCCTAGAAACTGGAATAATATATTGGATCAGTGTTTGCATATCATAAACGAATTTAATAGAGAATTAGACAGTCTTTGTCGTAATGAGAAGGAAATAGATGTATCACCTAAGAACAAAATGTTAAATGCCACACCTCATTCAGAAATTTCATATGCGGGACTAAGAAATATGGCCCATTCACCAGAGTTGCATGAACTTAAAAATCACAAGAAGACAACAGTTGAAGATACATTTAGCAGTGTTATTAAGCAGGAGTGCAACAATTTACTTCAAAAAATTATTCAATTGCCAGGTATAAACTTTTTCTTTGGAGAACTCACTGATACAAAGTTAAAGTATTTACTTGTGCAGGCCCAACCAGTTGTTTGGGCATGTGAAGGCTTGGCCTTTATGGCTGCAGCTTCACTGAAAGAGGATAAATATGGTGTCGTACAAAATGATTTGTCAAAAGTTATCACAGCTTTAGTAAATCTCAAAGTGAACTTGGAAAGATTATCAAAACCAGGCTTGATGTCTAGAAAGCATGCACTCAATGACGGTTATGCTATTAAAATGAGATCTGCATTGTTTTCATCAGTAAAAAGGAGCATATACAAATTAGTTTTAACATTTTCAAAATATATGCATGAAATACCTTTGGAACGAGAAGTTCAACTTATGATACAACCATATTTGTTACTAAAAGAAGCATAGACTTATTTACTCATAGTTGTTGTAATATCTGGAAATACTACTTCTAATAAAAAAAATTGTATTCATACTTTGATGTGAATCAACATAAAATTAATTCTCACAAGAATTGAAAAATCTTTTAATTGTTACTAAAGATGTTTGTGATTTTTTTTAAAGACTAAAAATAACTGCTTAATCATTCACAATTTTTTTTTAAACTATTGTTAAGCTTTAAAGAAATGAATAATAAATACAGTATTGTGTGTCAGAATTGAGAAAGCATTTGTATTAATTTGATCAGTTTAATGGTGGTTCTCATATTTTCACCCTCATTCATTTCTTTTTTGTATGATTTTTCGTCAAGGCCAAAAATATTAAGTGTATGTTATTGATGTTCTCTATGTTAGATAGTTCATTATGCCAATTAAGTGGCCAATTATGTACATATTAAAATTAACTGATGCTCATTTCTTATTTGTATTAATCTAGTTTAGTTTTATTACCATAAGTGATTGCTAAATAATATATATATGTATATATTATAATATTAGAAGGTAGTGCAAAACTTTTGTAATAGTAAGAATTATAAATTCAAAAGGTAGCATAAAATAGAAATGTATAAAATAGAATTTTCGAATATAAAAGGTATCTCCTGTGTTTTATAGACTTGGAACAAACTGAGTATACAATTGAACTTAAATGGTTGTAGTTGTTGAGTTTGAATATTTAAATAAAAAATACAATGTTGCATTTGTTAGTATGTATACTGTACGCGCCAAGTCGACACGGCAATTTTGTAGTCATGTCTATCAAGTTCCAAGTAGTTTATATAGATATATTTTTTGCAACACAATAACATTAGAGTAAAAATAATTAAAATGAGTGAAAAATTATTAGAATGATGAACTTTAGTCTTGTTTATTATGTAATATAACAATGTACCTATGTTATTTACAATTTGTAACTGATCCATGACTGGACATGGAAGTTATATGAGAAAAACTATTATGGAGAGACGGTGCAAATCTTAAAGAACCGTAAGAATGAGAATGATTTAATGTTATTTTCTATAGCTTAAAAAACTAACGCATTAATTCACAATATCGAAATCGATAAACCTGGCCGATGCGAAATCGTGCAGCATTAAACTAGGAGGGCGCGGGCGAAATACTGGTGTGCGTTGCGTCCCCTCCCTCACGCGTCTCTTCATACCCCGATTGCCATCTTGATCTGTCGCATGCTATAGTTTGGTGTTGATAATAATATAAGGGCTCATGTAAAATGGATTTTATGAAGTAGACAAATAATAGGAACTTAACGAATTTTAGTGTATTAGCGTTGTCTTGTCGCAAAGTACCTATTTACAATATATTTAAAATCCATGGAATTATAAACGCGAGTTCTATAGACTCGACGTTTAATTCACGATAACTATGCTTTTTGTTTGTACTCACACTATACTGATATTTTTGTAGTTTAATGTTATACTAAATAAATTGATGTGCGAGTATTATTATTAGACTTATTATTACTAATTTTCATCCAAATCAAAATTAAATATAAAAAGGGCAGTTAAAATTTGATACGGGCGAATACTCTTACAACTGTTTTATGTGCTACGTGAAGCCTTGAAGGCTTGACCTAATAAATGGGACCAGCACGCAGCTATTTTGCATCACGCACAAGCAGGGGCGCTCCTTGTAGGCAGAAATGCAGTGCTTTACTTGCCATTCACAGATATTTTATTATAACGTTCGTACGTTTTAGATGACTTTAATTTATAGTAAATAAATGAATAAACAAAATATAATAACTTAAAAACGCCTAATATTTTATAAATAGCACCTATTTGCAATCACGCAAACATGTTTGCCACGCGAAAAGCAAGCGGCGCTGCAAAGCAAAATAATGTACCCAATCAACCAAGTCATGCCGCCGCGTCCCGCATGACATTTGTTTGCATGTGTGTAGTAATTTTGGTGTCCGTCAGTCTGTCAGTCGCAAACGCACACACCCATGAATATTGAAAGCCGCGACTCCTGCGTCAGGCCTCGGAAGTTCGGCAGTTGTCGGGAGTAATCGGAAATGTTCGTTGCCTATAAGCCGAGTGAAATTAATAGGCAGAAATCTAATAAATCAACTATGCACATTGTACATTTTTGGTTAGTAAGGTTTTTTTGTTTAAATACACAAGAAATGTTTTGTGTTTCGCGGGGGCCATTTTGCTTTTTTTATGTGTTTTTGCATTGTTTACTATTTTATACTAGTATGTTTGTAAAAAAAAAATTGATTTCTTAAAAGATTTTTCATTTTAACATTTGAAAGTGTGTACATTTAACAGTTTATTACTAAGTTTCGATATTAATTGTAGTCATTTGCTTACTTAGGCTCAGTTGCATCAAGTAACTTTGCCAATACCTTTGCCTATGAAAATGTCATCGCCATACATTTGAGATGTATTTGACCTTGCGAATGTATGGAATTGACAGTTTCAAGGGTAAAGGTATTGGCAAAGTTAGTTTGTGCAATTGAGCCTTAATGGACTATTCGAACCCATTGATTGTTATTGAAGACTAATATCATTTAAAATTGTTTTATATTCTTACGCGTCGGTTACGAAAAAAGGAGATCTCTATAATATTTGTCCAGAATTATTGGAACGGTTATATGTGGCTACCATGAGAACATACCTATATTTGTTCAAATCATTTTCTAAACGAAGATTTCAGATATTCCAAATGCGGTAGTCATTTTTGAAAACTTCTGTTGGACCTTTCCTTCTTTCTAGTAGTCTCGAAAAAAATGTATCAGCTTGTTAATAATTCATAAATGTTATTATAATAAATGTCAGACTGATTGTACACTGATTGACTGATTGTCAGACTTGTACACTTGTAAGAGTATATAATTTCATTTACATCATTTCCATGAATTAAACACGTAAATAAAACAAAAACATTACAAAAAATATTATTGCTATGCCAGTATTGATACTTATAGACCAAGAGCCCGTGGCGGCCAGACCTTCGTAATTTTATAAAAGCTGAAAGTGTGCGCATGCCTCTGATATTCAGCTATAATGAAGTTCCGATCGTGGTTGCTTTGGAAGTTATGAGCTTCAATGTTTCTGGTAATATGAAAGAACCATCCAAAGTGTCTGAATACTAAGGAAATATTTGTTTATAGTTGCATTAATAACATATAGGAAATTCAGATTTTATACTATAACACTGACAAAATTACATTATGTTAAAGTTTGAAGATTGCGTGATATTTAATAACATGTAATTTTGCCGGCGTTATCGTATAAAAGCTGAATTTTATATATGTTATGAAAGCAACTATAAACAAATATTTCCTTGGTATTCAGACACTTTTGATAGTTCTTTCATCTTGCCAGAAACATTAAAGCTCATAACTTCCAAAGTAACTACGATCGGAACTTCATAATAGCTGATTGTGTGATGCCTATGTCAGAAGCATGCGTACACAAACTTTTAGCTTTTATAAAATTACGAAGGTCTGGCGGCCACGGGCTCTTGATCTATTAGGCAGTATCTTAGGAAAAACTATTAGTGACATGAACTGACTGTCAGTCTTTTCTTTGATCATAATTTGTAATATTCAAGTAAACGTACTAGATGTCGCTACTGAGCTTTTGACAAATAGTTTCTATGACGCATAGAAACATAACATTCATAGAACGTAGTGATTACTTTATCTATGGCTGCAGACTGCTGCAGACTTAGAGTAATTACCTCTAGAGAGAGCCGAAATGTACTGTACATCGCAAAAATGAGACACACCGATACGAATTTCTTTATGTCAGAATGAGATGCAAAATAATGTTCTATTTCATGTGACGTGCCGCGTTTAGTTGTTGGGCGAAAAAAGAATTTCGCCAGACAAAGCGACGTCGTTCAAGCAATAAAGCAACCTAATGTCATTGAAATAGGGTCTATTTTAAATCAAGGCCACAATATGGCGCTTATTTTCTTGTGTTGCTAGATATAGCTATTGATGTCTCATGTGCGGTTACAGCGTGAATCTCTCTAGAGGTAATTACTCTAAGGCTGCAGACTTGGCTGCAGACTACTTCTGTGTAAGCGTATGGTCGCATCATGCATCTCGCTTTAACATATGATTTAAATTATTCTATCTCTTTCACATTGCCGATTTATGTTTTATACTAAATCTATGGAATGAACTTATTTCTTTCTTTCTCCCTTCATTCCCAAGAACTGTTGAAGGTTTCCTTGGGAGAGGATATCCACAGATACCTGTTGAAAGCGGCCTGTGTTCAGTGACTTGCTGCAAACTGCTAACTTGGTTTTCTGACCTCATTGTATGTCCTTCGATCTTTCGTTTATCATTGCGTGGCCTCCAGTCATGATAATACTGAGCTTCATTAAAATTAAAGATTTTTAACGAAATTCGCGATAAAATTCATAAAAAAATATTTCTTTCAATATGACTATTCTGATAAATGTGAGGGCCAAAATTATCTTCGTTCGACTATTGTAAGACTATTGTGTTTTATTCAATGTCTGATATTGTTAGAGGTACTATACACTTTCGTCTTTCTGTCCTTTTTTCTACCATTCATCTAATCTAACATTTCTAATATTATTTTAGAAGTGAACGCATTATTTATTATGTAGGTAAATTATCGTCTAGGACAAGGGTCGGCAACCTGCGGCTCGCGAGCCACATGCAGCTCTTTGGATGTGAAGCTGCAGTTCTTGAATCCCATACGCCAATACAATTTATAGCGAATTTTTCTGGAACTATTTTTCTTGAAATTCTGTCCCGAAAATTCATTAGTACTAATTGTTATAATACATCATACTTCAGCGGTGTGCACAGAATTATGACACTGGGTATGCGGCGGAGTACTCGGTCACAAAAACTTTTTCTTTTATAGTTTTTTAGCATAGCCACAGCGACGTGACGGATCTCTAAGTCAGAAACCATGCCAACATAACAAGTCTTAGATGTGTTCTATTCATGTCCATCTTCTACGACAACGCAGACAAAACGGCGTTCGATCGTCGCTGCGGAAGAAATTCTAAATTCTAATAAGTAAAATAAAAAATCTCACCTAGTCGGCTTGAATTTTCACATATTCAAGGTTCCGGTTAGTTGAGATTACTATACCTATCCCGATGTAAATAAATGCAAGATTTCGGCCACCTCATTCATTCATTTGATAAACATACATTTTTAACACAAACCTCACAATCAAATAACATTTGAAAAAGTAAACAAACACACTAGTAAAAGCAAATGACTACAATTAATATCGAAACTTAGTAATAAACTGTTAAATGTACACACTTTCAAATGTTAAAATGAAAAATCTTTTAAGAAATCTATTTTTTTACAAACCTACTAGTATAAAATAGTAAACAATGCAAAAACACATAAAAAAGGCAAAATGGCAAATAAAACCCTACTAACCAAAAATGCATAATGTGCATCGGTGATTTATTAGATTTGCGCCTATTACTTTTACTCGGATTATAGGCAACGAACATTCCCGATTACTCCCGACAACTGCCGAACTTCCGAGGCCTGCCGCAGGAGTCGCGGCTTTCAACACTCATGGGTGTGTGCGTTTGCGACTGTGCACGGACACCAAAATTACTACACACATGCAAACAAATGTCATGACTTGGTTGATTAGGTACCTACATTATTTTGCTTTGCAGCGCCGCTTGCTTTTCGCGTGGCAAACATAATGTTTGCCTGATTGCAAATAGGTGCTATTTATAAATATTAGGCGTTTTTAAGTTATTATATTTTGTTTATTCATTTATTTACTATAAATTAAAGTCATCTAAAACGTACGAACGTTATAATAAAATATCTGTGAATGGCAAGTAAAGCACTGCATTTCTGCCTACAAGGAGCGCACGCCCCTGTCATACTTATGTGTAAATATCGTAGTTGTAGAGGTTTATTCAATACTCTGATACAAGATTGTTAGACACCCACAGATGCGGTTAAAAACCTATATTGTACAGGTGCGCAGTCTTCTATTAATAACCGCGATCAATACGTCTCTTAGCAACCAGTTTCTCGCAAGTTTACCCTCCTACACCTTGCCTACACACTGTAGTATGTGCTGGTTTGCACGTGGAGCTGGCGACATTTTATGTGAAACATGGATGCACCCAACATATCCTTGTTATGATTATTTTTCAAAATAAAATTTATATCACGGTCGCAATGGCGATGTATATGTAAATAATTAGAAATGCTCTCACAAGTGAAATGATTCTCCGTATTATAGTGCCTAGCAAACTTTCTGGATGAAATTTTATATATTTATTATTATTTGGAAAACAAGCAGAACATTTAACATGTAGATAACGGACGAATGTTTTACAGAATTCAGTAAAGTTTCCACTAATAAAATTACAAAGGTATGAAAAGAGTAAACAATAACATTATTTAAAAAAAAAAAAGAAAGAAAAAGTAACAATATAAAGAAAACAAATAATAATAATAATAATCAATATTTCTCAAAATATGAAGAAATTTGCAGTCATAGAACTAACAAATCAATTTACTCTTAAAGATTTTATAATAGATCGTTTATAACTATTCATAGATATAAAAAACATCGATGTCGGAGACCTGCATGTTATGGGTATTACTAGCTCGTCGTATGAATGTATTAGAACCATAATTTGTTTTAGGTGTAGAAGGTTGGAAAACTTTTTTCTTATCGCGTGAATTTACACGTGGACATCTGAAAGTCTGCTTAGAAGGTACGGAGAATCAATGTAGTTGTTGACAATTTTAAACAAGAAGACTTGGTCCCTTAGCTCTACGATTGGCTAGACATTAATCTTGGTACTTGTGATAAATGTGAACAATGGAATTTGTATTCAAGGTTTTTACAAAATTTGCCTTGAATCCGTTCCAATCGCTCTACATAGATTATGTAAAGCGTGTTCCAGATTACTGAAGTATATTCCAAATGGGAACAAAAATAATTTAAAAGTCTACTTACTCTAAGGATAAATCTTAACATTTTGTAAGCTTTGTTGATAATTCCAGTGATATAAGAGTCAAATATAAACTTAGAATCAAGATTACCTAAATAATAAATAAATAAATAACACCCAACAGTCACATAAATAGTCCTGTAGTGCGATTCACGTATTTTAATAAGTTCAGCTGCAGTGCAGTTGCGGTTAAGTTTCGATCAAAACAGCCCTTTTCGTATTCTCGTAATTTTGACAACCGCTGTCAAATACGCTCGCGTGAAGTTCGCGTCACGCAAACGTTTTAGCGTATTCTACTGCTGCGCGTATACCTAGTCAGGTCATAAATTCTGTCACATGTTTAATATAAAATAATTGAAACAAGTTTATTAATTATGTAACCATTTATATACCAAAATGAACTTAACAAAACACAGATTCTTATGACACTAAAGTTTATTCAAAATGACCTCCGTGATTTTGAATACAGACCTTCAATCTGCGCGGCCAGTTGTCTATCGCAGCACGAACGAGGTCCATGTCAATATCGGCGCGCTGCCTTAATCAAGGATGTCTTGAATGACTCCAAATTGGGATGAAGCTTTGAGCACGCTTTTTTCTCCAAGTCTTGCCATATCTTGTAATCTAACGGATTCAAATCTGGACTCAAGGAGGGTCAGTCTTCGTGCCGGATGAAGTAGATTTCACGCGCCGCCAGCCAGTCTTGTGTGCTCTTCGCTCTATGAGCTGGCGCCGAATCTTGTTGAAATACCCAGTGCCTGTTATTGAACATGGTATGTGAAACAGGTTCCACAAGGTTCGTCAGGACTGTATTTTGATAGACAACTGCATTCGTTTTTACACCTTTCTCACAAAAATATACCTCTGTTAAGCCCCAATAAGAAACTCCCAACCATACCATGAGCGAGGATGGAAAATGACCACGTTGGACACGCGGAATACGGTTGCTCGCTTCTTCACTACTGTGTGCGTACACCTTATCATTTTGTTTGTTGTAGCTCTCTTCTACGGTAAATTTTTTTTCATCTGAAAAAATAATTTCCCGAATTTTTTTTCCCGCGTACCGCTTCAACAAAGCGCAGCATCTCTTCAGTCTCAGGTCCATTAGACGAGCATTCAAACGATGTCCTGTTTTTCTTCGATATGCCCGAAGCCCTAAGTCTTCATTTAACTCCCTTTTCACCGTGGTTCTGCTTAACCCCATCTGAAGGGCCAACAGTTTCTGCTTACGTTTGGGATTTCTTTGAATTCGCGCCTTCACAGCTTTTATCACTGCTGGAGTCCTAACAGACCGAGGGCGACCACTTCTTGACCTGTCATCTACACTAGAGTCTTCATTGTATCGTTTGATGGTACGATAAACGAATCTTTTGGTTATATTCAAATTTTTCAGTATGTCAAAAAATTGAATTGGCGCGTAACCGCAACGATGCAGCGCAATAACTGCAACACGGTCTTCTTTAAGCGTCCACTCCATATTTAAAAATGAGTAAAATTCTAAAAAGTATACATTTTATATTCATGAACAATTCGAAATTCGAATTCAATAAACTTTTTTGTGGCCAGCATTCTAAAAGAAAAGTTTTACTGTGTGACAATACTTATGACCTGACTGTGTATATGTCAATCTCAAACAAATTTCATACATCTGACGTACAGTTGACGCGCAGCTCACGCGCAGTTCACGCGCAGCTAAACACTTACAAGAATACCATTTTGTACCAAAGCGTAAACTTAATTGTAACCGCACCGCAACTTGATCGGCGCGTCAAAAAGTTACGTGAATCGCACTGCTGGTTTGCTTCACAGTAAATTGACAACTTGTTCAAATCGTTCTTTAACAGTAAGCCAGCCAGTCAGTAAGACACAATTTACAATCCTATATATCTTTTGGTCATCTGCATATAAACTAAAATTAGAATTGGTAAATATATCGCGAACATCATTAATGAAGATGTTGAAAAGCAGAGGACCTAAATGAGAACCCTGAGGGACCCCTGATGGAACTGATGTAAATGTAGAGCAAAATCCTTTAACTGTTACAGCTTGACCACGATTCCTCAGATAAGAATCCATCCATAGTAAAAGATCACCATGGATACCAAAAAGATATAATTTTGATACAACAATATCGTGATGAATTCTATCAAATGCTTTGGAGAAGTCAGTGTACACTACATCAACTTGGCAACGATTTTCCATAGCATTTGTGATAAAATCTACAAACTCACATAAATCTGCATTTCATTTTGATGGTAATATTTCGTTTGTTAGCTATTTTGACAGCCTCCGTGGCGCAGTTGGTTAGACGCCGCCTGTGAAATGAAAGATTGCGGGTTCGATCCCCGCACCGAGAGATATGTTTGTGCGGCCCACAAATATTACTTCCGGGTCTGGGTGTTTGTGAGATCGAAAAGTCTCTCGTTGTTCCTGATACCCACGATACAAGACTCGATCTTAGTGTGGGGTCAGTACTATGTATGTGACTGTTGGGTGTTATTTATTTATTTTTTAATAGATATATAGATCAATACCGATACAAGCAAAGCGTCAAGAGCAAACCGAAATTTAGGGTCACTACCTTAAATTTCGGTTTGCTCTTGGCGCTTTGCTTGTATCGGTACTTGCGCAAAGCCATTGTACAAAGAATTGATTATGAATGTTGAAATCGGATACTTAAGTGTCATGTTATAATACAATTTATTATTTCGTTGAAGTTAGGGGTTAAGGTTAATTGGAAATAAAACAGCGTATGAAAACAAAAATCATCTATTAAAATTGCCTACAAAAGTAATGACCTCTATAGTAAAAACAATAATTTATCACTTTGTGAATCGAATTCATTTCAGTAACTAAATAACCATACACTAATAAACGTTAAACGACTAGAATATTTTTAAATAATGATCGGACAAACGCTTCTAGTATATATCTAATTATTTAATATTTGGCTCGTTTGATTAGTGTACTGAGTTTCATAGAAGAGTGTCTTCGTCTCGCAGTTCGCTGCTTAGTAAGAGTGAGCGCTGGCTGGCGGCTCCGAGAAGCGCCGTGCGTTCAGCTGACGATGTACCGGACTCGCAGCTTAAAGAGGCTGCCCAAGAAAAATATAAATTTATTTTGTTTCATTAGAAGCATTCGTGAGTCATATCAGATCAATAAGCTTAGATAGGAAGGAAGAGTTATACCATTCAAAAATTCAATAATATCGACATATCAGCTGCTTAAAGTCACAAATACACATTTACATTACATACATATGTATGTGTTTAGCTTGCATTGTTTATTTTTTTTATATATTCTCGAATCGGTACAAAATGTCATTTATCAAATTTTGGAATTTCCGATCGGCGATCGGCCCTTTATCTAACAAATCGTTTAAAAAAAGCAGTACCCACCACGCTGGACTAAAGTCTAAAGTCAATTAGTAGACATGATTTTTTTGTACAGTGATCCATGGTATCTATAAAAGACTAGACAGAGTGGAAGGAAGTCGAAGAGGCGGAGTAGGGTTGTTGCGTGGTACATACGAAGGAGTGATTACCGTCGGGGCTGGCGTGCGGCGTGGCGCTGCCCGAGCGAGCCGCGCCGCCGGACTCCGACATCGACACCTGCAGGCTGTAGCTCTCCCTGCATCACACACACTGTCACTACTAACACATTCTTATGTTATTCTGAATATGTATGAATCAAAATATCACTGTAGAAGATGCAAAATGTGAGGCAAATATGTACACTATTTAAAAACATTCATAGGTACTGTCATATGGCAAAGCATAACCTTGTTATTGTTTCTTATCTATATTTAATTTAAGCTGTTTGCAACTCAAGCTATGCGAGTTTTAGAGATTCTTAATTTTGAATGAACTGATATTTGTTATCAGATTATTTTCTTTTAGTATTATGTCTAATTAAGTATGCACACAATATATAAGCCCATGTACGAAACGACAGTAAGCAAACATTTAAGCCACCCGAATTAACTGTGGTCTGTGGAAACGTATTCATTTAAAGCATCATCAAGCTGAATGAGTCAGAGATTAAATGAAGTATACAGTCGACTACTTTACCCCGGAATTATAGTATTTAGTCGTAGTTAGAAATCAACTTCAATAGTATAAAAGTTTATAAAAATATAGTACTGCTATACTAGTGCCATTGTAGCACGTTTTATAACTATTGCCAATCAGCACAGATCACTTCCAATAGATACCGCATTACGATAGTTTTGTTTTGAACCGAAAACGCCAACGAAGGGAACTGCGCGGGGGGTGGGCGGGTTGCAGCGCGGTCACGTGGACTTTACTGGAGAGATGAGGCATAAGTCGATAAATAAAAAAATGTATCGATAGTTCACTTGCCAGTAAGTTCATGTGTTATGATCGCTTCTATAACTTAATTACCAACTTGTTAAATGTTTGATAATATTTTTTCACCGGCCTGATCTGATAAATTATACCAACCGGCAACCGCTAACTACGAATAAAATAGGATTAAGATTTATACTTTAGTATGTGACGGTTTTATTTCTATTATTCACCGTGTATTTTTGTATACCATAATGGCGAAATACCCAAATTAAGTGTTGATATAAAAGATTAGATAAAAATATGAAATAGTAAATAACTAAACCTCACGCCCTAAAGGGCTACAATAACTTATTCCGTTTCTTGAATTCTGACGGCGGCTGTAGTAAATGTAATATCGACAAGTGACGATGAAACCCACTTGACGAACTATGAATGTTTTTGAGACGATATGTACAACGTATGTTAAAATTAGTGCAAAAGCTTGTGCTACTGATTCTCAATAAACTTAGTATACTAAAACTTATGATAAATACCCCCCCCCCCCCCATTATATTTGAAAACGTATACAACTAGAGGGAAAAAAGGAAATTTAATTACGCCAAAGATAAAAATAAATAAAAAAATATTTTAAAAGTACCTTGTTAACAAATTTAACTATTTCAAATTACATAAAATTACGTAATTATGGTAATTTGCAATTTTTATTTAAATCAATATATATTTTGTGACATTGTCATTTAATAAAATTAATTTACATTATTGTTTTACAATATCGATATTTCTGGGAATTATGTTATAAACATGCGTCAAACACTAGAAGAACGCGTGATTTCGCCAAAAAAGATGGCTTATTACGATTATTGCTCCATCCGAACTCGACTGTTTGACATTGATACATTAACCAGTATAAATTGAGCTCGCTCGGGACCAAATTAATTTAAAGAATATTAGTTATCGACGAAAACTTATTGCGTTTTTTTAGATACTTTATTTTTTTGAGTTTTTGCACACCATTTTATTGAACAAATCATTTTTAACTGTAATATTATGTTCCCAAATTGTAATTTTCGCTAACGTGCGACGACATGTGCGGGTCCACTACTTGGACGACACTGATGACGCGACATTTGGCATCGGTTTATATCTATCTGATAGCTTATATGTGTTGGGCGCAACCGCTGCCTTGCATTAGGTATCTATTGGGAGTGATCTGTGCCTATCAGGCATACACTTATCTGTGTGATCCCCACATAAGTTTGCTTTTCTCATCTCTATTCACCATACACAGTAAGCATAATGTGAGTGCCGTTGACCGTCAGCGAGTCATGCACACAGGTGGCTCGAAGGACCATGACGTGAACACATCATGCAGGACACGACAACAGTTTCTAGCGAGTCTATTTACTGGGGACGCAGTAATGCTAGCCTGTATCCCGAGGTGGAGGAGGTCTGCGAGATCTCGCTGTCGTATGAGGTGTCGGTGTTGATGGCGGCGGGCTGCAGGAACGGAGGCTGCGACCACGCGCGCCGCAGCGGCGTGCTGTCCGCGCCCGGGGACGAACACTCGTCCGACTCCAGGCGGGCCACTGACGCCTGCATCACATTCACCGATTAATTTAAATGCTGTTGTTACTTTGCGTTACAATAAAAAATATATTCAATACAAACATAATATGCTTGCATTGGCTATTGGCTACATCCTGGTGATCAAAATAGATAAATTTATTGAATTTTTATATCTTGTGTAACTCACATCAGGCTTGGCGTGTCGGCTGCGCCTGAACTTGAAGGTCTTCTTGGAAGGTCCGTGTGAGCGCTGCAGTCGAGGCTTGTCATTGTTGTCGGGACTATCAGCCGCGCTGCCCCCCGCGCCCCCCGCACTGCAGCCGGCCCCGCCCCCCAGGCCGGCCCGGGGATCCCCCGCGCCTCGCATGTCCACGCGCATGTCCGGCGACATTGGTGACAACGGAGTTGTCGAAGTTTCCCCTGAGCAACCAAAGTGGAATAGTGGTTATTCTATATTAATAGTTTTGTTACCAAAGACTGATTTTATACGTAGCTGGGGTCGTTGCCCCTCATAATATAGCAAATTTTAACAAATTTTAATTTTATTTTTTAAAATTTTACTGGTGGTAGGTCTCTCATATGTGAGAGGCTGCCTGGGTGGGTACCACCGCAATGTCTATTTCTCCCGTCAAACAGCAGTTTCAATGCACTGTTGTGTTTCGGATTGAAGGACATTGTAGCCAGAGTAACTACTGGACATATTGAGACTTAACATCTTGTGTCTCAGGATGGCGAGCGCAGTGGAATGCCAAGCATTGCTTTGTAAATCAAGGTGTTGTTTGGTTTTGCTATTGTTCATGAGCGGTCGCATCGCTTACCATCAGGCGAACGGCATGCTCGTCTCGCCATTCAATGCAATAAAAAAAAAAAAAAATTTCAAACGTGCTTTAATGGTACCTGACAGTAAATACTTGGAATTCGTAGAGAACGGTCAGTGATGGAATAATTGAGTACACCCGGACAGGTTTTCAAAGATATTTATATTTAATCAATGTTGGTTTCCGTGACAACTAAAGGAACTTATGTAGTCAGCTTCCGCGATGAATAGAGGGTAATATGAAATTGTTTAAAACACTCACCGGATGTGAATTTGAACTCCACTGAGGGTACGAAGCGGAGCTTGGTCTGAGCGGTTTGATATGATGGTGTGCTCACCATTGGTTTTGGTTCGAATCCGAAATTGTTTAAAGATCCTAAAATACAACTTTTCATGATGAGGAGACTTGAAGAGATATTAAAATTAACCCATTACACAGTGCCTCAATCATGAACTTCCAAAGTTAATGAATTCACATTACAAACTAGTGTAGGAGAGGGTAGATTAAAATTTTATGGCTATACAAATACTTTGACGTGTTCGTGTTTGTGGCAAAGTATTAAATTCGAAAGCGTTACATTACCGATGTTAGAATTGACGCTGCTTGCCATATTATTTCCGTAGTCACTCAGACGACCATTGTTTGTCACGCAAATATCGAACAACGGCATCTGTTGGCTTGTTGTGGAACTACTTGACAGAGACTCTGTGAATCAAGCGATACGTTGTCAAGTAAACTAAATTAAAATCGATAAAAGTGATGAATAAGATTGAAGAATAGTGAATTATATGCAATTCTATTTTAAAAGGTGCGGTGCACGATGCAAGCAATGCTTTGGACATTTTGGAGATCCCGCCATTAAGGACTAGGTCGAATATTAGAACGGTGTAATAGGGTACTTGACATTTTTTTAAATGTCTAACGCCTGACATAAATAATTATTTTATAATAGCTTTTAAAATACAGAAAATGAAGAAAAAAATGATAGTAGGGTAAATAGATAAAAGTAGTATATAAATAGAAAAAGCTGCCTCATTTTCCAACTTACTTCGATGTTGTTTTAACAAAAATCTTTTGTTTGTTTTTGTGTTACCCGTCGTAGGCAAGTACCCTATTGTTAAAAAAATAAAATTGCACAAAGTTACCTCTCTGGGCGGAAAGAGGTGCAGAGGGATGGTCGGGGGTGCGTGGGATACCACCTGCGCCGGCGCGCGCCACCAGCATGGAGATGAGCGAGGGCCGGTGCTGCTGGTGCTTGTCCGCCACGTTCGACGCGCGGGGGAACACCTCCGACGAACGCTTCCCACCGGACGGACCCAGGTTCTCCGAGATTTGGTCTGTGAATGATAAGTGTAGGTAATTTTAAATATTTGATACGAATTGAAGTATCGATTTAAGTTTTAATGAAGAGTGAAGACCAGCTGCTCAATTTAATACACGTGTAAAGTGTTACAAGTAGATTGAATAAAATGTTCATTCTGCTGGTGCGGTGTGCTCACCATACTTGCACTGGTCGTGCGTGTCGCGCATGGCCCGCAGCTCCTTGGCGAGCTCGGCGAGGAGTGCGCCGCGCGCGCGGGCGGCGGGCAGCTTGAGGCCGCGCACGCGCTCGCGCACCACGAACTGCATGTGCCGCTCGTTGTCGCCGATAGGGGGCTGAGATAACTACACACGTAAAATTAAAGTATTGAATACATTTTCAATATTTTAACAGATGACGTAATGGTGTGTTAGCCAAGCCTTCTTAGAAGTTGCTATAGCTTGTTGGCCTATAGATTGTTAGGCTGTCGACACGACGATTGTATATTGAATAAAATCAACCAAAAGAAGCAATTTTGGATATGCGTTGCGTTCGATTACGGCAATTGTACATACATAAAAAAAACAATATTAATTTTCCTATGCATAATTAAGGGAGTGGTGCTTGGATAATTAAAACATGAAAGCGAAGCCCTATCTTTAAGTGTTATTAAGTGACCTTGTGCACGATGAAGGGCTGCAGCAGTATGTATAGCGGCGTGCGGTAGGTGACGACGTGTTCGAGGAAGTCCCACAGATGGTGCGCGGCCTCGTTGCGGCGGCCCAGCTCGCGCATGGCGCGCGCGATGCGCGTCCACTCGCCGCACAGCTCGCTCGAGAAGCACGCGCATACTACCTTCAGTGCTGTACAGTGTACAGTACAACACAGGGTATACGTATTAGAACTGCGCATGTGTGTAATATAAACTTTGCTGTTTATCGGCCTTTTTCATAGACAGTTATAACATTTATTTCAGTTATCGCATGTTTTGTCTTCTTCGCAAAATTGAATTCAAAATTATTAGAAAGAGACGAAACATTTGTCAACTAAAATAAATTTTAAAACTGTCTATGAATATCGCTGTTGGTGTTAAGTGTTTGAACACAAGTTTTACTACATTATAATAAACCCATCTCGCAACATCCAGTATAAAGTCAGTATGTTCACATATAATTCAAAGAAAATAAAAATTAGACATACCTATGAGAAACCAAACGATTACAGAAATCCAATATCCAAATTAAAATACTCATAAATTCTCTTAATTACAGTGAAACAAAAAAAAACTACATAAATATATCTTATTCTTATGAAAAAAAAAATGATGAGGAAAATAAAGCTCACACAAAAATGCAATCCGATACAGCTGATTGGAGAGCCTGGTGGTATTCCTGGTGTCCCTGCTACCGGTGAATGTGAGCGAGTTGGCGCGCGCGTCGGCCGCGTTGAGCTTGGCGTTGACGGCGGCCACCTGGCCGGGCGGCGCGGGCGGACACAGAGCGTTCAGCACCACCGACACTAGGTAACTCACGTCCGATTGACGGAGTGGGGGCACGTCTGGAAATAATGATTATAATATTGTCATCATCATCATCATCATATCAGCCACAGGAAGTCCACTGCTGAACATAGACCTCCCCCAAGGATCTCCACAATGACCTGTTGGAAGCCGCCTGCATCCAGCGACTTCCTGTAAGCTTAGCCAGATCGTTCGTCCACCTTGTAGGCGGGCGTCCGACATTTCGCTTGCCTGTACGTGGCCTCCACTCGAGAACCTTTCGGCCCCAACGGCCATCGGTTCTACAAGCTATGTGCCCGGCCAACTGCCACTTCAACTTGCCAATACTATCCTAATGATTATTTTTTATTTTATTTTATTTATAAGGGACAAAAAACGACAATATGCTAAAACATTAAAATAAAAATATAAACTTAATAATAAAATTAAATAAACATACAGCCCACACCATTGTCCACATATTGACAGATAAAATTAAAGACTAGGAAAGTCATATTGAACGTGGAATACTCGCTATTTAGGAATTTATTTGGTTATTTCAAGAATAGACATTATATTGTGCAATGCAGTAATAGTGTGTCAGTGAAGTGCGTGGGGGCCTGTTGGTAAACGGACTAGTCGCGTCTGCCAACAACGGTGATCGCGGGTTCAAATCCCAGGGCACAGCCATGACTTTTCGTAGTCATGTCTGTATTGATACTCAATCATCACGCACTAAAACGGCGAAGGAAAAAGGAGAAAAATCTTAACCTTTTTTTTAAACCTTACGGTCACACAAATAGTCCTGACCCCGCACTAAGATCGAGTCTTATATCGTTGGTATCAAAAAACCACGAGAGATAATTTCGGTCTCACAGTCCCCCAGACCCGAAAGAAATATTTGTGGACTGCACAAACATTTCTCTCGGTACGAGGATCGAACCCGCGTCCTCTCGTTTCACATGCGGCCTTTAACCGTTTGCACCACGGAAGGACCACCACCTGCTGTATAATTAGCAGGCTTAATAGCAAGGACATTGGTAAGTAAATGTGAAATTAACAATTTGATTACGTACCTTTCCTTCCACTTCCTACTCGCATACAAAGCGGCATGAACAAATTCATCAACATATTTTCCGTCTTTTCCGCTGTAGGGAATATAGCGCTGCCACCGCACATTTGCTCCAATGAATAACTATCCTATAGAAGTAAAACCGAAATATATTGTTTACAAATATACATAATATAACATTGCTGTATTTTATTAGTATGGAATTGATAATTACCCCCGTATTTATGACTTGTAATGCAATAAGTAGAACGACAGTACTGCAGAAGTGAGGCGGCGGTGGTTGAGACATCAAAGCCGCTGTTGCAGACGACAAATTCTCTCCCGTGTTGTTTTCTGATACTATTAACGCCTATAAGAATATTATTATTTTTATTAAGTACTATTGATATCACACAACAATAGAGCGACACTAGATGTCGCAATATTAATTTTTTTTCTCATTAACGTGTGTTTTTTTATTGCCCTGTAGGCTGACGAGCTAGCGGCCCGCCTGATGGTAAGCGGCTACCGCTGCTCATGGACCTCCGTAGTGCCAGGGGACCAGCACAACAAAGTCGCTGCCTACCTCGATGAGAGTATGGTATTTTGGGGCACCTGCCCAGAGGTGAGAGCAGTACTCTACGTGGCCGGATTTGCGCTTTGTAAAGCGTCAATCTATGACCCGACGTAAAGTACCGCTTGGCTCTGTTCAGGATTCCCAACTTCTTGCTCGCCAGTTTGGCTTTGTCCTCCAAATGACTCCTAAACTCGACCTTGCCTGATATTTCGACGCCAAGGATTCCAATACTCTCGGATCCTTGGAGAGTAACTCCTTGGAATTGTGGCGCCATGACAAAGGGGTCCTTCTTCGCAGTGAACACGCTAACTTGTGCCTTCGAAGTGTTAAATTGAATTAAGTTCAATTCACCCCATTCGGAGGCCCGCCCCAAAGAGCTCTCGACTTCAGACACAAGTTGAAACCGTCTTTCTATAATGGAAACCCGAGAGTGGCTCCGTTGGCCGATGTACCGCGCGTCACTCGTACTATCCATCTGCATAACAATGCATGCTATCAATAGACAACATGTCATTGATAAAGAGTGTCGGCGATAGCACCGAGCCTTGTGGAGCACCAGCATTAATGGTCTTGGTCTCGGAGTAACAGCCGTCCACTACGACTTTTATGCTCCGACCATCCAAAAAGCTGGCGATCCATTTGCAGAGCCCCTCAGAAATTCTATACGCAGCTAGCTTCGCCAGAAGGGCGCGATGCCACACTCGGTAGAACGCCTTCGCAATGTCAAGGCCGACCGCAATCGTCTCACCCCCACTCTCCAAAGCCTCCGCCCAACGGTGCGTGAGGTACACAAGAAGATCACCAGCCGAGCGACCGTGACGGAAACCGTATTGGCGGTCACTAATAAGCTGGCTTTCCTCAAGATACCTCAGGAGCTGAGTGTTTATAACTCGCTCCAAGACCTTGGAGAGTAGGCATGTGACAGCAATCGGCCTGTAACTCGAAGGGTCCGATCGGTCACCCTTTTTGGGGACGGGTAGTACATTGGCGACCTTCCACGAAGCCGGAACCCGGTTGGTTTTATAGGAGAGACGGTAAAGGCGTGTAAGCATGGGTGTCAACTCAGGGGCGCACGTTTTAAGAACCACTGCGGAGATAGCGTACCTGCTGGCCTACTCGACTTATGGACGTCAAGAAGCCTGAGCTCCCGTCTGACAGCACGCTGGCTGATTTTTATGTCAGATAGGAGACTCTCACAACGCGGGATGTTCGGCGGTGTGGCTCCCCCGTCATCCAAAGTCGAGTTCTAGGCAAAGAATTGGGCCAAGAGATCGGTCTTCTCCTTTGCACTGTGGGCCAAACTGTTATCGGGCTTACGCAGTGGTGGGAGACTGTACAGGCAGAAATTACCCTCCACAGCCTTAGCGAGCGACCAAAAAGCACGACTCCCAGAGGGATAGCTCTGGAGTCGCTCGCCAATTCTGCGGATGTGCTCCGCCTTGGCCTTAGCTAAGGCTCTCTTGTTGGATTTAGAGGCGGCATTGAATTTCCGTTTCTCCTCCTTTGAATTTGGATCCCGACGCCTCCTTGCGTCTTGCTACGCCGCGTGTGCGGACTGCTTAGGCGCGCAGCAACGGCACAGGCACGATTGTACCAAGGTCGGCTGCGACGCCTTGCGGGTATTTTTGAGCTGGATATGAAAGTCTCCATACCCAAGCTAATCGCATCCGCGACGCAGTCCGCACAGGCGTCAGGATCATCGGAGGAGAAACAAAGCCGCCCCCGAGGGTAGGACGCAAAGAATTCTCGCAGTCCACCCTAATCTGATGACGTGTACCGCCAAACTGTGCGAGTTCCAGTCGTCGAAGAACGGCTAGGACCCGCTCCAGGAGCCCATGAACGGACCAGGCAGTGGTCAGATGATCGCTATCCTGTATCCGTTCGGGTGGGTCGTCAGCAGACGATCCAACAAAGAAGGCTTATGGCTCTCATCGTCTGGAACACGGGTGGGCTGTGGGGGGATTTGAAACTTAACGTCAAGTATATAAAAGGTATGTATGTAATTAATATCAATGGTATGTAAAGTCCGTCAAACCGCATTAAGCCAGCATGATTGACTATATGGCCTAACACCACTCAATCGTATTCTCGATTGTAGAACAAGCTCGTGCCCTGTAGTGAGACGTATATGGGCTGATATAATTATAAAAGGTAAAAAATACTAACCTGCACTGTGTTAAGAAGAGTCTTCATTTGCGGCCAATGCATAATGTAAGGGCATCTTATCATGGTTTCGTAGACTCCTTTAAGTAGTTCTGCTGCAGAATCCCAATCGGTGTTTCTCTACGAAATTTATTTTGCAAAAAAATGGTGATAAATTATGTAATTATCATACAATAAAAGCATTTTAATATTAGAATTTTATTATATTTCAATTTTTTTATAGGTGGTCGGTTCCTCTTATTAGTCTGAAAACAAACATTTCCATTCGTACCCCAGTTTGAACGATTACAATACCCCGTGATTTTAGCACATTAAGAGGCTCAAGACCAAAGGCGTCGTAGAGAAAGCCATATTGGAGAAATAGACATTGCGGTGGTACCTACCCAGGTGGCCCCTCACGTATGAGAGACCTCCCATCAGAATCATAATAATGAAATGAATAGTTTATAAACTCACCCGTATGCTAGGTTTCTTGGCGATCTTCAAGAAGACTTTATCCAGTCTCCTGAGGATGGTGAGCAGCGCTTGCCGCAGCGCGTCGTCAGCCCAGTCCCCCGCGGGCAGCACCTGGCTCATGTAGCGCTGCAGGCCGCGGCACGCCATCGACTCCGGGTCGTATGGAGACACCTTCAGTAGCGCGTGAGCTATGTCTGCTAGACGCTGGGGGAGGGGGAGGGGGAGTTGTAGCATTTAGGGGTGCTGTCGAGTATTTGCAGTAGGAGTATGTTCAGCAGTGGACTTTTGGTGGCTATGGTGGTAGCTGATAATGTTAATTTGATACATGCCAGTAAGTATTTTTTGCTGTGACATGAAGATGATGTACAGTGTCTCGTATTAAGTGTTTCCATTAACACCTTAGTTCTTTATGATCCAAAATGTAGAAGTCAAAAAAGCAAACACAATGGCTGGTCGATACTCCATTTGGACGGAACTCCACTGAACGTCAGGTACAGTGTGATCAATGATCGTTAATTTAACCTAGTCAAATACAGAAGACATATTATAAAATAAATAAAAATACAATCAGAACATACAACATGTGATTTGCTGTCGAGCAATTCGACTGGTTTGCCCTCACTGCCTCCGCTCCCCTTAGATCCGTTCAAGTCCAACAATCTAGCAGTGGCTCGGCCGATGAAATCGCCTACTAGGGACAGCAACACGTCTCGAGGACGTCGGTACTCGGCACGAATTAACTGAATAAGTCAAAAAGAAAAATATAATGTCGAATGTGATGTAATGAAAATAATTTATTTGTAATTATAACTCTCCGTTTCTGATAAAATAAGAGTGCCTTAGTAAAAAAAAAAACAAATGAAAAAGAGAAAGAGTGGAGACAGGACTTTTTTTAATCAACACTGTACCACAGAATACTAACAGAAGTTAAGCTTGTGTATGTATGTACTTCACTTTTGTTGCCACACTCACACTACGCTCGGCGTTCGCGCAAGGGTTGTTAACTCTGGCTTATGCGAAAGCATGTATCGTGTTAATAGCACTCGTATCATTTGATTGAATTATTAAAATAAAATATACATATAAAACACAATAATACAATAAATACATTTTAATTTTATTAATGAACTCGCTGAGAATGTGTATGTCATTATTCTAAGTTTTTTATTGTTTTTGTATAATATATGTTTTTTTAATGAAATTTATATTCCATTATTAAATAATCTGGTGTTTTATATACAAGTGTAATAACTTTTATTCATTTGCTCCAACTTTGCACAAAACATCTCACTATTTGCGTGCCCGAAGTGGGTGACACTCGCGCTCGCAGTGGTCTCGAGTGACTGGTTTGAAATATCGTGTCGGTGAACGCTGTCAATGTGTGCGTTGATTTAGCGCGCTTTGTATGGAGCTTGACTTCTGTTAGTTTAGTATTCTGTGACTGTACTCTATTACAAAAATAGTGCATATGAACTGAAATTTCCTAAAAAACCTTTTCCTTATTTAAAATCCAAAATGAAATAATAGCTACTAGAGTGTGAAAAATCATATTTTAAATATACCTCAGAATCTTCTGTACCAGTATATTCCGGTACTGGAATTTTAGAATTGTCGAATTTGGAGTGCGACTCTTCAAATCCAATGATAGTAGCAGCGGCGGTGCGTGGTCCCGTTCTTTGTGAGGAGCCTTTGTGTTCGGGCGAGGTTCGGTATGGACCGTTATAAGATCTGAAGTAGGTATACATATTACATAAATACAGTTTGTTTAGGGACTATTTTAAAGTCCATAGACCATGACTAAACAAATCAGAGGGTTTTGTATGTAGGTAATAATAATAAGCGAGGAAAAACAGTGTTAGCAAATCAAATGATATAAAAAACTACATGTAAATTAACTTACTTAGAAAGTGCTTCACAATTGTTGATGAGAGTTTTGATGGCTATAGCAAGCTGTTGAATTATTTCCTTCTCAGTTTTCCCTTCTCTGTTATAGGTGGGTAGTTGGATTTGTTTCACGTAGCAGGGTAGGATAGCTTCTAATATAATCTAAAAACAGTATGATGAAACTTTCTATTAATGTTTCTGTACACAACAAAATTACAAGTAATTTCGCCACGTCTGTTTTATGAAGCTTAAAAAAACTTGTATAAACTTATCGACTAAAACGTATTCATAATAAGTATCGTCTATAATGACTCTTTCAATACATTTCCATACGATATTACTCACCAGCATTTGATATCCTCTCATGCTCTCAGCAGAATACGATACTACCATCACACACAAACTGATGCAATCCAGTACATTGACCATCTCATCTTCATCTCTATAGCAGAAGTCTATGGGTTTCAACGGTTTCTCTTCCTTTATCAGTTCTGCTATGTGAAGCGGGTCTGGTGACGGGGTCTCGAGACTCAATAGTAAGTTGAAAAGACAGCTAGATTGCACCTGGAAAAGGTAATAGAAGTATGTTATATTATGGGAATTAATGAGCCGAATAAACTATCATACTATTTTAACAAGAATGTTGAGGTGAGAAGATTGCTCGCCTAAGCATGTGAGATGGTAAACTATTCTTTAGCTTCGAATGCAACCTTTTACATATATACATAAACTCATTCTTTTTCCAGAAGGGGTAGGCTAAAGTTCTCGTGATAGCTAACCAGAGCACCCACGTTTCATCTTTACCTTGTGTTTCGTCCCACGATGTGATAGCGGGCGAGTCTATCGCCATATCGAATATAAATTCCTGACTCAGTCCGGAGTAACTAATAGAAAATCCTATATCACTTTGCCTGTCTCGGGATTCGAATCCGGATCTTCAGCTTTGCAATCATGCTGTAGTACAACTGCGCTAGCAAGGCTTTTACGTACCATTGTTTACGTAATTGTATGTTTTTTGGTTAAGCTGAGTTACTAATGATGACCAAAACGTGTCTTCGTGAATGTATGGACGAAATTCTGCAACCTTACCTTACTCGCATCCCCATAAGTGGATTCTTCGTCGGTATCCAATATGGCGGACACTGAGCCAAACATTTGCAATATGAACGGTTTTCTGTTCAGTAAGTAGAACTGTT
This sequence comes from Hyles vespertilio, assembly GCA_009982885.2. Taxonomy (NCBI): domain Eukaryota; kingdom Metazoa; phylum Arthropoda; class Insecta; order Lepidoptera; family Sphingidae; genus Hyles; species Hyles vespertilio. The sequence continues at coordinate 11,989,123 of CM042809.1, read as the reverse complement.
TCACTGCATATTCTATCGTCGTTGTGACTAATTTGTTCGTTTGAAAGTTCGAGTATATTTGGAGTAATGTCGGCATTATTAGTAAATAGCTGAAAATTGAAGATGATTTCAAAATATGTGGAAAACAATAGATGTAATGAAATATTTGGAAAATACTCTTATACTACTTCTACTACAGTCTTATAATAATCTCCTGCACAAAATCCACGGATCTCCTCAATTGGTTTACGTGGAGGAGGAGTTATTTTTACATTAATATTAAAGAAAAAAATCATCATTAATATTTTCTACGTACCCATTAGTAGAGAAAATGCTCTTAAAGTTGGATGCGGCGTTGACGTAAGTAGCTATGACGTATCTGAGTATCAATGCATCTTCGCTGTGCAGCATCAGTGCTCCGTTCAGTACATTAAGAAACAGATGTATATCTCTCGAGGAGGTGAAGTTACCCGCCATCGCTTCGAACATACGAGCTATTAGGCGGACCCACCTGAAACGTTTTGTAGGAACATAAGTGTCGTAAACAAGTAGTTTAATTATTATGTATTTCGTATATAAAATGATGTTTTGTGGGTTTTGTTGATTTTTTATAATTGCCATACACGATGGTTTCATATAACTAGTAACATGATAACGCATTTAAAAAAATCTTACTACACATATAAAAAAATACATGAAAAAAATTAAGATTTAGGGCTAGCGCAGACCGAGACCGCATGGCAAGCGATTATTTTTTTACCGAAGGATATTCAAACTTATCTGGTCAGAATAGGAAATAAATTCCAATGTTTTTTTATGCCGTGGTATCGAAAGGTTTTCTTGATGCCGCGACATCAGTTTACAAAATAGGTATTTACGTCGTATTCCTACAGACGATGAACATTATAATTTTATGAAGATTGTACATACATAAACTTGTGTAAGACATCCAATCCCAACAATGTGGAGCCGAGAGGTCCGCGGCTGTACAGAGTCAAGTCGGCTTCTAGAGCTTTCCGCGGGAAAGACGGCAACTTCATTAGTTCGTCGTGTAGAAACACTACTCGCTGGACAACCTGCAAATAGATTATTGAGAAACGTAGTCAGAATAAGTAAAATTAATAAATTGATAATTCAAAATTTTAAAATACTTAATTTAAAAAATGTGAAAAAATATTAAAGATTATTGAATTATGGCCTAACCAATCTAAATCCTGCTCTCGATTGTTGAGGAGGCCCACGCCCTGCAGTGAGAAGTATAAGGGCTGATACAGGATTAATTATATGCGATGCTTTTAAGAAAAATGTGTATTCGCCTAAACTTCAGCTTCCGTGGCGCAGTTGGCACCGAAACCGAAACCGCACCGAAATAAATATTTATGCGATCCACAGGTATTTGTTTCGGGTATAATAGGTGTTTATAAAATTGAAGTCATAATTCTGGATACCTACGACACAATACTTAGTGTGAAGTCAGGACTGTGTAAGTGTCTATTAGGTGTATTTATATCATGAAACATTAATTATATTGCGGATATTTTTCCATACAACATCAATTAGAAGATTGTTGAACCTTACCATATCGACATTTTTGAGGATAGCCCAAGTTAGCAACACTTTGCCGATCTCAATGAACTTGAGCAGTAACTCTTGTTGTTGCAGTTTGTTGAAAGCTTCCTCGGGCTCCATGTGCACTAGACCTAATTGCGGGTACTGAGAACGCTTGAAAAAGTAATGGTCGCGCACGTAGTTCTGTGGATTATGGATTTGACCTGGAAAATCATAGTTTTGTGGTAATAAGATATTTAGTGTGTATTGATAGTCAATCACCACGCACTAAAACGGTGAAGGAAAACATCGTGAGGAAACCTGCATACCATAGCGATTTATAAGAATATCTATGGTATGTAAGTCCGCCAACCCGCACTAGGCCAGCGTGGTGGACTATATGGCCTAACAACTCTCAATCGTACTGTCGAATGTAGAGGAGGCCCGTGCCTGCAGTGGGACGTATATGAGCTGATACAAAAGGCGTTAGTTCATTGTAGAAAATAAACTGAATTAATATTTAAAACAGTGAAATTTGTTTTTGGTTTAGCATAGATAATAATAAATATTATACAGGGTATATGAATAGTGCTACCGAAAACGAAGCTGGGTGATAGTTTTAGTGACTTCAGACACAGTGTAACTAAATTTTGTGCAAAAAATTGCGACGATTTTTTTTATCATCGTATTAGGGAGGTAAAAACATAGTTTTTTTCTTAAATAATAATGTACACCCTTTTATTTTTAAACACGCTGTGGTACGCGAGGCTTTAAATTATTATTTTAGCAAAAACTATGGATGTATCACCCAAACTTAACGCGATTCAAAAAATAATTGAACAAAGTTGTCGGGTTTCTTGGCGAAATTGTTAGTTACATTGTGTTTGTAGTCACTAAAACTACCACCCGGCTTCGTTTTCGGTAGCAGTCTTGATATACCCGGTAATTTGCATTACAGTCATGTCAGTATTGGAGCGTAACATTTACCATTAAGTATAACTTTTTGAAAAGAGATAGCAAATGTTTTAAAATTCGGGCACTATGATTGCTAAGTTAAACTTACGCGTTTTAAAATCGACGAGAAAATATTCGTGTTGAACATTTTTCGGAATGCTAAAGAAATCCAAAGATTCTCTCAAAATTTGCGAGAATATTGTGTCTTCTTGCACGGGGAATTGAGAAGGAATACTGCCTTCTATGTCAGCTGGAAATTAAATACACTCTTACATAAAATACTGACTCAACATTAAGATACAAAGGCATAATTATAGACTTAGCAGTCTTTTGTGAATGGATAAACTAGTAGATATTAAAAGATATAAGAACTTATTGATGAATTGTTCATTTGTTTAATATTTAATGCCAAAAAAATGCTGGGAAATATTAGGAGAAGCATGAATTTTTTCATTATAAACTTACGTGGACCGTGAACGATGATTTTCTTCGCTGCTGGCACATTAGCAGTCAACAAGATGGAAGCATCACATTGTTCTTTCCGTAATATTTGTTTTAAATCTTTGAACATTATTCCATGCACACTATGGACCACCTAAAAGAGGAATAAAACTTTAACAAGTAGATCAATTATACTTCTAATTTAGTTTACTTTTGTATATATTTATGCAACCGATCTGTGTAATTATTGTATCTATATGAGCATTTGTATTTACTCAAGGCAATAAAAACGTGTTTATATAAAGAGAAGGAACCCTAGAACTATTCACTATTTGATATTCCCAGACAAAAAGAATAGTATTTTGAATAAACAAATATATATCAGTTGCTTCGAAATTTCTTCTGATTTATCGACTTATACACGCTAACAAAATTGAGATTACGGCTTACCATCCACAATATAGACAAGGCAGCACCGACGAGCCTCTGTCCCTCCTCATGAGGACTCCTCACGTAGAACATCACATACCCAATAATATAGTTGTACAGAGCAAAGGCGGCTTGTTGCGGCAGACGGGGAATGAATCGAATCAAATGGCGAAGCAGTTTGAACATCTCGTCTTGGTGGTCGCGAGTCAAACGCTCTAGCACATGACGAAGGAATAGCGCAGAGTCTTCTACTAGACAGCACCAGATTACCTGGCGGATAATTATAATATGTTTTATAAATATTCAGTGTTGTTAGGACGCTGATGAGGGCTGTAATAAGGAACTATTCACAAGTGCGGCTTGGTCGTATAATTTGCGGAAATATTACACCAGGTGTGTGTTAGCCGCACTCTCGCTGGGCCTGAAAAATCACGTCGTGTGTGTCAGCCGCAGTTAGCGTGTTAATATTAAAAAAAAAATGGGGCGTGATTTGAATTAGAATCCTCACTGGCACAGCGGCTATGCTGTTATTCATGACTAACAGAAAATAAACAATGTATTAAACTTAGGTTAAAAAACAATTTGACTTACTTGATATGCGACTTCGTAAACGGAGCAACCCTCCCTTGATACAGCTGCGTCGTCTAACAGAGAGATTATCTCTGCCACAGCGGAACATAGCGTCGATGGGAACAAAGCTGATGCTACTTGTGTATGATGAGAACCCCGTACTCCTTCCACCATCTCCTCGCCATCAGCTGGGGCTGTTATATTGTGCAAGATATTGAGTGTATTTGATAAATATTATTTTATGTCACTTAATTATTAAAAGCGAATCTATAGAACCTAGTATAAAGAAGAACGAGCTTAAAAAGTGAGCACGGATGTATTAAAAACTACATTTTACGGTACTTGATATAACGCATGTAAATCTATACTAGGCATGATTAGATAGATAGATATTAGCATCATAAAAAATATTATTTTTTGGTATTTGAACATCAGTTTTGTGAACCAACAAAAGAAAAACGCGGATATTTTTAGCTTCCCGATGTTTTCATAACTTTAAAGCTTTTGTGGTCACTGAGCGGACTGATGTATCATAGGTTTTATAAGAGTGAAAGGAGAATGTCCATTTTAGTATGAAACTTAGTATCAGTTCGAAGATTTTTGTCCCTCAATGAAACTTATGTTTATGTGTCGGGAAAATATATATTTTCAATAAATATAAACATAATTGCGACCGAGGCTCGGAGTTTTTGGAGAAATTAAATTGAAATCCAATAAAAATGTTTTTATTGTCTTTGGCTCTGTTAACAAAATGTTAGATGTTATGAAAATTACTTAATTTTATGAAGTCTGTCATGCGGGACAAAAAAGGAAAACTTTTAAGGACAAACCAAAATATGTTATAATAAATTTTAGCCGTATCAATTTCGGGATCAATGATATTTTGACGATACTATGAATGCGCATTCTTCTTTCTGATCCGATTATATAGATTTTTAAAGAACATATTTAATATTCACGTTCGATGTGATCGTCGGCGGCGTGGTCGAGCGCGGGTTCCCTGGCGGCCTGGCGCGTGATGGGTATGGTGGTGATGAGGAAGCTCTCCCGCTCGGCGCGCTTCTTGTCGTTGCGTTGCTGCAGCGCGCGCTTCATGGCCTCCGTCTGCTGCTTCTTGCGGGTCTTAGTCGCCGTCACTAGCGAACGCTACTCCCGAAATATATACATACATATGAGATTATAAAATCTCTGTTTTGTATATCTAGTTCAAGGACCGGCAATTTGTAGCTCGCGAGCCATGTTTCTTTAGATGTGAAGTTACAGCTCTTTAGTTTCATGACTATATATTTATTTGAAAAATAACCATAAAAAATCATTTTAAATTGATTAATGCGAATTTTACCGCACCCCTTCCTCGTGATAGGCGTCGTCATAGTAGTTTAAAAAATATATGGCTCTTTAAAAATTTAGACGTTTGCAAATTGTAAATTTAGGCTTTTCCTTCGATTCAAATTGCCGACCCCTGACCTAGATAAATGTAAAGTGGGTGCATGTGCAGTTCATAGAGGCGAATAGATAATGTCTACTGTATAAATTATTAAAAAAAAATACTTGAATAAAATGTTAATATCAGTTATTTTCTGAAAATTTGAAATTACCTGACATTGATACTGAAATGAATTTTTTTGAAGTATCTTTAATGAATTGGTTGAGATTTCATATTTGGTATATTTTTTTAATACGTCACTGCACATACGCCCTTTTTGTGGATAAAATGCAAAAGTGAAGTGAATGTATTTTTGCAATGTTATGAAAGTAATTAGTTGAATTCATATTTAACAACTGTGCATATAAAATTATTGTCGTTTTTATATGAAATTTATATAGGACTTCAATAACAATTTTAAGGCGGGTGAAATTGTTATTTAAATCCTCGATTTTCGAATTGTGTTAAAAGGATTACCTATGAATGTGTGAGTGAATGACAAAACGTAAGTTCACATGCAATATTAAAAAGATTATTATTGCCAATGGATCTCTACTAATAATTTTTTTAGGGAAATCTATTTGCAGCTATCGATAGCGGCATGCATAACTCACGTGTCTTTCCTGATTTAATGTCATCTCCATATCTTTATCTTTAACCTGCGGACTCCAAGGCGGATCGACGACTGCCAATGACTCGATTCCGATCTTTGGCGAAGGCAGTGTGAATTCGATGCCCGGCGGAGGCACTTTGAAAGTGACCGAGGCGCCCTCCTCCATACGCGGCCACACTTGATACCGCAGTTTCCACATCACTTGAAATCTTAGGATCGCGTTTATTCTGCAGTTAGAAGTAAAAATATAACGATTAATGTTATAGAAAATACGTAAACATTACGTAGTACTAACAATATTAAAATTATGTAGTTTTTACTACATAAAAATATAGTAATAAAATAATGGTGATTTGTACGCAATTATTACAAATGCATATTAGAAATCGAGAGAAATAAGATAGATTATTCTGGAACGCAGAAACTACTGGCTAGGTTATTGCGAATAAAAAAATGTATCTGTCTACATTCGTCTGTGCAATCTATTTGAAAATGATATGACAAATCCAAGCGGTTTGTATTTATCGATCAATCAGCGAGTACGAAGAGCGTGGCGGCGGAACTCACGGACCGGTTCGAGCAACAGTTGCCACGCTACAGGCGCGCTCTCCGTAACCCTCACCCGTATTTGCGTAACATAAGGTCGAATTTCCTATAAAGAAAATCTGTTCTCTACTGACCTGACTCCTGGATCGGCGTGTTTAAGATCATTGTGCATGATCTCGGTGGCCGTGTGCGGCGCCTTCACCGCGGCGAGTATGAAGAGTGCGGCGGCGCAGGAACTCAGTTCGCGGTCGGGTTCGAGCAACAGTTGCCACGCCACCGGCGCGCTGTCCGCGAACATCTCCTCGTTCATTGTGGTGGCGCCTTTGATTAGTGTTGCTAGGGGAGTGTGGAATGCGTCGCGGACCTGGGAAAGATATTAGATTAGATATAGATATTATGATTTTTAAAACACCTGATCAAAACCTAATTTTGAGGGTAGGGTTTTTTAAACACCTGCTCAAGATCTCATTTTAAGGGTAAATATCTAATAGGATTTATGTTTTTGGGTACAAGTGTATAGTTGGGTTCAATGAGCATAATTGACTTTAAAATCAAGGATAAAATGGATAAATATTATACAGGGTATATCAAGAGTGCTACCGAAAACGAAGCTACGTGGTAGTTTTTGCGACTTCAGACACAATGCAACTATTTTAATTTTGTGCAAAAATTTGTGACGGATTTTTTTTGTTATTATTTTCTATCGTGGTATTAGGATGGTAAATACGTAGTTTTTTCTTAAATAATAGTGTAAACCCTTTTATTTTTAAAGACGCTATGGTACGCAAGTATTTAAATTATGATTTTAGCAAAAACTATGGATTTACCACCATAATATATTTAAAACAATATAAACAAAAATTGTCGCGTTTCTTTGCAAAAATTTTAATTGCATTGTGTTTGTAGTCACTAAAACTACCACCCGGTTTCGTTTTCGGTAACACTCTTGGTATACCCGGTACAAGTCATCATTTTCGAAGCTATACCTAATTCAAATTTTATTCAAAATAATACCTGAAACTTTATGGACACATTAGACTCTACACAAGTTTTTATAATATGTTTTTAAATCATTAAGAGAATTTGCGTAAAAATCGGATTCCTTCAGACCATACAAGATTTTGTATTGATAAAAAATAATCACAACATTACCTGTCCCTTCAAGTACTTGAGTATGGCCGGCGGCTCGGGCGGGGGGTAGGGCATGGCGCCTGGTCTAGTTATGGGGGTAGTATCCAAGTTGGGGAGACTGTGGTCCACCACGGCGGCGCGGTACGCCAGACCCGCGCTCTCTATCACCGACCTGTCGATCCTAACAAGCAAATATTTTACACTTTAAAAGAGGTTAGTTTAAACTAAATGGAAGGAGTGAAGAATGTTTGTAGCGTTGTATTGTTGTAAACGTATTACGCCCGAATACTCAAGTCATTCAAATATTAAGTTACTCTTTACCGCGCACGGCTCACTTAGTCAGTACATTTAAGTGAGATTTGAGTAGTTAAGTGCAACGTAATATTTAAGTCGCGTTTGAGTATTCGGGCGTTAATGGTTTAGTAATTAATTTATAACCGGGTTTGTGATCAATACCGTTTGATCACAAACAGATTTGTTAATATATTTTACGCTTTAGACTTTAGAGCACTTATATTTAGACCCTATATTTTCGCAAGGCGCGCTCTCTTAATAAGGTGTTTATTTGGTATCTAAAAGTTTATTTCCTACCTGTCTGTAGAGTGTTCAGATGGTTTTCGGGTACGACGTCCACGGCGTACAGCACCTACGCCCTCATCGGAACTCGTCGTGTTGATTTCAGGACCAAACTTCTCACCGTAAATCTGTATAAAATTATTTGCGGCATTTTTATAGCAATCTTTTTATGATATCCAATTATATAGGTCACTAAGTCGGGTATTGGCTGCCTCTAGGATTAAAAACTAGACCTTAAATATATCAATACTGGGTTAATTATTTAAAAACATATTTTGTAAGTCATGATCTGTTTTGAATTTTGAATATCAATAGACTTGTGTTACAGAGGGCATAATTATAATGATCATAATATTTTGGATGGATTTTTAAAGTTTTTTAAAGAATATGCCTACCTTCTGTACAGACTTCATAAGTCTTATACTGGCTCGCATGTTCCGCCGGAAACAATATGGATGACAAAAGTTTTGGTGGCAGCATACATAGTTAAACGAATTCAAGAACTTCACCATTACCTGTGGGCAAAATCCGAAATAAAAAATGTCATGAAATCAGATAAAAAATCAAATGTATATAATATAAGCAAACTAAATGAATATATACACTCAACAATCACAAAGTTCTGACCCATAGGCCATACTAAAACACCTACTAGTCCTGCGTCGTGAATTATTAGAAACTACGACAGACTTTTCAATTTCAAAATCACTTAGATGCTTGACAGAAACATTTAGTTTGCTGCAGCAATATTTTTATGGTATATGTTGGTAATTGTTGTGTAAGTAAATGCAGATCGTCTCTTACTTTGAGCCATGGGAAGCCTTTGGTTGTATCAGGTGGATCGGTGGAGTTGCTATCTGGACTATCTGGAGGATGATCGTGATCGTCTGACAGGACGCCGGGACTCTCCTCCCCTCCACTGTCCACTTCATTAGGCATTATTACAGTACCACCTGCAAATTATTAATATAAAATAAATAAATAAATACACTCAACAGTTACATAGGATAGGATAGTCCTAACCTCACATTAAGAGCGTATACACCTTGCGCGCAAAGTCAACTATAGGTATTTCTTCGTTAATTTCACGCACACATAAGCGACCAAAGCTGTGTGCGTAGAGCTGCCGCGTCGGCTCGCTATACAATCGGCTCAAACAACTTTGATCCGTGCGCTTCAAATATTCAATTGAAATGTAACTGTAATATAATATCATAAAAATATTTTATTTGCATTATAAGTAGACAAATATTACTGTGCAAGCAAAGAATAATACAAATTTAGATAGTAATCATACTTTCGTTATTATTACATTGTTAAGTTGCATTCAAATCAGTGTTCAATCAGTAGACACTACGGACGTTTTATTAATAATTTCGTGTTAGAACACATAAATAGTGTTAGGGGCCTTACAACCCCTTACAATTACGAAATATATTTAATTTTATATTACAATAAATAACATAATTTAGCCTCGGAATTACGTCCCATTATATTACCTGAAACATAATTTATACTCACTACAAAATCATTGTAGGTAATAAAAATAATTAAATATTTTACTACCAAAGTACTAAGATGTGGTAATCGCATTCCGCGCGTGGCTATTTTTACTACGCGCGGCATAATCGACTACAGCCAGGCCGGAGCGACGAGCGATACGTCCTCCCTCTAGAAGGCCTTGCGGCGGTCTGATTTGATCCACGTCGGACAGCGTGTTTTATAGTGGTTTTTAAAATATTTGTAGAAAACATGAAAACTAATTTTGTTGAAATATAAAAATGGTAATTTATTGATAAGATGTTCTTCTATTGTAATATGCAATTGCTGTAAAAAATGATGTACGATAAGTTGGTGAAAAAAAATATGTTCTTGACGAGAGTTTCTGAATAATTTCGCATTGTTTAAATTTTTATTTTTCAGTAATTAAACACAAAAAGATTATTTTTCTCAGCAAAATCCCTCCATAAGGGTCTTATTAGTCTGATAATATTTTTATTTTCATCTTGTATTTAGTGGTTTCGGATATCTTAAGCTTCTAAATTGCCATTTAAAGCCTAAATAACGAAACTTGTGTTCAGTAATCCGTATAGTACTCACAAATTATCCATCAATCTATAATGTTTTCCACCAAAATCCCTAGATGACAACCTTTTCTAAAATTAGTAATAATTATTTTTCCTTTAAATTGTTTATTGGTGGCTATTAACTCATTTGAAAAGTCCTGTTTTTAAGCCAAAAAGCGCGTGCAGGGTATAAACGCTCTTAAGATCGAGTCTTGTTTCGGCGCGGAGGCAGTCACACAATAGTCACAAGGTTGTTCAGACCATATGTTACGATACAAGGATTTGTCTCGTGATTATCAAAGTCTTTGATAGACTTGTTTGTATCACGACATGGAGACAAATATTTTATTTATGGATGTTACTGATATTTTTTTAGGTATAGGACTCAGACCTTCGAGTTTTTTAGAGTTTCCATCTTATACCATTTATGTCAAGATATTAAATGAGTTATATTTAACAAGAAATCTTTATATGATAAAATATTACCTGCTCCCGGATAAATCTCGGAAGTATCACTTCTGTCCGATAAAGAAGACACTTTCCTTCTACTCTGTATCGAATCCGATCTCCTGTTGACGACTGTTATAGAAAAAAAAATACAAAGGTTATAAATAACATTAACGAGGACATTAGTCTATTAAAGAACATAATAAAGAAAAATTAAATTATTAAAGTTCGGCGATTTACACTTCAACTGTTGATGCTGAAATATCTGAGCCTTTCATTAGTTAACAATATCTGGGTAGTGGTTCATTCAAATTATTGGTTTCATAAAATATGTGTAATCTAATGTAGATTGCATGCATAAAGCAGCAGACCGAGTTTCGTGGACCTTTGGAGAGGTCTATGTCCAGCAGTGGTCTGCAACGGGCTGATGTTGATGATGAAATGTAGATTTTGGTATTTATACACATACAAACTTACTTAGTCAAATAGCAGTTTAAATTCACCGTTGTGTTTCGGATTGAATGACATTGTAGACAGAGTAACTACGAGACATGTTGAGACTTAACATCGTATGTCTTCAGATGGCGAGCGCAGTGGAATGAGAAACATTGCTTTGTTATTCAAGGTGTTGTTTGGTTTTGCTACGGTCCATGAGCGGTCGTATCGCTTACCATCAGGCGAATGCCGTGTTCTCGCCATTCAATGCAATAAAAGAAAAAATGTTGCTGGTTAAAGACAAGTAAGACATTCCCGGAAACTTCTCGAGCTTCAATGCTCGATGTCAATAAAATGCGTGCGCTGTTGATCCTGGCCTACAGGAGTTGCGGGACAGTCTCCATTAACAATAGGGTATTTTTTATAGAGGTATAGAACTTTGAAATGGAATAAAGCAAAGATGCTTTTTTAAATTGACTTGAAATTGGCCTTATTCGAAAGATAATCTTCTGGCATTAAAATTTAAATATGACTTCTGGTATATGACCACCACGGCTGGCTTTGACGTAGTCTAATCTGGGGGTGAATTTTCTATGAGTTTTTCCATCATTTTAGGCCTTATATCGGTGGATGTTGTCTTCTAAGTGGTCAATGGTTTCAGGCTGAAAAAACTTACATTCATCGACATCCCTAGTGTCCTTCTGGCGTAGCTTGATGGATCGTCGCTTGAATGACCCATATGCGGAGTGCGCCTGCTGCGTGTTGCGCCGCGGCATGCACTTGCCGCGCGAGCCCAGCCGCCCCTTCTTGTCATCCACCGCTGAAGGAATCGCGTCCGCTAGCTGGGTGAATGTCTAGCATTTATTACAATTTTGATACTTAACGTTCACATTTTCGTGTAATAATGTAATGCTAAGTAAATTAAGGTGGTTGTATTAATCAAAACGGTTAAATTATTCCTCATAATATCTTATTATTGAAAATATGAGTTTAATGCGAAATAATAATTCTACCGTTATACTAAAGTATTATGGTATGTGTAAGTGTTGGCTTGTTGATAACGAGCCAGACGCGCCTGCCGACATGTTCACGGTGGTAGCAGATTCGAATCCCTGAGCACATATCTGACTTTTCGAAATAATTTGTTATTCATAATAGTACATAATAAGATAGCGATTTATAAGAATTTATAAGATATATAAAGACCGCCAACCCACACTAAGACAGCGCGGAGAAATCTGGCCTCTCCCCTCTCAATGGTAATCCAGATAGTAGAGGAGGACCATGCCCGGCTTGGGATGTATGTGGACTGATAGAGATACATATTATAGTATGTCAATTTTAGATTAAGAGTGTCTCTCTTGCAGACTGCGTTTGAGCTGCTGTTCTTTAAGGAATTTGTCAGCGATATCAATAATTATACTTAATCTGAATTTTAAATAGACAAGTATTTACTTATTGATTTGTAATTAAAATGTTTACATTATTTGCTATACAATGGTAAGAATAATGGTAATCATGGTATAAATGGTAATAATGGTAAAGAAATAAACTTACAGTCACATTGCTCCCTCCAGAAACATTTTCAGGTTCGTGAAGCACAAATGATATTTTCCTTTCTGTTTCAGCGCCAGCGATTGATTGCAGACTTTGTGCGGACGCTTGCGAGTGTCCCATACTTGACAAAGCCATGCTCCATCGACGATTTGCCTCTCTACCACACATAATAACACCCTTTCAAATACGTACCACACAAAAACATCGCTAGGGGTGGATCGCAGCTATGGAATCAGCTTCTATATTGACACTATTCAATCGATTTTGTTCATTGTAAGTGTTCTGCATGCCAATGTAGCAAAGCAATTTGTATTCGTACTCTAATATTAGCTAATCACTATTTCATTTATTTATCTATTGGAAAAAATCAATTTTGAAAAGGTGTATAAGTTATAAATAGTGTGGATTTTTAAATTATTCGATTTGTTAAAGTGGATTATTTTACACAATTTCATGCATGTTATTTGTGCATAAGCACGTATTACTGCATCATTTTATTGTTATAAAATATTTTAACAAAACTTAAGAGCATTGTAAACGTAGCACTGGTCAGTATCATTGATCCATAATATAGAACAGAAACACAACATTTAAAAAGTGGTGGACCCATGACGTCTTTAACTGAAACCATACGCGTGGGTGTCGTGACAGCATTTCAAACTTAAATAGATAAATTATTTTCTCACTTATTTGAAAATATTGGAATTTGTTTTATTGTGAAAATGCCGTTATGTATCCACCACTCGGTACATCAATAATGGAAGTCTGCAATCGGGTGACACGTTTACAATGTCAGTCGGTGCCGAAAAATTCATTATGTGTTCATTATATCCACTACCTATATTATAGAATTTCATTAGTGAAACGTCATTCAGGTATTTCCTGTTAGCGTGTACGTATTTGATTGTATAATGTACAGTCTATTTACACATGCACGCGCAGTGTTGTATGCGAGGGAACATGCATTAGTCTTTAGTAAACATACTCGACTGGCATTAATGTGTGTTGACTGCTAAGAGCCCTGTTAAAATAAAAGCTTCATCAAATATCACGTACTTTTCAATATTTCATATTACAATTAAACTGATAATAATCAACTCACTTATTGTTACATAACAATCGTCGTTTTTCCATCCACCTTTGCATAACATAACGACAAAAAATAAATACGTTTTACACGGACATGTCAACTACTTACCAAAGTTAAAACTAACATTCTTTATGTGCTTTCGTACCTGTAGACTCTGTCCCATGGGCCGCGCTCCTTTAGAGACGAGCGAAATGTTTTCGGCAGTCCTTGGTAGGTCTCGCGTAAGAATGCAGTTATTTCGAACAGTAAGACGCAGGCGATTATTCTCAAAGCGCGAGGACATTCCGCACCAATAGGTTTTCCAGGAAGTCGAATGCTGGCTACAAGGGATGTTTTGTTAGGATGAGTATATGTTAGATTATTATTTGGGGCTTATGTACATAATATTAAAGATCCAAACATGAAAGAATGTCGTTAATTCATATGATTGTTAAGGGACAAAAAAGGATATAATATGTTTAAAATGGATGAAGCACCAAGGCACGTAACAAAAACCTCAATGTTACTTAAAATACTAACATAATGTTAGTCGCACTAATAAAAATATTTACAAAACACTTTTGACAATAGATCATTATACCTTCATCAAGGAAGTCTTCTTCTTCATCTTGTTGCAACAGTTCGCGCTGGCCATCAGGATCAGTGACCAAATTCACAACTGTGTCCACATGCTTTTTGTCTTCCACCAACATTTCCTCCAATCTATTGCCTATAGCCTAAAATAGAGTTACACCTTTTAAATTCCTGATAAAAGTCAAAATATTCTGAGTCTTGAAAATGAAGCCAGAGTAACACTACTAGACATATGAGACTTAACATTTGATGTCTCAGGATGGCGAAAGCAGTGAAATACTAAGCATTGATTTGTAATATATGGTGTAGTTTGGTTTTTGTTACTGTCCATGAGCGGTCATATCGCTTACCATCACGCGAATTAAATTAATTGCAATAAAAAAAAATAGGATATACAAAACATGTTCTAGAATTTGAGTCTTACCTCTGCCCATTGGTAAAATAGTTTTCCAGCTAAACGTTGTCTTCTTAATTGAGGGCTCATCGACACTGGAAATGGCAATGATTTTTCTGTAAATATGTATAAATATTAATCTATTGTAAGTAAAAAACGATTTTGAGCTCACCTGCGCCTTTGAGGTTGGATTTCATCCAATACGGCCACTGTCCTTTGTTGCAATTGTGAACCAAATGTGCGCATTCAAGAAGTATCGCCGCTCTTCCCACTACTACAGTGTGTGGCTGTGATGATGTAAAAACATATAATATAGTAATTTGGTCCAGCAGTTTCTAACATTTTTTACTGTTATTTTTATTTGGTTTTCCTGATACAAGAATGGATGTATTCATTAGCAATGGACAGAATTCGTAAGTTACTAAAAGTAATGTTATGGTATCTCATAGAGACTCATTGAACAAAATTCGGTGCTATAGACAGTTACAAAATATATTGTGATGCCCGATTTTTTAATATTATCGTAAAATCCCTCAAAAGCAGTCAACTTATCCTACTAACTTATAATAACCTTGACCACTATACAAAAGCATGATAAAACACCGACCAGATCCAGCAGCGCCGCCATGAAGAGTGCGTCGGGCGTGGCGCCGGGCTGCGTGGCGTCCAGCATGAAGCTGAAGCGCGCGAGCCCCGCGTACAGCGGCGCCGCCGCCACCAGCCGCCGCCGCTTCAGCACCACCACCTCCGACTCCGCGCCGCCCGACCCGCCCTCCGCCGAGCCGCGACGAGACATGTCTACACACGACCGCTTCACATTCACACGTACCGAGTACCAAATACCCTACAAGCAAGGATCCACCAGAACCACGCGAGCTGGCTTGCGAAGCCATAGCTTGACGGTCCACACCATCCCGGCGCGAACCAAACGGTTCTCAAATTCGTTTTTGTGCCGCACCGTCGGGCTGTGGAATTGTTTGCCGACGCACGTGTTCCCTCCTTCCTACAATCCTGGGTGTTTCCGCCGTGGTGTGAAGAGGCACCTTAGCAGGCCGGCATAATTGTTTCCATTGGCATGGGACTGCTGTCCGATGCCAATGGATACTCTGCCTGGGCGGCATTGGCACTTTCCATCAGGTGCAATGCCGCCAATATGCCAGGCCATTGTAAAAAAAAAACACCATAATAGTGAGCACAATGGGCATGCCCACAACCCTAACGGACTTACATACTTCCACTCTTATGAGATCGATAGACTAATAATATTATATCAAATGCCATAATACCATCGATATAATATCTTCACTTCTTTAAACTTAACACTTCTTCAATGTTCGGGTTGCCATGCCCACAACCTTTTTTGAAGGCTGGATCCGCTATTGATACCCTAATCACTCTCAATCGTACTCTCGATTGTAGAGGAGGCCCGTGCCCTGCGGTGGGACGTATATGGGCTGATACAATACCAAATAACATTCTTTGAGACTTTCCCGCCCTCAAACCCACTACTGCAACTCCTGTCAGCCAGGATCAACAGTGGCACAAAGAATTGACACCGAGCTCGAGCAAATACCAAATAACAGCTAAAACTAATAAATGATCTTGCATATATACATAAACGCCTTTTTCCCAGAAGGGGTAGGCAGAGGTGCCAGGACACAATATTGTTTTGAAATAAAACGCGAATTTATGATATGAGTTAACATCCTTGTTATCGGCACGCCTACATTTAACCTATTTGAATTTGTTTATTTTCGAGATTGATATTAAAATCGGGATAGGAATTGCTTGTTATTATCTACTGTTCAGCCTCCCACTTAAAGTATAAAGATACCAAATCTTGAAGTCAGCAAGTCTGTGAAAAAGTCTAACTTGTCTTAATCACATAAATATTTCTGCCAATATCTAGGTAAATTGAACTCTATTGGATCTACCAGTTTAACTGAGCGATTTTCCATCTTAGGTATCTTTCACGTAATATGCATTAATTTTGCCAAATCAAATTAAACATTGAATGTATTTGATACTTACAACCTCCACTGGTTTCTTCTATACTCCCATCTCTTTTCTTCCCAATTTTCCTTATCCCAAATCTGTTTAATCTGTCTTCTACTCGTTTGCGAGCTCTGTAATGTTAGGTAAATGTTCGGTGATGAGTTTTGTAATTTAAAATGTTTATTTTGTTACATTTATATTGAAATTGAATTTTATGTCTTTAATTTAATTATTATATGTATTTTGTAATTTGTATTTGGAATATGAATTTCGAAGTACAACGTGTTTGTGTATTTGTGCATGTGTATTAATTTATGTCAAGTAAAATACATGTTTAAAGTATACAAACCAAAAACTTACATTCTAATGAACAAGCCAAACTTAACTAATGTGAATAATAATAATAAAAAGAAATAATAAAAACCATTGAGGTATTATACTAGAGCGGACATCGGGAATAAAATCTCTGCGTATGGTGCGTGCACACGGGTACACAGTGAAGCGAGAGGGAAGATAATGTTATTTAGTTGGCGTGACAGAGACAGAAATAGAATGTACCATTCATTTTGTTACAAAAAAAATGTTATCAGTGTCCCTTCTGGTATGTTATCTCAATGAGGAAAACACAATACGAATAATAATAACAAAAGAAAAAAGGAAAAGGAAGAAAACCCATTAATTGCACGTGCGTGCGTGCGACCTGTTGAGCGTGTATCCGACGCGTCGCTTGACGTGCGCCGGTCGCGGCGGCGCGGGCGGCGCGGGCGGCGCCAGTGGTGCGCGCACCAGTGACGCCGTGCTGCCCGACATCGGCAGGGACTCGCCCGACCCGCCGCCGTTGCGAGCCAGCGACGAGCACGCCGGCTTCTGCCGGAACCAGTTCACTGCCGCACGCCACACACTGCTTATTGTACTTACTCAACCGGGACTTCCCAATTTTATAATATCTACAAGTTTATTTGTCTCGGCACCCTTACCTATCTAGCTGGTCGAAATAAATAGGTATAATGATACTATACTCCATCGATTTAGGTACTTAACTAAATGTAAACAAACCAGAACACGTGACGCATGGTTGTTCAACATTTTATTGCAATGTCCAATTTACGAATATTTTCTTAGTCAACCAAGTAACAAATATTAACAACAATTAACAGCAGTTTATAACAAATAATAACTAAAACAGAGTAAAGAACAACCATGAACACTTCCAAACACTTCACCACTTCACGAAAATAGTAAGTACATTAACGCAATGAATAATAATTGGCTGCCATAGATAACATATTATGATGATGCTTAGTTATCCGACCTAACGCATTATCTTTCATTTAGATGGTCGCATTACGGTAAAGTCGTACTTCTAGATTTTGTAGCATAATATTTCTTGTAACTTTATGAAAATGTTTTGGATGCCTGACTATTGGGCCATTTTTATAGACAGATTACATTATGTAAAATTAGATAATTTAATTATGATCTTACATAATGTAATTGTTTCCAAGCTCACACATTTATAATTATAATCGTTATAATAAATTTGAGCATGCAATGTAGTTTTACATTAACGTAAACATTTTTTTGTCTTCAATTAATTTTGAAATGAGAAATGGCATGTTAAATAACCCTTTTTATTGTTTGTTTACTTTTAGTTAAGTACCTAAACCGATGGAGAATAGGTCGGTAGATATGCATGGAAATTAGCATTGAAAGAGAAAGAGAGACTGCTTCACGGCACCTCCTTTACTTTCTACAGCGCACCAAGCCGCTAATCGCCGCGGCGTACACTTTGGGAACCCTTGACTTATAACACATATCACTAATAATATATTACATCTTTCGGGTACTTACGTACTGCGTCCAATCTGAATTCGATCTATCTATAGTATTATGCCTGTACTCTGTGCGAGAAGTTATGAATGGATTCGGATACCGCCTCCAAATCTTCAAGTTGGAATATTTGACACTATTTCTTTAGTTTCGTGCGTGCTAGAGTGATATGTACATGGTTTCGGTTTCGGATTTAATGATGTGTAATTGAAATTCTATCCAAATCTGTTAGATTGGTATTGTTTTCGGATTCAAAACTGAACAGTGCGTAAGTGCTTTTCAGGTGCAAGGACGCACCCGCATGCGTGTTGGTGTGCGTGCAATTACGCGAGCGCCAATAGAATGCATGCTAAAGGCCTTATTCATGTACGGTTTTAAAACCTATTTTAGCTATTGAATGTATTGTCCCCTTTAAAAAACTTTTAAATTTAGTTTGAGCGAAGAAGACAAAAGATTCTAGAACGAAATTAGCTGTATAATAATATTTAATAGTCTTCGATTAAAGCCGTAAGTGTACATACGGCAAACTTACGTATAGTGCGCAAGAGCCAGCGCAGTCCGCGACGGTATGACGGGGTATTAAAATCCTTTAAAAAAAATTAAATCCTTTGGTATTCCGTCCCGGTCTGCGCTGGCCTTAAAGGTGTATACGAAAATACATATTCCTACAAGTACTATCTAATATCAGTTCGAGTACAAAAGCTAAGCCAATTTCGACGCACATGAATTTAACTATCGAAATGGTAAGGATAAACGAAGAAAGCAAGAGCGTGTCAAAAATATGATAAGATTTGCCATAAAACATCAAAATAAATGATAGCATTTAAATAGACTAACCAATACCGCTGATATGAAACTTGGAGGGTATGGATTTGGAATGATGTATTTTATGATGTGGCGTGATATCAGCGGACGAGGTAGCGGGTATTGTGCGTTCCGAGTGGCGCGGAGTTAGCTGGTAGCGACGCGTACGAGTTGACAAGGGCGATTGACTTGCGGACTCGTCGCCGCCGTCCGTTTCTAGTAGACTCTGTAATATATTGTTAAACTTTATTGGCATTGATTTAAAAACCGCCTCTTGTTAGTTGATAGCTGTAAGTGGTAACAAATTGAGTATGCCTACTTGAATAAACATGCTTTCTATTTTATACTATTAACTACATTATGCTAGTAAAACAGTCACAAGTGCATATCCAAATCCGTCACGTTTGAACAAAAACTACCAGATGGTTTTGTAAAATATCGCGATTTTAGGTTTCAAAGCTTTTGATCAATCGCTATAGATACTAATTCTTTTTACGGCTCAGGTGGGTTCCCTAACCGAACTGAAATTCAGCTAAGTGTTAAAAATCTTCGTATCTTTATGGGATGCCCAAAAATGGTAAAAACTAAAATCACAATTTATGACAAAAAATCTTCTCATATTGTTTTCAAATTATGTACAATGTCATCTGGGGTAATGAGAAACATGTGGGCTAAATGAAGTACTATGTGTCAATATCATCCTGTCTGAAGTCGCTTAAATTACCATCCGGCTTCGTTTTCGGTAGCAGTCTTGATATACCCTATCTGATAATAATAGAAGACCTTTCAGGTCAGTGTTAGTACTTACGTGAGCGCCAGTGGAGGAAGTGCTTCGCTTCTTGAATGTGAATTTCTTATGTATGCGCTCGTCTTGTGCATATCCCGAGTCGGCGCCCGTGTCTGAACCACGCTCTTCCTCCGATGCGCGCGATATGTGTCTATGATATCAATAAATAAAGAATTAAGATAAATCGCTGTAAGGTTGTAGGATAATTATCAAGTACCTTGTATAATAAGACTTTTGTATAATAAGAATAAAGTCGGCAAAGCGAAAGTAGTGTGTCAGGATCGAAAAAAGTGGAGATCCATCGTTTATGCTTGCCCCTATGGGATACAGGCGTGATATTTTCGTATAACGTTATTATTAAAAAAACTAAATAGATTCAGATTAATGAGCAGATTAATAAATAAATTCATGTTCGGATAATCTGTCTCTTAAATGCTTTAGTCCGTGAGAACTCGAGCGCGGTCTTAGCGGAGCTCATAACACACAAATCGTAGAATTTTTTATATGACTTTTTCAATGTAATGACCTAAATTGGCTTGGATAAAGACTATATTTTATGCTAAACTATAATATACCTTATGACTCTGGTGGTCTGCATATTAGTGTCTTTCAGTTGACTGTCTGGTCGTTCGGCAGTGTCTAGTAAAGCACTGAAAGCGACCAGGCGATATTCAGAACCGTGGGCCTCTCGCACGTAGCTCAATAGTAGCCGAACTTCCATATACAATGTCTGCAAAATCATGCAAAATCATTCAATTTATAATTACTAAGATAATACTTCTAGATTTTTTGGTTAACATCATAATAATTCAAATGATGAGTAGAAATATTTTAAAATGGATAAAGCAATTTAAAACTGGAAGAACAGAACACGGAAGATTTGGGGACGTTATAAGACTGTAAAAGAATGCAACATTTTGCTTTTTATTTCAGTATACAATAATATATTAAAACTTCGTAGGTTTTCTTCGCGGTTGTTCGCAGTACGAGTAGTAATTGCAAATAAAACAAATCACGTATATATATGACAAAGTAGTAAATAACTTACCGAATTATCGAGCATTTTAAGCTCCTTGTGCATAAGTGCGAACCGTGTGACGAGGACTCTAAACGTAGATTCAATAATGAAGGTTTCGATAGCTCGGTTGGCATTGGCGCCTTGAGTTTGGCCGAAGTTGGTAGCGTATCCAGCTTGTAGATTACTTATGTCTGGTGATTTCGCACAACTGCGTTTTTGCTGATCTGCGAATAAGCTTTAGGTTACGATCTAGGATGATAATATTATTATTTTAAAATAAGTAACCCCGTACTTGTTAGTTTCATAAGAAATTCATAAGAAAATATTAAAACATTAGAAACTTGAGGACACGCCTCGCACTATTTGTTTAACATAAATCCCATCAAAAACATCCTGTAAAAAAATTCCAAGTCTCGCAGCTCAGGTTTTCTACCGCAAAAAGTTGTGAGATGCATGTAATACCAAGTCCATTAATTTATTTAGTCCTTGCTTAAGGGACCTTCTGTATAAAGTTATTACGTAAGTTATTACCATATCAATATTAAAAATTCTTTACGTTGTAAATAAATAGATCGACTTGGCCATCGCGTGAAAACATAATGTATCGTACAGTTTATAGATAAATATACCGTGTTTACACAATGCCTGCTTAGAAACTGAAAATTCAGGCTTCTTGCTTTAACCACAACGAAGTTATGGGGGTTGAAAATGGTCTGAATTGCTTCGAGAAAAGGATGGTACGACTGTGCCGCTTTTTAGCTCGACTTGGAGGGGGCACTGCCGTGCCCCCAGATACATTAGTTTTTATGGTAGGAAATTAGTAGCAGATCAGCAAACAGCTGTATAACTATGACAAACTATTTATAAACTTACTCAAAGGAGACACCAAAGAAGCTGGTTCAGCACAGAAGCCGATAGTCGCGTGCAAGTTATCAAGCACTTCCCTGATAGGAGAGAATTTAGTCATGTCTTTGAGGCGTTTGGTAAACTTTTGTATGCAAGCAGATCGTAGTTGGCGAAGAGAGTTGCGAGCTTGCACGCGAAGGCACTCGGCTTGAGGTCCTCGAAGGGCGGTGGTGCAGCCGTGAGAACATCCAAGTTGACGGAGAATCCTGCATAAAATTAAAATGAACGCAAATAACTAATGGAGTTTGTTACAAATATACCGGGTATATCAAGACTGCTACCGAAAACGAAGCCGGGTGGAAATTTTACGGCCGTTCTCTATATCCTATCTATCTTTAACAAGAGGTTAAAATGGATATCGTTACTATGTCGATACCACTGTATGCTTCAATAAACAAAGATAGACATACAATATTATCTTGCCTAGATATGTATAAATATATGCACCTTATCTAAATATCGCTGTCTTTCTTTACTGAAGCAAAAAATGTATCGAAATTTCGAGAGAGATCTCTTGTTAAAGATAGATAGATTATAGGAATCGGCCGTTAGTGACTACAAACACAATGCAACTAAAAATTTCGCTAAGTAACGCGATTTTTTTTATTTTTTTTTTAATATCGTCGTGTTTGAGTGGTAAATATATAGTTTTTGCTAAAATAATAATTTAAAGCATTGCATGCCATAGCATCTTTAAAAATAAAGGGGTGTGCACTATAATTTAAGAAAAAACTATGCATTTACCATCCTAATACGACGATAGAAAAAAAAAACAAAAAAAATCATCACAAATTTTTGCACAAAATTTGGTTGCATTGTGTCTGAAGTCACTAAAACAGCTTCCCTTTCGGTAGCAGTCTTGATATACCCTGTATAAAAAATATACCGTAAAATTACACATTACTTTTAATTTTAAGTTCGTAATTAAATTGTGCAGAATATATTACTTTTACTGTTTCTAAGTTGCAATTTGATTATTGTATTTCTTGCTACAATAAGTTATGAGGTAGTGAAAATTTTAAATTCTTTAGAATACGGAGAACATTCCTTGTCTATTAGTATTGATTGTGGTAATAGACTACTTAACTCGGTTTACGTATTCACAGTACTGACCTGAGCACAATGTGCATTATCATATAATAAGGACAGTCTAAATCTTCTTCTTCCTTGGACTTATCTTTAGTACTTTCGCCACCTTCGACATTAGTTGACTCTTGACTTTGACCGCAAGGTATACCAGAATCTCTTTCCTGAACCAATGAATAAGTGAAATTAGGAGCAACCCCTATTAAAATCTTATCTACCAGACTTTACAATTTAATTTACCTTGCTATCTTTGTCTTTGTTGAAATCTGCTAAAGGATCTGTCGGGCCAGGCTGTTGTTCATCTGCTTTAGTATTTTGCCAATATTTATGAACACCTATTTCCATTAAAGTGTCAACCAGATTTAACATTACTTCCATAACGCGTAGAGTTATGTAAAAGCTGTCCATTGTCGATACCGCGTAAACTGCCTGCGAATACAATATCCATTTTGTTATGAAATAGTCGGTACTTGCTGTGTGCCTAATAGAATTTCCAATAGTCAACATTTTAGAATCTCAGAACAGTAATTTCGATATTTCACTCTTCAGAACTAATCTTCCATCCAATTCCATCAAAAATCATCTTCTACTTAATAATTTAAGGGGACAAATTAAAAAAAAAACTTCTTGTTGATACTGCATGTTTTTGAAGTACTTATGACGGCCTTATGCATAGAAAGTTTTAAAATATGTATTTATAAGCTATCGAATGTTTTATCTTCTTCATTCATACTGAATTCAAACTGGCCCGGCATAGTGGCGGCATTGCACCTGATGGTAAGCGCAAATGCCGCCCAGGCAGAGTATCCATTGGCATCACTTCACACTACGGCGGAAGGACCCAGGATTATAGGAAGGAGGGAACACGTGAGACGGCAAACAATTCCACAGCCTGACAGTGCGGCACAAAAAAGAATTTGAGAACCGTTTGGTTCGCGCCGGGATGGTATAGACCGTCAAGCTATGGCTTCGCAAGCCAGCACGCGTGGTTCTGGTAAGGAATGGAGAGGAGGGAATCAAGTTGAACAATTCTTCAGAGCACTCACCGTCATACAGGCGGTAGAACACGCTTAGAGAGGCGACATCCCTCCGGAGTTGTAGCGACTCTAAGTTGCTCGTAACGTCTGCATCGTTCACAATACGGATGGCCCGCCGCACAGTGGGACGGATTTCGAGGCTCCTTTACATAGGATTTTTCAATTTTTTTTTACCTTTTTTCTCAAATCTAAGTATGAGGTATTATTGTTATTACCATAACATTAACTAATATTAGAATTTTGAACCGATTGGCATCTCAAATATTGAAAAAAATGACTGAAGATTTTAAATGTATGAAACCGGATTTTGTTTTCGTCCTTACTTTTTTTTATATCAAGATGTAAAGCTGAAACTTTCAGGGATTATAACTTAGACCCACACCAAGTCAGACAAGTTGTAACCTTGACCCCGACCCGTCCCGTTTGGGAGATATGGGGTAAGGAAATGTGCACATTTAGCCCGCTTTTGGACACGGGCTTAATGTGTTTAAATAAATTAAGTTCTTACATTTTTCTGACTGCTAATGGATATTGAGCTCAGGTGCTGATTTTTTCAAGTTTTATGAAAAAATGTGGTACGATAATCCCTAACTAATTTATGACTTCATAGTAATTCATTATAACATTAAAATATAAGCAACCAGGTGACGTGGATTACTTACCTTGATTAATAGAATTTTCTAATATCATACAGCTGCACTCGATATCCATTGTTATTTTACAGATGTGGCCGACTTTTGATAATGTTAATTGGGGGTAATTAGCCCTTTGTTTACCATGTTTTGCCGGCCACCTTTTATTCTAGGAATTTTGTTGTTATTGTTTGTGTAAATAAATGTGGTGGGAAGGGTAATATATCCAAATACTTTAAATACAGTGGTCATCCTAAATTTATTTCACTTATCTTTACTGATTCGTATCACTATCTTTTTGTGCGATTATTGAGTTGTTCAATATGGAAGGATTTGTGTCAAATCTTGATATATTTATATCAGTGGCGGTACTTCCATACAAGCCCAAAAGCCCGGCTTGCCCTACTTCGTACATACTCGATACTGAACACAAACCATTTTATTCCACACAATACAATCATATTTTATTAGAAAACATCTGCAATTTTTGAATTTACCGCGTCCTGTCGAGCGCGACAGAGGTCGTCGTCCTGTCGCGCGCCTAAAATCCAAATTAATATTATTAAAAGCGCCTACGACGGTGCACCGCGACGAAGCGCCAGGCGAAATTCATTCAATTGGCAGTGACATTAAAATACAAAGTCCGCTGGCTCCACGCGCGCTCCCGCAGTCGCAACATCGTACAATATATCTATCCCTTTCTCTCTCGTGTGCTTTTACGAGGCTTTTGGCAAAATCGAAATTTGTATGGGGATCTCACGAGTGAAGTGCACTACAAATGTATAGGTATAGACATTTTATATAGCAATTTGTACTACACCAAATGCCCGGCTTTTTAGAATGAACATCGTACGTTTCATGGTCGGCGCGTTGTTATTTATTATTATGAATTATTAAATTTTATTTTTATTTTTATTAATTTGGTTGGTTTTATAATTTTAGTACAAATAATGAGGTTTTCCTATAGGTACTTTTTAATAAAATATAATTGTATGTCGTAATATTTATGTTACGTTTATGGGCAATACTGTACGAAATGCGATTAACTTCATATGTATTTTGACATTTTGCAATAATTGTTAGTAGTTCTCAAAAATAGTTCTTTTTAGTGATAATGTTTAGTTTTTGATATTATTTAAACTTTTTGATAATATTATGAGTGGTATTGTTTTGCTGTGATGGTGTGAGTGTGACGGTGAAAGTATTCATTGCCGTTAAAAAAGTAAATTTATTCAAGTATATTGTGAATAAACTGGCGCGAAAAATACGCCGGGATTGTGGATTTCTCAGTCGTGGTATATAACAAGAGACATATTATCAACTCGCTTTAAACTATGTGCGTTGTTTAATTTTAACATGCTCTACTTCAAATAGGTTATTGAACAATCGTGTTTCATAAATGTTTATCAAACGCCAAGTTTTGTGTGTTAAAATATTTGGAATATAATGATTTAAATTTAAAATAAATTAGTTCGTCCTTCAATAGAAATTATATCAATTGTATTCCAGAAAAACATAACATGAATGTATTAATAACAATTTCTGCCCGCGAAGTTATACACGGCACCGTAGCTGTAGCTATGCTTTTGCTATTAAAATGCAATATAAAGTTACAGATGCATGTCCAAAAGTAATTTAAATTACATATTTATTTTATTAATTGATTTAAAAACGAATGATAAGTAATGCCTTCAGCATATTAGGAATATTAGATGGCTAGGAAAATCGCGCCATCTATTAGGTTTTTACGGAACAACTTATTGTAATAGATGTTTTCATATCGCTGATAAAGATAGCTGTTTATTTTAATGGTTTTCATCCTATTCTTATATAGATTGAATGTTAGGTCTAGGGCTGTCTCGGTGCCTGAGGTGTCGGATTCGAATCCCGGGTCGTTTTTATATTTTTTTAAATTCATTAATAATCCCGGGTCGTTTTTATATTTTTTTAAATTCATTAAATTAAGTAACATCGCAAAGGCCCGCCCCCTATCACATGATGGCACGGAATATGCAAGGCGAAACATGAGTATCCTGGTAGCACCTCTTTCAACAAGTGTATGTATACAGGGTGGACAAGAAAACGGCGCACCTGCCAATATACATTATAGTATATGGTGAAGGAATCTTAATTAAGACGGATTTGTATGGCGCTAGCGAATATTAAGAAAGATGCCGAGAGAAAAAAAACTAACGTTACACATGCTACCCCTTAACATGTTAAGCTAAAGTGATTGAACCTTACAACTGAACGGTAGACATTCAACAATAAATAAGCAGAGTTCATTATTTACTTATAAGTCGTGCGATTGTGTAATCACGCTCTGGGTACATAAAAAAGATATTAAATTAATAGTGCCAACAGTCACATACATGGGTACTAACCCCACACTAAGATACAAATCTTGTGTCGCGGGTATTAGAAAAATAATTATGGTTCACGAAAATTATTTGTCTTGGGGCGGGAACCGAACCCGCGGTCTCTCATTTCACAGGCGGTTCTTACCAACTGCGCCATGGAGGCCGTCGGTGACTCATATGGGCTGGTTAGTTGTCATTAATGACCACCAAAATAGTTAATTGACCTTGTAATGTAAACCGTAATGACCTTGATAGGCAAAGCTGGAAGCGCAGGATCCGCCAAAACCCGCACGAAAACACTATCACAGTTTGGTAGCACAAAATATCACTTTTTCTTTTACATTTCACATAACACAAGTTACATCAAAAGCTATCAAATTGGGTAATGTTCAAAGCATAGTTAAATTAATAAAATTTACTCAAAATAACTGAAAACGAATTTACAATAATATGCACACGACTAATACATGCACACGCGATCGCAATCCGAATTCAACTAATAAAAAATAAATTATTATTTTGATTCTTGAAAGATAAAGGCCTGTTCACATTAGATACAAAGCTTTCCTATTTGAGTTCATAATAATTCATCTGAACAATTAGTATTACTACTGTATCAGCCCATATACGTGCCACTGCAGGGCACAGGGTCTCCAGTGCAGTAAATTAGTGTTAGTGTTTATTGATTTCACTAATTTTATCTCAAAACAGTCTCATATGCATATTCTATGCTATAATGGTAGACGACATTTCTCTAGGTACATATAAGAATTTAGAAGAAATTTTATCACTTTAAAGTAACATTATTTTCAAAATACATTAAAATAATGTTAAATACAATAATAAGCAAAGTAAATAGGCAATTTGAAATTGACTGGATCGGCTGATGACATATTTAAATAATATTATAAGCTCTTGAGCAAGTATCAGTATCAGTCCAATAAGATCTTTTTTTTTTAACGTAACTTTTATATCGGAGTACTTAATCCAATTAAGTTATATCAAGTGTGTAGTGTGAACACACCTCAAGATGTCAGGCTTCTTTTGCAAAATGCTAAAAGTTACCGACAAAGAAATTGCCGCCTTTCGGCACGCACTTACAAACGGCGGCGGCGCCCTCAAAGGAAGAATAATCAAGCCGCGTTGGATCCGACAAAGTACACTACAATGATGTTTTAATAAAGATGACGCATATCCATATTGCGTGACGTTTAAAAACTGTACTGCTATGCACATAAATACTCATTTGTTAATACTTTATGAAAATTTTAGTGAATGAAACAGATTATACAGAAAGTACGAGACGAAAAGAGACAGCATTGCGCTATCCAAACATAGAATCGAAGCGATAGAAACAGAATGGTGACGATAAAAAAAACTACCTATTTGGTTTTATAAGTATTTAATATATTAACTTTGAGGTTGCTACATGAATCTACCTGTGGTACGCCATCCTGAAACAAATTTATTTTTATTTGCTTACAACCTTGATAAAATAAAAAAAATATTGATTGCCGTTTTTTATATTAGTTTATGGTAAGCATGCACTAAAAAATCGATCTCTTATTAATTATTTTTTGTTGTTGTTGTAATGATGACAAGTGATACGACAGCTCGTGGACATAAGCTAAACCAAGACACCTTAAATTACAAAACAATGCATTCACTGCGCTCGCCATCCCGAGACATAA
This sequence comes from Hyles vespertilio, assembly GCA_009982885.2. Taxonomy (NCBI): domain Eukaryota; kingdom Metazoa; phylum Arthropoda; class Insecta; order Lepidoptera; family Sphingidae; genus Hyles; species Hyles vespertilio. Next base: position 11,960,202 of record CM042809.1, on the reverse strand, counting down.
GATCAGCGATTACTCGGGAGAGAATGTCCCTTTGAACCGGAACATAACATGGCATTTAAACTGCCGTGTGGCGGGAAAAATAGACATTGCGGTGGTACCTACACATGGTGGTAACGTATGAGCGACCTACCACTAGTAAACAACCGATACTACAACCGATGGTGCAGGGTTTTTAGGTGGATATATATATTGTTGTAGTTGTATATTTTTAATCATAATTAAATGTTCTAAACCAATATTAAACAGCTTTAAAGGCGTCCAGTCACGATCCCCTCTTTTTGTGTTCGAGTGTCGAGCTGTGCTTAGTGCATATCCATTTACGTCTCAAAAGCTCATCACGTGGAAATCTGGAAACATTCAATGATATATATAAATATAGTTATTCAAAATATATGGGGAAGCTAATGTATTTTGTAATGTTCGTGGTTGGATTCAGTTATTTATTATGAAAATAATTCATAACAAATAACTTAATCCATTCAAACTTTCATCGTCAATTTTCTGTATGATCGGTTTCGCTTCTGACTTGTCAATCTATGACGTACGGTTTTGTCCCTATTGCACTTCACAATCTTTGTATTAGGCGATCCTTTTTACACAATTGAAGGCGGTGTTTGCTAATTTAAAATAAAAATTAAATTTTGTGTAGTTTTTATATACTTACGTATGGTGTGTAGGTCCAATTTAGTTTCATATTTTTGCACCATTGTTTTAACACTTTTAAAACCACACAATTCGACACTTTAGACAATATTTTCGAAATAAATTATGTTGACAGCATTGAGGTCTTCCCTCTGTCGCCGTTGCTATGCGACTAGATGAAATTACACCAATTGCCCGAATTTGAACGCCTCACTTTTGAAGTGCTAGTGCGATATCTACGTCGTATTTGTATAATATATCATTGGTACACTATGACCGGCGGCTTCCTTTGACTAATAGGGCCGAATTGGGCCATCATTTTAAAAATATTATTTTTTATTAATCAGTGTCATCAGATTATTTTTTCAATAAATCTAAATTATTTAGAAAATTTAAATGTTATGTAAGTATTACCAAAACTTTCCTAATTATAATTAAATTCGCAATCTTGATTGAATGCATGCAATTGCATGATTTAAGCGATGACCAGTGTGATTTCTTGGTATCTTTCAGTTTGGATTTGTGACACTAAGGAAAATAATGACAAACAAAATAGTCAATCCATTCACGATGCAACTGCACCTAAAGTTATTATGTTGTTAATTTATTGACGCTTAAATCTAAGTACGTCCCTGTTTAACTGATTGATTTATATGAAATGAAACAAAAAATATCCTTTTTTGAAGTTAGAGAAGGATAAATTATACAGCTAAGAGTTCATGACCTTACCCATGTGTAAACAGCGGTTAAAGCGAAGTTTAAGAAAGTTTTCATGCTGTTAAAAATGGTTTTCGTGGTATATTTCGTTAACCGTTCAATTAACGACGAAGCGAAAAAATACGTATGTGTTTAAATCTTGTTCTTCATCCATTCCAACTGATTTTATGCGAAAAAGTGGTGATTAAACTTAAAACTTTAAACGGTCATAACTTCAAAACGGATAGGTATTTTCCAAATATTATTTTTTGACGTGACAACGTCTTAAATTAGGTTGCGGCTGGGAGTCACTTATGAAAAAGTGTAACGCCCGGTAACGTAACGGTGCGCGCGCAGCACTAGAGAATTATTTTTCAGTTTCACCCACTTTTTCCAAAATTGTCCCATAGCCCCCCCCCTGCCTTCCCCCACCCTTATTCCGAAATAGTGCCTATTAGCCTCCCCACGAAACCTACCCCCCCCCTCCCCTACCCCCACCCCGAAAATTTACCTCACCCCCCAATCCTATCTCGGCCAACATAGGTCGTAGACCCACCGAGTTTGGTATCCTCGGAACCGTCTTGGTGAGGGCTCCAAATTGACCCCGCCAGAAATCCCAAATTACGCAAAAAATTACCCCCCCAAAAAAAATTATTTTACCTCCAAAAAATTAATTTAAGTTAGCCTCCCCACGAAACCTTCCTCCCCCCCCCTCCCTTACCCCCACCCCGAAAATTTACCTCACCCCCCCCCAATCCTATCTCGGCCAATATAGATCGTAGACCCACCGAGTTTGGTATCTTTGGAACCGGCTCGGTGAGCTCTACAGATTGGCCCCAACCTAAATCCCCAAATTCCTCCCTCTCTCCCCTAAAATATTTGTCCAGGCATAACTCCGTCATTTCTTAAAGTAAACCCCCCGTGTTTGGAGTCAGAGGAATCGTCTTGACGAGCTCGACAATCGAGAGCAGGCAAAATACGATTTTTCTTATTGACGTGACAACGTCTTAAATTAGGTTGCGGCTGGGAGTCACTTATGAAAAAGTGTAACGCCCGGTAACGTAACGGTGCGCGCGCAGCACTAGAGAATTAGGCGCATTGAATCGGCGCATGCTTGTGTCTCTGTCTTTGTCTTTCTCGAACGTTCTTGGCGTTGGAAAAACAAGAAAGCGTCACAATACAAGTTCACACGTGTGGTTAAAGTATCGTCAGCTGTGTCTGTAGTGAAAATATGGAGTGCTTAGATTCGTCATTACATGTACAATGTTTTAGTAAACAAAATATATTTCTATAGTTAAAATTTGTGCAATTCTTATTTTCATTCAATTCCTTGTTCCTATTGTGCAATTTAATTATATTCATATCAATAAATATTCTACCGAGAAAAAGACGTTGTCACGTAAAATCTTCGCCCGTAAAACCGACTTTACAGGCAACCATTTTTTTATTACGATATTAATATTATGCCCTTGTACCCAACTGAGCAAGTGCGCCATTTATTTGCGCTCCCTGTAGATGTTGTGTGGTAGGTCTGCCGACTTAATACCATTTTGCTTCTAAACCAATACATATTAAAATATCTAAAAAAAATATTGGGCTTGCCCTAGTCCAGAACCCTAGGCACGCCACTGATTTATATTCATGAGACAAAATAATTTTGACGGAGACATGCTATTTAAAAATGTGATAAATTCTGTGACTGTTAGTTTAACCGAAGAAGAAAAGTCAAAACTGAAGTCGTTTTGTACTTCTTATACTTCTAACTTGAAACGTAAATGGAAGTCAGCTAACAGCACACGAGACAGTTTTTTAAAAAAGTTTGCTGATTGGTTAGATACGGAAATCAATTGGCCAGAATGTATTCAATTGATCATTAATAATGATCAGTTCAGGAGTGAAGAGATACCACCTATTGAGATGGAATATGAAGATACGACTGCTAGTACGTCTACAGTAACCGAACCCGGTTCATCATCGGAGCTTACTGTGCCCCATTCTGTGTCAGTGTCGACATCAACTACTATATTTAATCCACGAAAAATGTTTTCACAACTAAGCAGTGCGCAAAAGAAAAGAAGGTCAGCAACTCTTATTGAGGAAAACGATTTCGAGTCCCTAGCCTATGCGTTGGCCAAAAAAGCAGAACAAAACGAAAATTTGATCGACTTCGCTGCATTAATAAAGCATCTAATTAAACATCCCGAAGATGCTCCGATGCTCCGATCTTGTTTGAACTCCAAGCAGCGGGCTTGCTCCGCTGACAAAGCATTGGGTATTGCAACTTCTTTAAAGTTATCTAAGTGGCAATATATGACATTGAGGAAAGAAACAAAGGATTTAGGATGTGATATTTTCCCATCCTATAATTGTGTGAGAAATGAGAAACAGGAATGTTAGCCTGAAAAAGAAGACATGACAATAACCGAATCTGAAGTAAAACTTAAGCTGCAGTCAATTTTAGATATTACTGTTAAAAGATTATTTAAAACAGTAGAAACTGATTCTACTAGTTGCAATTTGACTCTTACCACTAAATGGGGATTTGACGGTGCTTCTGGATATAGCAACTATAAACAAAAAATGGACGGTGACGATTCCAACGTATTTATGTGTTCATTTGTTCCATTGAAGTTGACAAGAGATGACACTGCTGAAGCGGTATGGGAAAATCCGAAAGCTTCTTCGTTTTACTGTCGGCCAATATATTTCAAGTTTGCAAAAGAAAATGATTTAAATATTCAGGAAGAAATGGCTTCAGTAGAGAGAGAAATTGCTACTCTACAGCCAACTTTGTTTGAAGATGTAAGCGTTAGCCACAAATTTCACATGACTATGATTGACGGAAAGATATCCTCGAAACTGACCGATACATCTACGGCAACATGTGACATTTGCAAAGTAAAACCCACAGAGATGAATAATATCAATATGCTTTCACAAAGAAGTCATCCCGTAGATATGCTTAGGTTTGGTTTGTCTTCTCTCCATACACTTATAAGATGCATGGAATGCATATTGCACATAGCTTATCGCCTCGACTTTAAGAAATGGCAAGCTAAAGGTGATGATTTAAAACAACAATTGGCTAATAAGAAAAAAGCAATCCAAGATCAATTTCGAGATGAAATGGGACTTCTCATAGATGTTGTGAAGCAAGGTTCAGGGACCACCAATGATGGAAATACTGCAAGACATTTTTTTGCCGATCCCGAAACTACTGCGCGCATCACAGGTGTAGATGCACAATTAATTAGCCAGTTGAAAGTCATCATCCAAGTAATTACATGTGGAGAATTTGTTAATGTCGAAAAATTCCGGCAATATTGTGCTTCAACAGCTCATAAATACGTCGAGCTCTATTCATGGTATTACATGCCATCTACTGTGCATAAATTACTCATACATGGTGCAGATATTATTGAGTTCAATAACTTCATTCCAATAGGGAAGCTCTCTGAGGAGGCATCCGAAGCTCGAAACAAAGATTTTAAATATTTCAGAACTTTCCACTCACGCAAAAACAGCAGAATTGCTACAAATGCAGACATTATCCATAACCTACTAATTTCATCTGACCCATATCTGTCCAGTTTTAGACCTAGAATAAGTCAAGGTGATATTTAGCCACTTTCAGAGGAAGCCAAATTATTGTTAGAATTGTCTACTTCTAGTTCAGACTAGAAAGTAATAGCTTAAATAATGGATTTTACCTTACTATGATAGAGTAATGTTTTTTTTTCAAACACCCTTTCATCCACTATTGACATAAACTTTGTAGAAAATATGATTATTTCAAACCAGACAACTAGTTTAGGCTATGTATTTCTCGCTCAATAATTCTATTCTATAATTTTCATATTCCTGTAATTTTTGATTTGTACCTTTTGAATGGAATTCTTCAAGATTAAGGTCAAAAGTAATAATTTAGGGCCTGAAACTGACGTGTTACAAAATCTCCTGTTATTTTGGATCGCAAATTTCAGGTATAGGCTAGTTACGAGAGCCCATGTAACAACATACTCAGAAAATGGACTTTTTAATTATTCATATCTGTAAAACAGTGTCGTTCAAGGTCAAGGTTATGAGTTGCAGATCACATAGACAAATTTAAGAATTTAATTTACTTAAACACATAAAGCCCGTGTCCAAATGCAGGCTAAATGTGCACATTTCCTTAACTCATATCTCCCAAACGGGACGGGTCGGGGTCAAGGTTACAACTTGTTTGACTTGGTGTTGGTCTAAGTTATAATCCCTGAAAGTTTCAGCTTTACATCTTGATATAAAAAAAAGTTAAGACGAAATCAAAATCCGTTTTCATACATTTAAAATCTTTAGTCATTTTTTTTCAATATTTGAGATAAGAATCGGTTCAAAACTCTAATATTAGTTAATTTTATGGTAATAAAAATAATATCTCATACATAGGTATGCGAAAAAAAAGGAAAAAAAAAACACATTAGCCCGTGTCAAAATGCGGACTAAATGTGCACATTTCCTTACCCCATAATATCTCCCAAACGGGACGGGGCTGGGTAAAGGTCAAAACTTGTGTCGCTTGGTGTGGGTCTAAGTTATAATTCCTGAAAGTTTCAGCTTTACATCTTGATATAAAAAAAAAGTTAGGACGAAAACAAAATCCGTTTTCATACATTTAAAATCTTTAAAGTCATTTTTTTTCAATATTTGAGATAAAAATCGATTCAAAACTCTAACATTAGTTAATTTTATGGTAATAAAAATAATAACTTGTACTTAAATTTGCGAAAAAAGGTAAAAGGCAAACACATTAGCCCGTGTCAAAATGCGGGCTAAATGTGCATATTTGCTTACCCCATACCTCCTAAACGGGACCGGTCGGAGTCAAGGTCAAAATTTGTATGGCTTGGTGTGGGTTCAAGTTATAATCTTTAAAAGTTTCAGCTTTACATCTTGATATAAAAAAAAGTTAGGACGAAAACAAAATTCGTTTTCATACATTTAAAATCTTCAAAGTCATTTTTTTCAATATTTGAGATGCCAATCGGTTCAAAATTCTAATATTAGTTAATGTTATGGTAATAACAATAATACCTCATACTTAGATTTGAGAAAAAAGGTAAAAAAAATTTGAAAATCCTATGTAAAGGAGCCTCGAAATACGTCCCACTGTGCGCCGCTGCAATCCATCCAAGGCATCGAGCAGGTACTGGGCGGATCCATCCCAGAGGTGCGAGCAGTACTCCATACCCGGCCGCACCTGCGCTTTATATAAGCGACAAAGCTGACCGGGCGTGAAAAACCGACGCATCCTGTTCAGGACTCCAACCCTGCGTGATGTGGCAGATATCACGACCTCGATGTGATTTCTTGGATTGAGATCACAGCGGATATCCACACCAAGGATACTCAGGTCATTCCGCACTGAGAGGGGAGTACCCTGAAGAATAGGGAGGGGCGAGAACAGGGATTTTTTGCACGTGAACGCACACACCTGAGTTTTCTTGGCATTGAACTTAACCATATTCCAGGAACCCCATGTAGAAATGAGATCCAAGGTCCGGTTGAGCTCAATGACAAGATCTTCACGTCCCCTCACAGTTTCGACTCGGCAACCCGGAGGCCCGCAGTGGTATCGCCCATGAACCGTGCCGTTATCTGCATAGCAATGAATGTTGCCAAGCGACAACATGTCATTGATATGCAGAATAAACAAGGTGGGCGACAGCACCGAGCCCTGAGGAACTCCGGCATTTACCGACATGAGCGCCGAAGTCTGTCAACGACTACACGTATTCTACGCCCATGCAGAAAGCCGAAAATCCACGAACACAGGTTGCCGGGTAGACCGTATGCCGGAAGCTTGGACAGGAGACCACGGTGCCAGACCCTATCAAACGCCTTGGCAATGTCGAGGCTCACAGCAACAGCCTCGTCACGCCGATCAATCGCCTCACCCCAGCGATGCAGGACAAACGCTAGAAGATCACCCGTCGATCGATATTGACGGAATCATGAAGTTCATGAGGGACAAAACATTCGATAACTAAACTATGTTTTAAAACTGTACATGAATGAGGCCGTGATGGTTAAGAGCTATCTACGAGTCAATTCGTCGTATCGTATCAGCCCATATACGTCCCACTGCAGGGCACGGGCCTACTCTACAATCGAGAATACGATTGAGAGTGGTTAGGCCATATAGTCTACCACGCTGGCCTAGTGCGGGTTGGTGGACTTACATACCATAGAAATTCTTACAAATCGCTATGGTATGCAGGTTTCCTCACGATGTTTTCCTTCACCGTTTTAGTGCGTGGTGATTGAATATCAATACACACATAGGCTTCGAAAAGTCAGAGATGTGCCCTGGGATTCGAACCCGTGACCACCGTGAACATATGGGCAGCCGCGTCTAGTCCATTTACCAACAGGCCATCACGCACTTTCACGAGTCAATTATGTATTGGATTTTCAAACAGTGAATAATTCTTCATTGTATCTACTCGTACCTTGAGAACAACTTGCAGATTCACATCGCCGTCTTTAGTGATGTAATGTATGGACCCTGGAGCTTCTTGTATCTCCTCCACCACGTACGTAATGTTCGAATCAGTTTGAGATCTAGTGAGACTAGGTTTTCGTTCCGGGGTCGGTATGTGCTGTGAGCCTTGCATGCTTACTGAATCTATCTGAGATTCTAACGAACCCTGGAATTTATCACATACATTTGATAACAATATATTTTGTTTGCGTGATATTTAAATACCATGTAACAAAATAGCAGAGGTGTTACTAACTTGTCTCGTCTTCGATAGATAATCTGGCGACGGTGTGGGAGTATGTTCTGTCACAGTAATTATTGGATTTTTCTTCTTCTGGACGTTGGTTGGTGCTGTGGTTGACGGCCCTTGGGCACGTTCCGTCTTTATCTCTCCGATGTATCTACGAATAAATATCACTGCATTTTAATTCAGTGATAAAGCTATTTATGGTTTTAACTCAGTTTGAATAACAGCTTATATGCCACTGGTTATTTCATTATGTGCATTACTTGCGTAATTCATGCCTCTTGTGTTAATTCTATGAGGTTTATTTAAACTAAAATTCACGTCTCGTCTATGAAATGTTAATTTTACCTTAATAGTTTAATGGCAGTAAACGGTGCTAAATTCTACACTAGACTATCTGTTAAGTCGATTTATTCAATCGAAGCAATTATCAAATCTAAATAATTTACGTATTTGCCTAGCTACGTCGTACTCTACAGCATGATTCATATTGTTTGTTTGAATGTAATGCGCTTACAATCACTTTGATATGTATGTGCAAAAATAATTTCATTATGACCCTTATCAAAGTAATTGTCTGTAATTTTTAAAGCTTTAACTTTTCTACTAGCCCCAATCGTATGAAGTTTTGTACAAAGCGAATCTCTACAATCGTATCAACACATCTTGCTATTAAATCTTCCCGCAGTGCTTGTCAAACGTTTAAATATGGAAGCCTCTAATTTATATGTGACATTGCTTGTAAACTTACCCATTGGATGTTAGCTCATCAATCAAACAGCTAACGACGATATTGTCCATTACAATAGTGTACGGGAATAAGCGTTAACAAGACGGGAGAAAGAGAATAAATACAATATTTAGACAGGAAATGTCACTTAGAAAATGTGTTGGAAAATAATTCATGCTGTGCAATGACCATGAAGATCAAAAAGAATTGTGATATTAAGAATAAAATACGAAATAGCCGACAGACGAGTAGTGTTCGCTCCTGGTAATAATCATATTAAGGCTCGATAAAACGCGATATCATATTACGCTTTGAAAAAATAAGTAAAGCAGTCAAAATAATCGTTTTATATGGATGAAATGATTCAGCTTTTTGCATTTCCATCCATATGTAATACTTCCTCGTTTCAGACATTATATCAGAAAATTTTGGAACTAACTAACAAGTCACATATTATTATAACCTACTCTAGTCTAATTGTATAGATTAATTCAGAATTTAAATTTATATTACATATCGATTTACAAATCTACATACATAAGAACAAATTGTATTTGAAAAAAGTCATAGCTATAAAAAATTGGATAGAATAGTCCCAATGAAGGAAGGCAATGGAATGCATGAAAATAATATCCCAAATAGACTTACCTAAGACTCGGCATACTTTTTCCTTTGATTAGATTGCAATGAAACAAATCTCCGGTAAGTCTGGGAGCAATGGGTGGGAAATGGCTGGCTAGAGCGGAATTAGGCCTGTCCTCGGCGTTGTCTAGGCTTCGATGATATTCCTAAAAGTATATAAGAGGTTAAAACGGAGTAAAATTCTCATACACATAAAAATATCTAGGTACATTGATAATTAACTTTGAAGCTTGTCACAGCCATTACAATTTATTTTTATTTTTGGTAATAAGTCGATATAAATACAACTACCGAAATCATCCGAACAGCGGTATGGAACGTGAACTTGTGGTCATCTTGTCCAATTTTCTCCAACGCCTTCTCCGATTTTGACAGTAACTTCGTTTCAACGAATGCTTTTAAGTCCGCCATCTTCATTTTACGTTTTATTTTCTCGCTAGATCGTCGGATCATTACGTTCTCTTCATCGATTTTGGGTGCAGTGGCGAAAGGCAGTTCGGTTATCGGTGACATATCCTTCAATTCTGGCACTTCCATGAAATTCTTCAAAGAGTCCCGTTCTTTAATATCTGGGCTTTGGTATACTGACACTTCTATTTTCGGGATAGGTAACGAATTGCTCCTCTTTCTTGGTTGCACTTGCTTTGATATATCATCGCAGATATCACGGAGCCTGATTAAAAAAATCAAATAACGTACATACGCAAATTTCTTGAATTAGCTTTAATTTTTTATTTATTTTGTAATGAATGGCATAACGAGCATGACATTCATCTCATGGTAAGCGATACGACCGCTTATGGACAGTAGCAAAATCAAATAACACTATGGAATTCAAAGCAATGCTTGGCATTCCACTGCGCTCGCCATCCTCAGACATAAGATGTTATCCAGTAATTACATGGAAGATAACATTACCTGTTATATAAATAATGCAATGCCCAATACACGCCTTCTTCTTGCCATTGGGTAGCGAATAGACAGCGTAAAGTGGCTACATCTAGAAAAGTTGCTGCTGAAACCTAGAAATAAATTTTATTTTGATAATTGACCTTCATTATTTCTGGAAACAAAATGTACCGTATTTAAAACTTACGTGTATTTGCTTAGCAGACGGCGGTTTCTCAGTAGATGTCGGGGTGCCTCTCAAACCCTGACCCGAAACACCGTCAGCCAAGGATTCTTTATCTGATGAGCTTTACCACGAATAAGAGTAAATACGTTATACAACACACATATATTACATAGTATCTTAAAAGTTGTTGAAAGTTGGTTCTTCGGTGATATATTTTTTCAACATACATAAACTCACGACATTTTCCCAGAAGGGCTAGGCAGACGTACATATAACCATGACACCCACGTTTTGCCTTGTATTTTCCGTTTTACTATGTGATAGGGGACAAGCTTATCACCATATCGGGCACAAATTCCTGACTCTGGATAATTATGAATAGAAAAACCTACATAATTTTGCCCGACCTGGGATTCGGACCCGAGACCACAGCTCTGCAATCATACCTTAGTAAAACGGCGTCGCCCGGGCAGTCGAAACAGATATGTTTTTCTAGGACCTAATAAACATGAAAATGATACAAAAGTAGAATGTAATTTACCTCATTTTACTGATTTGTGGTAAGGGTTTGATGCCCGGCAATGGGGGCTTAGCAGCTTCAGTTTTCCGGATTTGGAATATGCTTGGGTCTGCAGCATAAACTGTGTAGGCTTCTTTTACTGCACCCCCGAAGTTTTGCTCCGATGGCAGCCTGTATATGAACTAGAGGGAATTTCATATTATTGGAAGAGAATGAAATGTTCATTTTGTAAATACAAAAATATTTCAAATCAACTGTAACATCTCATCCCATAAACAAAAAAAAAAATCATAGAAGAACAAAACGTTTTCTTACGTAGGATCTTATTTATTTATTGTACACTCAGAAAACAAAACCTATCAAATAAGAACAATCGGCGGACTCATTGCACAAGGCAATCGCTTCCAAACAAACTTTGGATGGAGATAAGAGTGAGGAGAGAGAAAGGTTATTAATGGCTGTCTATGATACGAAATATACATATACTAATATAGTCTTACGACATGCTCTTCTTCAGTGCTAGAGCTTTCTTCTGGAATAGTTTCTGGAAAGATCGTATCCTTGGGAGATGATAGCCACGGCTCCTCTTCAGTGCTGGCCTGCTTTGAAGGCACTTCTGACGGTGTCGTTGACATGTTTTGGCTCGGTGGGCTGCCATTTGCCGGTCCTTCTTCTTTAGAGAACTTTCCTGGTGAATGAAATTACCGTTAAACAACAATCCTTTTAGGCATGGAGTTCACATGTTTATTTGTATCAAAGTTTTACATAAAATTGCTTTACATACACGGGCGGCCATGTGTGTTAGTTATCAGTATCTAATTACTAGATTTTTATGAAAATTGATATTTCTACTACGGACTTGATTTTACGTTTTGATGTAGGGAAATATTTTGTGTGATTATTGCCAATATCATGGGTGCGTGAATTTCACTTATGCCGAATATTTGAAGTTACTTGAGAGACATCATGTCATGTTTAAAGGCTTTGTATAGCTGAAGGTTCTAATAGATTATAAATATATTCATAGAGCAAAATACACTTTCAAAAATTTTATATATTACTGACTAATGTATTCCACGGAATATCTTAAACCTATATATTGAATTGAAAAATAATACAGGAGAAAATATTAGACAGTTAAAGCCAAATACATGTGTATAAGGGAAAAGAAAGAAGTATGGGAAAGTACAGAAACCCAAAGGTGAGAGAAACCCTACAATCACACAAAGTACATACTTCCCATAAATACATCTCCATGTTGAGGTCTTTTGGAAAACTTGCCTCCGAGCGGCTTAGGTTTGGGCTTCACCAGGGTGGTGAAACATTGCGCGTCAGGGTGGCGAAACTCCCACATCGCCTGCCACATCTTCAGCCCATTCTCCAGTCGGTAATTGTTCGTGAAGTCCGATTCTTTAAGATGGTGCGCGAGCGGAGCAAATAGAAACACAAACAACTGAAAAAATATATTAAAATGAAACAATAAATTGTGAGACTATTTAAATATAATATTTAAGGTTCAAGCTTAATGATTAGTTTGTCTTTATTTATTTCTATTGACATTGATATGAGAAAAAAATGTATATAGTATTCAATTGTATATTTGCACAATACAAATTTTCAAGTCTTTTAAAAAATAGCAGTATAGTTAAAACATTAATACTTACTGTCATAGTTGGAATAGAGAAAAGATAATGGAATGGATTCGAAAAGTAGATTCCATTCTCATAGTCATTGTCTGCACATTCATCTGAAGCATCAAGCAGGATCCAATGCAGGGTGTACAGAAGCTTCGTCTCAACATTGCCCAAAGACTGCATGTTGTCTTTTACTCTAAAATAATATTTATAACATTTTTAAAAAAAATATTCAAGACATTAACTGTGGGTTTGTTAGTGGGCAAATCCATTTACAGATCTTCATGAATTTATATAATTGATGAAACTAAATAAAAAACTAAAAATTTTGTACATGTACTAATTAGAAACTTTGTGGGTTAGTAATTTTATTTCTACAACTTATTCTCAAGTATGTCAATTTCACAATTTCATAATATTTTACTTCACATCAAGTTATAACAATGTCAGATGTTTATCTCCTGTAGTTCTTCAAAAAATAAATGTTGTTTATTTATAAATATATTTTGACTTAAAAACGTGACCTCTGCCTCCCCTATTCTTCTCCCTCAATCCTATCATTAACAAACTTTAAATATTATATTACCTGTTCTGTAAGAGTGATGCTAATGCATGCATCACATGTGGCAGGGCTGACTGTATCAAGCGCCATCGTGGAATCGCCTCTATAGCTTCAGAAAGACTTATTGACAGACCAAAACGGAGGTTCTGAACGAGGACCTTTTCAAATGACTGAAATGAAATTTTAACTATTTTTAAATATCCTTATGACAGTAGAAGTATTTCAAATAATATTTATATATGTTAATACATTATTAAGCATTTTTATCATTTTGCTTTTGATTTTTTAAAAAGGAAATTTCTGATTATTGTTTACATTTTCGTAAGTTTGTTATTCAATCTTTAATTACGTCAGGAGTTCTACAAATGAACAAACAAATTAAAGGATTTTATTTGTGGTATAAATAATTAATAAATAATACTTAAAAATTTAATGCTGGATCAAAACATTAGGATAACCTTATATATTTCAACTCACACATTCTTACCTTGCAGGCTTCTTTTAACTCCTAAGCATGGCGAAAGCATAAAAGAAATATAGTTTCATGGTTAGTTATTTTGTTTAATATTTTTAAAAACAATGATAGTATTTGACATTTGTAAACAAACAAACGTCAAACTGACATTTCATTTTTTTAGTAAGCATTGTGATCAGATAAAACATAATGCCATTTCTTCTAGTCGAATACAAGATTTAAAATTAAACATTATGTTAAGGGACTTAATACTCATTGGAAAAACTACAACTATGCATATTATATACCGGGTATCTCAAGAATGCTACCGAAAACGAAGCCGGGTGGTAGTTTTAGTGGCTACAAACACAATGCAATTAAAAATTTCGCCTAGAAACGCGACAATTTTTTTTATGATTTTTTAAATATCGTCATTTTTGGGTGGTAAATCCATAGTTTTTGCTAAATAATAATTTAAACTCTTTTATACCTTAGAGTATTTATAAATAAAAGGGTATATACTATTATTTTAGGAAAAAATGTATTTACCACCCAAATATAGCCATAGGAAAAAAATAACAAAAAAAAATTGTCGCTTTTTTTTTGCAACTTTTTCTGTTGCATTGTGTCTGAAGTCGCTTAAACTACCACCCGGCTTCGTTTTCGGTAGCAGTCTTGATATACCCTGTATATTGTAACCAATCGATGTCTGTACATGAAATATAAATGAGAAAAACCAATATGGGGGACTACATTAACATAATTGAATCCAAAATAATGTGTTTTCGAGTTTTTGTATGTTTATACGGTTGTACGCGATCAACTCAGATCGGCAGCCGACAACCTGGATTAACACTTAGGCTCCTTTTTTTGCCCTTAAAATGTAGTAATCCCATGGGGTGGAATCGCGATAAAATTGTAATTTTTATATTCAAAGAGACTGGGAAGAACTACACGCCTAATAAGTGAGAATGATGGGACGAGACGACAAAATCACAAATAAATAATCACGTCATTCGTGGTTTTAGGTTTTAATCTTCTTGAGGGGAGAAATGGGAGTGAAAGAAAGTTTAGGATATTATCTATAGACTTTTAAGTGTATATAACATAATGCAAAGTACAGTTCATCCCACAGACGAAGTTGCGGGCAAAAGCTAGTAAGTTTATAACTTCCTTTACGCGACAAAATTATACATACCAAAACTTAGAAGAAAGAGTAAAAATTTAAAAAGCGTTTTCGTAAAAAGTAAAAATTTATGGCACTGCGTCTGGCAATGAAGTTTAAATTATTGGCGGCATAATTTTGAGATCTACACATTATTGGGGTAAGCTCAGGGTGGCATATTCCGTCTATGGGGCATTAACCGTCTACTTCCAATTAAATACAGTACATTCAAATTACAGCTTTGAGAGTTGGCATGTTAGAAAAGGATATCATAAGCTTTCTATTTATTTAATTGGAAGTTGACGGTTAATGCCCCATAGACGGAATATGCCACCCTGACCTTACATTACATACATACATTATCAACCCATATAGGTCCCACTGCAGGCCACGGGCCTACTCTACAATCGACAGTCCGATTGAGAGTGGTTAGGCCATATAGTCCACCACGCTAGCCTAGTGCGGGTTGGCGGACTTACATACCATAGATGTTTTTATAAATCGCTATGGTATGCAGGTTTCCTCACGATGTTTTCCTTCACCGTTTTAGTGCGTGGTGATTGAATATCAATACACACATGGCTTCGAAAAGTCAGAGGTGTGCCCTGGGATTCGAACCCGCGACCACCGTGAACATGTTGGCAGTCGCGTCTAGTCCGTTTACCAACATGCCACCACGCACTGACCTTATCTCGTTTCAATTTATTCGGACTAAACCCAAGGATCGAAATAATATTAACCATTCGCTATGATAGGCAACAATCAGAGGGCTTAAGTCCTAGCGCCTCGTATTGTCTCCACAGCTTAGGTATTTTGCTTTCATAGACCTGTGTTTGTGACGACCACATGTAGGTATTTATTTATCAGGCAGTCTGGGGATGGCGTTTGCAAATGTTGTCCAGAAATGTGTAGTAATTTCCGCAAGTGTTTTGCCGTCATTGCGTCATACATAGATGGACTAATAAAATATACAATGTATCATTCTTTCCGTATATCCTACTGATATTATAAATGCGAAAGTTTGTTTGTTACTTCTTCACGCTCAAAAGTGTTTCCGTGGGATGTGCAAGGAATTCAAATATATTCGATACTCTTTCAAACTCTTAGGAATGGATGGGCAATTTAAAGTACGGCAGTAGCGCTGGATTTAAATATATTAATTACGTTTATAAAGTGGACCCAAAGTATCTGTATCCGTGCGAAGCAATATTATATTTTTAAGAATAATTTAGTTGAAAGAAGGCCTCATGATTGATAAATATTTGGGTCATTAATTGAAAATTATTCGAGAATACTTCGCAATCTTCTTTAGTCCATTGTTTAATTTTGCAGCTTGTAATAAGAGTAATATTTGTATCCGTAATCGTTTAACCGCCTTACCAAACAGTAATTGATAGCTATAGACAGCGAATTATTTCATGTTAATAACTAGGTAACAATTAAAATGATACACAAATCCTACAGTACAAAAATCTTTAATAAAATAAATATCTATCTAGGTGCAAAATATAATATTGCATAGTACTTTCTAAATAATTGAGAAAAGAAATGCATTAAAATATCCTACTAAATGTTTATGCGAAGAACCTTAATAGTTGAATCGGTAAGTTGGCACGACTTATGTATCAGTCTTATTAAGCTTTTACTAGCGAAAAATCATGAGGGATAAAAGTAACAAATGCATAGGTACATAAAGAAATGAAACAAGAAGCACACAAACATACTTACATGATGCCCTGGTGCTCGTTGACAGAACTGCATGTTGTGAATAAACAATTGAAACACTTTACAATAAACATTTACACACACACTTAAACCTAATTTATGTTCCATATCTACACAATTTTGCAATTTAATGTCAAATTATTTATTTTCTTCAACATGTTGCCTTTGTAAATGTTATGAAGCCTTAAAAATTGGTCATATTTTATTTTATAAATTTTGGTGACTGCCATATTTACAAATATTATGATAATGATGCCACAAATACTTAGTCCGAACGTTTCACATCAAAGGGCGACATTAAAACGGGACATATTTACAGATGCATTCGAAACAATTGAATCATTTTTGCTATTTACACTCAGAAGCGTGTACAGGAATTATTGCAGATTTAAAATAGCGCAAACAGTTTTTGAGGAGCACAAAGAATGTTTTTATCATTATTCATTCTTATTAAGTCATTGCCACACTGTAGAAAGCATTTTATAGGGTTAACATTTATAATACGTAACGTTTAATTGATTAATTATGGTAACTCACCATGCA
The DNA here is from genome assembly GCA_009982885.2 of Hyles vespertilio. NCBI lineage: Eukaryota > Metazoa > Arthropoda > Insecta > Lepidoptera > Sphingidae > Hyles > Hyles vespertilio. The sequence continues at coordinate 11,943,044 of CM042809.1, read as the reverse complement.
CGCAGCATCATGGACTTTGCCAAGTCTCGGTCTGACGAATGGTGTTGTTTGCCTCCACAGAAATATCTGCACCGCAATGGGGACAATTTCTTCAGTATTAGATTCATCTTCCGACATGTCTTTCACTTTCATGCTGCAAGATCGAGCCTAGGGAACAATCACATTTTTATTTTGAAATTCACCAACGTATGTATTGTCTTTAACACGTTTTGTTTCTTTTTAGTTAATTTAGCCATTGTTTACTTTTTAATTAGGTATTTTACTATAAATTAATCTGTCAAATATTGCGTACGTGTAAATAAAAGTAGTACGTTATTGAAAAAAATATGCAATAGAATTACACAATCATATACCTACCTAGATTATTAGCGACAGCAAAAGCATTTTTAAAGAGAAAAACACACTTTGCATGGATCTAAAAACTGATGCGGAGTCAAGTAATGAAACAAAAGACGGAGGGACAGGACGCACTTTTCCGGAGGGAAGCTCGACAGAGAGTGAGGCTTTGCGCATTGAGGTCGAGACGAGATCGCAGGGGTGGCACGGGGTGTTTTTATCTTATGCCGTTAATGAAACATTGTATTGGGGCTATATTTTTTTCCTATTTTAATTTTTATGATTATTTTTCTGATGCTGGGTATGTAAGTTTTTAAGTTTGCCTCAATTTATGTACAAATGTGAATAAAATAAGTGCATAGACATGATTTGAAATAATGGAATACGGATAGCTACACAAGAAATCTTTAACATTATTTTAATGATATATGTTTTATTACGCATCACACTTTATTTTGAGGCGCGACATCCCTCGCAGTTTCATCACTGATCAATGCGCGCAGGCTGTGGTGGAGAGGCAGCCTCCCGTTGCCATAGCAACGGCAATATGGCTACCGTTTTCACAGCTGAAAATGTAGGTTACCAACATACATAAATTAACAACTAAGGATTTTAAGACGTAACGACTATAGACGGGTAAGTATCGATGACTCTACTTAAATGATTCCGGGGGCAAAAAATATGTTTTTATTTATTTATTATTTGTATTATTTGTATACCTAAAGAATAAAGTTAAGCATAGTTAATATGCAATAATATTAAAATAATACATAAGAATAGTCATACACTAGGTCAAAACCTCACAGTCTTGTGAGTTGTGACATGTATCAGAGGCATACAGCCTCTGGTCAAACAAAAGACAGACCAGTAGCAAATGTTTGTATGTATGTTACTAACTTCTGCCTCGGTACGGAAATCGAACCCACAGCATGCCATTCACAGCCAGCTTTTTACCAACTGCCCAACGTAAGTTGTCATAGTCAAATTTAAAATATATTTCTCTTATGACAAATGACAAGAAATGTGTAGTAAATAATATTCAATGCAATGGACTATATACACATTAGGGTCTCATACGTAATTCTCCATTGTGGAAACATTCAACACGACTATTTACCGCTAATCCATTAGCTAAATAAGGGCTATAAATGCCTTATGTATTTCCAAGAGCTTACGAGGCATGGCAGTTAAACTAATACTATAGTTGATGTCAATGTTCACGCGGTAGAAGCAATTTACTTTATAAATACGGTGGCTCCGGGTGTGGCACTAAACAGTCTCCACTTTATAGATTGTTCCATTTATGTGCTACATTGTCGATAGTGCCGTTTGCTTTGAGTAATTAAATACAGGTAACAGTCGACAGAAAATGGCTTGAAGTTCATTGATTTTTTTGTGCTGGCATGAACTATGAAGAAATAACTAACGCAAACTAACGTTAGTAGTAGTGCAATTCAAATGGAGAATTCAATATGTTATGTTTGTCGAAAGTACATTATAGATAGGTACCAAGTACGAACCTAAGACGCGATATATTTGCAACCTTTATAACTACCTAGGTACATAAGTGAAATTATGTTAAAAGTACAATCATGCAGTGAATTTAAAAAGTAAATTAAGTTTTCATAATAAATTACTTCATATAAAGTTAATAATTTTTTGGGGGCACGGCAGTGCCCCCTCCAAGTCGAGCCAAAAAGCGGCACAGTCGTACCATCCTTTTCTCGAAGCAATTCAGACCATTTTCAAGCCCCCATAACTTCGTTGTGGTTAAAGCAAGAAGCCTGAATTTTCAGATACTAAGCAGGCATTGTGAAAACAAAATATATTTAAAATTTCATTTAATTTGAACCAGAAGTTTAAGAATTATAACTTGTCAAACTTTCTTGATTTTGTCACTCACTGACTGACTGACCGATCATCAAAAGTCTAAAGCACTTTTAGCAGACATAGAACCTTCAAATTTAGAATATAATTAGTGTTTAGTGTCTAAAGTAAGGAAAAATTTAAACATTTCATAATTTCTGTCTAGATTTCTAGATACACCAACTGCATTAATAACTTTGTAATCCCATATAAATGTATAGAATTACATTTGCAGTTAATGAATCATTGTACCCGTATATAATGGAATAATAGTTGTAGATAGGTATCTGTATACATGAGACATAATAGGAGGGGGGTATAGAGAGGGAAAGGGTGTATTCAGCCCATGAAACTGTACAACATTCCTCTAGAAAAACATGACGAGAAAAACTTGCAAATAAATAGACTAAATAGCTTGAAATTATCAATTACCATAAAAGAAGGAACACTAATAATTAAATCCGTTATATTTGTGATAAATTGAAACCTACATAAATAAGAAAAAACCATAAGACAGAGCCTTTAAGAAAAATCGTTATATATATTCTAGAAGTAGAAAGTACCGAAAAGGAAAAAAGTAGGACTCTACAAAAAGACGTGAGATCCCATCAAAAACATCCTGTAAAAAAATTCCAAGTCTCGCAGCTCAGTTTTTCTACCGCAAAAAGTTGTGAGATTCATATAATACCAAGTCGATTAATTTATTTAGTCCTTGCTTAAGGGACCTTCTGTAAAGTTATTACGTAAGTTATTATCATATCAATATTAAAATTCTTTACGTTTTAAATAAATAGATCGACTTGGCCAGCAGCATTATGTATAAATTGTACGATACATTATGTTTTCATGCGATGGCCAAATCGATCTGTTTATTTAAAACGTAAACAATTTTAATATTGATATGATAATAACTTACGTAATAACTATACAGAATAAATTAATCGACTTGGTATTATATGAATCTCACAACTTTTTGCGGTAGAAAAACTGAGCTGCGAGACTTGGAATTTTTTTACAGGATGTTTTTGATGGTAAGAAGTATTTATAGTTAGTAAACTAAAAGTAAGTAGTAGTTGCGTAGTAAAGTACTGGTAAATTATTATTTGTCTCGTAAAAACTGGAATGTTAAATATCCGAAATAAGTGGTGAGTTGAATAAGAGGCACATTATAAAATTGGCATTCACATTATAGAATTTTCGCTTCGAAGAAAGTATTAAAAGTGAAGAAATATATGCATGACTAATTAAAATATAATAGCAAGTAGACCAAGGTCTAAGGAAGTAACAGAAATAGATGCTGAGATGGCATGACGACCGATTAAATATAATCACAGGTCAATGGACGGAAGCTAGAAAATGTGTAATGATTAATGAATAAAATGCAGAAGAGTTATAAAATAAATACTTAAACATCTTTTATCATGTAATACCTGGGCATTAGATCGGTGAAAGATTTATAAAACCTGGATTTCTATTGTACGCATGATGATTTACAAAAAGATTAAAATGTTCCCTTAAAATCTACCTGATTACTTAAATATTTTAAAATATTTCTATTTATATAAATAATAAAAACATGTGCATTTAGTAGCAACTCTGCTTATCTTCTCGACGATGCAGATGACTGTTGTTATGTTCCTATATATATATATATTTTACATACAATTTTCCTGTGTAATGTTTTAGTTGTGCCTGAAGGCCCTATGTGCTTTTCAGTACCGCATAGACAGTGTAATGTAAATATTCTGCAAATGTTATCAAGTCAGAATTAGCATTGAAAAATATGCACCAAATATACGACGGATTAATAATAGGATATAAATAAAATTATGTAGGCAGTAGAACACCTGAGCATCCAATAGAAGCATGTAGGAAGCAGTTATTATTGTGTGGTAGGTGGCCTGGATGTACTTAATTTCGGATCATTGCATATAACATACATATTTATTTACCATTGTTTATATTACGTAAAATTCAGGCATGTTAATGTCCGGTAGCTAAAGTAAGATATACATCGTATAACATTTTTACGAAAGCGTTACAGTCTATTTTAAGAGACGTATATTTATTATTTAGTGGTTATCTAAATCATAATTAGATTTTGATATCTATACCGGGTATCTCAAGACTGCTACCGAAAACGAAGCCGGGTGGTAGTTTTAGTGGCTACAAACACAATGCAATTAAAAGTTTCGCCTAGAAACGCGACAATTTTTTTTTATGATTTTTTAAATATCATCATTTTTGGGTGGTAAATCCATAGTTTTTGCTAAAATAATAATTTAAACTCTTTATACCTTAAAGTATTTATAAATAAAAGGGTATATACTATTATTTTAGGAAAAAATGTATTTACCACCCAAATATGGCCATAGGAAAAAAAATAACAAAAAAAAATTGTCGCTTTTTTTTGCAACTTTTTCTGTTGCATTGTGTCTGAAGTCGCTTAAACTACCACCCGGCTTCGTTTTCGGTAGCAGTCTTGATATACCCTGTATTCTATATCCATCTATTTTGTAGGTAGTCATAATTAGATCACCGATATAGAATTATTCATAAACATAACATTAAAATGATAATACATCAAGGGGCTTATCGCTCAGCCGTTTGATAATAAAAAACATTAATTCTTTCAAGAAATATATTGTATTATCGAATATATTGTTGGAATCGCAGCTTCTCTCGTTCACGACGATTATTGTGTGTGTGTGTTACGATATGTTACAATCGCGAAACTTTAACAAAAATAAACCCGAGGTTGAAGACATAGAATACATACAGCATACTATAGTTATTAGCTGGGCGTTACCGAAATAGCGACGCCGTGTTTTGGTGGAAAATCTCTTTTTATGTACAGCGTTGTCGTGAAAAGTTATAAAAACAAGAGTTATGATTTGTTACGCTATTATGTATTATAATCATAATATACAATTTGGATATTTTAAAACTTATTAAAATATATTCAATGATGGAGTTGAGCTAGTGTGGAGGAGATCCGTGACCTGCAGTGGGATGTGTATGGGCAAATACATATGTATGTATGCAGATGAAATCATAGAAACTTCAACGCAATCAAGACATGCTAATATGAATTCATAGAGCAATTATAGACTCCATTTTAATTAACAGTTACGTTATACGACTGCCTTTGTATCGTAGTTATATTTATTTATGTTATACTACGGTATAACATAAATAAATATAATGGTAGGGCTGCGCTGTAAGCTACTATCGGGGTCCATAGGTGGCGGATAATGGAACGGCAGTATAATATTACTGGTAGCTGCTTCGGCAGCCCCCGACCGTACAGCAAAGGACTGCCTTGGGCTCATATAGGCAAAAGCCCTTAAAGCGAGGCCAAGGTAGATAAATCGACATTAGTGCAGGATGTCGATCTAGGACGAAGGCGGAGGAGTACTTAGAGTACCAACGGCGACGCCCACGAGCATAGTTAGGTTGCTCACTGCATACCCACCAATCCGCATTGGACAGGCGTGGTGGGTTAAATGTCCAATCCTTTACCCTCACAAACCATGACTAATAAATCTAAAAACAGGCCCCAAGTGCCCGGCGTCTCCGGCGGGCGCGACACCGATGACAGTAGGCCAATGTCCTCTGGAGACAGGGGCGCATACAATCCCCGGGCGGGATCTTTTTACTGTCAAACGACCTCAGCGAACCAAACGGAAAAGTTGAATATATTATCATACAATGTTCGTACCTTACGCACCGATGAAAGACTCCACGAATTAGAAAACGCTCTTGCGCAAATTAAATGGGACATCATAGGCCTCGCTGAAGTGAGAAGAGAAGGAGAAGATATGGTGGAAAGAGCTGAAGACGTATTCTATTATGTAGGACAGAGCACCAGCCGATACGGCGTAGGATTTTTGGTCAAAAACTCTCGCAAAAACAATGTAAAAGAATTTATTTCCTATTCTGACAGAATAGCTGTACTTATATTCCAACTCGATCACACCCGAACCTTAACTGTAATTCAAGTATACGCTCCACCTACCTCACATTCCGTTGATGAGGTGGAAGAATTTTATGACCTGCTGAATATTGCTTGTGACAAACACAGAGGCACCTGGACGGTAGTTATGGGTGACTTCAATGCCAAAGTAGGATCAAAACTCCCTTCCGACACTCACAATATTCTAGGACCATATGGCCTAGGTACCAGAAATGACCGTGGTACACGACTACTACAGTTTGCCTTTGGCCAACATTTCTTTGTAAACAATAGTTTCTTCTACAAGAGACCCCATCGTCGTTGGACATGGTTATCTCCTAACGGCCGCACCAAAAATGAAATAGATTATTGCCTCTGTTCTAGTAAACAAATAATGACTAACGTCGAAGTACTAAATAGCCTAAAATTCAGTTCAGACCATCGTCCTCTGCGTATAAAAAAAATTAATTTTAAATTACAAAGAATTCTCACGGTTACAAATAGTATCAAACGACTAAACAGATCTACCCTAGTAGCTAACTCAGAACAATTCATACTGGAATTGAAAAACGCTTTTAATACACTCAATACGGATACAGATAATGTTAAAACTCAATATAATAATATATGCCAAAGTTTAAACAAAGCAAGTCAAAAAATAAAATCAATTAAAAACAAACACAAGAAACTTAGCTCTTCGACACTTAAACTAATAGATGAACGTCAGACATTAAAATTTGGTACACCTGAATACACCGTAAAGGACAAACAAGTAAAACGAGGTATACGCAAAGATATTCGACACTATAATATGAAACTGTTAGAAACAGCTCTAGAAACCCATCAATCTCTCAAAACTGCTATGAGAAATACACAAATAGGAAAATCGCCCATCAGATGCCTGACAGATAATAATGGCAAAAAACAAGGGAATCGCGATACAATTTTGAATATTTGCACCGAATACTATAAACGTCTTTACCATAGTAACGACCCATTATCCCAATCAACCAACAACGTATATCATTATAATGAGGACATTCCAGCTATATCTGGATATGAAGTCCACCGAGCGCTAATAAGCATGAAATACGGAAAAAGTCCAGGTGAGGATAGCATTACCACTGAGGCCTTAAAAATCGGAGAAAATGTTCTTTTGCCATCAATTACAAACTTATTTCATTCTATCTTACAAACTGGTACCTTCCCCGACAAATTTTGCCATTCAAATATAATACTCATCCATAAGAAGGGAAACAAAGCGGATTTAGACAACTACCGACCCATTAGCCTTGTGTCTCATCTTTACAAAGTCTTTATGAAAGTACTCGACAACAGGATTTCTAAGACACTGGACCTACACCAAACACCAGAACAGACAGGCTTCCGCCGAGGTCTGTCCACTATTGACCATCTTCAGAGTCTCAATCAGATCATCGAGAAACATCACGAACACGAGATTCCACTTTACTTAGCTTTCATAGATTATTCTAAAGCCTTTGATAGCCTTACACATTCATCCATATTCCACGCTCTAGAAAACCAAAACATTGATGCAACATACATAAACCTATTAAAAAACATATATCATAAAACTACACAAACACGGACAATCTTTCCCAATTCGCAAAGGAGTCAAGCAAGGAGACCCGCTCTCACCTAAACTCTTCAATGCTACCTTAGAAGAGGTTTTTAAAAAGTTAAGAAGATCCTGGGAAGGGAGAGGCATTGTTATCGGGGAGAGAAGGTTAACAAACCTTCGTTTCGCCGACGACATCGTGCTTTTTTCCTACACAGCTACAGAACTGGGCTCCATGATCATAGAATTAAGTAAAGCCAGCTTCGAGGTCGGACTGAAGATGAATATGTCAAAGACCAAACTAATGACCAACACCAAACAGCACAAAATAGACATCAACGGTACGGATTTAGAATACGTCCATGAATACATATATCTGGGCCAGTTGGTTTCCTTCCAGGCGCGGCAGGAAAAGGAGATTGTGAAAATGCTTGGAGGAACTGTTGGTCCATGAAAGACCTGATGAAGGGAAACCTTCCCCTCTCCCTAAAGAAAAAACTTATGGATGCATCCTACCGGTCTTAACATACGGTGCGCAGACTTGGTCTTTGACAAAAATTCAGAAGTCCGCCCTCGGATACTCGAGGGCGGACTTCTGAATTTTGTCAACGAGCCATGGAGCGCAGTATACTGGGGTTAAAGTTGGTGGACCACGTTAAAAACAGTGTATTGCGCTCTAGGACTCAAATACTAGACGTTGGGAAGAAAGCAGCTAGCCTGAAGTGGAACTGGGCAGGTCACATATGCCGCATGCCCAACGAACTGTGGGCAAAAACAACAACTTTATGGAAACCATCAAAGACGCTGAAACGTCGCGGTAGGCCCAGAAAAAGATGGCGAGACGAGCTGGATAGGTGGGACAGAGATTGGCAAGATCGAGCCCTGGACCGGGACGAATGGAAGGAGGGTAGAGAGGCCTTTGCCCTGCAGTGGTACAGCGTAGGCTGATGTATGTATGTATGTATGTATACTACGGTATGGATACAAATCTCGATCTCGGGTTCGAATCCCGGGTCGGGCAAAGTGATATCGAATTTTTCTATTCATTATCAGCCCGGTGTCCGGAATTTTTGTGAACATACGAGGCGAAATGTGGGTCTCCTGGCACCTCTGCCTACTCCTTCTGGGAAAAAGGCGTGAGTTTTGAAACGTTATACAATACTTGTATAGAAGTTATAGAATGTGGAATAATTCATTATTAGTATTACGTATAGACTATATTTAAAGATAGATATTATTTGGCAAAAGACTTACGTTCCTGGCTGAAAAAAACAATAAACACATTTGTTTACATTTGATGTCAAGTGAAAAGCATCGTATAATAACGTAGTGATTTAAATTCTCTTAGGTGAAAAGTCTTGAAAAGCAAAATGACTAAGGAAGGTTAGTTTTCAACATTTAAATAATGTAAATGTGTTATCCTGTTTATATAGAAAATAACTGTTATGTGTTTTTAGAGCAGGAAGATCGTCACGAATCCAGGGTTGCGGCTTTGTTGGCAGTTCATCTTGTAAGCCAAGTATTGGACGAAGCCTATGTCATCGCTAATGCAGCTAAAGAATCAGGTATGGGTATTAGGAATATTCTTTTATACTAGCACAACAAAGTTGGTAATACCAGTGACCCATAGGTATTTGTTCCGGATCTGAGTGTTTGTGAGATCGAAAAGTCTCTAGCACAAGAAAATTGGTAATACCACACAACCCATAGATAATTTGTTCCGGGTTTGTGAGATCGAAAAGTCGACCGTTACAAAATTCGATCTGAATATTTTGTTGGGACAATGCATGTCTTGGGCGTATTTATTTATTACTGTTATTAAAATGCACCTTATATTAAATGCATTGCAATACAAATGGTAGTCGATACATTTATACCAGCTTGGTCGCAACTGCCTGAATGCTTCGGTGGCGTAGTTGTACTACGGTAAGATTGCAAAGCTGAGGTCTCGGGTTCGAATCCTAGGTCGGGCAAAGTAATATTGGATTTTTCGATGCAGTATCAGCCCGGAGTCAGGAATTTGTGTCCGTTATGGCGATAGGCTCGCTCCCTATCACATCGTGGGACGGAATACACAAAGCGAAACGCGGGTGACCTGGTACCCCTTCCGAGAAAAAGGCGTGAGTTTATGTATGTACATATGTATGTATGTATGTATGCATGTATGTATGTATGCATGTATGTATGTATGCATGTATGTATGGTTGAAATTGTTTATACACAGGCGGAATCCGAAAAGTGATATACTTGCGTAGGTCATTAAGGCTAGGTCATTAGGGCTTTCTATTATCGTTTACGGTGGTCCGTGGTTTTAGTTTTCAGGCGTATTCTTCCATGAGATATTGGGCCTCTTGCAATCTCAATCAACTGACCTAACGCAATTTAGAAAGTTTGTTATATTCCGTCCATTTTCTGTGAGACAGAGCTGAGTCATTTATGCTGTAGTTTTAACGACCTACAACAAGTCATTACTTGTTAAGATAAATTATCAGATTGATGTCACGTTCATTAGTAATTTGAAAATAAACAAAATAAATTGATTAAATAATTAATATCATATCACTTTTAATTTTAGCATTAATTCTTGTTGTAGGAGAGCCATGGCTTTACATTTCGATGTTAAAAAAGTTGCGGAACGATGACTCATACGATATACAGAATGATACCTCACTTGTGGCTACGAAAGGTGACAGTGATGTGAATGAAAATAAGATGGAGCTGGTTGCCAATGTTATTGCTACATCGACACCACAAAAAATAGCAGGTATTTTTGATTATCCGTGTAGCTTGCTCAAGTGAGATTAATGTATAAATAATGAGCACAATGTTTATTTTTGTAATTTGATAATGAAAAGACACAGATTTTGTAGTAATGCTAAAATTAAAAATTACAATATTATTTATGTTTATGGTAGAGAGTGCTTCAGGCATAAGTCCACCTATATATCATTTGTATAAAGTGTAAAATAATAAATGAAAAAAAAAGATATGTTTACCATTCAAAAATAGATACTGCTATTGCTTTTTCTTATATTTTTATTTATTCTAGGCGACAGAACCTATGAAATAGAACCTAATTTTATAGGACAAGGCGATGAAGAATTGGAAATGGTTCGTTATTCAACACGTAACACTATTTTATTGTAGGAAATTATATTTTGCTTATTTATTATTGGCTATCTTAGGAGCAAGGTCGTCTAACCAAGTCAACATCTGTGTTTATCAACAATCTATTTGACATGAGTGAAGTGGAACATGTTCTCTTATGCAATGACAATCATATTGCAAAACCTACAGTCGAATCTAAGGAACTTCTGACTCAAGCAATGACCAAGATTATGGAGTCTTACATTAACACTGCCCTGGGTATTGCTTTTGAGGAGCATCCTGTTAATTACGGCGTCTCTCAAGTACCTTCTTCAAGCACTGACTATACTGACTATTCGTTTTTGGCCGATGCAATCCCTTCTGATCTAGTTAAAGATATTGGGTTCTGTATCCAAGAGGATATTTTTTGCCAGAATGAGCGACGCGGTGATGCTATCGAGATTACAGCAGTCGATACTACTGAGGTGATTCACTTGTGCCAATATTTAGCCGTAATTTGATCATGAAAAATAGACATTACCTCATTATTTTATCTTGTAGGTATTATCAAAGGTTGGAGAGAAATGTTATGACGATACCAGTAAGCAGAGTGAAGTAGCCTTTTATGAGAACACTTATTTGACTTTGAATCGTAAGTTGATTATTTATTTTGACATAAACTATATCGTTAAAACATTTTATAATTCTATTGCATAATATTTAGGTGATTACGACCAGTGTTCTGAAGATGGAGACCCTATATTACAAGATCCAAAAGAATTAGCATTACAAGAAATTGAATTAATGACTACCAATACATCTGAACAGAATTTGTCACGTGGTTTAGAAGACGAGGTAACTATTAAAAATACATAAAAATAAATTAAAATACAAGTAATAGAGCATAATAAATTATTTTTAAAACCAGAAAATAAAAGAACTTGCGGCTGTACCTGCTGAGGAACTGGGTACAGTTAATTTTTCCCGCAAAGGCAGTTTGGTTCGTCGATGCCGCGACCAAGGGGCCAAGTTACTTGCTCGTCTTAGAGGATGGTGGCGGCGCAAGACGCCCGGTAAACATAAAGTGAGTATGTATAAAACTAGGAGACATAACATACATACTTTTTTGTTTTTAAGGATAGGGAAATAGTACAAACAAAAATGTAGATTTTGAAAAGTTTTTGATATTTTTATTTAAAATTGCAGGAGCCCCGTATGTCCACTGTGATCACTGGCATGTGTCCTCTGTCCCCGGATGCTCGTCGTCGTGCTGCTAGCCTAGTGGATCAGCGTGCATTTCGTTCTCCTTCACCTTCACGTCCTGCTGTTTGGAAGTTCAATACCGTTAACGAAGCTCTCGTAAATTCATCGCGATGGAAGGATTACACCTTTGACGTCACAGCAAACGATTGACGGGGCAATTGCATCCTATGTTTATCTGATTAGTTCATGTTTAAATTGTCCTTCGTAACATATCTGGTTAATATGGTTTCAGTGTAGTGCATATTTATTTTAACGTCCTTATTAAATTACATTAGTCATTCTGTCGCTTATTTTGCTGACATCTTGTTTCCCGAGAGCTTATACCTCTCGGATTCGATCGAAATAGTTTAGCGTATATGTAGAATTACCATTGGGATTGGCGCTGCCCAATACCCCCCTCACGAGGCAGGTGGAAACTCATCTCGTCTCGTTTCGACTCGTGGCAGCGGCGCGGGACCAGAGACACCGTGGAAACGGATCGAATCTGCCGAAAATAGAACGGTCGCGGATTCCTGGGCTAAATCTCAAATATCCAAACGAGAGCGCCATCTAAGCCAGTTAAAACTGTCCCGCGAAAAGTTACCGAGCCCCACTTCTTGTCTGAACGTCTGCCAGTGAAGACCGGGAGGGAACCAACTAACACCAAACAAAATGGTGAGTCACAGACGGGAGTGAAACTGTGAAAATGTGTTAGTGTGGAAAACGGACTGTTAATTTATAAGTGAAAAATCACATATACTCGCCAGTTCCTCGTGAAGTTTTTCCGCTGACCGGAAGTTAGCGAGCAACTCGGAAGTTGCTGCTAATTTAACGAATAAATAAGTGTCGTGCTAGTAAAACAGTGAACCAAGATGGTATAGTATATCTAGACGCACACAAATATTTGCAGAAATGTGAAAGAACACACCAACTAATACCAAACCACTTCACACAATTACTTGCATGATATGGCACCAGTTACACATGGAATAATGAAATGTTTTTGGTAATTTTCAGAGCGACCTCAGCAAGAACGACGTTGAAAGTGAGTACAACTTTGAATATTTAGTAATAGAAAATAATCTAATTTAATTTTTTAAGGTTCATTATACAGTTTTTACCGGACGGACTTAAAGCCAGATGCTTCATTTTACATGTAGATTAAAGATTTTAATTTGAAGTTTAGAGTCGTTATTTTGTTGCATTCTTTGATACGGTGCACTGCGTTCCCGTATGTGATTAAGTATTACATAAATATAATGTCAATAAATCTTGTAATATCTAAGTATAGCTCAGTTTCATAAAAGGCGCGCGTTGCTAAGAGATGCCGGGCAGCGTTCGATGACGCTGGTAAGAATGGCAGGCCACGCCGCGCGCTGTGGTCTAAATATAAACCTCGCGTCACGTGATCCCGCGCCACCGCCCGTCCAAACACAGAAACACCTCTCAGATTACACTCCGACCCCGCTGCCTTGTAGCACGCTGTGATAACAAAATGCACCACCTGGAGTAGCGCAAAATGTCGGGTCTAGCGTTCCGCCCGTATCCTGGCATATGCAACTATAAATCAACTGTCATTATCAAGGTCATCATGTGATAGTGAACACGGATTACATGCAATTTAATGATAATCTTTAGGAACTGAATAAAACTAAAAAAAATGTAGGCACAGTTTTTGTCGTAAAGCGTACATGTAATGTTAAATGTGTAGACATTTTAAAATTAAAAAGTTCTTAAAATTACTTTAAAATATCTGAGTTAATTTGGTTTTAGATGGTCTCAATTTAGTCAACTTTGAAGTTATTAAAAATAAAGTAATGGAAAATAAAAAAAATCTTTTAAATAAAAGGAATTCACTGACAGTTAACACCTATTTACAATTGGGACCCAGTTTTCATCGGATCTATATTTAGGATGTGACTCAGAGTTGTGTGAACACTGAAACGTGGTGTGGAAAAGTATTATTCTGAGTAAAGAATGTCCGCCCACTCTCTCTGCGTTTACATTTTCCAGAATATCATGTGATGTAATGCGCAGCTGGAATAATATATCGATGCATATGTTAAGCTTTAATTACTTTCTTTCTGATTAATTATCACGGGTGCAGTTTTTCAAAAATAAGCATGGATGAAGTATTCCTTACTCCAGAGACACTTAAAAACTTAATATAAGGAATCGTGGAATCTTTTATTTTTTTATATTTATACAAAAATATATTTAATTTCCAATTGTTTTAAACACTTCCTAGTTAAGCGTTATCGGAAATTGACTGATTTTAAAATATTAGGTAAATTAGTAACAAAACGCAATGGCAATACAGCACCAATAATTATCTTGTCTATCCAGGAGCGAGCTTCGCCTTCTCTATCTACGATTTTGAGGGCAGTGGCAAAATCGATGCCTACAACCTGGGCGATCTTCTGAGGGCACTCAACTCCAACCCCACATTGGCCACCATCGAGAAACTCGGTGGTACCAAGAAGAAGGGCGAGAAGATGCTTACGGTACAGTGGATTTCTAGAATCTCGAACATATATCGAATTCAAATTGCAATATTTGAGAATTTATAATTTTAAGTAAAAATGAATACGTAAACTATTAGATTGGAATTCTCTTTCAAAAATTTAGTAATTTGGTTAAAAGAAATTGATCATTTTTGTTTATTCCTTTATTTTTGACAAAGTTCTTTAATTAAACCAATGATAAGTTTCACATTTCAGAAATCATAGTAACCAATAATAATTACATCGTCTGTGTTATCATTGCAGCTCGACGAGTTCCTTCCCATCTACAGCCAATGCAAGAAAGACAAAGACCAGGGACAATACGAGGACTTCTTGGAATGTCTGAAATTGTACGACAAGAACGAGAATGGTCTTATGCTTGCCGCTGAGCTCACACACACCCTCCTCGCGTTAGGTAAGTGAGATTTGATGACTATCATTATATCTATCAAAGGCTACATCATTTTTTTATAGAAAGATAGGCATGCAAAATGACGGCATGGCATTTAGTAAAATCCTTTATAAAGTGTGTCCTGTTTTACAAATAGTGGAATTAATTGCAATGCAAACGAAATCATGTTATTTTAAGCGCAGCTTCAGAAATATCTATTTGCTGTGGAGCGTTTGATGTCAATGGATTATTGGCATCAATCAGATATCCAGCCACACAACTAGCTATTAAAACGTAGATAATCCTGGCAAATAGCCAGCGTGCTAGTAGTGTTGGAAAAAGATTATTTGCGAAGTTTTGAAATATTTGTTTGAGTGTTGCCAATAATTTGTAGTGTATATGATTGTAATGTATGATTCTAAGGGAATTGGCATATTATTGCTAAATATATTTTATATACAAATATTTAAATGTAAATAATGTTGTTGTGTAGGTGAAAAAATGAACGACGATGAAGTCAACGAAGTCACAAAGGACTGCATGGACGCTGAAGATGACGACGGCATGATCCCCTATGCGCGTAAGTAGTACTCATTATTACTGAAGTTTCCTTCAGATATAAAAATATTTCTAGATCTTACAATGTACATTTTATTATAGATGTAGATGGCAAATTATTGAAGCCAATGTAATTTACCCAGTGCATTTTAGAACTGTACTCGTAGTATTACATTCCCTGTTGATGTAACTCCTGTTAAAATGTGGATATGCTATACTACCTCGATACATAATTTGTTCAGTTTATGTGCATTATCCCTTGCCTGATTGTACCTACAAACATTAACTATAGCGACATATCCATAGTCCTTTAGCCTGGCCATTAGTACAATTTGATTAGCCAACGCCTTATGTAATTGTAACTTGGCATGATGGTTCCCTACCGTTGTGTGTGTTTCCTTCATTCACATATTGTCCATTTACAGCATTCCTGAAGAAGGTGATGGCGTAGAAGACATCATAAACGTCATATCTTTAGTTATAAGATCGTAAGTAAGTGGAACGACGTGAGGGTTGCAATCTATTCACTCTTCTCTTTGGTAAACATCTAATCACGGACTCTTCTCTACTTATTTTGAGCTTATACATTTTATTAACTATTCTATATAATTTATTAATTATCTTCTTCTGTTTTGTCTATCTATATTTCAACTGCATCACAAATTCATAACTCATTCATGGGCTGATAACACAGATGCGAAAGGCTTAGTTCGTGTTGTAATATTGTTTGTTGGTATTTCAGCTTTCCTAAGACGAATGTGCGATGGCTGGGATCCTAAGAGGCCGAAGGACGCACCACCGGCGGAGGGCGCGGCGGAAGCCCCCGCGGAGGGCTAGTTCCCTGCGGAGGCGAAGTCGCGCGCCCGCGACCGCTCCCAGCCACGTCGACACCCCGTATACACCATCTTAGATACGGACTATCCCTTTTTTATACGAACGCCACAACAACATCAACTGTTTTGTACAACTTCTATCTATGACTGTACATACTATAATAAGATTAAATTAAATATACTGTAAAACACACGTTGTACGTGTTTTTTAAATTTTATTAATAAGTCGTTTATAAATAACAAAACTACAAAAATTTTAAATTATTTTATAATAAACTGTTAAATGTTCAGTTTGTTGTTATCTTCCATCGATTTAATCACTGATAAAAAGGTAATTTAATACTTACATCATACCTGGGTGGTTGACTAACTTCACATGAATAAATTAAAAAATACGAATCTAGAATATTATCTTCAAATGTTGACTGTTTTCTCGCAATAAGTTTCAATAGATATGTACAATGATTTAAATATCGCGTTTAAAAAATATTCACTATTAATTAATCGTGATTAAATATGGCATTTGACAGCCTCCGTGGCGCAGTTGGTAAGACGCCGCCTGTGAAATGAGAGGCCGCGGGTTCGATCCCTGTACCGAGAAAAAAGTTTGTGCGGCCCACAAATATATCTTCCGGGTCTGGGTGTTTGTGAGACCGAAAAGTCTCTCGTAGTTCCTGATACCCACGACACAAGACTCGATCTTAGTGTGCGGTCAGGACTATGTATGTGACTGTTGGGTGTATTTATTTATTTATATTTAAAAGCAGATAATAAGGCTTCGAACTGTTCTGTATTCAATATTCATGGGTACACAAAGTGAACACTTACATGGAATCTACGAAGTTTTTATGACCATCATTTACTGTGATAATATAGTGCTATCGATTTATATCACTGTACAGAGCTAAAAAATATAATGTCATTTATGCATATATCATTTAAATAATCTTCCAATTGTTCTGGAATTTGTTTGAGACGGTATTAAAAAAAATACCTTTAAATTATATGGTACTAATCGTGATCCGTGCGTGTGTGCAAAGTGCGTGGTGGCCTGTTTGTAAACGGACTAGACGCGGCTGCCAACATGTTCACGGTGGTCGCGGGTTCAAATCCCAGGGCACACCTCTGACTTTTCGGAGTCATGTGTGTATTGACAGTCAATCACCACGCACTAAAACGGCGAAGGAAAACATCGTGAGGAAACCTGCATACCATAGCGATTTATAATAATTTCTATGGTATGGAAAGTCCGCCAACCCGCACTAGGCCAGCGTGGTGGACTATATGGCCTAACCACTCTCAATGGTACTTTCGATTGTAGAGTAGGCCCGTGCCCTGCAGTGGGACGTATATGGGCTGATACGATACGACGAATCGTGATCCGAGTTAGACGTATTGTTTTTAATCGCATGCACCACATTAAGGATTTAAAAATGTTAGTCAAGGAAAACGCGTGAATTTAATTTTGCTATGAAAATCGTGAAGCCGGTTTAGGTTTAGGGTTTACTATGGAACACCCCCTTAGTAGCTGAAACCTCATAAAAAGTTATATAGTGACTGATTCTCATTCGAATAGTAATATGCTGGGAAAATGATGTGTGTATTAATTTATTTAGCCAGAATTCATGCATAATCCTTATCAAATTACTTTAAATTGCATGGAAAATGACCAGAATAATTTGTACATATTTTCTTAGCTAATTTGTTGCGAAACACCAATTTACGTATTGAAAAGGGCGTTGTCAGCCAATGGACCAGGAGGGGGGGGGGGGGGGGGGGGGGCAAATATTACGGACAATGAGAAAAATGTGATTACAACTTACACAATTTTGACAGCGGCCCCCAATATACAATAGTATGGTATATGCAAAAAAAATATATAGGACAAGTCAACGATTTTGGTTTCTTTACATTTAGCAATTTTTGTTAATCTCTATGGGGGCAGCTGGCCTTACCTGCCTCCCCTTGGCGACGCCCTTGAAAAGGGAAGAACCACGAAATCATGGAATTTATGGATACTAAATGCAACAATTATTAATTTTATCCCTTCAGTCAAAACTCAAGGTACAAATACCTTTGTCGTAAATAATGTTGTTTCCTTGGTTAAACACCAATTACTATTAAAACGTCTAAAATTGGATTTTTAACAAAATGTTACACAGAAGGTATCGTGATTAGATTAGATCAGCCTTGGCTACGTCATTGGTCCAATTTAGGGACTTCCACTTGCAAAGGCTTCATTGGTCATCATTGCTTTGAGTTATGTGAGTCTTTTTTTTCCATCTCTTACTGTCCATCCCAAGGGAGTCGGTAAAAGATTGCCTCGAGCGATACGACCGCCTTTTGTACCACTATGTAATATAATGTTCTGTAATTAAGTTAACTTAGTGTACAATAAAGCATTTAAATAAATAAAATAAATAAATATGTGCCGTATGCACCATCACTTCGACTTGCTTATCCAAAACAACTGCTTTCATAGACATTTTTTTGAGTTCTATTTTTAAATTGATAGTTGGCAACTAATATAGACCTGGAGGCAAAATATTGATCTGGTTACACAATTGTTTAGACAAGGAAAACATCTGACTCAGAAATCGATGTGCTAAATGATAAACTGATTTGTAAAAAATGGCGTATTATAATTCTTACAAACAGATATGTGACTAATACAGCTAGTCCGTCTTCACTTTAATACGACTTTAGCTACGGTGCTATCTAATTGTGAAAAACTGCTTTTTATAAACACCAAACTGGAAAAAGTATTTTATTATCGGAACAAATGAATACCGATTTGGTTAGAGAGTACCTTATTGGGGAAAGAACCTGAGTCTTCACGATATCCACCAAGCAGACCACCAATCTGCTTGCTGTGGAGGAAGATGTCGAATATTTTAGGGTAGTAAAATACAAATTGTTATATTCTTTTAACTACAAAGAAATGAAATACCTCTTGATAACTGATGGGTTTTCTAATATATTGAATGCGATTGAATGTTACTGCAATGACATCTGTCGACGAATCTTTGCAAGATATAGAAACTATGCATCATCGTGAATGTTTAGATGGTTGGGTTCAAAGGTAACTTGAAGCTTCACTAGATGGCATTGATATTATTGATATTGGCAGTGGAAATCCAAGCTTGTTTGATCAACATCATCATTATCTTCAGTGCTTGGAAATCCACGGCAGGACGTTCCAGGACTGATCACTGTGGAATTTCTTAGGGCAGACTAAATATATCTTTTTGAAATTAAGGAGGTCAAAGACTTTGATGGTAAAGACTGGAGTAGAATATATTTGTGGTAGGTACTTTGCGTTAAATTGACGCAACCAATTTGTGATGCAATTTACTAAAAAGGGGGGTGAGCGTACGCTATCATAAAGGACTGAAGGATAATCCTTCTCAACTGTAGAAGCCTGTTCTGAATATTAAGTTTAGTATTTGTGCTATAGGCTTTGATATGTTATTTAGTTTAACAGGTATATTCGCTTTCACTATTATAATTTTATTCAGAGGCTTACTGGATCTATTCATCAACACGAATAGGATAAAGGTGAAGGTATAATAGGGCTTGGGCATTATAGCCTTTATACGGATGTATGATGTTTGCGGACTTAAATCGTGTAATATTTTGATCATATAAGTATTTTTGATATTCTATTGATTTGTTATTTTTTGAAGACTAGTACGGCTGAGAAGAAATCTTGAATAAGAGAGAGCTGTCTGTTTTTTTAATGTTGAAATAGAGAATTGTGTGATGCGGGAATCGAACTCAGAACCAAGCCATTTACAAACTGTAATCGCTACCATTAGATCGACACACCTAACAGCGTAATATTTTAGGTGAAAAAGAGGTCCAAATGTTACGATATTTTTGGACCTCTTGGACATTTGTTAACGAATACTTTCTTTCAGGAAAATAAATAAATTTCATTCAATTTTATCATTCAGAGGTATATTTTGCTCGAAAAATAGTTGAAATACAACCATAAACCATATGATTACAATAACATTTGAAAATAATAATAAAAATATATTTCTTCATATCCTATAATTAATTTATATTATGTTTAGATTTTGTGTAGGAGAAAAAACATATGCTACATGTGGTTAAAGATATCGCGCTTTCCGTATCGACTACACAAATCTCTTTTATTATTTATCAACACTGATTATTCGCTTAGCAAACTTCATAGAACAGAGGCGAGGTAAATAAATATTATATATCTATCAAAAGAATATGTATATATCTATAGAACGGTTGCATATCTTTTCTGGTGATATAAAGTAATAGAAGCCTAATTTAAAGTACAGTCAGCAACATAAGTTGCTGCACATTCACGAGATTTGGAATTGTCTTATCATTCAAAATAATAATTATTTTCAATATCGTATGGCACTTCACGGCATAGATGACTTTACTTGGTTATATTTTACGACTACGGAGTACGTAGTACGTAAAAATTTTAATTCATAAAAAGGTTATCAAAAATGTGAAGTGTTCAGCGACTTATGTTGCTGACTGTACCTACGCCGTTTCTAATATATGGTCACACCCCACTTGGTACAATTCAGCGCTTTTTGAGGGTGCAAAAAAGTTCAATATATTTTATTAAGTTATTACGAATTTAAGTCATCTGTCAATAAAGCATAAACTTAAACGAATTTTAAGCCTGTGATATAAATTGAAAATTCATTTTAAGAACGAAACAAAGTTCAAGGAAGTTTGTAATTTAGTACATCAACATCTAAGAAATTCAGAATTAAATTGCTACCTTCCACATCTCAATTCCCTTATTGGCGATAATTTGGTTTCTTCACCCAAGAACAATAATTATTTCTTCAGGTCATTGATGCTAATATTCTTAAAAGTATATTGCTAATTTTAACTTCGTCAATACATAATATATCAAATTATAAGTTAAAGTTCTTAAAATGATTTGAAAATAATTTTATTTCTCAATCGCAAAAAAAATATATAATTATTGCAACACACCCACATGAAAACGAAATCAAAAAGACATTATCAAAATTCGGTCAAAGACGGGATTTATTGCCAAATACCATCTCATGCCGCGAGCGTGGAAAATGGCGCGGAAAATGTTTTCCTTTACTCGATATCGCCGTTCGGGTAGACTCGCCGTCGTTTCGGTTACATTCGTGACATCATGATGAGTGAAGCTGTAAAGCAGTATTGCTAGCTCAAAATGATTTTACAGAGATCGAGGAAAATATTAGTTTTAGCACGTTCTTATTTCAATATATTTTGCTATTTGTTATTTCTTTACAACTATATTTTACGCTGAGTCAGCTGAGTAAAATTAAATGTGACTATTATTGCATTAAATAACAATTAAATAAATATACACCCAAGCGACGGTTAAGTTTTTTTAAATTATAATGTATAGCGAGACGCGCATGCTGTTCGCCTGATGGTAAGTGATATAATCACCGATGAGAAGTAGCAAAACAAACAACACCTTGAATTACAAAGTAATACTTGGCATCCCACTGCACTTACCATCCTGAGATATAAGGTGCTAATTCTTAATATTTCCAGTACAGTACTCTGGCTACAATGTCTAATCATTTAAAATATACAAATTCAATATATGCTAGTTCGTAAAAAAATTAATGTGTTTCTGAATCTATTAATATGTTAGTTATAGATTATTAACAGGAAAAAAGTCCGGTAGGTCAATGGAGAAATTACAATTGTCTACATAAAAAATTAAATAATATATTTATGCGTTATGCTTCAAAATCACAATATTTACTTACAATCTGGGTATTTTTGTGTTTTGCGCTGGCAGCACAGTGCAGCGCTTACGAGTTGTGGCGAGCCTACTTCGCCCACAGTATAGTGTTTATTTAGCGGGTGGGCGCTTGCTTCGTCTGAACCACTGTGTTTACGTTGTGAGTGATTGTGTAGTGATAACGTGCCAGTGGTACACAACAACACCTTATCAAGTAAGAATATATTGTCTTAATTTGTCCTTCAATTATTCACATAAAATTTTACACCGAACAACGTAAAATCATTTAAAATGCCGCGCAATTTTCCCTAGGATACTCTATTGTTTTATTTTCTAGAACTGTAGTAAATACAGGTAAGACTATATGCGCGTAATGTTTATATACAGTAGTAGGTTAAATGCGACAAGTTTTCCACGTTATATGTACGGGTGTATTAATGTTTTGCATTTTGTGCCAAGGGTGAACGATTGAAATAAATCACCCCAGTGTTCCTTGTTTCATTCATTCAGTTTTTTGATCTTACCTTCATACGTTGTTTATATTAATAAAGGTATTAGATTTTTTTCAGAGAATGTAAAACATGTTATTGTGACTGAAAATGTCATTTCAAGCCATTTTGCAAAATAATTAATTACTTTTTAGATAATTTCAGTCAGTTAGTATTTATCTAAAAAGTAAATAAATATGTTTTTATATTTGTTATATATTTACTGCTAATATATGTCTTTGAGATATCGAGAAACCTATGCAAATTGTAGCTAAATGGCTGTTCAAAAGTGAAACCATTTTTGACACTCCAAGGGCCCATTAATACTAATTTTGTTCTAGTATATTCTTCTCCACAAGTAGTATTACTTGTACTTATTTATAATTAGGACATACTGGATAGCCAATTGAAAGGACTACCACAAACCCTATTCCGGTCCTTTATGTAGTATTATCTACTTAAACTGCCTTTTCCTGAAATATTAGATCATGAATAATACTAGTCTGCCTTTGTTGTATCTGATATTTTTTATCAATAATACATAATGCTTTTATTTATTTAGATTAGGTTACAGCGTCGTTGTTATCGGACACAATTAGCGTCCCTGGTGGAAACCGGTCGCCAATTATAAAATTTTATCAATGGCATGGTGACATCATTGCTATTTAGTAGTCGTTTGTCCGGAATTGAGATTAGACCTATAGTAATCCGATAAAAAACGTACATAAGAATAATAAGTAGGACTTAGGGCGTGGCTATACAGGGTATCTCAAGACTGCTACCGAAAACGAAGCCGGGTGGTAGTTTAAGCGACTTCAGACACAATGCAACAGAAAAAGTTGCAAAAATAAAGCGACAAATTTTTTTTGTTTATTTTTTTCCTTTGACCATATTTGGGTGGTAAATACATTTTTTCCTAAAATAATAGTGTATGTCCTTTTATTTATAAATAATCTAAGATTTAAAAAAGTTTAAATTATTATTTCAGCACAAACTATGGATTTACCACCCAAAATGACGATATTTAAAAACTCATAAAAAATAATTGTGCGTTTCTTTGCGAAATTTTTAGTTGCATTGTGTTTGTAGTCACTAAAACTACCACCCGGCTTCGTTTTCGGTAGCAGTCTTGAGATACCCAGCATAGACTGAGAATTAAAAGGCCACCTTCGTAAATTTCCAAGGGTTTACGGAGTAAGGTAGTGCATAGCTAAATGACATCTAGATTTATATTGCCGCAGTAAGTTTAAAAGTTTATAAGTTTGAATAATTTATTAGTTCGTCGCTAGCAATTATTACAAGCACTTAACCTCAGACTGCTGTAGGCCATTACTATGTTAATCACTTTACATAGATAAGTTAATATCTTTGAACATTCACTAATAGCTAGGTTCTGAGCAACCGAAAACCAAATATAAATAATAGAGCAATTACGAGCCGTTTGACTTTGAGGTATAATACCTAGTCAGGTCATAAATTCTGTAACATGTTTAGTATAAAATAATTGAAACAAGTTTATTCATTATGTAACCATTTGTATACCAAAATGAACTTAACAAAACATAGATTCTTATGACACTAAAGTTTATTCAAAATGACCTCCGTGATTTTGAATACAGGCCTTCAATCTGCGCGACCAGTTGTCTATCGCAGCACAAACGAGGTCCATGTCAATATCGGCGGCTGCCTTAATCATGGATGTCTTGAGTGACTCCAAATTGGGATGGGGCTTTGAGCACGCCTTTTCTTCCAAGTGTTGCCATATCTTTTAATCTGACGGATTCAAATCTGGACTGGAGGAGGGCCAGTCTTTGTGCCGGATGAAGTCGATTTCACGCGCCGCCAGCCAGTCTTGTGTGCTCTTCGCTCTATGAGCTGGCGCCGAATCTGGTTGGAATATCCAGTGCCTGTTATTGAACATGGTATGAGAAACAGGTTCCACAAGGATCGTCAGGACTGTATTTTGATACACAACTGCATTCGTTTTTACACCTTTCTCACAAAAATGTACCTCTGTTAAGCCCCAATAAGAAACTCCCAACGATACCATAAGTGAGGATGGAAAATGACCTCGTTGGACACGCGGAATACGGTTGCTCGCTTCTTTACTACTGTGTGCGTACACCTTATCATTTTGTTTGTTGTATCTCTCTTCTACGGTAAAAAAATTTTCATCTGAAAAAAGAATTTCCCGATATTTTTTTCCCGCGTACCGCTTCAACAAAGCGCGGCATCTCTTCAGTCTCAGGTCCATTAGACGAGCATTCAAACGATGTACTGTTTTTCTTCGATATGCCCGAAGCCCTAAGTCTTCATTTAACACCCTTTTTACCGTGGTTCTGCTTAACCCCATCTGAAGGGCCAACAGTTTCTGCTTATGTATGGGATTTCTTTGAATTCGCGCCATCACAGCTTTTATCACTGCTGGAGTCCTAACAGACCGAGGGCGACCACTTCTTGACCTGTCATCTACACTAGAGTCTTCATTGTATCGTTTGATGGTACGATAAACGAATCTTTTGGTTATATTCAAATTTTTCAGTATGTCAAAAATTTGATTTGGCGCGTAACCGCAACGATGCAACGCAATAACTGCAACACGGTCTTCTTTAAGCGTCCACTCCATATTTAAAAATGAGTAAAATTCTAAAACGTATACATTTTTATTTTCATGGACAATTCGAAATTCGAATTCAATAAACTTTTTTGTGGCCAGCATTCTAAAAGAAAAGTTTTTACTGTGTGACAATACTTATGACCTGTAGGGCGATTCACGTATTTTAATAAGTTCAGCTGCAGTGCAGTTGCGGTTAAGTTTCGATCAAAACAGCCCTTTTCGTACTCTCGTAATTTTGACAACCGCTGTCAAATACGCTCGCGTCAAGTTCGCGTCACGCAAACGTTTTAGCGTATTCTACTGCTGCGCGTATATGTCAATCTCAAACAAATTTCATACGTCTGACGTACAGTTGACGCGCAGCTCACGCGCATTTCACGCGCAGCTAAACACTTACAAGAATACCATTTTGTACCAAAGCGTAAACTTAATTGTAACCGCACCGCAACTTGATCGGCGCGTCAAAAAGTTACGTGAATCGCACTACTGACTGTGTATAACTTCTTCAATTGTGTCGAAAATCCTCTATTAAATTTTTTGAAATGAAACATCGAATTAATTTTGAATAAACTCGCAGGGCACAAAATTATAATAGATATTGTTAGAAGTCACATTTCAATTTTATTGATTTTTACATACAGGGTATATCAAGACTGCTACCGAAAACGAAGCCGGGTGGTAGTTTAAGTGACTTCAGACACAATGCAACAGAAAAAGTTGCAAAAAAAAGCGACAATTTTTTTTTGTTGTTATTTTCGCATGGCTATGTTTGGGTGGTAAATACATTTTTTTCCTAAAATAATAGTGTATACCCTTTTATTTATAAATACTCTAAGGTATAAAAGAGTTTAAATTATTATTTTAGCAAAAACTATGGATTTACCACCCAAAAATGACGATATTTAAAAAATCATAAAAAATAATTGTCGCGTTTCTTGGTGAAATGTTTAGTTGCATTATGTTTGTAGTCACTAAAACTACCACCCGGCTTCGTTTTCGGTAGCAGTCTTGAGATACCCGGTATAATACTTATATTAATACTAAACCGCACTACGCCCCCGTGGTGGACTACATGGCCTAACCTCTCTTAATCGTGCTCTTGATTGTAGGGAAGGCTCGTTTCCTGCAGTGGGACGTTTATGGGTTGATACAGTACAGTACAGCAGTAATATCAGTACACCTGATCGGTTGTCCGCAGTCTCTTATGTCACGACAGAGCTTTTTAGAAACTGCTGCCTACTCGTCGTACAAGAATCACTTCAGCGTTCATCAAACCTTTATGCTATACTTGCTTTCTTTCTCGCAGAATCGCACATAGTTATCTTTGGTTTATTTTTTTTTATTATGACAGTCTCTGCAGCGTAGTTTATTAGATGCCGGCTTTGAAACGAGAAGTTGCGGGTTCGGTCCCCACACCGCGACATATATTTCTATCATCCGTAGGCATTTAATTGGGTCAGAGTGTTTTTAAGACTGAAAAGTATCTCGTAGTATATAATCTTAGTGTGGAGTCAGGACTATTTTATTGTGACTGTTGGGTGTATTTATTAATTTATTATCGCACTGCAATGTACCTATAAAATCTGATGGTGTGTGCAATTCAATTCAAATAAATTATCCGAGACCGATACAATTATACCTACTTGCCCGATCCTGGATATACGCTGGTTCCTGCCTGGATAGATACGTATACCCCGCCTTCAGCTAATTTAATTCGACCCAAAATGATAAATGACCTCGTCTTGACTGCTAAGTCGAATGAATTACGATATCATTAATTCAGCTGTGACTGAGTAACAGACGTAAGTCACATTTACATTACATACGTACATACATACATATTACATACATGAATTCACTCCTTCTTCCTATTTTATTCGAGTAGATATGTTACCAGGACACCTACCTTTCGCTTTGTGTTCCGTTCCACGATGTAAGGGCAAGCCTATCTCCAAAATCAATCATCGGGAACATTTCTGACTTCAAGATGATAACTACAGAACAACTATGCCACCGATTCATTAAATCGGATCATAAAGATTTGTTTAAGAAAAATATATTGAAAGTATTGTTAACAGAAAATAAAGATCTTACAACAAAAAAAAAATGTAAATACGAGTATTTCTAAGAGAGCGTACGTATAGTTAAACGATGTTACTCATCTTAAAATATTAGCGTGGCTTCCAATCTCTGATTACAGATAAGCGTGTTTATGTTTCTCCAATATGACATCGTTATATCTGATATGTAAAGTAATTCCTGGTATTTTCAGATATCGTTGCTTGTGCATAGAGGTGCATACAGCCTCGAAACAATGGCAGATGTGAAAGAAGCAGCAATGGCTGAGAAACACGTGGACAAACACAACACAGGTAAATATATCTATGTATTTATAGCATACATTTTTTTAATTATACATTATATTCCACCAGACAATTAAATAATAATAAGACGCAAAATAAGTAAGATAGAAAACCTATCGGCTAAAGAAATATTGGTAGTTTTTCTTTGCTTAGTGCGGGCTTAAATCTATTGTTTAGTTGGATGTTTTTGTTTTGGAAACTCGCAGAATTATCTATAAAGCTGGGCCTTGAAAGGAACAAATAGCTGGTTATATTAACGCATGGAGTTTTTTCTTCTCTCCTTCTGTTTGAAAATGAGAAGAGTGTGTGGTCACGGTCCAGAAAGACACAGCTACCGCGAACAGGATATTATAATGTCATAATCAGTCGCATGGACGCCGCGGACGGTATAAATTACACAATTTAACACCTCACGGCATGTCAATTGTTCTAGTAATTTCATGAGATTGTCACGTACAATCAAAATAATCAGTTTTAAATCCACTTCTATCTACTTTAAATGTCAATTACACTTTGACTAATCACAGAAACTATGAAAACTATAATCATGTATGTGTTTTATATGCGTTTATTTCGGAATTATTTTATAAAATCCGTCCCTGATAGGACATCATTGCATTGGAAGGTTGTAAAAATTATATTCGCATATTTAGCATTTTAAGACCATAAAAGTCATAATCATATAGATAGCTCTATACGTATGTAGATAAGCATTTTCATTTCATGGGAGTAAAATATGTATGAAATAAAATAATGAGACAAGCAGTAGCGCTTTGGATGAGAATGTTGAAGCGAGAGATGCAAATGAAATACATGAGCATAAAAACTCAATAGTTTCCGAATGGCGAATGAAGCAGGGCAGGGCGTTAGTATTCAATGAATGATGGATCCATAGCAAATTGTGACATATTCGATGTATCTTCTTTAGTTCATTCATCAGTTTCTCCTAGTTACAATTTAATTCTTTACACACGTTTAGTACCAAGGATTTATAAACGACAGCGAGAATAATTAACAATTTTTTTTATTGTTTATAGATTGTAAGCATACTATGGATATATTATTCTGTTCTATGTTTACGTATATGTAATATCTCACCTTACATCTTGAATCATCCGAATGATTTGTTAATTGTAATATATCCGCGATGTGTGCTAGATGCACAGTGGACGGAGCCTTCCGTATGCATTGGCCTTTATTAACCAATTAACTGAGTTTGTCCTTAATAACTATCATCAAAGTCAATCGTAAACTATTTAACTTACTCAAGATACCAGTGTTGTGGACCTGGTAGAGCATTACCTATCTTTTAAAGTGAATTAAAAAACTCTATAAAGAAATAAAATAACAAATTTGAAAATTGACTTTGATTAATACAATAAATTCTTGTTTACGAGAACACATACAAAGCTATGTAATTTAATCATATTCTAAAACTTATTTAAAAGTATAGCTTGAAATTTGAATATACAGCCTTAAATTATTTAAATAAATTCAGTTAACATTTTTGTGTAAGATTTTACAGACAATATTTAAGACGATATTTTATGTGTCCGATATTATTTGTAAACATTTACCATCTTCAAGCCTATTTCATAATAGTGAATGTGACCTTCGCGTCCTTCCGCTTCCACTGACACGAAAACATTTTGGTTGATAAACAACTGTTGCAACCGATGTCTTTCTTCAACAATGTGCAAATCATGGTCATACAGATTTTAAAGAAAAAATATTATTAGTTGCAATGTACTATTTTTGAAAGATGAATATTTTCAGTCAGTCAATAATCAAACAAATATTTGGTGTAATATATTATGCGCATAGGTCCACTAAGTACGAGACTGTTCTACAATCGAGAGTACCATTGAGAGGATAATTTATAAACCAAGGGGAGATAATTTATAACCAAGAGCCCTTGGCCGCCAAACTTTCGTCAGTTTATAAAAGTTGGCTGCGCATGCCTCTAACATAGGTATCCACAAAATATAACGATATCTTCAAACTTTAATAAAATGTATTTTTATTAGCAATATAGTATGAAGCTGAATTTTATATATTTCTTAGGTACCTATTAAATGGTAGGCACATATATGAATGACTAATGATGGTTTTAATTTTTTTTTAATTTTAAATCTTTGTCATTTTAATAATTGATGTTAAATAAAAATGTCAAAAATAATAAATAATAGACTATTTCGAGATACCTCGCACCTCCCGTATGGTCTAGTGGCTAGGATACCTGGCTTTCACCCAGGAGGCTCGGGTTCGATTCCCGGTACGGGAATCAGTTTTTGCAATCAATTTATTAAGTTTTCTAAAATCGCAATTCTTTTGGTAAATAAAAGTTATTTTACTCTTACTAATCAAATGCTAAATAGTAATTAATATTTTTTAACGAACATTGCTTTGATATCTTATAAAGACACTCAAACAATTTATCTTCTTCGAATACAGTTGCTGTTTTGTGTAATGATTAATGACACAGAAGACAAATTGTACACCTACAAAGATTTCGGAATAGGAAGACGCAAATTGTCCGTAATAAGTTGGTTAAGTAACACCTTTTGTGTCGAGAACATGCATCATCATGTAGGCGAACAACTAATTCACTTTCTTGGGGCCAAACGTCCACATTCCAACATTATCTTGAATGAACATTTATCTACGTTAATAGAAATGTCCCAGTTCACGGCTGCAATCTAGATTTTCTTAGGAAAAGAGTTGTAACCATCTGGATTTGAACTATTGTCGTATAACAAAGGCAATTTAAATCACAATACTTCACACAGTTTTAACAATTGATAAATATTGCATTTTAGTCAAGCAAGTTCTTATCTAAGAAAAGTGAAAAGTGCGTGGTGGCCTGTTGGTAAACGGACTAGACGCGACTGCCAACATGTTCACGGTGGTCGCGGGTTCGAATCCCAGGGCACACCTCTGACTTTTCGGAGTCATGTGTGTATTGATAGTCAATCACCACGCACTAAAAACGGTGAAGGAAAACATCGTGAGGAAACCTGCATACCATAGCAATTCATAAGAATTTCTTTGGTATGTAAGTCCGCCAACCCGCACTAGGCCAGCGTGGTGGACTATATGGCCTAACCACTCTCAATTGTATTCTCGATTGTAGAGTAGGCCCGTGCCCTGCAGTGGGACGTATATGGGCTGATACAGATACAGATACAGTTCTTATCTCGGTGTTATATACGAATCCTCAAACAGTAAGATGATAATTAAACGACAGTTTTCATGCAAATGTAGGCCAGTGTGTAAGAATGTGTACAAACAAACTGCACGCACAACCTTATTATTAGTGTAACACTTATCACAATAGATTATTAATTAAAATATAGACATTCGGCCACTTGAGGTTAATTATTTAGAAAATGGAAATGCCATTTGTGAAAACAATATTGGAATTGTTACTATTTAAGGAGCTTCAAAAATTATAACATACCATGATTATTGATTTGACGTTTGATTGGGCTCATTGTTTTTAAATAGATAAAACTCTGTTCAGTAGAGTTTCATTCCAATCAGCCGATATAAGTCCCACGGTAGGGCATGAGCCTCCTCTACAATCGAGAGTACGATTGAGAGTGGATATACCATACAGTCCACCACGCTGGCCTAGTGCAGATTAGCGGTTTTTACATACCATAGAAATTCTTACAAATCGCTATGGTATTCAGGTTTTCTCATGATGTTTTCCTTCACCGTTATAGTAAGTTGTAATATCAATACCACATACTTATACACACATTACACATGACTGAAAAGTCAAAAGTGTTCCATGGGATATAACCCGTGACGCCACGTCTGGTCCGTTTACCAACAGGCCACTACGCACACAGTATAGCAGCAGTATTTAAATATGAAAAATTTGACCAGGAACATATGAGTGTAAAAGTAATAATTGTAGAGAAATTATAACAGATAAGCTCGTTATCACGTTATATACGGTTATAAAATAAATAGCAGTTAATGGCCAACTCTAACCTGGTTCACAATCGGGCTTTGACTTGCATTTAATTCATTGACACTACAGAGTTCATCATTTATCCTAGTTTATTAATAAAAGCGGAACGACATGTTTATATGATGACAACACTTTAACGGATACATTCTTAAGTGATTTATTGAATCTAGTTTTTAGTAGGGCAGTTATTTTGTCGTACTAAGCATGAGATTCAGTTTTATGTTAATTGTCTCAATCGGAATAATATATTTTAATTTCTCCAAGTCAATTTTTTATATTATTTTGGGTAGTTATATTATGAGAAAAGCCTCTACCCATAAGTGAGAATCCATATGCGTTTGTTGATGACGCTGTTTAGCACAGTTTAACAATGTTTATTACTGTAATAGTTTCATTTAATTTCAAAATATCACCGAAAATAATCAAGATTACATTTTCCTTGACAACATCAATAGGATTATCGGTTTATCGATGATGTAATATAGGGTGTTATCAAGTATTTTTCGTTGTAGTATTTATAGAGTATTCTAGATAGATTAGCACCGAGTGGCTTATTTATATTTTTTGTAGTGTGGTTGCAGATGTAGAGATAGCAAACAAATTCGGACCGTTGACCGTGCGCGAGGCGCTACAAATAGATCAGTTGTAGGTGGCATTTCTAAGAATACTACAATAAATTGACACATCACATGAAATAGATGCCCCTAAATATTCTAACGCCCAGGAAACCTTGACTTTCTTTTATATTATAATTTTAGAAATCGTACTTGATGCATGAATTAAAATTTTAGTAATTATATTGGAATCCTTTACAAGTTCTTCAATTTGTGGTAAATACAAACATATTGTGCCATTTTATTTAGTAGAACATTTATTTTTTATTTTCTTTCCAAAAAATATATTGTCTATTCACGCATCCTATTATCAATTTCAATATTGAATTTTTTTGGTAAACCTATTAGGATATAAATCACCTTCTGTTAATTAAAAGTTCAAAAAGCATTGAAATGCCAAGTTTTTTTTCCTATTCTATGATAAATAGTTGACTCTACATCGCCGCTGGTATTGGTACAACCGCAAGCCGAAATAAACAAAATAGATGGTAATGAAAAACAAATAGTGTGTATAGGAGTGACACAGTTTCTAGAAAGACAAAGCTTGGCACTTGGTACCTGACACAATCGGCGCCGACCCCACGTCTCGGATCTCGTGCAGCCTGGCCAATTACAGTATTCTAATTAGTTGAATTTATGACACGTAATAACTAGACGATTTGCGATGTCTTTGTTCCTTTATAACTTGTTTTATTTGCCCCAAACCCTAGATAGACTGCAAACTCTATAGCTATCAGTTAGTAATGTATTTTTAATGGTGTGGCATGACTTGAAGATTTATGTACGAAGAAATCTGACTTATAATAGTTTTCCGAAAAAAGTATTGTGTCTACGAAATTAATGAAATAGTTTTTTTTTTGTGAATAATAGGTATCCAATTTCGAATTGTGCCTCGCATTACAATGTGATCTTAATTAGTTTTAACGATATTTGATGACGCTTAATAATCTGTACCTTCCATGGCTATTGAATCCAATTAATAAAGTTCGGGATGTTTTGTAGACATTCTCTTATATAAGATGCATTCGAGAGCTTTATAACAGTAAACTATAAATATATACATAAAAATCCTTTTTGTTTATATTATGAATAATATCTCAAACAATACGTTAAATATATATTCTTAAAATTTTATTTATAAGTCTAATTTTCGACAGAACCCAAATAAAAAGATCTGTACCAAATTTTAAGACAAGAAGTGAGAAAACTGACTTTGTAATGTTTTTAGATGGTATCTTCTTTGTTAAATAATATTTTACACGTAAGTTGTATAAAAGGTTACGGGTTCATCAGTAAAACCCATAAACATGCTAATGAAGCGACGTCTACAAACGTTTTCCCATCATCTCGCTTTGATAAAACAATGAAAAATTCATTTATGATACGGTGCGAATCCATTTTCCACTAGAATTATTCAAGAAATGTACTCTATAATGAAACCCGTTTAAGTAAAAACTATGTTTAGAGTTAAAAGAATTAATTAGTTTTGAAAAATTACTTCCCTATTTGCTTATTTTTTAATGATGCCAAAGTTCGAACAATGGAGGCAGCTGCATCACGTCGGCTGCATCTATTGTGTGATGTTAATACCATAAATACAATTAAAGTGGTTTATTCTCGTTAGCGTGATAATGCAATGTCTTTGCCCTCCGGTGGCTTCGTCGTCTGTCGGTCAGGGCATTGTTTTGCTGAACTGGCGACCTATTGTCTTTCGGAACCAGCTGAGCTGTGAGCTTGAGTGTACTCACCGACTTTATTGATAAAATGTAACAATGACGGGGCAAGGAGTTCTACTCCACTGCCTTGTGCATAAAAATGGAAGAAAAAGAATTTTAGAAGCAGTTCACAGTTGATATAAAATTTGGATTTTGTACTAGAATTTTAGATTGGTGAAAAATCACGCCTTGACTTTATTTACTTACGTTTTGGATTTGCTAAATATTATTTAATTTTGGGTTTAATTCATCATTATTTTAGCTTCGTGGTAGGTAGAATGAGCCGCAAACCCATTAGATTCATATTGAAACACATATTGAAAGGTATCTTAAAAAATGTCTGAGCACGTGATGTCAGCAAGAATCAAGTCCTACATATTATGTCTTATCCAATAAGATGAGCTTTTGCAAAACTGGGTTAAGATGCGTCAGTCCTTTAAAGTAATGTTCAGGATCATATTTTATTTTATTAATTCGAAGAACAAACCACGACCGAGGGCAATTAAGTCTTGTTCCATTTATTAAGATATATGTCGTTTGACCACATCTCTATTTGGTCCGACACCCGGGAGTGTCGTGACAAAATTAGTCGCATCAACGGCTTACATTAAAAGAAGATGTTTTCCCCACATAAATAGGGATAGTTAAGATATTATTTTCTTTGTACGTATATGTTCTTTTTTATGTTTTCTGTATAATTCGAAGGATTTCTCAAAGACTGTAGTTGCTGAATAAAAATGGGTAGCTTTAAACCCACAAGGTGTGGCTCATCGTGAGTTGCTCCCGAATCTTCGTAATGCCCTGTGATTAATGAGCTGTGAACACAATGAGCTTCCTTAGGGTATATGATACTGTCGTTTTCAATAATGGCTCATAAATATGATTAATATTAACATTTGTAATTGATAGTTTCGGTATTTGTATCTACAATTTTGCTATGGCGTAGAAGAATACCATATTTGAAAGAGGTAGAGTAATACTACATATACTTTGGGCTACAGCATGAATTCTGTATGCACGGGCCTCCTCTACAATCGAGAGTGCGGTAGAGAGTGGTTAGGCCATATAGTCCACCATGCTGGCCTATTGCGTGTTAGCAGCACGAATTGGTTGGGTTTAATTGACAGCAACGATTTATTTTCTTATTTATATAATTATAATAGAATTATCATATCATCTAGTGAAGAAGAAATAGAAGTAATTCTTTACCTACTATTCCTGTTTGGATTTTTTGCATAGGAGTAATTGAAGGTTAAAGTTTAATATCAACCATATCGTGTAGAGTCACACATAAATGCAAGTTTTGCAATGCCAACCCGTGTTAAGCCCGTAGGAATGTGATGGCACTGGGTTAACTAATATCTTTTATCTAGGTTCAGAGGACAATCCGCATTTATTACGATCTCGCTCGTGATTGGTAAATTGCCGGACGAGTTCGGCGCACATGCACCACTTCCCACCTACCCATTTCGTATCGCGGGCACCTACTGTTTATTCCTCATTGTAAGGCCAAATGAGTCTTCCTTAAATGGTCTTTGCCTTGTTTACTTTATTAAAACCTCATACTGGCCTTCTTTGGAAAGCAAAAGAGGCAACATTAAATTGACTTCGTTTAGTTTCAGTTGTTTTAAAGCAGTGATGTTACATGACAAAAGCCAATGAATAAATTTTCTTCAAAGTTACTGCTTTGTATTCCGTATTTAGGTTTAAAGAACGACTTCATTTATTTAAGTTTTAATAGGTATTAAATTAAAGCAGTGAATTTCGCCCACTGACTTTATTTAAGTCATTACTCCAACTATAATTGTTTCGATCAGGACAATTTGGTTCACCAATTAAACTCTATAAAAACGTTTAAACAAACATTAAGTCACAGACACGCACGGTTCGCTAAATTAAAAATAGGGATTCAGTGATAAAGTATACCTCGTTATTACATCCAGCACGAACAATACATTTCAGCATCTGTTTTTAAATTAAACAGATAAAATTGGTTTGTTTTTCTTCAACCTTAAGATAATATCACCTTAGTCATTAAATACTGGACATATTGAGACTTAATATCTTGTACCAGGATCGTGGTGAGCGTATTTTTTTGCATCGGGTCTCCTTCCACTATTTGTTATTTTAGCTGGAACATTTTATTACTTGACACAAGTATTTCTCTCTTTAAAATTTAATTGAGAGCGCGTGCTAGGTTTAACGAATCAGAAGAGAAATCGAAATAAATGTGAGTTTACGTGCTATGAGTTCAAACTGTGTACAACAGAGGCAAAGGATACCAAGTGAGAGATCTGTCCGTGATGTTGCCGGCTGTCGCGCCGCGTGATCTCGCATATAAATTACCACTCATTTTCTTTTACGGAACACGTACTAGTAATGTTTGTGTTTATTCTCATTTGTTGTACACGCGACTTGTAGAGTATTAGACCATGGGTACTGTTACAAATAAATGTACTAGTAACATATACAATATACATACATAAACTCAAGCATCTTGCGTAAAAGGGGTAGGTAGAGCTACTACCAGGATAGTTGTTATAGGGGGCAAGCGTATTGCCATATTGTGTCTGTACCGTAGTGCAACAGCGCAGTAATTGGAAATAACCTAGACATACGCCTTAATTTCGAGATTTAATATAAATCCATTTAGTAAATTCATGCAGAGGCCGGGTCCTCAAGGATTTTCGATGATAGGAACATGAATTTTGGTCGGGTATGTCCATATGCGGCTCTATATTAAATTTTAGAATGAAAATAGCTCCGATAATTGTGGCTCTCACTCCTGGCCCCTTTGCTTGCTTTTTTGAGATTGAAATTATTTTCAATATAATTTACAGTCTCCGTGGCGCAGGGAGATAAACACCGCCTGTGTAACACTGGTTCGATATCCGCATCGAAACAATTTTTTGTGTGATCAACAGATATTCGTTTCACGTCTGGGTATTTTATGACACCGAAAAGACTTGGGGGTATTTATTTATTATTTAATACTAGCGGTCCGGCCCGGCTTCGCCTGGGTGCAAATACAGATTCCAGACCATATTTTATTTAAAATCAACATGACTGCCATTGTCTAAACTGCTTATCCAATCCCATCCTATACCTATTCTTCTGTCCCATTTTATCCACCTTACATTCTATTCTATCCCATCTCTTCAGATTTAAATCATTATTTTGCTACGGAGATATTATAACACTGTTACTACTCCGACAACATTCATTGAAATCAATTAATATATATGATAGCTAAACCGGCGAACTTCGTATCTCCACATTTTTTGCCATCAATACTGTCTAAAGTCCAAGATTTTAATACCTAATTAATTTATTGCATTATACTGAACAACACTTTTCGTTTTTCCTTCCGGAGACAAATAGTGCTGTTATTATATTAGGTCATATTATAGTCCACCCCGCTGGCTTAGTGCGGGTTGGCGGATCTTATTTCACGTATAAATTACTCCGAAAAGTCTGAGGTGTGCCCTGGGCCCTGTTACCAACGGGCAACCACGCGCTTCTGTGAATTACTTTTATTTATTTGAGAAGACTATCTATACATATACAAATCAATAAAACCTTCATACTGCCTTACCAGGTGACGTAAGTAATAAAACAAATATTTAAAAATATAAAACTGCATATCGTTTCATTATAATGTCTACTACATATATTTTGGTGTACTTCGGCAAAACGCTTCGATAGAGTATATCTTGTTTAAAACTCTTGCAATACTCCCAAAAAACTATGAGCTATTTTTGTAGATATGGACATCATTTTATTTAGCATTTAACAAATTTCGCGAAAGACGCCATATCTAGATATTATATACACAATGTACACATTTTTTGAATTTTGTTCTATTTAGTCAGCCGTCAATGAAAGACAATGGAAAGATAGATCATTTTACGTTGGTTGGTAGTTTAAGCTTGACCGTCGTTTACCTCTCCCGTCAACCAAACAAAGGTCATCCTATATTGGCTGGTCGCTTCACGCTTGAACAATTAAAAAATTGGCTTTTCCTCGCAATTTTTCCATTTTTTCTCACCGTTTAGACCTTCCCTAGACCTCCACGAACATTTCAAGCCCAAGATAAGATAAATCGTGTGCGTATCATCTGTATGCTGATGACTTGCAGTTATACTATCAGGCTGGCGTCGACTGTGTACACACTGCTGTGGATACGATTAACAGAGACCTCGAACATATCAAACGTTGGTCACATAGTTTCGGGCTATCTGTTAATCCGACGAAATGCCAGGCCATCATCATTGGCAGCCCGAGAATGATTAGCAGGCTGAATTTTTTAAACATCCCTTCGGCTATTTTTGATGGCTCTGTCATACCTTGGTGCCCTAGTGTAAAGGATCTCGGACTACACATCGACGCTACCCTGAGCTGGCGACCCCAGGTGACTTCTGTCAGTCAGAGAGTGATCGGTACTCTTCGTTCTCTCTATCGCCTGAAGAATTTCCTACCATTTAAAACCAAGGCTATGCTAGTGCAAACCTTAATCCTTCCGGTTATCGACTATGGTGATGTGTGCTATTTTGATCTGAATGCAGATTTACTCAACAAACTCGACCGTCTTCTAAATAACTGCATTCGATTTGTTTTTAATCTTCGCAAGTTTGACCATATCTCTTCCTACCGATCGCAGTTAAAATGGCTTCCCATCCGGCAGCGCCGTTCGTTGCGTGCCCTCACTACCCTTTTCTCTATTCTAAAGTCTCCTTCCCCTCCTTCTTATCTGTCTCCGCAATTCATTTACCTCAGTGATACTCACTCTAGAAATCTGCGCTCGTCTAGCAATCTCCTTCTAAAATGTCCTCCTCATAGTTCTGACTTCCTTCACTCTTCCTTTACTATCCAATCCATTCTTCTCTGGAATGCACTCCCACTCGAAATCAGGTCGTGCACAACACGGCAGGCTTTCAAGATTAAGGTTCGACAATTACTCCTCGCCGAAGTAGCAGATTCTCACCACTAATGTAGGTATTTATTTATTTACTTGTTTATATATATGTATGTGTGTGTATATATATATATATATATATATATATATATATATTATATGTATGTGTATGTATGTATGTGTAGGTATATATATAATTGTATTGGTAAATAATAATAATTAAATAGATATATATTCGTATAAATATTATTATTTATTTATGTTTTATAAATATATATTCTCTTCTCATTTATTTCCTTATAAATTAATAAGCACCTGCTTCCGTCTCTCTGCACTACCTTAAGGTTGGCTGGTAGAAAATGCCCTTAGGCATTAAGTCCGCCTGTACTATTAATATGTACAAAGTGTTTAAATAAATAAATAAATAAATAAATCCGTTCAGCCGTTCTCGAGTTTTAGCGAGACTAACGAACAGCAATTCATTTTTATATATATAGATTTATAACATTCCCTAGTCGGGTCAGCATCATTTCTATAGCTCTATGAGTACTTTCAAAATCTGTATTTTTGGACCCCTGTTGAGCACATTATTTATATGCGGGGAGTGACCTCAAATTAGGATTTAGGCCTTGGTGGGACATTCATGATCACAGCTAACACACATTTTGTTCATGTAACAAAGGAAGTTAATATTCTCGACAATGTCAGTCGCAGGTAGATAATAGGTATATCATTGCAAATGGGTGCATGAGTCGAGAATGTGTTGCATCATGTCTTAAGAGATTAAGTGTTCTCAGATGAGGCTCGTAAACACGGAAACAATCTGTTCCATTTTAAACGTACGATAAAGGTATAATAATAAGGTATATTTAAGAAGTAGGTAAAGTGAGTACTTTGGAGTAAAGTGAGCGATGCATAAGTTCTAATTTATTTACCGCGATCCTTATTTTAACTGTCATTATAGGTACTTTATTACAAATACACAAAAATTCATTGAACAGCATAAAGTACCCAAAAAAGAAAACCTAGAAACATTACAGATAAGTGCACAATTGGCGGTCTTATGAGAGATCTCTTCCAGACAACCAAAATTATTTTATTGTTTTTTTACAATTAGGTAATTTAATATACCGGGTATATCAAGACTGCTACCGAAAACGAAGCCGGGTGGTAGTTTTAGTGACTACAGACAAAATGCAACTAAAAATTTCGCAAAGAAACGAGACAAGTTTTTTTTATCATTTTTTAAATATCATCATTTTTGGGTGGTCAATCCATAGTTTTTGCTAAAATAATAATTTAAACTCTGTTATACCGTAGAGTCTTTATAAATAAAAGGGTATACACTATTATTTTGGGAAAAAAATGTATTTTCAACCCAAATACGACCATACGAAAAAAATAACAAAAAAAATCGTCGCTTTTTTAGCAACATTTTCTGTTGCATTGCGTCTGAAGTCGCTTAAACTACCACCCGGCTTCGTTTTCGGTAGCAGTCTTGATATACCCTGTATATCCAAATAAACATTTGAAGACCTAATTGTAGAACATGTCTGACGACTTTTTTTACGTTTCGGTTTCTTTGGTACTATACATGTGATTCTTATCATTCCAAACTTATCTTTGATAGCCGTCTTAAGCCTCTATAAATTAGATGATGAAATATCTCCTAGTGGCCCTATTTTATGAAATTTATTTGCGGATGCAATCGGCCCCCATATCCCGCGTAGATAAGATTGTTATCAGTTTATCAGTAAGTAATCGGGGCGCAGAGGTGGGGCTGACACAGCCGGCTGTGTTGACCTATAACATGGCAACGTGCATTGTATTTCCAGTGATGATGTAAGTCAACGATTGGAGTTTAGTAATGAAATGACGCCATTTGAAGGTCAATGCTACTCCATAATTATTGCAACATGACACAACATCTAAATCGCTTTAGTAAATACACTTTTTAAAATTCATCTTTTTTCTCTCGATTAGCGTTGGTATTTGACAAAAATGTACGAACATTGCCGAATTACATGGAGTTTGGGACGGCAAAGGCCAAAGAATTAAACTTACATATACAAGCATATGCTGCGTTGTCGATAACTGCGAATTTAAGGCTTTGACTGCCATATCTCGACACTAATTTATTGCTTATTAGGTTTTTTGTTTAGTAATAATATTCGTCGCAGGTCACATAATGCCCGCGGTGATATTCGTTTTTTGTTTTGTAATTTTTATAGTCGTGATGTAAAACAGAACTGGTTCTTGTGATCATATAATTGTTTTTGCAATTCTCTAAATGTATAAAAAGGTAATAAATTTAATTTATTTTCGATGGCAATCAACTATCCTTAGTACATCCAGTAATATCCATCTGTCAACCAATGTTAGTGATTGGGGATCAAGATTACTATAGGTGGAATCACCCCCGTCATAAGGTTATGCCCAACTTTAAAAGATTAGTCTAATGTTTTGATTAAAGATACGTACTGTAAACCTATATTTGTTTTGGGTTCGAAGCGAGAGGGTTAGGAGTTTCGGGTCACCGCACATAATTTATATGCTCGGGAACGCTTATATTTTTCGCTGGGTTACGCATTCCTAAAATATCAAAGAGAAATTCGGTTACGAGATGAAAATTAACAAATCTTACTGTGGTATTGATGTTATTTATAAATATTGCACTAAATGTCACGCTTTAATCTTGACCTTTTGTATTAACAAAACTATTAAGTTGGCAACCAATATTTAATAATAATTACAACAAAAAAGTTAAAACGTATTCTTACTGAATTTAAAGAGTTGTTAGTGTTCTTTGAAATGATAATATAATTAGTTGATTAGATATGAAATCTTTTTCAGTTCGTCGAGGCATTCCAGCATGTTCTTATAAAGAGAGATATGAACTATGAATCATAGCTTTATCCATCAAAAAAGATTACGCCTAAATAGCGGAGAAAAGAGATTAAAATACTGCGAGCCCATAAATATTAATCAATATGTCCGAATTCTATGGTTAGGAATGGCAAGAAGATCGTAAAGTTAAAAATGATGCATTTGTATTATAATTAGATGCTACTGGAGTGAAGTAAGTTGAAATAGATAATGTGACCAGTGTGTAGCCACAATGTAATGAATACATACACGGCTTTTAGTAACACCTATCAGGTACGGATTTGTGTACATCTGCATTAAACTTCATGTTAATTGTATTAAGATCAGGGAGGATAACATTTCGCTATGCTCGTCGGATCGGTACAGCCTATCTTTGCTATGAAACTACTAACAAAGTGACTTACATTTGTCTAGTCTTTGTGTTCTTTTTTTAAGTGAGCAGGGAACGTCCCTGCTCACTTAAAAAAAGATCCAGAAATATTTATTCCTCTTATTAAAAATATAGTTACTCCTCTTTATAAGACCGGACTCTTGGACAGATAGTACCTACCTTCTTCAGATTCGATTCGACCTTCAGTTTTCAGTTTCATTTCTTCCGATTCTATCGTCAGTTTTAAAAACATACAAAGATTATTATTATTATTGCTCATTTGAAATTCTGTTTGAGTACGCACCCCTAGGTAGAGATGATACTTATTTGTTCGGACATTATACTTCTCTACACGATTATATTTATGCTTGAAAAGGATTATGTAGTGCATCATGCAGAGTAGGTAAGTTAAATAGCCTTACAATACGGAAAAAAGGCAATTTTGAAAACGAGTGCTCCAATTGAGTTTCAAAAAAGGATAAAAAGTCAAAATAAGAAAAAAAGCAAATCGTCCCACAAAAACAAAAGTACTCTAGGACAATTGATTTTTTTTTATATTGTGAAGCAAAAACAAAATTTTTAATTGTCCTACAGTGAAAGTAGCCGAGTAATCGTAAAATGCTACCAGAATTGTGAGTGTGTACGGGAGAGTGAAATTGAAATCGCTCCAGAGTCTAGCCCAAGCGATATCCATTAGAAAAGGCAGTCGCGTTTCACGGCGCACTCAAATCTGGCTATTGTTTGTGAGTTTCAAAGTCTCTGAGTCGGTAAAGAAGCCAAGAAAAGTAGAGGTATTGATTACATCAACTTTTTACGAGTTTCGAAACTAACTTCATGAATTTGTTATATTATCTTTCATATATTTTTACGTACAAAAACGTCATCCCGTAAATAGGTAGGAATCCCGTAGGGTAGGTAGAGACTATCTTGGTTCGATCCTAAAATATAATTTCGCTTTGTCCACTTTTTGTAGGTTCATCCTATTTTTAACCTAACCCTTGGCTAAGGTGTCATTTTGGTTGAGGTGGGTTCGATAGGGCCGACCCCTTTTGACTCTTCCATCCACACTTGACTCATATATTTGTTAATCGTATTTTGTCCAACCCCTCTACAAGCCTAAACCATCTTACCATTCCTTTCTCAGTTCTTGTATCAAGTATGTGCTATAAATTATCTATAGTTGTCGTCATTAGCTATTAAAATCTTATGATTTTGTGTAATAGTAAGCACTAGATAAATCTGAGGCATTCACAGTCTTA
This sequence comes from Hyles vespertilio, assembly GCA_009982885.2. Lineage (NCBI taxonomy): Eukaryota > Metazoa > Arthropoda > Insecta > Lepidoptera > Sphingidae > Hyles > Hyles vespertilio. Next base: position 11,899,723 of record CM042809.1, on the reverse strand, counting down.
TTTATTGACATTATAAAACCTATTTTAGTTGAATTGAATGTTTTGTCTCTTTCAAATGAATTTTGAATTCACTTTGAGTGAAGAAGACACAATAATCGATGGCTAAAACCAATTCATAAATTTTATTTTATTTTAATAAATTATTAGTGTACGAAAATGCTTTATAGCGCCATCTTACGGATGTTCTTGAAACTACTAACCGCTGTAGTTTGTACGCTTATCAACAGCTACGCTTATTATATACTTTCAAGGGAAAGCCATGAGTAGTCAAGGTTACTAATAAATATTCAACGTTGCGGTAGATGGCGCTTGCAGGACTAAATTAGTACAACATTTTTAGACAGGCTTTTTTTGTTGGCGTAGAAGCGAAATAAAAGAAGTCTCATTTTTAAGATGCAGCCTCTAAAATTATAGAGACTGCTGGTTTTATTTCCTATACCACCCACAGTAAGATTTAGGAAAAACCCTAAAAAACCTTTCTGTTCTCCATTCTTCTTAATACAAAGCTTTTTTGTAATTTCTCATCGATTTCTAATTTATCTCTGAGCCTTCTGCGTGATCTAATACGTTGCTTATTAGTGTTCTTTGAAGTCTATTCGGTGAGGATATTATTAAAATTGAATTAAAGCTAAAATAAAGGGGCTCATAGCGTAGTTTTGCTTGCCGTGCTATAGGTATCAAAAAGTTTGAGAGATTTTTCCATCAAACATTAATTCTTGATCATTCTAAAGTTTTATTTTCATCTGCTTTGACGTTTCAAAGCTACATTTTGATGTACCTACTAGGTAGTAGGTACCTACAGCGTCGTTGTTTAAGGAATTACACTTACAATTTTATAAAGAATTACATTTACCACAGCATTATATATTTCTATAAAGCAAATTTGTTTGATATTAGATATTGTCTATCAAATATTATATTATTTCGCGGAAAATAAGAAAGTTCCCTATAGATATCTCGTTTAGTCACGCAAGCTGTCTCGGGAACCAACAACTGTTTTGCATATTTTAAAAGATATTGTGGGTATTTGAGTAGTGAGTATTGCTGAAAGCTTATGTGAGCTAGTAGTTTAATAAAATCTAGTTTTTTAATAATGGGATACATTCAAGTATTTTATTTTATTTCTTTTATATAAGTACAAGTAAATATTACTAAGAACAGGCGGACTTAATGCTATTGGTATTCTCGTCTCATCTTTGAGTGAAGCAGAAATGGAGCAAAGCAGGTTAATTTCTCATGTTGGCACTTTATGTTATAGTACATCAAAGGATTGTCAATACTTAGTAATTTCCAAACTTCTTCATTTTCTGCTACATTAAATAAAGTACTATAATATAAAAGTCTGTACATTAGGCATTACTTAAATATGCAGTTGAAACTATAATCCATACAGAAAAATAGATTCAAACATACATAAATCCAAAATGAATTTCTAATTATTCTAAGCACATACATAAACACCAATCCCGGACAAATGCCGTTTTTCGCAACATTTTATCCCGAAATCGAATTTACAACTACCAGCCCAAAAAGCCAACAAGTCAACCACTGGGCTATAAGTTTTTTCATAGATATCTATATAAAATGGCATACGTTCGTATCGTGGACATATTTCAGCCGAACGCGTCCAAACGGCACGCACAAATAGTAAATAATGAAACAATACACGCGATCGCAAATCCACTTCCTGTTTACGACAACTTTCAGCCTAAAATCCTCGGGAATTTCAAGGACTGTAATAACTTTAAGTTTCAATGTTATAATATAAGAGTAAGTAGCGTAGTCTGATTTATTGATTACTTTAGTTAAAGTAGAGTATACTGAAAGAGTCTGGTGGAGTCTTGCTCTACCTAGTTTAAAAAATGTTATAATGAAAGAGTCGAACTTTGATGTTGAAAACTGATAAAATGCCCAAAGATGAGAAATTCCTAGCTTTACAATTTTTTGCTTCCTTCCTTACTCTACCTAATTATAAACTACGACAACGTACGTATTTGGGATATTTATGGACACGCTATCGAATGCATCGCAGATCTACTGTTCTACTATTTCTGTAATTGTCTGGAGTCCAGTCGTTAAGGATCTTCGGTTACTGATTGACTCGACCCTGAACTGGAGAGGTCAGGTAAATATCTGTCTGCCTGAAGGTCACGTGAACTCATCGTGCGCTCTATTGCCTCAAGAATTTCCTTCCTGTCAAAACCAAGAGAATGCTTGTGCAATCCTTGATATTCTCTTTAATTGACTATGGTGATGTGTGCTATTTTGATCTGAATGCAGAACACCTCAACAAACTCGACCGGATTCTCAATATCTGCATTCGCTCCATTTTTAATCTTCGTAAGTAAGACCATGTTTCTTCGTTCCGATCTCAATTAAAATGGTTACCTATTCTCCAGCGTCGCTCGCTACACGCTCTCTCTATTCTAACGTCCTTTTCCTCAAACTCTTATTTAGCTCCAAACTTCCAATACTTAGGTAGTAACCATGATAGGAACCTGCGCTCAGCTAATAACCTTCCTCTTAAGTGGCCGTCTCATCATTCTGACTTTCTTCACTCTTCCTTCTTCATTCAATCCATCCTACTTTAGAATTCGCTCCCTCTCGAGATTAGGACATCTACGACATATTTAGCTTTCAAAATGGGAGTTCGAAAACTGTTCCTCGACAAATTGGCAGAACTATCATAATATTATTTAATATATTATTCTTAGTATTGATGTACTATATTATATCATTTATTTATGTATATTATATCTTGTATTTATGTATACCTATTATATTTTATATTTGTGTATATACTAGTATAAGTATTGAGTATATATTTCCTTGATTTGCTTCTCAACCCATTTTTATGCACCTTCTGAAGTTATCTCTGCACCACCCGAAGTTTGGCTGTTACAAAATGCCATTGGCATTAAGCCCCACCTGTATACTCATTTGTTTAAGAAGTATTTAATAAATAAATCCTACTATAGAATATAGAAAATACTTTAGAATGTACTTACGAAAAGTTTTCTAGAAATCTGTGTTGCTCTGTTTTATATTGTTCTATTGCCAAGTGCTTTAAAAGCAAACATTTAATGGTATACGCAAGAGCTCTCGTTTGACTGAATCGTGATCGTGTGGGCTATATTTTAAAGTAAATATTCCCCGGATTTAGACTTAAAGCACGAATATATTTGAAAAAAATAATTATGACATGGCAAAGGCACTGTATTGTCCCCTGTCTGGGTGTTTGTGAGACCGAAAAGTCTCTCGTAGTTCCTGATACCTACGACACAAGACTCGATCTTAATGTGGAGTCAGGACTATGTATGTGACTGTTGGGTGTTATTTATTATTATTATTTATTTATATTAGTTAAATTAATAATTCTATGTGAGGAATATTCTTCCCACACTTAGCCCTATTAGGACGTTGGGAATTTTTACTTATAATTTGCAGTATTTCTTACAATGTACGTTATAATTAAGAACACATTATGAACAGTTATTACAGGCATTTCATACGGGTATACGGCGTTGGTGTGCTTACATAGGAATCTCCGATATTTTTGTCATCTCCAACAAATTCATAGCAATACATTCATACATAACAGGTATACAATAATCTTTGCTGTATTGTATTAGGTCATATACGTCCCACTGCAACGACTGAGATTTTATTCATTAAAATAGAAATATAAATCTCTTTGCGGTATATTGTGCAACTCAACGCTGCTTAATTGGTCGTTTAGCCACCACGCCCCACAGATTACTGTTGTAGTTACTTAAGTTTTCTTAAAAACGTATTTCCCGGTTATACAAAATAGGTCGTGTTTTACAAACTTTGTATCTGTAGAAAATCATGATGAGGCAATCTTAGCACCTTCCGATGATTATTAATCTTTTGCTCTAAAAGATGTCGGTAATCCCAACTTACGGTTTGGGTGCGGATGGCTTTAAGGATGTATCACTATCGTCAGTTAAGTTATCAAGCATTGATAAATTGAAATGGATATAGTACTTGGGACAGATAATTCCGTTTTGTCTTTGAATTATCTGAGTTGTAACAACATGAAACATCAATCACGAGTGGAGTCTGGACTCCTTTTAAAGTGCAATCACCTTAACCCAAGCCTATTTTTGTAGGCAGCTTTGATTCTAAAATGTTATCGATATTATATGTATTTTTATAATTTAAATTGATAACTTTTCTTTTCCTAATTTCCAAGTATCTTCTGTTAACAAAAACGTATATTTATACATTCAAATTACATATTTCCTTTTTCCGAAACCCTACTGTCACTTTTTTTGCTTATAAAATCGGTGGATACATTTATACTAAATATCATTATTTATTAATGCTTATGCAAAATGTTAATAAAACTTGAGCAGGTCATTGCTCTGGCTGACCGACCTTCGTGGGAGAAAAAGTAGTTCACTCGTGAAAATGGAAAACTATATGTAATTTCTCCTTTATACCCCGATATTTTTTGTCGAAATCCACATATATTTACTATGTGATATAATTCGAGATTAGCCAAATCATAAATCATTACTCTTGTCATAGTTACAATAAGGAGGAAAAATATCACAAACCGAAGACACAAACCGTTGAAAGAAATATTACGTAATTGGTGTCTAAAGAAAACAAGCCCACAGATGTTTGGAAAAACCCTTTTTTTGTTGTTCATTTGTAACTTGCCCGTTTTATTGATTATTTTCATTATGTTGTTTCAGGTAATTGCTGTGAAATTAAACCTTTGACGGAGTTAACAGGTTTTTGTTTGACTCATCTTTGTTTGTTGTTAATTTAAGTACCTATGTCGTTGTATAATTTATATGTAAGTGTGTATTTTCGTATTTTATTTTATAAAATACATTGTATATATAGATAAAGTTGCTACAACTTAAAAAAACATTTTTGTTTTAAATTGTATTAAAAGACTATGTGATATACAGTATAATGTGTAGATATGTGGCTAGTTTTTATGAAACGCGTCTAAATAGTGTATGAGGATCGTATGTATTCGTTTTCATTGAAACACAGGCTGTGTGTGTTCACTGTGGGGAATTGTCCGGAGGTGGTTGCGCGCGCACAATTTTTAGAGCGCAAGACACGCTTTGCCAAAGCTATGAACATTTAGATAGGCGCTTTCTTTACTAAATATCAAAATAAGTAATTGAAAAACGATTGTATAATTATCTTAGTAAAATATCAGGGTTATGTGATAATGGCTTAATACAGTTTCAAATAAAATATCTAGAATAAAATTTATTTAGAAATTCAACACGAATAACGTCCTTCACGTAACAGAATAGATTGCCAAAATTGTAGTAAATAATGTTTATTGGAGTGGATTTGGATAAAAACAATCTATGTCGCGACATATGCAATGATTTATAAGGGCGGGTGGCGGCTGGAGTGGGCCCTGTCTAGTACGTTAGGCGGTCTCTGCGTACTTCAGTCGCCGATAGAGGCCGCACGTATCACGGCACTTCAGGTTTTGTCGGCGTCCATTGCGGAACGCACCCCTATATATCCGAGCTTCAGTAATCCATATAAAGTATCTCAAGATAATATTTTATCTGTAAACAAGTGAGTCCCGAGCGTTCCGGCCGAGGTAAGTTCCGTAATCTAATAGAATTTCGTGCACCGGCAAGGCTTCTCGCGTTTGCACTCCGAACATTCTAGTTCGATTCGATAATTTCATTCAATGTTGTCGGCAGTACATAGTAGTAGCTGGACATCTTATGCTCTAGATATCGATCGTGTTCACGGTAATAATTTCATAAATGCTACATAGCTTAACATACAGAGACACTCCCACGTTATTCAGCGGAGTCATCACTAGCGCCCTGTGCATAGATTGTGTTTTCCAATATGAAAAGAGTCTGATTGCTCTATTTATCAGATCTGCACATAAACAAATAATAGGACATATTAACGCTGGGATTGTGTGTAACAGCACAAAGTTATTTCCGCGTTAAAGCTCTTGAGAATAGACGTATCGGTACAATTATTTCTTGTCATTGTTTCTGGACGTGTTAACGCGTCATGTACCACACGTCACATGCATTAAACTAACTATTGATTTCCCGAACCAATTTAGCTTGCATCAGATAAGATATTAACTCTAATTACAATGATTGATTGCGTAGGTTCTTTGATTAGGACTACAACTATTACTCTCATAAGACTGCGCATGAACACATTCTCATTTTTATTTCACATTCTCGTGACCAAAATTTTCTTACTAATTGATTGAATAAAAATACGTCCACTTTTCATAATATTTACATAATCATTTATATGGCACCCGATAAACAGGAAAGTTTATTTTGGGGAAATCATATTACTGCTTTTATGCCGAATTTAATACTCATTTTATTTATTATCTTTGAGGAAATTTACGTGTTACAAATATTCCTTGAATTTGATTGGATATTCGCGAAAGTACTAAATGCGAGGAAGATAATTTTGGAGATGAGTCAGCTAATGTCATGTTCTCGGCAGCAATTGGATTACTTGCATCCATCCGTTTATTGACACCCACGACGTATTCGCTCTTTTCGGGGCATCGGGGTTAAAAGGTTCGCAATTGTGTGTAAAACAGGCTTCATAACTAACGTAAATAGCGCTTTTAATTAACCAATGGAATAACGAAACTATTATTTATACAGGTCCTTATCATGTAGATTAAATGAACTTACATACGAAATATAAACAATGTGTTTTAGTTAACTAATGTGTGACTAACACAAATTAATATGTAAACTTGAGAATAATTAAAACCGCGTTTACGTCGGAATTTTTTTATTTTATATTTCACTTGTCTAGCGTCTAGTATAATTAGACTCAATGCAACCAATTAGCGAATGGTTGCGAGTTAGTAATGAGGAAGATAACTAAACGTTATTTGCTTACTAATGTCGTTCAGGACACTGACTCAAATAGCCAGCATTTATAGTGAAAAGCCGTTGTTATGAATACGAAATATATTTTCGTAGGGACACTTAAGATATAAATTATAAAAGCAGGTGGTTCGAGTCCCCGTGACTCACGCTTTCTATGAGTCAGTTGATTTGCGTATTTTAACATTTCTTACGATAAAAGAAATAGGGCAGCGCGCAGAAATGGGAGTTACGCAACGCTGTTTGTCCTAATATCAGAATATTACTTGCTTATGAATATATTATGTGTCTATACTATGTACTGTATGTATGTATTTATATACTATCAGTAAATGTATGCCGCTGAGATATAACGATTGCTAGGGATTCCCTACTTTTATTACACGTGGTAAACGATAAACTTGTAAGAAAAAAATGTTTTTGCACCGTGTTCTGTAGAAAAGAAATATAGAGCCATGTATATTTATTTTGTATTTGCAACAAGTAATACACATATTATTAGAAAAACAGATCAAGAACGTAGATACTGTGTTCCTTTAGTTAAAAGAAATCACAATCTGTTGTCAGATAATATAAATATTCAAGAAAAGACAATGAAGATTTACTAATGACACTTTGTGCCGAGATATACTATATTTAAGAGTTCATTTGGCTCTAGGCACAGGATCTAATCAATAGGTTTTTATAAATTATGTTGTAATCTTATAATCCTCTTATATCGTTTCGTTTATAATTTTTTTGTTGTTTGAACACGAAAGTTTTTGCCTCGAAAGAGGTTAAGGACCTGCCTTGGTTACTTGGTTTTGCGACTCGTGATTCAGATTAATCAGACTATCCAGTTACTGAGTATAACGATTGCAAATAATAGAGATTCCTCCCTTTTGTCGGTCGCCGTTGAACCATTAATCATTTTGTCACGCAAACATTCAGGGCTATCTGAATAAAGCCCAGATTCAAGATGATTATTTCAATATGTCTCGAGTACATAAAAGAACAAAATTTGATGAAGTTTAGTTTATTATTTATGTTCGTTTTTTAATCTTACAAATGTTTAAAAAAATGACGAATGAATTCTAGGAATAAAGGAGAATGCCCATTTTACTAGGAAACTTAGTATCTGTGCGAAGATTTTCGTGCCTCGATGTTTCCTACTTTTTGTGTAGGGAAAACTATATATTTTCAATAAATAGGCCACTTTGCCAGGCCAGAATAAAAAATTAAAAAAAAGAAATATATATAACAAAATGCGACCCAGGCCCGGAGTTCTTGGAAAAAAAAACTACAAGTCAAAAAAATATATGTTGTCTTCAGTCGCCTGGGATAAAACAGGAAAACGTTTAAGGACAAACCATAAAAATGGCATAATTTATTTTAAGCAGTGTCGGTATGAATTCTCCTTTACATTAGGATTTTTTTAATAGTATTTTAGATATAATTTCAGATAAGATTCAGTTCTTGGGATCGGGCTATTCACTTCTTGTTGTTAGATAGTCAAACATTTATTTAATAAAAATATATTTAAATGGCAATTAGTTGGTATCACTAGATTATATTACAATTAAACTAACGCAGATAGCAGTGTCTTGTCACTTATCTTTATCGTATTTATCGACGCGATACCATTATCAAAATCATTATGATGTTTATCTAATTAAATGTATGTCAAAATAAATGAATCAATGTTGTGACACAGGCGGGCGGCGGTGAGACTCAGGAAAATTGGGGTAAAAGTGACTGACCCTACCTTCGTTAGTTTTTCTATTTACAAATAGTTTCTGCGACATTTCTTGGGTGTACGTGTGTATAATATGACGCCAGCACGCTTCTACTTTGTAAGGTTTCTTATTGGCCGTTGCGCTTAAACCGATACTGCAGTTGGTATAGAGAAATAATTTTCTTTCAAAACGTTTACTTGTACTTCTGTTATATTTAATTTATTATTATTTTTAATACATTTAACTACTACAAGTTGAATTGAATTGTTACAATACTTTGGTTAGTAATTGACAATATCTTAAACTAAGTCATCCATGACATATCATCGCATATATTATTGGAATTATGTGCAATACCAATCGTAACGTTAATTTTTAACTATTCATCAAATATAATTTAATGCTTGACATTTTGTCTATCACATATCTAATACCTAAGAGGAATATATTTATTGAACAATAACAAACAAATAATATGTAACTTGCGTCCACCAGCACGCTATACAAATGCGCGTGTTTTAACAACAGTCTCAAATAAAACTTATAACTATGTACCACGAAACATCCACTGACGTATTTCAAGCTCATATTGCGGCTAAAATTTACCACAAGCGTCTCCGACGTCTACGTAGTATATAATGTAACGAGGCGTATTTTTATACGACTCTGAAAAGCCCGTGTTCCAACAAAATGGCAAGTTGCCATTTATAACAATATTTTATTCTAGTGATCGATGCCGGCCGGCTACCCTATTCTTTGCGGGAAGAATTCGTGGGGCTGCGGCTTGGTTTGCGGCGGCGGCGTGGGTGGAATGTCGTGTTGAGGCTTCAGCAGGCACGGGTCACTCGTCCCCGGCGGAGATCCTTCCATCCTTTTCTCTCCCGACAGCGTCAGATGGAGCTGAGGCAGCTTCCCCTTAGGACACATCGGCGGTCTGTCGGCTTTCGGCTGCATGTTACCTGAAACGATCGGAATATGCTCGTTAGTTCCCTTCCTTAACTCGGAATGCGATCACTATCAATCCACGTCTAAACAAGTTGAAATAAACTTTAAACACTTTAGGTTGAACATTTCTGAATACATAGACAACAATGTAATATTTAAGATGTTTGTAAATTCCGTATCGTTCTAGAATTCGCACAAATCACACAGTAATTATTCTTTCAGTTACATAATGCTGACATAAAACGAAATTTGATTTACTGCCACAAACTTAGCTACTTCCTCATGAAAACTGCTTTGTTTTATATCCTTTTAAATCACGAATGTCTGTGGAATTACGAAGAGCAAAAAACACAGCACTTACTTTTCACACTCAAATGAATATTTCCCAATCGAGACGTTATGTCGTCGGTACCGTTTACAAACATTAAGATGGAATATATATTTAATTGAATAACAGCGTGTAGCGCGGAGGTTTGATGCGAAATGTGCGATGTTTAGATTGCCGGCTCGATTTTATATCGCCACTGAGTCATTTGGCAAGAGCAGCCGCACCACGTCACTTGGCTGCTGACGCTCACTGCTATGACGCTAGCGAGTTTTCCTCGCTAAGTTTTAATAAAGTGCCTATCCGACAATGCGTCTGCCCGCCGACAGCCACACTTTTATGTTATGCAAATAACACGCCAGCCTTTTACATTTTCGCCCAGTGTATCACTAATTACGTTTAACCTAAAATGGTAAATTATGACGTATTTCTAAAGCCCCTGGGTAATAAATTGCAAAATTTAACTAAAAATGGTTCTGTTCAACATAAATCAACATTAAAAATTGTACTTCATGCTGATTAATTGGATGTCTGCTGTTTACTTGCAAAACCTATGGGATCATTAATTACTTTAATAATACTCTGTTCGGGGATAAGTGCAAAACGTTAGTTGATGAAAAATTAACAATTAATTATAAAGAACTTGTAATGTCATTTTTTTAATAGACTAATTAATTGTTTTACAAAGTGAATCGTCATCTGTAATTGTCAGTCGCTTATATTTTTTCACTACTGACGTATTTAACGTACCACTCATAAATATTGTACTTGGATATTTTATCTGGGTTCGATAAGAAATCTTTATACCTAGCTGTTGGCAAACATGTTTCTAGTCACGTTATCTTCGCGTACTTATTGAAGGGGATAAAATTTAACTTTAAAAATTATGCTAATAAAACTGTAATTGTCCGTCACTAGTTTCTTATAAATTATAAAAGATGAACAGATAGTCAAAGCAAAAAACATTTCATAACTTAAGACGTACGAGTAAAACTGATGTTTTCCATTTAAGTATTTGTTATAAGAGTTAAATAATAAAATAAATAATAAAATATATTCATTAACAAATTTTGTTACAGTTTCTTAAAAGGTAATTAAATAACATTGTTTCTTGTGTTCTAAACTAAAGAACATTGCCAGGGGCTCCCAAACTAGGCACTTATTTCATTGATGGCTTTCCTCCTAGTTCATCGTACACGGTACTTCGCAATTTCCAACGTAAATATAGTTCAGGCCACTCGAGGTTCTAATAGAATTTGTTCGAGTTAGACGTTAAACGACCACTGAAAGGCATAATTTCACTTAACGTCCGTTTAAAGTAGGTCGTGTCAAACCATAGGTCAACCTTTTCAAATTAATTTGTCCCTTACCATGATTGGTGTACGGCAGTATGACGTTGTGAAGTTAATAGTAGTAGCGCCCATATCTCGCATAATCTATGCTGGATCTAGGCGGGTCACCTTGGAGTGAACATGTGAAGGGTAATGGATGGTATGGGTGCGCATGCTATCAAGGCCAGCGAGGTGGTGTCCACCCTCCGTGGCCGTCTCCCGGGGGAGTGCCGGGTTGTCTGCCAAATCATTTCCTTTCTGACACAACACTTACACGTGTACTTGGCGTGACTATATTTACCAAAGCTTTGTTCCAAACCATGCTCATAAATATTGTACAACACGCAACTAACTAAAGAACTACAACAGAAATTACATACATATATTATTATTTTATGTGTGTGGTGGCCTGTTGGTAAACGGACTAGACGCGGCTGCTTACATGTTCACGGTGGTCGCGGGTTCGAATCCCAGGGCACACCTCTGACTTTTCGGAGTCATGTGTGTATTGATAGTCAATTACCACGCACTAAAACGGTGAAGGAAAACATCGTGAGGAAACTTGCATACCATAGCGATTTATAAGAATTTCTATGGTATGTAAGTCCGCCAACACGCACTAGGCCAGCGTGGTGGACTATATGGCCTAACCACTCTCAATCGTATTCTCGATTGTAGAGTAGGTCCGTGCCCTGCAGTGGGACGTATATGGGCTGATACATTAATATAGGGTTGTAAGTGACGCAGGGCCTACATACAAATGCCGTTTCCTATTTTATAAATACGTAGTGATATGACGTAAGTAGCTATAGCACAGTTTTACTGTACACACACCAGCCCAATAATTTACCGACAATTTTAAAAAAACTGACGTCATTAAACATAATTTTTATCGCTCCAGTATAATCTATTTCCGGAACAACAATATTTAGGTGAGATATTCCGAAACATAAAAACAAAATAAAAGTTAGTGAAAACTAATATTGAATGAGATATTTCAAATAGAAATGTGGTGCGTTTAAAATTCTGTTTTTAGTTTCCATTGGGTTTAGTATTATGTAATTTATGTATTGTTCGTGACGATCATTCCCACTCGGGATTGTCATGCATTATTATTAGTATACTCTGTGTCTCATATTAATTACGTTTAATGCATTAGTCATCGTTTTAAAAATCACTTAATCTTACTTACGTACTCATAGTCATTTCATTCTTTTCACCACGCATTTGAAGAGTTACAACGTCATTCATGAATCATCGCACTCCTATTGACATATCATCATAAGATAAAATTAAAAGTTCAATGTTCAATTTAGTAGTGTAGTCTACGTCACATTAGTCTCTGACACGGATTACGTATTTACATTGAGATCAAACAGTGTTTGCTTGGCTTGTAATTTCTAAAATCATAATCTAATTGCGTTTTAACTGATTACGCAAAATAGAAACGTCAACACAATAACGCAGGGGCTTTTTTCTTATTTTTCTTGTTCTTAAGATTGTATTATTCGATTGTCATCATACTGATTTTAGCAACTTAATTATAATCCTTAAGCATACATAAATATTTATTTACACTACAGTCTAGTCTTTATAACACAGAAAAATGTTGACTCTGTGTACTCTGTGACTTTAGTCGATTGTAGTTTTGCTTCGTCCTTATTTAGATGTCTTTAACCATTATAGTACGAGTATATTTATTTACTTTTATTAAGTTCTTGTTATTCACTTTATCTGACCCCTGTTTAAAATGTAATTAACAGACTGTCTATGGACCTGCGATATTTTTTTATTAAACTCGTTGAAAGTACTAATTGTTCCTAGAAAGTATTTTCAGTACTTTATAAAGATAATGAATCCTTTCAGAAGCATTAAGCATGTCTTCATTTATACGAAGACATCAAAATTTTACTGTGTATATTATAAACAAATAAAGATATTCCCAAACTTCTATATTTAACACGAAACTGCATTACATTATACATCTTAATAAAATGCAATGTAATTTATACACATAAAGATTCATCTACCTAGTGTGGGCAGTGACTTAATACATGGATTAATGAGAGTAATATAATATGCGTTTTCTCGAATTAAATGATGGTAGTCATTCGACTATGACTAAGAGACCAAATTATGGCAATTAGGTAATTGTTTATACATATATTCATGGCCAATTAAATTTAGGATTTCATTTATGCGCCCTTTATTTCCAGAAGTAGCTTTAATGTTATTAGGATGATAGAATTTTATAGCGAAGTTGAATATGCAAGCTCCGAGTAAATTAATCTTAATCAGCAGTTCATATGCAGGTAATATGAACGCACTTGTGTGTGTACGATTTTCCACCTGTTTTCGTAAATACCGTTGCAATGTAATTGTCTGTATATAAATCATTGGTATTAGATAATATTTTCACACGAACACTTTAGCATTTTACTGTAGTTGTCATCGTTAACCCGCGACAGCAAAGCACCGAAGCACTTTTACGGCGGCAGGCCGTTTTGCGTGAAGGCTTCATGGCTAATACATTTTTTATTATCTTTTATAGTTTCAAGGAGATATCGCAAATAAGCGATCACCTCGTCGAAGAAGAATTATGATATAGACAGTTTACAGTTTCAAGATTTTGAGGTTTTAGCTTTAGTTTTATCGAGTATGGAAGCTAACAACGCCAACCGGGTAAGGCTCGTGTCGCCACGAGTGCACTGAGTGATGAAGTAATGCACACTCGCACTGCAAACTAATTCTGATGTTCATTTACTGCCTTATTGCCTAAATAAATTCGTTCAAATTTGACTGAAAGAAACCAATTTAGTCTGTTTAATGTTAGTTTCGGCGCCGTGAAAAGGTTGCAAACCGTGGCCATGAAAGTCTAAAACAGTTAATAAATGAGCAAGGGCTGTTTTTAGGCACTTCGAACCTATTAGGAAATCAGTTTAACCACTTTATATCGTTATCGTTAAATATTATCTAGATTATGGAAATATTACAAGGTGATATTGGAGTTATAAACTACAATTTGCAGATAAAAAATTAGCTCGTAGTTTTTTCTCATAGAATTATTGCTTTAACAAATGTTATTTCGTGTTGCTGCATTTTACAAATAATAAAATTGATTATTTTTCCGACCCAAATATCGACCAATAGAATTGCACCATTCGACGTCACGTGGTACAACCTACATGGTATTATACTGATAATTTTTTGAAATTTTTCTCTGGTAGTTGCTATATATAAAAAACAAAACATGATCCAGTCAAATTAACCACACGTCAAACTGACAGGTTGAATTCAATTGTGAAAATTGGAGATTTTGCATGAAAATGAGTTTGAAATTAACATTTGGGACGGAAAAATAATCCCCCGAATACCACACGAGCTTCAAGTTTTGACTCCTTCATTTGTTTGCAACGAACCTATCGGGAAATACCCGATAATTTTGAAGCTCTTGTGGTATTATAAGTGAATATTTCCAAAATAATATTAAATAGACAGCCATGCAATGTTATGATGAATTCCAATACAGTGCTTGCAAATTTTACAGTCTTTTCATGCAAATTCGTCAGTTATGGTTGACGAATAACACGCGATGAGGACGTCTACCTCTCTATGAACGCAAATATGATTCTTCTACATACATAGATGTACAATTTGCACAAACTAAAGCTTAAAGAAAATTTCTTTAAATAAGCGTACATTTACAATGACTGACAGGGAAGAATCAGCTGCGTAGGTGTAAAGCAAGATACGGCCATTTGCGTGACGCTGTTCTATTTCAGTCGAGATAGACCCTAAGCAAGCACCGTTTTACGATGCGTTCCAAGTTCAAAGTCAATTTAGCTAGTACCTATCCGATGCTATCAATAGCTTGGCGTTGAAAGCCATCGGCATGTATGATCCATCACTATAGGTACGAGTAGCTACTAATGCAATGGCATAGCTCTAATGATTCGATGTAGGTGGTTTCCTGATTATGATAAGGTTAAACGTAGAAGATCAAGGCTTAGGATAAACAGCGTTATTACTGCGGATGATTTTTTTATTCTTTTTTATTTTCCTTTGTCTTAGAATATGTCCTGATTTTTCTACGTGAATATTTTTGAGTAACAGAAGCTCGTTGACCCAGTGGCCGAGTTCGTGACAACTTGTATCTATCGACGATTGTTCGCTTCGGCTATGCGGGTTAAGACTGGGAAATCAAGTATGGGAATCGGAACAATAAAGTTATTTACAAAGTTTTAATGAACAAATTACGTTTGGGTTGTGATTTATTCCGGAGAATATTTTCTTTATTCTTGTTAGACATTCGAGGTTGATCTAGTCTATAAGCAAGTTATAATATGATTTAAGCTTACACGAGTCACAATTTAGTTAATAATAATAATCTATTATTTTTGAAACTGATAAGGATTGGATTAAACCAATTGGTCACAAAGTAGGAATAGGTAGTAAACGATGGTTGTATTCTATAATGATTTAGCGTAAAAAGGCTTGATAGACATTTGCTTTTTTAATTTTATATCTGTTTCGTAGTATTCATTTTGTTTTGTTTACTTCTGTAACTAGTTAGATTGTTTTGATTACGGTTAAGTGCAGGGGCGGTGACAGCGCGGTCGTCGCCACCCCTTGTAGTATTCCGATATCACGTTCAATCACTGAATTTGCAAGTTACTTCGCAAACTTTAATATCTGCTTATATATCCGACTCTCGGGAACTTTGTTTATTTCATGTAATATGTTATTGAATTATAAAATAGTAGACATTATGTTACGTGCTAACAATAATACCATCAAAATGTATCAATCAGGTCGTGTAGAATATAGTAAATGAGGTTGGTCTTTGAGCGCATATATTGACACATATTTCTTTTATTTTGTATGAAGGCACCAGTGGACGCGCGCCCTCCTAGTTCAGGTGGATCGGACACCGCCGGTTCGTCACAACCACCGCCGGTCCGTCCACTAATCCGAGCCGATTCTCGATCCACTTTTTCACCGCAAACATTGAGACAAGCTGCACCATCGCAAGTCCAGCCTAGACCACAATTTGTACCAGGAGGACCAGTGACAGTTCCGCAGTCCTTCGTGCCAAGAACCGGAGCTCCATCGCTTAGAGGTGCAGTACCTCCGGGAACCCCGCAGCAAATTAGACCGGTGCCACCACCTTTGCGTCCATTTGGTCCTCAGTCTATAGCACCGCAGCAAGGCCCAAGACCACAGTCACCAACCCTCAGAGCTCCGCCTCCGAATAGTCTGCAATTTGGTCCGAGACAGCCGCAACTCGGCCCTGTTTTGACCCCCGACGGGTCTAGACCACAAACAGGACCGCAAGTTAACGGCTCTTACAAAAACGGAGTACAATTTACTCCCGAACAACTTCCCAGACAACCCTCACAAGGTTCTTTAAAAGGTATTGATACTAATTCACAAAGCAAACCAGCCATCCTGGAGAACCAAACTGATAATAAAAATGAAAACCAAAATGGGAACAGAGCTGAAAATGGTATCGAAGGACCCGGAGTACCTAAGGGAAGAAGTTTTAGCATCGCAGCCGCTCCAGGGGCTCCCAGCCCGCTCAAAGGAGAAGACGACCGCAGGAAGTCCGTTAGCGCCATCGGAGGCAGAATTGAAGAATTTTCTATTCGTAGCCCAGGACTCGGGTTAATACAAGAGAAAGGCGACAGTAAAGACAATGTACGTGAATCTAAGGAAAGTCTCCCATCAGTAGCCTCTAATGAAGGTGGTAAAGATATTCCTGACCGGCCTGATTCACGACTATCTGGATCGAAAATGACTGAATCTTTTATGGGAACTTTACCTAGTGTAACACCATCGAAGAAAGTGGACGACGATGATGATGTCGTATTACAAAATAATCAAGCAGACGTAAAAAATGTAACGGACCCATCAAAAACTCACGCTAAAGAAGATTTGTCTGATCGTTCGCCATCTTTAACCCGCAGTGATGACTCTCCTGAACCTAAGCAGGTTCCGGTGAGTTCCAATGTTCCTACTAAATCACACAATGGAACACCTGAGCCCCGTCCAAAAACACCAAAATCCGAAATAAAACCTGAAGAAAAACAAGAAACAAAGTCGGATATTAACAAGGAAGCAAAACTCGTAGCGACACCAAATAAAATAATTTCAAAATCTCCCGTACCAGACACAAAACCAACCACACCAGTTGCCGTCAAAAAACCCAACGATCTAAATATGACGGTAACATCAGAATCAAAGAAGTCAACTCCTCGCAAAGTAGCTTCCGCACCAAAGGCTCGACCGAAAGGTAATAGCATAAGAAGCTGTATATAAATTAAAAACCAGTTAACGATGAGTCAAACAAAACCGGCAATATTTTTAAATAGCAGTATTTATACAGGTTACGGTTTTAATAAAAAACAATTTTGTTTCCACCAGATGGCGACAACGACAGTGGCGTTGATGAATCTACACAAGGAAATGTAAGTAAAAAATAATATTGTTTTACTATTGTTAGGAGCATAATATAATAATGATAATAATAATAAATTGGCGAAAATGTCTTCATTCCTAGGACATGAATGGTTCGCCAGGTTCACCAAATAAAAAGCTTCCTAGCAAGTTGCCTACGAAGGAAAAATCGAGCAACAGTTTAAAAACGAGTCTTTCCCGATCATCGAGCAAAAGTGCAACAGCTAAGACGCCAGAAAATCCGCCACCGGCTGAGAAGAAGAGTAAGTACATAAACATAGAATTGAAACGTGGTAATCAAAATATATTTTATAAGCGGTATTGCACGCGCCCTATATTGATGCTACTGAGCACGTGAAATAAATGTATTGATTTAGTGCTATTTTAAGAATATAGATTGATCGTGTTTAAACTACTGTATTGACTTTTCTAGATTATTGAGCACCGAACATTATATATCGTAATAAGTAGTATAACATTAAATATTATACACTCAATTTTTCACTTCTATACCTAGGTATATGAACTATTTCTTTATAGTGCTATCACTGTTTCAGAAGTTCCTATGAATAAGGTTCAAGTAGGAAATGCACCTTCTCCAAATTTGAAAGCTGTCAAATCGAAGATTGGGTCTTTGGATAACGCCACTTACAAACCAGGTGGAGGAAAGGTCAAGATTGAAAACAGAAAATTGGAGTTTGGTAACATTACCCCTAAAATTGCAGCTAAAAATGAAGCTTACACTCCGAGTGGTGGTTCTAAAAAGGTAAATGAATATCATATTATTTAAATACAATTCGAACCACTGTGACCGCCAACAAGGTTAATGGACTTGAGCAATGGCAGAGAGGGCAAAGATAAATAAATACGACCCAGAAAAAAACATGAGAATGAAATATTATCATTTTCTATTGTATTATTGTTTTATAAACTGTTTAAGACAAAATATTTTGCTAAAAAATACAGTCGTCAGAGTTTATTTCTACATTTGGAATGTGATTTGGAACGATCCATTCACATTTGTCTTTATGATTCAGTACCATTAAACATGGAAAGTGAAACGTGACTATGTCGCACCCCATTTTCCTTTTGTATTCCCCCTATCTTTATTTAAATAATAAAGTGGGCTACTAGGGGGTTTGATTATTGCTATGCTTGATGTTCTTTTTAGATAATAACCACGAAATTGGAATGGAATGCAAAGCCTAAGGTGGGATCTCTTCAGAATGCTGCGTACAAACCTGGCGGCGGGGACAAGAAGATTGAAACTGTGAAACTAGATTTCAGCGAGAAGGCCAAACCAAAAGTCGGATCTACAGCTAACTTGACTCATAAACCAGGCGGTGGCGCGATTAAGGTAATTTAAAAATATTATCTAATATTGTATTACACTGAAGCGAAAAAATAGGTAATGGAATATCGCGTAACCATCTGTGAGTATTAAAATCTACGTAAAGTACAAAAGCACAGTTGATAAATTGAAGTAGTTCAAAGTAATTGCAGGAACACTTGTAAAAAAAATAGGCGTAAAAACATTTCATCAATATATGGTATACTTTGAATACACTACATAGTTGCACACGTAAGGGTAGAATATTCTAAGAAGCTTATAACTACCGTATTTTATATATCAAAAAGCGAATAATGCTGTTGTTCTTTAGTCGACAGTGGATAAGAACTCTACGAGAACAGTGAGTAAAGTTACACCTTGCTTGCACACCACTTTTGCACAATTAATTTACGTAAAATTTTTATTTAGCAAATATATATACCGAAATACGTGATTAGAAGATCACCAGTGACTCGTGAGAGTACTTTATCGGTCGATTTCATGTTAAGTTGTTGTTTTTAGTTTATAAAGTGGGCGCTGCCAAGATGGAGAGCATCACATAAAAAATTTGCGTATAATACCTTATGGAGGAAGGTTAGTCGAGTACCCTTGCACCCAAAAGGCATCGAGTGCTCTATCACCGGATTATCTAGTTGTTTTATAGGGTACCTACATAGACATCGTCTGGTGCCCTTTGGGAATGCGGCTGCGTTTTTTCACGCTGATTGTTTGACTTAGAATGTTTCCACACAATGGTTTTTGAACAAACAATGAAAAAATAAACGGAATGGTCAATAAAATAATTGTAGTTGCATTTTGTGCCATTAATTTAAAACGGTAAACGCAATGTCTTAAAAAAATCAACAGTATAATTTGCATATCGAACGCCTTACGTAACAACGTATCTGATATAACATACGTGCATATTATACACACGAGTTTTCCTTACATCCACGGTACAAACGAATATCATAGTCCAGCACGCTACCAAACTCAAGATTTATGTTCGTCCATGGATACAACCGTCATAATATACTCGTACTCTAATACATAAATTCGCTATCTAGTTATGAAGTTGTCAATTCAACAGCACTGCTAAACATATTGAGCATTTTATTTATGTTATTATTTTAGGTTCCGTAGGTTTTATTGCAATGCTGCATATGTTATATTTCTGGATTTTATTTTGGCATATTATTTATATACTTATCGATTTCAAATACTAATTTACAAACACTTTATTTTGAGATGCAACAAATACATGCATTGAAAATATTGCAACAAATAAATACCTATATGATATAATATTTATGCGTATAAAATTTTATAATACTGAATCACGCCTGCGGAACCTATATGTTTATATATTACTTTTGCTATATATTAATACAAGTTCATTGGTACACTGAATTTTTGAAACAGATTGAAAATCAAAAATTGGAATTCAAAGCACAAAGTAAAGTCGGTTCTCTGGACAATGTAAAACACAAACCAGGCGGCGGTGAAATCAAAATATTCGAGGACAAAGAGTACATCAAGCAGATGAGCGGACAGTCGCCGCTTCCCACCAGTCGCAGCCACTCGCGACAGGAGGTGAGGCCGACGCCAACGTCATTCGTCTCCACTCCATGTCATTTGTGTTGCTTTTTTTGTTTTCTTCTGGTGAAGGTCTCCTCCATCGCACTCGTTTATTTACATTTGTTTTTGTTTCAGCCAGAGTATTTGTACACGTATTATTGATTTGGGTAAACTGAGGTGTTTTGTTTTTATGTGATTTCTTTAACATGCTTCTTTTCATTCTGTTTGCGGTTTGGTGTGTTTTGTTTCTTCTTGCTGTTCCATTTAACCATAGTGTTTAATCGTGTGTATTCATATTTCTTATTTGTTTGGGATTTTAACAATTAATTATTTCTTATTCAGAGCCCGTTGCCGCCTGCATCGCAGACTCCAAAGTCGGACGAGAATTTGAATCAAGAAGAATGTTAAAGCGTATATTACGGGACTTCACATTTTCAACAAACAACACTAACTTTTGTAATCCAGATTCCAGACATTTGTATATTTTTATCTTTATTACTGGTATTAATTGAAATTTGAATTTGTATGGAAGAAATAATTTTGTTTAAAATTACAACTGATTGATTAATAAGATGTGATATTAATTTGTGTAAGTAATTACGTCAATAATTTTGCATATCTCAATGGGCAATTTATTAAGCAATTGATGTCATGCTTACTGATTTTATTAATAAAAATTAAGCATTCAATATTTAATTAGCGGTATAATAACTTGTAATACAAACCAAAGGACGTGGTTTTTTTAAATCTCCTATCCAAATGAGCTGCATATGAAATAGTTATCGAGTGCCAATTCCTATTGTATTTGCTAGATACATATATGTATACTCTATACACCAATGTACACGTTTACAGTGATTACGATAATATACTAAAATACAAAAATCTACACAGCACCACACCCTCCAGTATAATTATATGTTTTTATAACGACGTGAATCTATTGTATTTACTAATGTAATAAATATTGATTTTCAGGTGTTGATATAAATTATAAATGAATGTTTGTTTGTATTAGTAGTGTTGATAGGCATAGCTTTTAAATTTTGTTATTCCCCGTATATGTATATTTATTAGATCAAGCACTAAACGAATAAGTGTTTTATATTTTGGATCGAGGTGACGTCGAATGTAGTTCTTGACACAGCATTCATCAAAGCAAAGATTCCGCACCAACAGAGTAATGTATTTTCAATTATGTAGTCACATTTAGTAGCTTTTCTACCGCTTATTGTTATTCATAGCAGTATTTATGATATTTATGCGATACATTAACTTTGCTGTGCCGAGAACAGGCGCGGACTTTTTGACTGACGAGTTTTATTAGAATATTCAATGTTTTATAAATGTAACTATGAGTATAAGTGATTAGGTTTAGATAGTGTTTATCCATTCAATGTTAAAGCTTCTCTGTCACAAAAATTAATTGCATTGGTATCTGAATTAATATTGGATTATTATTTGCGAGTAACTTAAATACATAGAACATTACAATAACTAAGATTCCTAATTGAAAGTTACTCATGTAGAGTTTAATTTATAATTTCAATCTTTTACAGCTTTGCAAAACATTAACCTATCTACATGTATAGGAAATAAGCTAATAGTAACTTCCCCTTAGACAATTTTATTCTGTCGTTTGATCTAGAATATTTGTGGATGCAAAAGCATAATATTATGCCATTACGGTGATTATTTAATACAATTTAACAACATTTTTCGTTGTTTTATTTGAAAGGGTACATAACATAGATCAAAGAAAAAATCACTACGTCAATAGAATAGTGCCATCATCCAATTTCATATGTTTATCCAAGGCAGTTGGTAGAATTATTTACAAACTAGTTTTCATATTACAATTATAGAATATGATTTAAAAATAAATTAGTTTTAGAGAATTTATACATCCTGCTTGGACTGTGTCACTATTATTGATGTGGTGGTGGGTATTTGTGTACAACCACAATAAAGTCACATCTAGCACCCGCACTTACACCCGACGGAAAATTCAATTCCTGGAAGATATGGTGAGTCGTTTATACTATATCCTTTGCTTATCACGTATTAATAAATCTTATGTAAGTTAATAAGTATCGTGCGTAAACACAAAGTATTAATTTTAATACCCGTTATCATTGGATTTGCACTTATTGTGTCATATGATTACACGTAGTTAGATAATTTAGTGTAAAATATACTTTGGAATTAAGCTCTAATCCGGGATCCTGTTATATTATATTTTAAATAAAATTAACATTAAAATTTACCACTATCTAAATATATTAACTATAATAACCTAATTAGCAACGAGTGCAAGAAAAGCCTTTAAATTAATTATTAAAATATTTTATGATAAACTAATTGTGCCATATTTGTAACAAAACATTTGAAATCATCGATATCAATGTTACACATATAAGTCAATGTTTGAAATGTATTGTTCCGCTCTCAGGACGAATACTACACAACGGATCCCGATTGGTTGGAAGAAGAGCGTCCTAAGTCTCGATGTCGGTCTGCGCGGACACCCCGCACCCCGCGCACCCCACGCGCCCTCTCCCGCGCCGCAAAGTCTATGGCGCTGAGGAAGATGTGGTTCAACGTAACAATGAGAGAAACAAACGTACCAGCCGACCAGCCAGCGCCAGGGACCCGCCCCGCTCCGCCTGCTCGCGACGATCATCTCTCACAAAACGCCCCGCATTCACTATATACTAGAATCCAAAATCACGAACACAAGAGAAATCCTTTTTACACAAACTATACTAATACGTAGAACTACTGTCTCAATATACTGTGGCACACTGCAATCGACTGTAGGTAAATGCAAGTTTATCTGTCTGTTGCACCAATTTATAATTGATGAGTTTTAAGCGCTATGTCTAGCATAGCTACTAAAACGATCGACAGCCACTTTGACGATTTGACGCCGCCTGTGAAGCGAGAGGCCGCGGGTTCGATCCCCGCACCGAGAGAAATGTTTGTGTGGCCCACAATATTTCTTCCGGGTCTGGGTGTTGTGAGACCGAAAAGTCTCTTGTAGTTCCTGATACCCACGACACAAGACTCGATCTTAGTGTGGGGTCAGGACTATGTATGTGACTGTTGGGTGTTATTTATTTATCGTGTCTGTCAATATGCACAAAATAGGATACCGACCTGGTCCATGGACCTGTATTAGATTGTTTGAACATATGTATTGTGCTAGTGTTGAGTAGGACATACAAGAGGCAGTACATTTGTCCCGTACATGACGTCAAAATGTAAGAGCAGCTCAACTTTTTAATGTGTACTACTTCATATTTGGTGTACTACTTGGTCTGTAATGTCATTTCATTGGCGTGAGCCGTGAGGCAAAGTTATGACCCACAAATAAGCTTCAGTACGTCTCACTTCAATTGAAGTGGGACATTGTACTGGCTCAGTACAAAAATGAGGCTACTCTTACAAACTCTTTTTCAAGTCATGTCCTACTCAACACTATATTGTGCTATGAAAATGACAGTATTAACGTAGATATGAAGTATTTAGTAGTGGACACGCTTTCGAATAGTTTTGCCAAATAGTTCTCAAACTTGTATAAGGCAACACTGGGATAGATTTAGTTTATAGCTGACGAATATATTGTATTATTGATGTTTAATAAATGTTTCACCTAATGTTTTGTTTTTCTGTCTGTCGATAGAACACTTAAATTATATCTTATTGATAATATGGAACTAATTCGGCATAAAACTATGAACACTGAGAATTAATGTTAAAATTATATCACACGTATGTAATACGTAATATGAATCAGCAAAATGATACATTGACATCACAAGACTAAAATATCACAAACATTTGAAATGATCGATGATTTTAACCCATATTGACAACTATTATCAAATATGCTGGTGCAAGGCCGTCCAAAATAGTTCTGTATCACGGTATCATAAACACGTATGAAAAGTTAAGTATCAAAACTTCAAATGTATGGATGGTTATATACATTCAGTGTAATCGTGAATAAACAAGGTTGATGCAAATTGAAGGTCTTGAAAATTCCTTGATGAAGGCGTGTCCTAATAGATCTTTCTGGAAATCTTTTGGATGCCGTTACGCCTTGAGCATTATGGCAGTGGTGACTGTGATAGACGAACATTCTTCTCGACCTTCCTATAGATCAAGCTAATGTTTAATACATACATATTATATCGCACCCCCGGTACAACAATGTCACTTTTGCAAAAATGCAACTTTTCAGGAAAAACATTTGAAACTTTGACATTGTATAAAAACATGATATTTCAAGACATAGACTAGTTGAACAGCTTCTATCACAATACCAACTTTAAATTTATCGTTAAAAAATTATGACCACGTAATATTCTAAAAAATATTACATTATTTCTTAATACCTTAAAACCTTGCAATTTTTGCATAAGTGACATTGTTGCACCGGGGGTGCGATATGTTGCGCTCATAATCACACGTAAATAAATCAATAACTTAAAAAGTACTAGGCGAACAGAGAAAGGATGCCTATTATTTCTATTCATACCTCTTCCCATTCCAATTCAACTTTGAACTTGTATTCATACCAACTATGAACAAGAGAAACTCTTGGCGAACTGAAAAGTACCAGGGCCTCAGAGAAAGAAGGTAAAAATCTTTTTATTCAAATCCTTACTATCTATCTGGAAACACTGAAGAAAACTACTAGGGCAGCATAAAACGGAGATGGTTTCATATTCCATATGAAAAAATATAAAAAAATGTAAATAAAATATCTACTCACATTTGGCGAAATTTAACAAATTGTGTTCGTACAACTAAGAAAACTATCAGGAAACGACCAAAGTACTAGGGCAACATAAAACGATGGTGGTTCGTATTGCAGATGACAAAATATAAAATGTAAACAAAGTATCTACCCGCATGGGTCATTATAAAAAAAGACGTGTGGCACTCGGAGACTGCCGCGGTAAAGCTATGCATAGCATTTTATCAACTTATGTAATTATAAGTATTTGGGTCATACACAAAACGAGGCGAAAAAATTGTATAAAAAAAACATGGTCGGGATTTTTACAAAATCAGTCTCATTTAATATGATATTATCAGAATATTAAAATTAAAACATAAAACAAGATCGTTTCCTCGATTAGGCTAAAAAATGAAATTATAATAATTTTTTTTCGAGCACAGAAGGGTCTTGAGTTTACACAAAAGAACAAACATATCAAAAATAGTTACAAAGCAAGTGTCTCCATCGCTGAATTTATTTTTTGTTTTTTCGATGGTGCAATTGAGTTATCTGAATCACTAAAGTTAAAGAATGATGAACGGACATCACATAATTCGCTATCATATGGAACATGGTTTTATTCCGATACTGAGTAATAATTTAATATTATTATAAGCTAAATACATTACTATCGAGCCCACAGCACTCCACGTCTACATTTACAGGCAAGCAAAATACTGCTTTACTTGTTAAATCATTATTACTTAATTTTTTCTGTAGACATTGTCTTTCGTGTGGACTTATAAATCCACAGAAAAGATGTCCACAGAAAGGACATTCTTTAAAAAAATTAGCAATGCTAATTTAGTTTTGAGGATAGCCAAGTAGGTAAAATTCCACAACTACTCCCCTTAAGCTATTTCGGCAGCATGTGAATTAATAAAACTAATAATTATTTACTCAAGTACACAAGGAACAGAAAAGAAGCACCGATCTTTGACAATAACACTATTAAAGATCTCAATATCTTAATGAACAACCTACGCTGGGCTCAGTCATTAAATCCAACGTGACCGATGCCACCCGTCAGTGTGGCCAGTTTTTTTTTTGTAAAATAATATTTTATTCAGGCCAATTTATTCGGTTGAATTTAAGGTCCACAGAAAAGTCGCAGTACCGTGTAACCAACAGTTTATTGAAATTTTTGTGGAGTCACTTTAACATATATTAATTTACTCAGTAAAATTTTAATAGTCAGTATATATACTAATGATATTTAATATAACTTAAATAGATAACGCATATCAAGTATGAGAAATATCTATGAAAATATGCCAAGTGCGTTTACGAACAGTCCACAGAAGGGGACATTTGAGGAAATTTTTGTTGTTATATTAATCATTACTGAAGATAATTCATTATTTGGTATATGTCTTAATAGTAATACTTGTAAGTCATTTACCAAAATTAAGTCAGAGAATCAATCCAGAAATTTGAAGATAATATTCATTCTGAACATGCGTATGTGTATGACCCATTTATTTATTTTATTGATGCAGTATTTTTTTCCTTTGTTTTTCTTTGATATTAATTGTACAGATATTCACTGTTGTACGTGCGAGCTTCGTAGAGTCGTACCATGAAGTAAATACAAAGAGGAGGTGTCCTAACGCCGAAACTCTTAGAAGGCATGAGTCACCAGATTGCGGGACGAAGAGGGGGATTACGCATGCGCAGTAACGCCGATACAACCAATGCCACCTAGAGGCGAGTTGCTGAACTAAAGAGACAAGCGTGATATTTCAAAAAGTCATTAAAAGTTCTGCTATTCATCGATAGATGGCAAAACTAAATATCGAAAGAGGTTAGATTACAATCAATCACGCAATAGCTTTGCAATTCGCATTTAAAAGTACTGGCACATATTTGAATGAAAATAAAAATATTAAATTTAAAAGTACTGGCACATATTTGAGACAAAATAAAAATATTAAATTTAAATTTCGGTCGGAGTGGGCGGTGTTAGGTTATTTCGTTACGGAATTTCTGGATTCGTTCTCCACGCTCGAGGCCCGCGATAGAAGCTATATGGAAGCTATGCAATAGCGTAAAATGTGTTCGTACAATTAAGATAACTAATATGAAACGAGCAAAGTACTAGGCCAACATAAAATGATGGTGGTTTAATATTGCAGATGACAAAATATACAATGTAAACAAAATATCTACCTACCCACATGGGTCATTATAAAAAATGTATTCGTTCAATTAAGAAAACTATCAGGAAACGAGCAAAGTACCAGGGCGGCATAAAACGATAGTGGTTCGTATTGCAGATGACAAAATATAAAATGTTAACAAAATATCTACCCACATGGGTCATTATGAAAAATGAGTTCGTACAATTAAGAAAACTAACAGGAAATGAGCAAAGTACTAGGGCAGCATGAAACGATAGTGGTTCGTATTGCAGATGACAAAATATAAAATGTAAACTATATCTAAAAAAATATAAAATCTACCTACATTAGAATAGTTATTGTGTTCATTGTAATTGAGAGATGACAAATTAATAAAATTCTTAAACACTCGGCAAAACATACTTCCAACCTTCATAATATTAAAAATACGTGAATGTTTGATAAACAACGTTTTATTTATATCTTTTTGTGCGAAAAATGTACTGGTCTGTCATATATTATGTTGTGGAGATAGCTGGATGATAGTGTCTTACAGCGATGCTTGATAGTATTATGATAAATGGTGTCATTTAAGGATAAGAAAGTGTGGTAAAGAAAACAACAATATTTTATATATTATTTAATTGGTGTACATGGTTATGCATTACAATAATTATTTATCAATTGTTAATTCATTAAATTATGGCACTTAACACAAATAAAAATATAACAATACATACACGGATTGACAACACGTCTTGTCGAAACAAAAATTGTTAATTTGATTTTCGAGGTAAACTTAATATATATTCGGAATTAGATTCTCAGTCGTTCGTTGACGTTTCGTAATAAACGAAAGCCTATTTTTCTTTTTTTTTCTTTTTTTTATACGAAAATAAAGTTTTCAACTCAAATTCAACTTATTGATCCCAATCGTAAAATTATAAATTAATATAAACAAATTCGACAGAATAACTTAACGTTTGTACCCACAAGGACAACTGACTCACCACATGTATCCCAACAAACTGTTAAAACGAACGCGCAGGATGTCGTTTTATAAAAAAACCTTTCAACATGTTCCAATAATACAAACCGTTGATAAAAACTTACTTCTAACAAACTCCCCTAAGTATACTGCAAAACATACACGCGTTAACTGCGAAGCGATTACGTGTGAAGCTATCGCGAAGCAAACGCACACTCGCGGCGGTCGCTATGTATATGTTACAACTTCTGAATATTTAAGGCATGTTTACTCCACTAATACTTTAACGGCTATTTAGGAGTTTAGATTAATATAAATTACATAAATAATTTGTGGAAGCTTCCTCATGCTATACAGTAACGGTACATTAAGTAGACGACACAATGAATAAACGTATATCGACTGATGCAACAAGCGCACTCACATCACACAATATCTCTATAACATACAAAAGGCCACAACACATCATTCAGTCACAAAGCGCAGATTTATGAATTAATTACATTCCAATGAAAATTTCTATGATACATTTGTAAATGTCGCCATTCACGATACGGGGGCTACGTTCATCTAATAATATTTCAACTATAATTCCGATAACATTATTAACCTAATTATTGTAATTTATATCTATCGCAGTAGTTGTTCATGTCAACTCACGTCCACCTTATGTTAATGAGATTAATGTCGTCGTGGACGAGCCTCGAGTCGCAGACGTAGTTGGCAAGATCTTCGCGTCCGCTTCGAGAAAGGCACCGCCGTTACACCATAGTAATTAGTTACATTAATTTTGATTTCTAATCAACAACACTACGCGTATTTGTGACAAACAGCACGACCGACTACGGGAGGAACTGTATCGTGCATTCAAAAGGTTTCATACAAATTTTGACCCTTTAATAACTACGAGATTACCGTAAATACATATTATGTACATTATAATACAACGATAAACAAAACGAACATCGAGCAGTACAATAATACGTATAGGGGAGTATTTATATTCGTTAATATCATATCCAAAACGTTGTGATTCCAACTTGAGCAATACATCGACATACCAAAAATATCATCTCTCTACGCTTCCCAGAAGCTGCGATATGACCGTTATATCACAATATAATTGTACAAGCAGACACATCACCAAATTAATTTATATAAAAAGTAATCACAATTTACTTAAACGAAAGGCGCGTTAAAGTAAACGAGTCTTAAGTATATCTGAGCCGCTTTATCACTTGACAGTGCTGGGCTGAAGGAATGAGTGTAGGAGAGGCGCATGCTATTAGTGTTCCCAGGTTGTTAGGCTCCAACACCGCGACACCGACGGAGTGAGTAGGTCGGTTTCAGGAGAGGCGAGATGGTGGGGGCCGTGCGGTTAGTGTTAGAACATGTTAACCACCTACACGTGACGTCACCACTCACCACAGACTGCACAGGAAGGCGCACAGGAGAGGCGGCATGCAGTTAGTTACTACGGGAGTTAACGCAATCCGTGGAAGATGAACCCGTGTTAATTTTACCGCACCGAAACATAAGCAAAATTATGCCAATTTACTAAATTTAGTACATCGCATAGTACCTAAATACACAAACAACTATGCAATATAAGGATATATTTAGACAGCCGGCGCGTCTATGGGATCGTGCGCGGCTGTGATACACAATCATTCACATTTCATATCAACGATATTTCAGGCGCTGATTTCACGCTCAATCACAATTTAAATATCGAATTACTCGGTGCCTTTCTCTCGGGATAGCGAATAATTTAATACATCGAGGGTTCTCCCTTAGAGGTGAAGGATTTTTCCGTATAATTAAATAGTGTGTAATCTATATCACATCCGATTGGGATAAATATTTACTGTGAACGCATTACTAGAGCGGATAGACGCTCGTTCACACCAGTAGATATTCTCACTATAAACGCCTCTTAATAATATTATATACACACAAAAACTTTGTAGTGCTTTATAACGTAAGACTAGATTTTACTACAGAATTAAACATGTGAGACTTCGCGCGGTGATGTTAAGATTCACGAATGAATATTGATTAAGGCAATTTTTAAACAAAAACGTACAGATACAGAGAAACATTCCTTCACGTAGACTATCCATTATATTTACATTAATGTCTTCAAGCGCATTCACATGTTCAGACTTCACGCGGTTTGTTCGTTCCTAACGTAGTTCCATTTATCACATTCTAGGACCTATTGCACTTTTCACTCGCTCACTCACTAGTGTCACGCGGCAGCCTCACCCCTCAGGCCGTAGCTATAAAGACCACTAGGGGTTCGACCCCATAAGTTCTACCACTAGTTCCGTATGTTGAGTACGATTGTTCCTCACCATTTGTCCTAGCTACGGCCGCACGAGACCCTTCACTTGCGAGTAGGGTTGGTGAACCTCAGCGGTCGCCAGCAGGGCTGCCACTCGTGGTCGGAAGGCCAATATCAGAAGTCCTCGAGCAGCACGGCGTCGCGCGGCACGAGGCCCTTCTGCTCGCCGCGGCAGCACAGCAGGTACTGGTCGTCCACCTCCAGGATCAGCCGCAGCCGCTCGCCTTCATTGAACGCGAGGTGCCCCGAGTCTGACGGCAGCCTGTGCCATAGCGTCCTCACGTACCTGTCGTGGGAAACTATGGGTTTAGGCTTGTAACATTGCACTAAAATATCAATAGGAGTGGAGTCAGAGGGAACGTTGACAGTACGAAATACCTGTAATTATTTAGCTACTAAGATTAACTCTAACGATTCTGAAAAATTATGAACTACTCCGTTTTCAATACACAACCGATGCTCTTGCTCGTTCCCGTGGATATATCTCAGGCCACAGGCTTGTGTTCCTGACTGCGGTTCAACGCTATTCGTTTGCCATCAAGTAGACAGTTCACGTAGTTTGACGTCTACTGCAAATAAGTAATACTCGTATACGTGTACATACTTGTGCGCGGCGTGCTGCCTGGCGGCGGAGGAGGAGGCGG
This sequence comes from Hyles vespertilio, assembly GCA_009982885.2. Classification (NCBI taxonomy): domain Eukaryota; kingdom Metazoa; phylum Arthropoda; class Insecta; order Lepidoptera; family Sphingidae; genus Hyles; species Hyles vespertilio. Next base: position 11,868,256 of record CM042809.1, on the reverse strand, counting down.
CGCGGCGCGGCGCGGCGGGGGGCGCGGGCCGCCCGTACGGCAGCGACGCCGGCCGCGGGCCCGCCGCGCCGCCGCACCACGCCTGGTCCACGCGACTCGTGCTGCAAACACATGCTCTTGTACATCCCACTCGTTATACCCTGGTTATCCTGGCCTATTGTATTGTAACAACCTAGCAACTCCCAGTGACCACTATTCTTTTTATATCGTCTTTAACCTACGCTTGTGAATTAGTTGAGTTTGCTTCAATACCCGTTAGTCAGTATCTCATAATTCGGAAACCCTCACTTCTTGTCGAGAGAAACATTTTAATTCTAAATCACAAATATCTGAATCTAAAAAGTCATACAAAATTTTCAGTTTCTTTTTGTAGCAGATTTAATGCAAATTATACCATCTAAATTTCGAACTATGGACTGTTATAATTTTCTCACAAAAGAACCAGAATACTAATTAATCAATTGTGTTAGGCACATAACAAAATAACAAAATTAAAACGATTCGTGTTAAACACAACATATCATAGTAATTTACATGCGTAGTTTAATTAACGTTAATATAAATTAATTATTAGACTTCCTTGTATAGTTTATTATAGGATTAATAAATAAGGTCAGAAATCCATGCGTTACATGCTATAGTAATGTTAATGGCGTCAGCGTTAGTAAAGTTAATATTATTCATCCCATCAGTGTACATACGGCGATTTCTTAGCGTTTGTGGCGTTTTTAGCTAAGGCATCGTTTGCGACCCTCGGCCGAATCTGGTTTGGTTTCTTCGCCGGCTCAGGTATTACTCTGAAGATGTGCAACGTACATAAAGCATACAAAATAAGCTTTCCCTTCATATAAATATACATATAATAACATAATACATTGAAGAAAAAGTTTTGGAACCAACCACCATAAATTGTGAAATTCCTTATCCACATATAGAAAAGTATCTGATAGCCTGAAATAGAAAACAGTGCTTGTGCAATCACCACGTGTCATACATAAAAAAGAGGTCCGATAGCCCATTGAGAGATTACAAATTTATACAGGACACTAAAAATTCAAATAAACAAAATTAAGCGACACGATGAAATTTATGACGTCTAATTTTAAATATCGAACAATTTAATAAATTCTCCGAGAAAGTAGATGTAATATCGTCAGTTGTAACAAATTTGTTACAAACATTGGAATATACATAGAAAATTAAATCTTGTATTTACCATATCGGTTAAATATAAAAGTAATTCTATATCTGAATTGTGAACTATTTCTTTTAAATGTGTTACAATTGTTTACATTTCCGTCATTCCGAGAAAGTTCTATTTTTAAAAGTCTACTATCGCCACCTTGCGTAAGTCGGCGGCACTAGAATGCCTACGTGTCGATGTTGTTTGCCAAGAAAATAAAAATAAATTTATGGCCACTTTTTTATCTTATTTTGAAACTCACACTTTGGATATTATGACGGTACTATGGAGCCATTATATTCAAACTTCCTAGAACTGTGACACATATTTTCGTTAATTACGTTTTTCATGTCGCCTGATTCGATTAGTGAGAATGTAAATTGTAAAGTCTGTTGCCCTTAATTTGTAGGATCAATTTTCATACCGAAAATATATTTTATAGGCGTTGATTGATAAGAATAGCATTGCTCTAGCTATAATAATATCCATTAAACCATAGCTAGATGGAGGGCCACAAACCAAATCTCACTCACTATAAATTGCATAAATGTGCTCATAAATACTGTATAAGAGTGGGTAAAGTCAGAAGAAGTACAAGTACAAATATCCCATTAATGTAAATGTGACACGTCACCAGTACTTAAGATACTTCTTTAGCTACTCCTTTATAATTAGGGGAAGTGGCAATAGGTATTAAGTATATTGTTAGTGTAATAATAAGTGGGGCTTACCGGTTGGCAGGTTGCGGTGGCTTCTTGGTGTTGGTGCGTGCGTTTGAAGCGCGAGGCGTGCCACCAGTCGGCGACGCGCCTTTGCGTACTGCCACCGGTATACCACTGTAATTATACAATATAAATTATAATTTATATTATATATAATTCTTAAAAAAAATATATTCCACTTTTGATGCTGGCTTATTGGAGTTGTAGTGGTGGGTATTAGGGCGGGATAGACTTGAAGTTACTGTGGTACGGGACTACTGCGTAGCATATTCTACCAAGGGAATCTTAGTTTGCTAGTTGGTTTTAGTGAAAAATAGGTTTTTTTGCAGCCAGCAGTCAATATCGAAGTTAGACCGTAGATGTATTTATTTGATTAATATATTACTTAAGTAGAGATGACAGCTATTTACTTGCGGAGTACGTGGAATATGCCATATATATTTCTGCCATATTGTTAACCTAAGATAGGATAGAATGCTTCATTATCCATACTTGATCAATACCTAAAAAAACTCCGGCACGTTAGAATTAGAATACAATAACTCTTCTTTTGATAAAGTCTAAGCTATATGCACGTCCGGATACTAACCACATTACAGGATGTATCATACTGCATATACCGGGTATCTCAAGACTGCTACCGAAAACGAAGCCGGGTGGTAGTTTTAGTGGCTACAAACACAATGCAATTAAAAATTTCGCATAGAAATGCGACAATTATTTTTTATGATTTTTTAAATATCGTCTTTTTTGGGTGGTAAATCCATAGTTTTTGCTAAAATAATAATTTAAACTCTTTTATACCTTAGAGTATTTATAAATAAAAGGGTATACACTATTATTTTAGGAAAAAATGTATTTACCACCCAAATATGGCCATAGGAAAAAAATAACAAAAAAAAATTGTCACTTGTTTTGCAACTTTTTCTGTTGCATTGTGTTTGTAGCCACTAACACTACCACCCGGCTTCGTTTTCGGTAGCAGTCTTGAGATACCCGGTATTTACTATGTTGACCCACGCAAGCGCGTCGAGTTTCGTGATAACTGATGATATGTATTGTGTATATCCGGTTTCAAGCAGGTCGATGTATTGTATTGACTGGTGTGAAACAATCATCTTTTCTCTTGGCTGCACTGTACTAAGTATCAGATTTAGTTACATTGTTGTGGCAGGGTATAATATAGTGCTAGTTCTACTTATATTGTATGTGTCTCTTATATATGTTTATCATCTTGTTCAGTGAAAGGAAGTTAAGTACGTCGTTAAATATTTATCCATATATCAGCAACATTATATACTACTCACGACTCTACTATTTTATATATTATGTATGTATCTACAAAAGTACGCAACTATTTTAAGCAATTTCTTATCATAGCTTGAAATCTACAGAGTAATTTGAGATTAAGAATTATTGTATTGAAGCTACATCAGTAGATTTGACAGATAACGAACACACATGCTGGTGTCATAATAAAACATTTTATTTTCGGAAATAATTTCGCAATTACTAAGACCATTGACATTCGTTTTCCTTTGACTATGGTGACTTAATATAGCAAAAGTTACGATACAAATTATTGTATGAATGCTTTTGTATATTTTATATATTTTATATTACGCAATATAAAATATACTTTTCTGTACACGGCCTTCTGCTACGCACGGGTTTGTCCCACGTTTTTCATTTTTCATATTTGATTCACATTGATGGATATAAAAAAATATTTGTCTTTTAAACAATTGAACTATTCAAATACATAAATTAAGCTTTATAGCTCCTGTTTGGTGTCATTTACGTAATACACAGCATTCTTAGAAAGATAATGACGTCAATTATGGTGAACTTTTTGTGGTAACGATAATTTATCAAATTAAAGGATATAAACTATGTCCATTGATAATGACAAGAATGACGCCAGTTTCTGCATAATTAAAAAAAGGAATTGACGTAAATTATTCTGCACATCTGTCTATAAGGTGTCTATATCATAACAATTTCTACTAAGTATCTGATTATACCAAATGGGGCCTATGTGCGAGGATGACAGCTGAACTAATTAACAGAGAATAAAGCGCTTTTACCTCGTATTAGGCCCATATATTTACGTACCCTGGTGAGTAAGGGACTGCTCTATATACAATAATACGATGAAAAATAAAGTCAAATTGATTACCTGCTCTTTTGAAGTCTATCAAAAGGGGGTTGGGCCGTAGTCTACTGGTTTATCGCGGGTTGGCATACATATAGGTCAATAAATATGTAATTATTTCCTCCGACCTTTAAGGTTATCATATAACAATTTTTCTATTGAGATGTATCCTATTAAACTGCGTGGCTTGTTATTTAGTAGAGGGATATCCTAGATTGCGTTTTCCGGTACGGATTTCTGCTCCAGAATGGTCTTGTGCGTCAGTAATTTGTTTGCGAGCCACATAGTTTGCACTTCGAATCGTTGATGAGTCAAAAGTAGTAATTGTGGTTTAATTTGTATTGTGTTTTTCCCATTCCATGAAGTCAAAGCTAGTAAGGTTTTTAAAAGTTAAATGTGGTATGAACTATGCAACGATTGCTACATTACTCCACTATAATTCACATTTAAATAATGACTATCGATTGTAATTCTTTGTCAATTTTGTTTTTTCCACACACAGCTCAAAACCGTGAAAAAAATTAAGTGCTCATGCTGTCATAAGTGATTGTTCTCAGCAATCGTTCTTTGATATAGTCATACTGAATCGCGAACAGCCTTATCATGAGCAATTCTCAAGATCTGATTTTAACAGCTTGGCGTCTAAACTTTTTGCTCTATCTAAGTTTGCAACCTTCCTATAACTATTCGTGTGGAATTAAGGCTTCTTAAAGCAGTTTAAACTGAAGTATAATTAATCATACGGTCTAACCACTCTCAATTGTACTCTTGATTGTAGAGGGTCGTGTCCTACAGTGGGATATATATATAAAAAATCTAATGTACAATACTGACCGATGCGTGTTCTTAGCGGGAGAGTGTAGTGCGGGCGCCTGCGGGCGTACTGGCGATGACACCGGGCGCGGGATCTTGGAGCCGCGCGCCGCCGCCGGGGACGTCTCGCCTGCGAACACGTGTGCGACATGCTCACTGTACATGCCGGGGATTGTAACAATATACTCGACCAGGATGTGGTTGGTTGAGATGCGGATATCAATAGCATGTGTTTTGAAGTTGTAAAACAGAAATAGAATAATGTTGTAAATTCAAGTTTGCCTCTGATTAAATATTTTAATTAAGCACTGGAACATAGTCTTAGTATACTTTCAATATCACGTGTTTTGGAGATGTTTTAACGGTGATAAAGTACGGTTGAAAATTTAAGTTTATCTTTGTTCAGATAGGTTAATGAAGTATTGGAACATAGTCATATAATGATTTTTGTTCTATTAATATTATATACTGTTACAATTAACTCAAGTCCCGCATCTACCAGCTAACACAATCGAATAATTAAAACACTATAACAGAATGTTATTTAATAATTTACACGACTTAATCACGACCTCTTTTTGACGTGACAACGTCTTAAATTAGGTTGCGGCTGGGAGTCACTTATGAAAAAGTGTAACGCCCGGTAACGTAACGGTGCGCGCGCAGCACTAGAGAATTATTTTTCAGTTTCACCCACTTTTTCCAAAATTGTCCCATAGCCCCCCCCCTGCCTTCCCCCACCCTTATTCCGAAATAGTGCCTATTAGCCTCCCCACGAAACCTACCCCCCCCCCTCCCCTACCCCCACCCCGAAAATTTACCTCACCCCCCCCAATCCTATCTCGGCCAACATAGGTCGTAGACCCACCGAGTTTGGTATCCTCGGAACCGTCTTGGTGAGGGCTACAAATTGACCCCGCCAGAAATCCCAAATTACGCAAAAAATTACCCCCCCAAAAAAAAATATTTTACCTCCAAAAAATTAATTTAAGTTAGCCTCCCCACGAAACCTTCCTCCCCCCCCCCTCCCTTACCCCCACCCCGAAAATTTACCTCACCCCCCCCCCCCCAATCCTATCTCGGCCAATATAGATCGTAGACCCACCGAGTTTGGTATCTTTGGAACCGGCTCGGTGAGCTCTACAGATTGGCCCCAACCAAATCCCCAAATTCCTCCCTCTCTCCCCTAAAATATTTGTCCAGGCATAACTCCGTCATTTCTTAAAGTAAACCCCCCGTGTTTGTAGTCAGAGGAATCGTCTTGACGAGCTCGACAATCGAGAGCAGGCAAAATACGATTTTGACGTGACAACGTCTTAAATTAGGTTGCGGCTGGGAGTCACTTATGAAAAAGTGTAACGCCCGGTAACGTAACGGTGCGCGCGCAGCACTAGAGAATTAGGCGCATTGAATCGGCGCATGCTTGTGTCTCTGTCTTTGTCTTTCTCGAACGTTCTTGGCGTTGGAAAAACAAGAAAGCGTCACAATACAAGTTCACACGTGTGGTTAAAGTATCGTCAGCTGTGTCTGTAGTGAAAATATGGAGTGCTTGGATTCGTCATTACATGTACAATGTTTTAGTAAACAAAATATATTTCTATAGTTAAAATTTGTGCAATTCTTATTTTCATTCAATTCCTTGTTCCTATTGTGCAATTTAATTATATTCATATCAATAAATATTCTACCGAGAAAAAGACGTTGTCACGTAAAATCTTCGCCCGTAAAACCGACTTTACAGGCAACCATTTTTTTTTGTGTCAGTAACACAAGAGGCACAACTGCAAATGAATTAGTATAGACATAAATGTTTGGTTGCCTGGAAGAGATAGCTAATAGCGATAAGACCGCCAGCTGTTACACGATTTCAAAAGATGCTTAATTGTATTTGGTGAACAATAAAGTGTCATCTATCTATCTACATTGATCTTACCAGAAGGCGTGGAAGGAGTCTCTGCATTACTGAGCATCTCCCACTTGAGTTGCAGGCGACGGAACTTGCCGCCAGTCGCGGCGGGGGGGTTGCTCCCCGCGCTACCCGCAGAGCCCGGCCGCCACTCCGCGCCGCTACACTCCAGCTGCGATACACACTACACTCACCATATGCAACCATAGTGTGACACACATGCTCGCACAAAACCATAGACAACACTAGGTATTTTACAAAATATATCTTAAAAAATATGTCACTAAATTTCAATTTGGAGAGATCGAATTTGAATATAAATAAACAAGAATTATCACATGCTGTCGGATTAAATTCTAATCTTTGTTTTTCTAATATTGCGAATGGGATTCTTAATGTAATAGTAACTGAGGATTTAAATATCATAATCTAATCAATGAAACTCTATTCCAGTTCTACCGGGTATCTCAAGACTGTTACCGAAAACGAAGCCGGGTTTTAGTGACTACAAACACAATGCAACCAAAAATTTCGCAAAGAAACGCGACAATTATTTTTTATGATTTTTTAAATATCGTCATTTTTGGGTGGTAAATCCATAGTTTTTGCTAAAATAATAATTTAACCACTTTTATACCTTAGATTATTTATAAATAAAAGGGTATACACCATTATTTTAGGAAAAAATGTATTTACCACCCTAATATGGTCATAGGAAAAAAAAACGCTTCGCTTTTTTTTGCATCTTTTTCTGTTGCATTGTGTCTGAAGTCGCTTAAACTACCACCCGGCTTCGTTTTCGGTAGCAGTCTTGATATACCCTGTATAATTATCATTGGGTGTTGGGGTTTGGGAGAAAAAGAACACACACAAAAACACAGAATAAACAAAAAACAAACAAATAAAAAAGGTGTGGAAGCATTTTTTAGTATCTGAGAAGCAATAAGCAGTTAGTTGTAAGCGATAGTGTAACTGAACCTGTAAATGAAATAAAACCACAAATCGTTTGCTACGTAACAAAGCACATTGAAACTAATGTGACAGTGACACACAGCCCCGCCGAGTTACCTTCGCTTCATTGCTGGACGCCTTAGCGGACGGTTTATTGTTCTCTAAACTATCTGTGTAATCATCGCTGTCGTCAAACACGAGCCGGTCGAATGCTTGCATCAATTTGGAGCCCAAGTGTATCCCGGACCATCTGCGGTTCATTTCGAGCTCAATTCTGCTGTTGTTCGGACACACGTCATAGCCAAGCGCCAGCGGATTGACGCATGAGCGCGGTCGGTTTTTTTCGACAATTGTTTTGACATTTGCGGAATCGTTCAAGAGGTCGGGGGTGGATGGCTCTTTGTTTTTGGGCTCCTTGTGTCTCATAATGACGCTTGTCTGGCAGTCGTCACTGGAGAGGCCGCTGGACTGCATCGAACGGACCAGCTTCAGCAAGTTGCGCTGGTTCAGTGTTAGTGGTGGGTTAATCGTAGTGGGCTGTTAAATACATCAAATTGTTTTTAGCTTCATGCATCATGCGATCCTTCGTTAGTGTGACGTCACAGCCGAACGTCCTTGACAAGTTATTTCGACACTATATTTCGGGCCATGCTTTTATTTGCATTTTATGTAAGCTGTGCACGAAACGAAACGGCAAATGTTCTGTTTGTACGCGGTGAACTGTGATTTACAAGCACATGCAACATACGATAAAATGCAAATAAAGCGATGTTTGCTCCGGTTGGCGGCTGTTCGATAATATGCGATAGTGGCATCGACACACGAGACTCGGGATATTGATTATGTCGATGGAAATGGAAAGTTAGCGTTAGGAGCGAGTTAGAGACGGTATAATATGAGTAAATGAAGCTTACCCTGCTCGCGGCCCGCATGTCGCTCTCTATTCTCTTGAAGCTCCTGTGCAGTTCGCGCATCTCGAACATGAGGTCGAGCGAGAAGGGCAGTAGTTTGAGGGGTTCGAGACTGGCCAGCAACGTATCGAGGAGGGCTCGGCAGCGCGGCTCGCCCACGCAGCCCGCCAGCACCAGCGAGTCGGGCCCGTAGTGCTTGCCCAGGATGGACTCGCGCGTGCGCACGTACGACACCCACGCGTCCACCGTTTGTGCGCTGACATAGCAAAATAACAATTTCAGAACATCGTATCATTGCGTCTTTTAGAGCTCACATAGATCGTTAATCCCATTTTCTTGTCAAATTATACACATTCACTGGTGAAAAAGCATTTCCCAGTATGAGTATGTTAAACGTATATGGTAGAATGTTTGTGATCTCTAGTTAAGTATCTTGTTAATGAGGAAAACCTCATTTCGAAATGCAAATGTATTATTGTATTTCTTCTATTTATAGACCGATACTCGGGTATATTGATGTTCTAACATTAATATTGGTAAATTACACATCTTTGATAGCGATCTACTTACTTGAGCAAACCCAAAATGAATGCGTTGAATTTAACCAGTCCTTCAGTCACAGCATCTTCGCTATTTATCCTCAATACCAACTCGTTCAAAGATTTTGTAATTGGACCTAAAGAATATTAGAAAATATAATGTTAAATGACATTTCAATTAAATATATTACTATTCATAGTGTATAGCTAAATTACCTTGTCTCGCTGTAGCTTCCACCATCTGCCACACTGAATTATTGACAGCGCCAAATGAGGTTTCAATGTTCTCTTTAAGGCCATCCCTAAATACGGCATACAATGCGGGACACAAAGCGTTCAGAGCTATCTTCGCGCAAGCCGGGGATTGTTTCGAGTCTCCCAGGAAGGCGAGTTCCGCTTGATCGGTCGCCGGGGAAAAGTGTTGAATTAACATTTCCACGGCGTCGGTCACGTTTGAAACGAGAGCTGAAATTGAAAATTATTGAGTAAAATGTATAAAGAACCTGAAAGATTAAGTATTATTACACAAATAATAAAACCGTACCTCTTTTCTGGGAGACATCAATCACATCATACTTTGGTCTTCCTTCGACGCGTACTGGACTACCAAATTCATCTGGGCTTACTTCAGCTTCTTCACAAATTGGCATTTCAGCTAAGTTTTTACCCTAAAACATGGTTCAAATAAGTAGATTGGAAATCGATTCATATAATTAACAATTAATATGATGTGATGACGATAGTAAGCACAATTATTGTGACTGGGTATATGGAAAACAAAATTATATAAGTTGTGCAAAATAAAATCATAGCATAAAAATGCGCATAACTCGAAACTAAAGAGAAGCTGATTGTGTTGAGTCCAGCTATGCGTCAACAAGCACATCGAGCATACATATGAAATCAGTAAAATAATAAAACAAAAGAAACAAAGGTACTCACAGAAATCGATAGATAATGTCGTGGGCAATAGAAGCACTAGTGAACAAGTTACCTGATAATGTCTTTGCGCTATCACGGTGGAGATATTGGGCGAATTGGGCGGAGTGTTGAGATTGTCCCCTTTAACATCTTCCACATTTCTCAGTTGAGTCTGTTGACCCTCAGTCGGGGCTTCAGACTTCTGCGCAAAACTTACAGACTTCTTACTATTGCAACTACTGCCACTTGACTCTGTGGACCTCTGATTCTCTTCTTGAGAGCGTTTCATTTGAAGAAATTTGCTAACTTGATTTCTTACCTTTTGAACCTGATTTTGATCCCATTCATCCATATTTTGGCAGTTAAATCCGCTTTGTTTTAAAAATTCTTCCAATTGCTGCAAGTCGGCGCTGCTTATTAGAGCTCCAGGTGGAGGAAATTCTGTGTATTCCATTTTCTTTGTACGGGGCTTTGGTAGCGGAGGTGTGTGAGGCCTATGAAGCTTGATCTCATTAGATTTTCCAGATTCTAGACTGCTTTCAGTTCCAACCCCTTCATCTGCATAATATTCGTTGTAATCAGCATCTTTCTCAGCCGCATCGAGGAACTGTTGCGATAATCGTTTTGCTGCCAAATCGTTGTTTTTCCTGTAGTCTACATTTTGATTCTGCAGGTAGTACGGTTCTTGTAATGATCTTCTCTTAGTCTTGTGTTCGGTTGCAGCTGTCATGCATACGATGGGATCTTGGATCAACTCATCCATTTCAAACATACTGTATCGTTTGGTGTGCGCACTAGATTTGCGGTTCTTATCCATTGACTTCCGCAATATGCTTTTCGGTAATGGTGGCCGCGGAGGCGCTAATTCTCCCTGTTTGGCAAGGCGGTTCTGATCCGCTAACGACAGTGAACGTCTTGGAACAGAAGGGTTTCCTCTTTGGCCTTCATTATTGGCACTTGCTTCAGAGCTTGTTGCACTATCATAGCGGTATACAAACAATGGGTTAAAGTTTCCAGCAGGCGCGGGGCTATTTTGTGCTGACGAATCCGTAAGCATCGTAGAAGAGCCTCGATAACCCGAAGATGGTTGAGTGGCTGTACTAGAACTCGACGAAACGGCGGTGGTATTTGCAGCCAAGTTGTTACAGTCGCAGCTCATAGGCCTGTTTTTAGATTTCGAAGGAATAGCATTACAATACTTGTCACCACATCGGACCTCTTTTTCCTTTACATGTTGCATCAATTCAGGCAACTCTGACAACATTTGTCTGCACTCCATGGCAGCAAGAAGTTTAACGAGTCCCAATCCTTAATGTGCCCGAGGCCTTTCTTCTTTAACATTTCAACATCGTTGCATGAAAATGGTCGTTTACCTTTGACTTGCAATCGATTTCTTTTAATCTCGCTCGTTTTTGGTGATACATTTACTTTTAAGGGATTCAAATAAATATTTGGCCTTCCGTTTAAGAAACTTATATCTGGTAAAGTATAGTTAGGATAAAGAACAAAGACAGGTTTCTCACAATCACCCTCTTTAAGTTTTTGTAAGAATGAAGGCTCGACAACTTTGAACAATTCTCTTTCATGAGACATACTAGAGTGTTGCATACTGGAAGTCTGCATGCTCTTATCGAGAGTATCACTGTCGAGGTGAGTTGAGGTAGCCTTGTGATCACAGGGTTCTCTCTGTAACAATTTATTCACTTTTGTTATTTGAGTGCCGTCTGACTCTGAACAGCTTGAAATGCTGACACTGGTAGCTGATGATTGAGAAGAACATGATTTACGATTGCCTCTCAATTTGCAAGGACTATTCATTATATTATTAATGTTAGCTCTTTTCACAATTGGTTTATTTACTGTAGCGTATAAGTTGGTTTCGCTATCACTATATTTGGCTTCGTCGATCGTTTCTTCTTCTTCGATCAAGACATCATCATAGACTCTATTTGTGAATGGGTTCACAGTTTGAATTTCTTCATAAACAGCTGAAGCATTTTCTTCAACAACACTGTCTGGCACGTCTAGTGGCGGTCGATCAATGGGTATTGTTTTTGAGTCCCCCATTTTATGCTCGCCCATGGATTCTCCGCTTTCGCCACCCGAACTAGAAGGCCAGCATTCGGATCTATCCATTTGTTCCATGCTGACAATGCCGTCGTTACTCATGCTTTTTTGTTTCATAAATAATTTTACTAAGCTAAATGATTGTTTGGGCTGGCTTTTGTCTGTTGACGTCTGATTGTCGGTAGAAGAAGTGCTCATGGGCTCTGAATGTTGACTTCCATGTGAAGAGCGTTGTTGAGATACATCGTATACTTTCATACAAACGGGCGTTCCTGACAGCCTTTGGTTGGCGGTAAAAGAGTCGACCTATAAAAAGAGAAGTGTTAAATAATTATGGCAATTAAATAAAATTCACACGTAATTATAGTCTTAGCAATTGGTTACTCATTACACCTTAACACGTACCGTTGAGTTGCTTAAGGCTGCCGAATTAATGGAGCTATTCATGAATTTTCTTCTGTAAAGATTGGGTAAACTTTGGCTTTTAATTACAGAATTGTTCATGTCGCTTGTGGCATCAGTCGATTCATTTGAATCTTCATTGTTGTTGCCAGATGGGTGCCTAAAGGATAAAAACAACATTATAATCACGTTACACCTAATGACTTGCAATAAATTAATGACAATTCGAAATAAATATTTACCTTCTTAATGGCGATTGACTGCTTTGTTTCTTAAGTTTACTCCACGTAGTTAATCCTAAATCACTTCTAGCCATAGAGGTTGTTAACTTATTTGTAATTTTCTTACATCTTTCTAGTAATTCTAAATTCCTGCGCGTTCTTTCATCGTTATCTAAAACTACGTTTTCATCTTCCTTACCCAATTTGTCTGAAAATAAACCAGGAATTCAGCCATTTTATCTTGACTAATAGCATGATTATCGTGAATCACTTAGTGAAAATCAACATTTACCGATTAAACATTAGGTCATTATGTTGATTAAGTGGAAAGTTTGAATGAGGATAACGTACCATGTTTTTGATTGACGGCAGGTTCGGCGCACTCACTGTCCTCAGAGTAAGTGGTGAGGCTGCCCTCGAAGGCGATCGTATAGTTGTCCTTGTTGGCCTGGCAGGTGAGGATGAGGTCCTGCTCCGTGGGCAGCTCGCAGTCGAGACTGTCCACACTGAAGTGGACGCCGTGTCCGCCCTCCTTCACCGGGGAGAACAGCAGCTCCGACTTGCATATCGACATTGTGTTAATCGAACCGACGGATTCTTCACCCTGTTTGTTTTACATAATTTCCTATTAGCTAAGCTGATATAAAGTCTTAAGCTTTACTTTTGTTTTGAGTTTCTCTTGTTTAAGGAACGAAATATTATCTGATCATGACTGAGATCACCTACGCACTGACGCAGACGTTATGATTGAGCCAAATTTCGGCTTGTTTTCGACAAGTGTTCCTTAATCATTTCCATTACCTACTCACTCAACAAGCGCTTGTTGCACTATAATATGAATTTATCGTAACTCAACATGAATAATAGCATTGCGAGGGGCGTACCAAAAGAAGTACCAAATGTAATAATAACAAGTGAATGTTCTGGGTACGTTTCGAAACCTGCACGCGTGCTAGTTGGGAACATAAACATTTACGTCTGTTGTAAGTTTGGATGCGGATGCAAGACGCATCTAAAAATAAGGGCCTGCACCTTTCATTTGCAATGCGCGGCCAAATATTTCTCTAAATTCTTGACTAATCTATAAGGGCTATCTTATTGGGTTAGATAACGAAGTTGATAGGTAATTATAGATTTTTAAAATACATGATATAATAAAAATACACAATTGATAAGGGATAATCAAATTAGGACTAAATACAATATATCATACATTCGGCGTAACTATGCGTTGTTCAAAACAGTTCTAATAGTGTCGGCTGCGCAGGACATTATAGTGACAAACAACATGGCCGTCCAATGCGAGTGTTATCAAATTTAATTCCTTTTCCTGCTAAATGAGGTCACAAATCAAACAGCGACTCATAACTAACACCAATAGCTTTGTTTCAATTCACATTATTGTACATTACACAAATTGGACATATTTACCTACAAATTGTTATTCGGTAGGGGTGGGTAGTTCAGTTTTTAGTTATAAAAAAAATCTTGAAATTAAGACATGTTGTAAACAATACTAAAAACGTTCATAAAACCTACTTATTTACTAATTTATTATTTTTATAACAGAAATATAAGCTTTAGCGTAGAAACAACAATAAATAAGATAATAAAATGATAAGTGGAATTGCAGAGCGTATTGTATTACTTCATCTGAGAGCTGACCTCTAGAACTATAGACTCTCTTATCGTTAGAGCTAAAAGTTTGATAAAATAGACACATAATGCAACTAAGAACAGCGCTAAGAAACCAATGGAAGAGGAAAAACACTGAAATATATCACTCACTGAATAATATCCATTGCAGGAATCCCAATCATAGTCGGTCACACCCATTTTTATATGTAATTGTATTACCACTGTCCTTATTAAAAGCAATGTAAACACTAAATCAACCACGCAGTGTGTAATTGAGCGCGAGTGCCATCGCGCGGGCTCCCTTACACAAGCACTGTATTAGATGTCAATAAGTTCACTGCATCCACTGAATCCCTTATCTTACGCACACACAATTATCAATCGGCTCCTTCGAACTATAGCACTGTTTAGTAAAGCATGTGATAGTAATCATTGCAAGAAAATTTACAGCAGCAGTACGCACTCCCGGGAGTTCTAGCCGCGACTGGGGCAGCGGGAATATTAATTTTAATATTAGCCACCGCAAACGGTTCTCAAACCTTTACTACGCGCACGTGTTCACGCACCGAGCGCTCGATGCGACTGTTAGCAGTTCCTTTAAAAACTGATCGACATAGGAAATCAAACGTTAATTATCAAAAAATGCTTATTTACACCTAATTAGCAGGTTAAGTTCGCTAATGCGTTCAAGGTTGGAGCCGGTGTAGTTGTTATCAAAGCCGTGCTTGTAATGACTGATGACTCATGGATGTTTATTCATAACATTGCCCCGACATTTTGTCGCGCCGCGCCGCGTCCGCAGTTTGAGAACATCTGGCTGATAGGAGAGACTCATTGGCAACTCACACATGGTGGCATTATGTGCACGACCACACATAAGACTGATTAAATATAGCGCACACACACATACACAGTCGTGAGGGAATTGAGCGTATGAGCGAGGGGAATAACGAGTGTTGTTAAACTGATTGACGCAATTTCAATGTGAACACTGCACTCACACAGCGGCGTTGTTCTTATTTTATCGTTACTACCGCTACATCCCGTGGGACCAACGTACTTTGTAGTCGGCATATAGGAACAGTTTTGTGAATGCTGACCAAGTGCGTGTGTATGTACGTGCGAGTGTGTGCTCGCGGGATTTCAATAACAACTAAAATAGATCGTAAAAATGAGGCCGTTTACATACTCATCTAATTCATTTAAAGTAATTTGCTATTGTATATTTTAATTATCAATATGTAAAATATTACTTCTAAAACCTTTTTTGCCATTTGTAGTTGGAGTTTACAGAACAAATTAATTACAAGCGTATCTATAAAAAGTTATTTGGTATTATAAAACTATTTTTGCTTTTAAATAATTAAACCTGATAGCAGCATGAAATAGAACTGAATTCTGTAAAAAGCGACATCTATCGTTACCGCTCTAAACTAAGATAAGAAACTTGTATTCGTAAAAAGAGGGCGCTTTGTAGCAAAATTTTATAAATGAACATGGTGAATGACATTAAACGCTGTGTGCATCTGCGATTAGAATTATGAATGTGCTGGATTTGTGTTTTATGATATGATATGAGAATTGATTATGATATGAGAATTGATTTTAAAAAAATATGATAAACAACATTGAACAGCAATGTTAGGCGAACCTGCAAACTACTGTCGCCACTGACACTGCTGTCGAATCGAAACCTTTCCATGAGAGAGCTCGAGATGCTCGCGAACATCTCACCTCGGGGGTTACTCTGCAATACACCATAATTTAAACATCCACCACAAAGAAAAAGGTATAACTGAAATCAAAATAAACATACATAAACATAAACATGATAAATAAGTAAATAATACAATCGTACATAATTAAAATGTTTATAACCATTGCCAATTAGATTCTGTGATTAGTAAAATATGGAAATGATGCTAGTAGGTATGTAATATTCCAATATGATAGAGATAAATATAATAATAATGGTTTAAATGTTAATGGAATGTTTGTGGGCATTTTAGTATGTACCTATTGTAACAAATACTAGATACACTTACTCTAAAATTAGGAGTACTTTATATTTGTTGATAACATTAAGATCTCTAATGAATTTATTTTTCACATTTTAAATTTTTGTAAATAATGCTATTTTAATACTCGTTAATAAATACGTTTTAGCCATGTGGACAATTTATAAGCTGTTTAGCTGTAACGATATTACCGAAACTCGAAGGTTTGCTATTTGAAAATAGGATTTACCTTAATATCACGCATTAGTATATTTTTTTTATTTCGTGGATGTTTCATATTTTTTGCTCAGTTAACATTAATTATACGATTTAACATTCACGCATCCATTTTCAATTATAGCTCTTATTCTTGGAAGGCATTTATTTAGTCCATTATAAATTTGATTTTTTAATACTTAGTTACGTATTTCGGTCCAGTAAAAAATAAATAATGGTACAAAATTACGTGTTGGATGATGTGTTGTTTACACAGATTGGAAGTGATCTGTGGTTGTTTACGATAACCCTTTGGTAGAATTAAACAGTTAAGTATGTCCATTAACTTCCTTAATTTTATAAGCAGTAAAAATAAGTAAGGGAATATTAAGAAAATGAAAATTTTGTAATCTCTTTGTTACTAAATCACTTGCTATTGTATATTTTGAGTAACTACATTGTAAAAAGTAGTTGCATGGTAGAGCCAAAGTCAATATGTATTTAGTTATTAATATAATTGGGCTCTATCATAAAATCAAATGTTTAGTGATGAATTATTTTACGTGGTAAGTCACGAATAAACTATCTTTTTGAACTTGTAATGTGATATATGTGTCTATGTTAGATTTTTTAATTCTACCTCAATATTTACTTAATAGATATCTTTAAATATTGACAAATATTTTTTTGAATGAGTTATTTTATTGAATTCAAAATTGTAAAGAGTGCAACAAAATCTGCAAAAGTTGAGAAAGAAAATTAGGTGTTGAATAATTTTCAATGTAATAATGTAGAACTATGATTTCTTATTTTTTTTTTCTTTTTTAATATATTATTTATATTAGTATTGGGACTGTATACGTATACCTTCGGAAATTCCCGAAGGTGTGAGGGGTGGTAGATACATGACAAAATTGTGCGAAACCACTTCAACAATAAATACTCGATCAATTACATTAGATTACAATTTAGATGATTGGTCAGTTTTTTTTTATTGCAATGAATGGCGAGACTAGCAAGCCGTTCGCCTGATGGTAAGCGATACGACCCCTCATAAACAGTAGCAACATTCCACTGCGCTCGCCATCCTGAGACATAAGATGTCTCAATATGTCCAGTAGTTGCTCTAGCTACAATGTCCTTCAATCCGAAATACAACAGTGCATTTAATCAGTGTTGTTTCACGGGAGAAATAGACATTGCGGTGGTACCTACCCAGATGGCCTCTCACATATGAGAGACCTACCACCAGTATAATACCCAACAGTCACTATATACTTACTAAGTGCGTGGTGGCCTGTTGGTAAACGGACTAGACGCGGCTGCCCACATGTTCACGGTGGTCGCGGGTTCGAATCCTAGGGCACACCTCTGACTTTTCGGAGTCATGTGTGTATTGATAATCAATCACCACGCACTAAAACGGTGAAGGAAAACATCGTGAGGAAACCTGCATACCATAGCAATTTATAAGAATTCCTATGGTATGTAAGTCCGCCAACCCGCACTAGGCCAGCGTGGTGGACTATATGGCCTAACCACTCTGAATCGTATTCTCGATTGTAGAGTAGGCCTGTGCCCTGCAGTGGGACGTATATGGGCTGCTACAGTTACTATATACTTACTGGGTATCTCAAGACTGCTACCGAAAACGAAGCCGGGTGGTAGTTTTAGTGATTACAAACACAATGCAACTAAAAAATTCGCAAAGAAACGCGACAATTATTTTTTATGATTTTTATAAATATCGTCATTTTTGGGTGATAAAACCATAGTTTTTGCTAAAATAATAATTTAAACTTTTTTATACCTTAGATTATTTATAAATAAAAGGGTACACTATTATTTTAGGAAAAAATGTATTTACCACCCAAATATGGGCATAGGAAAAAAATAAAAAAAAAATGTCGCTTTTTTTGCAACTTTTTTTGTTGCATTGTGTCTGAAGTCGCTTAAACTACCACCCAACTTCGTTTTCGGTAGCAGTCTTGAGATACCCTGTATACTCCTGACCTCACAATAAGATCCGAGTCTGGTATCGTGGCTATCAGGAACTACAAGAGATTTTTCGGTCTTACAAACACCCAGACCCGAAAGAAAAAAATGTGGGCCGCACAAACATTTCTCTCGGTGCGGGGATCGAACCCGAGGCCTCTCGTTTCACAGGCGGCGTTAACTGCCACAGAATCTGTCAAAATGATAATATCCTAAGTTCGTTTAAAAATAATATTTTTTTATCATTCATGCGATTCGCAATTTACAAATCTTAAGTATTTTCCATAAGAATCGATTAGAAAGCTCTCAAGGAGGTTTTTGTTCATTAGACTCTCTGTATCTGAAGAAAGAAAGGAAAGAAAGATAAAATAATATTGGTTTCATCAAGACGCAGTTTAATGACGCCCTGTCTCTACCACTCTGTACTCATATTTTTAATTATTACTAATGTGATTTTGCAAGCACTATAATCTGTTAATTAGTATGCTTCCAAAGAACAATATTTAGTCGTTATTTAATTCGTGTAATGTAAACAAAAAGCATGTTATTTACTAATGACAGGTTGTTGAATTACAAGACTGGCACCATGGAGATAATCTTTTTTAAATTCAGTGACATTGCGCGGAGGTTGGCGCACATATCCGAACAAAAGGTATAAATAACGAGTAAGCAGATTGTCATCGCTTCCGCACGCTGACGAACAGTTGTCTGTGCGACTTTCGCTCATAAAACACTTGTATGTACATATCGCCTTGAATTTTTCAAATCGAAAGGTTCAATAAAGTCTAGATTCTCTTCATCGCAAGGTCTTCGTTGTGAAATTTGTTTGGCGCTATCGTGTTACTTTTTGTTGGTGATATTTTTTCTTTGCATGTCCAGTCTTGGATGTCCTTATATTTAAATTTAACAATGTACATTTTGGTGAAGGTTTTAATATACATAATTTTGCGTTTATTGCTGTATAATTTTAGTACATAAATGCCAGCGTTTATTTTTTCGGTTGTACGTTTTTAACGCAAAAACAGAGCTTAAGATGTACGTAACTTTATATTTTTTAAGTTGCATAGTGAATTATCATGTTTATACTGGAAGTATAAGCATATTACACTGATTTTTAGAATGCGGGTTTGTTTTCGTGCCCACTTAATTGGTGGATTCTTGAAGAACAGCGAAGTGTGCAAGTCAATAAAACGGTCGAAACTTTCAATTGCAAAATCGTGCTGCGTGAAGAACGAGACTTATCATAAACTATATTTATTTTATTTGTGTGTCGGTTCTTATTTCATGTGCACGGATACATGCCCTTTTATGACTTCATTATTGCAACATGCGCAGGTAATGAATTCACAGCCGACTTTACGAGCGAACTGAAGGAAATTTCAAAAAGTTTTGCATTTTATGTTTGCGTCTGGAGTTTATCTCTTACTCAAACAAACTTGATCCCCAGTATTAAAATGAATCCTGAACTTTCCACGCCTAATGGTGTGTGTTTTTCTACATTTGCCGTTCAACTTAATGCCACAATAAATACATGTACTAAAATCATGATTCCTAAAAATTTTACACGAAAAGCCACTTATTTTAACGTAAATTTTATGTATTGCGTAAGCATTCCATTTTCGGGTACACTAACTATAACTATACAATTAAAGTTCCATCGTCCGACATTGTTTTGTTTGTGACATTCACGTGGTTCCATTTTAGGATCATTTTACTGCACTAAAGACAAAAGCGTATCGATTTCATATCGCGTCTGACATTGTAGATGTTCATTATTTATTTAAAATACAATTATAGATTCGGCAAGGTGAAAAAGATCAAACCTTCCTTAGCCTTACTTATGGGGGTTACAAATTAGTGAGTACTAATTTTAGAGTGTTTGGACTCACATCATGCGTCCTGTCGTCGATGATGGCGTCGTGTGGCAAGTTGGCGGTCATGAGCAGTGCGTGTATGTCCTCAGTCCTGAAGCTCTCCATATCAGCCTCGGCCAGGTTCGCGTCCAGATCCCGCGCGAGGTCGTTGTACCTCGAGGTGAACTCGAAGCGAGACGCAAGGTCGCTTATACCCTTGTACGAGGCGGACACGGAGGACAATACTGAGGTGTGGTGGCAGGAGCCGTCTCGAAAAATTGGGCTGGAAGGTGAAAAATACATCAATTACCTTTATGCATCTTAGGGTTAATCATTCGAGCTTAATATAATCCAGATTGTAGAACAATAGATTAAATAGATATGATATTGATAAAAGGAGTTTCGTTTAAGAGCCGTGGGGCCTTGACTTTTGAAGGTACATGTGTGCAGAGATAATTATTAATTACTTCTTCATATTTAGCCAGTCATAAAAATCATCGTGAGGATATGTGAATGTGAAAATTTTTTGAAAGAATTTCAAATGAAAATAATAAGGGCTATTCGAAACTAACTACTCCAAAGTAGAGAATCAAAGCGCTGATATTGTTATACGCCATCACAATAGCCACACTTCAAACGATCAGTGGGTCAAAGTCACAGCCAAAACAAAATGGGTGTACTTGGAGGATCGGACAATTTCATTTACTAATATTTGATAGGTAAAATTTGAAGGATTTTAATCGAATGAAAGTCGTTAACATTGGTAGACATGTCATGGCTAATCTTCCTTTGTTTCAAGAAGACATTACAGTAATAAATATTCGCAGTGTATGTAGAAACTCTGTGAGTATAACTGATGATGTACAAATAGCAGATTAACCATTTTGAGAATTGTTCTTGTTTATTCTCACGATGGTTTCTTTGAATGTGCACGATGGCTAAACGCGGTACTGTTAGTTTCGCAAAACTCGCAACAGATGTTGGATACTAGCTATTATTTGACTTTAATTAATTCAGAATGAATTGTTCCACTGTTACAGACAATTTATTAAAAGTTTGTATAGTAGCACCACTTTTATATAAACAGAAAATAAATATTATTATTTATTTAGGTATTTAATCCTTTTTTGCACTGTACATAAATAGTAAAAAGATATTACACAATAAAAATACTAGTACAAGTGGCGGCCTCATCACACTAGGTAATCTCTTACAGGCAACCATGGGATGGATATACTAACAGGAGATAGAAAGGGCAGTCTAAGGTGTAAATGAAATAATAATAATGTAGATTATATATTAATAATTAAAAATAAAAATATAACATAATCACAATAATAATACATACATATATACATACATACATATACAGGGTATATCAAGACTGCTACCGAAAACGAAGCCGGGTGGTAGTTTAAGCAACTTCAGACATCATACAACAGAAAAAGTTGCAAAAAAAAGCGACAATTTTTTTTGTTATTTTTTTCCTATGGCCATATTTGGGTGGTAAATACATTTTTTTCCTAAAATAAGAGTGTATACCCTTTTATTTATAAATACTTTAAGGTATAAAAGAGTTTAAATTATTATTTTAGCAAAAACTATGGATTTACCATCCAAAAATGACGATATTTAAAATATCATAAAAAATAATTGTCGCGTTTCTTTGCGAAATTTTTAGTTGCATTGTGTTTGTAGTCACTAAAACTACCACCCGGCTTCGATTTCGGTAGCAGTCTTGAGATACCCGGTATATATATATATATATACATAAACATACTATATACCTATCCTAAAAATATACCAAAATAAGAATGGACAAATTATCTCAGCTACAATCTTGTTGTGAGAGGAAATGTAGTTTGACCTTTCTTTTAAATGACGACAGTGATTAACCATTTCTATCGAATCTGGACTTATAATTTATGAATGTGACAATAATTCTATCGTATTTACATGCCACTTTACAAATTTGACTCTTTACAACACTCTTTATTGTTTCTGCTTCAAGAACTGTATAAAATATTCTCATGTTAATGTGATTCCTCATAATGATAAACATGAGATGAGTACGAGTTGTAATCGTATCAAAAAATTCTTTATTCGACTATCACTTTATATAACCTAAAGAATTTACATTGGACAATAGCTCTGTGATTTGAATGAACTTCACAAAAAGATATATCGCTCCTCGCAAGGGAATCTTATCAAATAATGATAACTGACAGCTAAAATAAAACCAGACCCCCTAATTTTCCTAAGGACCAAAATGTTGGTGAATAACTTACTTATAGTCGAGGAACCAGAGGTATCCGGAGTTGTCGCAGTGCGCGTCGAGGTCATCGTGAGCCGAGTGCTGGCTCCCGGTGAGACTGGTGTTGCTGTTGCAGTCCTCGTCGGCGCCTGCCACCCCGGGGCTCGCCGCCTTCAGCCCGAGCCGTGGCGGTGGCCCTGGAAATAAACAATAGAACCATTATTACACATCCATTACGTTTTATGTTGGGATGGTGAGGTAACTGCAGTGTTTGGGAATGAGAGACTTTCCCGCCCTCACACCCGCCACTGTAACTCCTGTCAGCCAGGATCAACAGTGGCACACAAAGATATGACACCGAGCTCCGGAGCTCGGCGAGTCTCTCAGGGACACTAGCTTGTCTTTAACCCGCATCGAAATTAATCAGAAAGAAAAAACAAAAGGAGGAGTTGGAAACAAATAGCTGTCTACTTCCCTCCGCAGCAAAGCGGGTGACAAAAAATATTGAGTCGAGAGGTATGTATCCTCTTATATAAAGATATACAACTGGAGAAGCCAGATGTATTAAGCACCACGGGATAAACAAATTACATAGGTCCTATAGTTTGAGCTGCTAAATTTGGGTCCAATAATAGGTATGGCAAAAGCGCCGGAAAGCACGGAAGTTCCTCCTAGATTCCACGAGGTCCGTATAGTATGCAACACCAGAAGTTATTTGCATATTGTTCAACATTATGCCGCGTTCATCGGACCAGCGATCACACTCCCAAAGTATATGATGTGCAGTTTGTTCGTACTCACAGTCAGGTGTAGAGCATTGACACGCAGGCGATTCAACCAGCTTAAAAGTGAATAGTTTGCTCTTAAAGTTGCCATGTCCAGTTAGGAACTGTGATACACAGTGATCAATTTCTAGCCACGACTTTCTTAAGCGATCGCGAACGGACGGAAAGTATTGATATAAGTGACGCCCCTTTGAGGATATATCCCACCGGTTCTGCCATTCGTCAATTAATTCAGTGTACGCAGCAGAATACGGTTTAAATAACCTGCTAATCTTTAAAAAGTCTCGGGATGCAATAAAGTTAGTGTCTATTGTCTCTCTATTTGAATAATATAATGCGGCGCGTCTTTGCACCTCCAGATCGACCGGAAGCACACCCGCGAGAACCGGCAAAGCCTCTGTACTAACGGTTCTGTAAGCCTTACACAAGAATATCAAGGCCAGGCGTTGACTCTGGAGCAACTTCCTACGAACAGCGCCAACAGTAGATCTATCGGCCCAAACTGGAGAACCGTAACAGATACAACCCAAATAAGTTGCTCCATAGATAACTTTCAAAGTATTAAATGATAATCCCCACGTTGCCCTTGATATTCTCGTTAAAGCATAGAAGTTATTTTTCGATTTTTCTCCGACGGTTCTAATGTGTTCAATAAATGAGAAATTTCTCTCTAAAATTAATCCGAGGTAACAAACTGATTCCTTTCTTTTAACTGATACATTGTTAAATTTAATACGCGGGGGTGTTTTTAAAATCCCTTTTAACAACATTTGAAAAGTTTTTTGAGGTGCGAATGTTAGTCGATTTCGTTCACCCCAGTTCAAAATTAAACGCAGACTCGTGTCAGCCGAACTCTCGAGCCCGGCTCTACTATTGGATTGTATAAGTAGGAGTCCGTCATCTGCGTATCCAGTTAAAGAACAACCCGGCGGAAAAGGAATTGAGAAAATATCATCGAACCCCAAATTCCATAGATATGGACCGATAACCGAGCCTTGAGGGCAGCCCATAGTCAGCGCCTTCGATACGGCATGGTGGCCAAGTTGTAATTTGGTTGACCCATGACAAAAATAGGAATATATCATAGAATATATATTCCTAGGGCAACCTCGGATCTTTAATTTCAATAGTAATATTGGCCACCAGGCATTATCAAACGCGCCGGAGATGTCCAAGAAAATTCCCAATACGTACTTGTGATCCGAGTTGACGACAATTCTTCTAACCGATAAAGCCGCGTCCACAGTAGATTTACCTTTGGTAAAACCGAACTGTAGGTCATGAAATTTTGGACCACCCGGTAACAGACGAGGGACAATAAGCCTTTCAAGTACTTTACCCAAAGATGGTAATAATGTAATTGGGCGATATGACTTAGGGTCTTCAGGGGGCTTATTTCCACTTTTAGGTATAACACGAATGAAACCGCAACGCCAAACCCGGGGAAAAATGCCCTCATCAATACACCGATTAAAAACTTTCAGTATAGTGTCACCCGACGACTTACACGCTTCCTTTATCATTTTATTCGATATTTTATCTTCTCGCGATGCTTTGTTAATTGGCAAAGAATTTACTATGTTAAGAAATTCGTTAAGAGATGGATGATCTGATTTTGGGGAAGAAGGTAGCTCCGAGGCCCAGAGTCTTATTTGTTTTTGGTATTCGGAGTCATTATCGACACAATCGTCAGGTATAAGAGAATTCAAAAGAGTTTCCGTGGTCTCCTCGATACCAGTAGTATAGGTGTTATTTACTTTAATGTTTTCTATATAGGCCAAATTAATTGACCTATTTGCTTTGAATTCGTGGTAAAGAGGAGACCAGGGACCCTCTCTCTCGAGGCGTTCTACTATTTTACGCAGCAAGTTACCTTTAGCTTTTGTTACCGCGGCCCTATAGTGAGACCTGGCCACTTTAAGTGTGATGAAAGCACTCGTGAGTATGTCTTCAGGAACGATTCGTTTTTTAAGCCTATTAAACCGCCTACGCGCTCGTCGAAATCTTTGTCGAAGGTGGAGTAATTTACTATTCCACCAGTCACATCTGCGGGTATTGGTTATAGAACTGCGACCAATGGTTAAATCCGCGCAGTATGTAAAGGTGTCAGACATTATTTCAGCACAGTTTTCAGCTGAGAGATCATTGCGAGTGAAATCTCCGGTATGACGCGCGAAAACAGATCTAAACAATTCCCAATTAGCCCCTTTAGATTTATACCTAAAGTCAGAGATGTTTGGGAAGTGCAGTGTTTGGGAAGTGCAATGTAATCCAAATAGATACCCACGGTCGATACAAATGTTAGCGTGGTCGAAATTGGTATTAACCAGGATAATCACAGAATTCGGGATACACACAGGCTGAATTAGAAATGCAACACTAGTGTGTTTCTCTAAGACTGGTATTCCAATATCGCGTACGGTTGTCGCTATCTGGGTAGCCACGAATTTTCTACTAGGCACTCATAAATTATAGAGTTCAAGTATTTTTAAGTTAAGTACTATAAAACACAGGTGCACCATTCAGATCTCGGTTGATTATGACTATGAACATGTTAATATATCCACCGAAGTAGTTTAAAAGCCAAATACTCAAATCTAACACCAATCTAAATTTGTTTAATTATAGTTTTTGTTTGCAGGTGCATGCGAATACGAGTTTCCTTATTGTGTATAAAATTAATTTTATTATTATTCCATGACGTAACGCGTAAATTATCAATGTTCAAAAGCGTGAAGGCACCAGTGTCTGAATTTCCGAATGACATTGTGATTAACTCCACAGCGAATCGACGGTGGTTTTTTTATTAAAATCACTGGATGGGAGGCACGAAAGCGACCTTGTATCGGCGCAACAAATAAAATTCGTCCATAACTGGCGAGTCAGGATTCCAAACTTTCGCCGACATGACGAAATGTTAAACAAAAACTCGCGAGTTAATAAGCATGCCATTATAAATAACTCGTGTCCCAAGAGACTTATCTACATACTTGTTTGCTAAGAGCCTGTAAAGGTATTACGTTTGATTACATGCGTTTTATTTCATAATCGATGTAATGTAGTGGTTTGTTTGAAGCTAGTCGTAAAGCATCTTTAACGAGCATAAAATAATTCGCCCCATGGCGCCACATTAGGTTTATTGGGATATGTAGCGGAGTGTAGTGTTGTTTGCGCTGGGTCGCGGGACGTGGGCGGCGCGCCTGCCGGACAACATGCCATCTAGGGAATGTTGCGGACCATCCAGATCATAAGGAAAACTACGTAATGCTCCGCTCCGGCGACGCACACTTTCATAACATTTAAATTTGTTTAAGGCATCGCCTTTTATTTTTTCTTTCCTGTGTTAAAGCTACAGGGTAAACATATACGATAACTTTTAACTTGAACCATGAACCCATGAAATTTACAAACCATAACGATATTTAGGGTTATAACGTAAATTAAATCATTCAGAGAAGTCAACTGCATCGTACATTTTGATTTGTCCCACACCTCGTAGAAAGGTGTCAACAATAACATGAACCATTGTACATTAAATTCTGTATAAGGATGGAGGTTAACAATCGTCACAGTGAAGTGAACTTTGTGAGGTAAAACTCCTCTGTAAGGCCGTTCAGACAACTCAAATGACGTAAGTAATGACTGATTCATCCGTGATACATCGGCCATAACAAGAAGCGTCTATGACCAGTCGTTCGATTGTTTTGCTAAATCAATTCACATTGGAAACTATAAGCCACCTACTAAGTCATAACTTTCATACAACAATGTATTGCTGGAAACCGGATACTTAAGTCTGCAGTCAGTCTGTGTTTATTCCTAAGATATACACATTTCTACATCAATGATTCTATACTAGAGGGATCACCCTCTAGTATAGAATCATTAGTAGACATTCCCTCGAGGTTTAAATATCCATAAAATATAATGTAAGCCTAACATATGTGACTGGAAGTCGCTTTAAAATCAATAACATTCGAGAATCCGAGGTTACATAGCCTTGCTCATTTGCTTGAGGCAAACACCGCATGTAGGCGGACTCGATGCATTAGTTGATTCCTTCAATTTATCGACTTAATGTACAGGAATTTCAACGTCTCAAAGCACATTTTTTGTTTTGTTAAACTCACTGACATTATTTACTGAACTTTACTGCGATGGATATAAACAGGCACATAATGTCCTGTAAAACGTTAGAATTTACTGTTTTAGATTAACTGCAAGCTATCAAGGAAGATTCATCGCCTGCTGTAAAAGTTAGTGAAAGAAAGTAATTTATGTACACAAAATTTGAACCGTTTCCCGGAACGCTGCACAGGGGATAACACGCTATGGTAAAAGTTCATTTTTGTTTTCGTAACACCCTGTCGGATGGTTGCAGTGGCACTGCGCCAACAACTGTCTAGCCCATGTTTTTCACATTATCTAAACCGTGCTTGTTATATTTAGTAATGAGGCGTATCACCGCGAAAAAACGCGTAAATGTGAATAATAACCGTGTTGTGCTTTATATGCTCGGGGCTATTCGTGTAGCATTTATTCACCATGCTCCATTTTGTATTGCGCGAGGGGAAGTCTCATTTTTCAAAAGGAATTAAATCACAGCACGCACCACGTTAATCCCTTTACAAATAATACGGCGGACGTATTGTAGCCATTTATATGTACATTTACAAATAAAATTAAATGGAAACCATTGAGAAACACCGTGCTTTTCAATGGCAATTGAACGGTTTTCGTATCGAGATTTAATTACATTTTCACAACTGGCGAATTCAGTTTTGCAGCGGTTTTTTACAACATCCGAGAGACAATGAAATATGCCCGTGAGATTGCTAGATAAATTGGCAATGAGTGGATGGAGGTCGCTCGACCTGTACCACGATACCCGACATGGCCAATTATTTTAGAAAACTACATGGAATTAAACATTTAACGGTTGAAACTAATATCTGGGTACGGGCCATTGGTAGCTGTGTAGTTGTAGCCGGCATGCCATTGCGTGTGATTAAGCAGTTGAGATATACTCGAGACAAGACCGTTGCTAGTTGAGTTTCATTAATTTAATCGTCCCTAAACAGACTTCCGTAGCGAGGAGTGGCCTTTAATCAAAGAAATGTACCAGACAGGATTATTTGTCCTAGATATTGACCTTGTTGTTCGAGACTTGTATAAATAAATACCGTCACACTGACATTAAGTTGGCTTATTATAATAAAAATCATTTGAATGCGGCCCACGTTGTTAAAACAAGACCATTCTAAACATAAAGCGAAGAAAATTACCGTATAATTAAATAATATACAGGGTATATCAAGACTGCTACCGAAAACGAAGCCGGGTGGTAGTTTAAGCGACTTCAGACACAATGCAATAGGAATTGTTACAAAAAATGCGACATTATTTTTTTTGTAATTTTTTTCATATGTTCGTATTTGGGTGGTAAATACATTTTTTTACCTAAAATAATAGGTAGTGTATACCCTTTTATTTATACAGACTCTAAGGTATAAAAGAGTTTAAATTATTATTTTAGCAAAAACTATGGATTTACCACCCAAAAATGATAATATACAGGGTATATCAAGACTGCTACCGAAAACGAAGCCGGGTGGTAGTCTAAGCGACTTCAGACACAATGCAACAGAAAAAGTTGCAAAAAAAAGCGTCAATTTTTTTTTGTTATTTTTTTCCTATGGCCATATTTGGGTGGTAAATACATTTTTTCCTAAAATAATAGTGTATACCCTTTTACTTATAAATACTCTAAGGTATAAAAGAGTTTAAATTATTATTTTAGCAAAAACTATGGATTTACCACCCAAAAATGACGATATTTAAAAAATCATAAAAAATAATTGTCGCGTTTCTATGCCAAATTTTTAATTGCATTGTGTTTGTAGCCACTAAAACTACCACCCGGCTTCGTTTTCGGTAGCAGTCTTGAGATACCCGGTATATAAAAAATGACAAAAAAATAATTGTCGCGTTTCTTTGCAAAATTTTTAGTTACATTGTGTTTGTATTCACTAAAACTACCACCCGGCTTCGTTTTCGGTAGCAGTCGTGATATACCCGGTATAAATTAAATAATATTTATAATGAATATGCGTTGAACTATCTACATCGTAATTAAACATCTATATTATATTTCTATTGTATCATGTTTATGCAGAAATTTTGAAGTAAGGTAATTTGCTTCTTTTTTTTTCAATGAATGGCGAGACGAGTACGCCGTTCGCCTGATGGTAAGCGATACGACCGCTCATAAACAGTAGCAAAATTCCACTGCGCTCGCCATCCTGAGACATAAGATGTTAAGTCTCAATATTTCAAGTAGTTAAACTGTATTGTAATTGTAAGTAAATTGTGGGTAAATAAAAATTCAATTCTGAACAAGGATGTACCGCTAAATTAACTCTAATTGCCTCAAAATCGCAGCTAATCAACAAAGTAACATTAATATTAACCCGAATAATGTAATGTAAATAAAAACGTGAGAATGGTAACACGACACATAAATAGGAATGTAAGCAACCTTTCACCTCCAGCCGACTGCCCTTATAAGGAGCACCGGCGCCTAGGACCACCGGCCTTGTTGGAGAAATGTTGGCTCAATGATAAACATTAACAGCATTTCCAGGTACTACATAGTACATACACCAGTCCAGAATTCGAAGAATTTATAGAAATAATCGCCAAGGGTTGAACATCTAAAGGCTTTTAATTTTGTGCAGATAGGGATTTAAAAGCATTTTTATTTTTCTTAAAAAAAAGATGAGTACAATTGAATTTGTAAAAATAGGAACGTTAAGAAGTATGTGAGGGGTTTAGTTGATTGAAATAGTGCTAAGTACTGTGATAGAGGAAAACGGGATAAGAAAATAAAGATGGATAGGATGAGTGCATTACATAAATGACAGTTTTAATGACAGTTAAAAGAAGATATACTTTGACTTGGTATACGTATAAAAATATTTTATTTATTTATTTTTCATTTTCACGATATTTTTTCAAACCATATAACGCTTTCTACATATCTGTGTCTTCCAAGAATCACACGATACTACTTACAGTGTACACAGTTCTAAAAATGCAACCGTAAATATTTTGCTTTGTTTACAAAAACTCCGAGAAGGAACAACTTTTGTAAACAGAATGGCCATACAATTTGCATGTAATATAAACATCGCTATTATTTATTATTGTATTTTTATTTACTGCGTGTTTATTGAAAGTAACAAATCATGCATCTGCTTAAATATTTTCAAATAATTATATTGTAAGAGTTAATTCATTCAACTATTATTCAACGGTGTAAAACTATCAAAATAAATGACTTTGGATTCCCAAAATACTGTGCCATTATTTTTATAGAGTAATAAGCAGTAAAATGACAAACAATAATCAAGAAAACTTATTATTATTTACGATATTTGGTTCAGCTTTTGAAATATTAAAAATATGTCATTTTTATTTAGAAATGAATAGTCTATTGTCAATCCTAAGGGGCCGAGATTGGATGAATCATAAACCCATAAAATCATTCAAAATTATTTGGGGTTGATATGGTTAGATTTGCTTTGGATCTGGGGGCACGGCAGTGCCCCCTCCAAGTCGAGCTAAAAAGCGGCACAGCCGTACTATCCTTTTCTCGAAGCACTTCAGACCATTTTCAACCCCCCATAACTTCGTTGTGGTTAAAGTAAGAAGCCTGAATTTTCAGTTACTAATCAGGCATTGTGTAAACACGGCATATTTAAAATTTCATTCAATTTGAACCAGTAGTTTAAGAATTATAACTTGTCAAACTTTCGCAATTTTGTCACTCACTGACTGACTGACCGATCATCAAAAGTGTTAGGCACTTCTAGCAGACATAGAACCTTCAAATTTAGAATATAATTAGTGTTTAGTGTCTAAAGTAAGGAAAAATTCAAACATTTCATAATTTCTGTCTAGTTTTCTAGATACACCAACTGCGTGAATAACTTTGTAATCTCATATAAATGTATAGGATTACAAAGATACATTTGCAGTTAATGATTCGTTGTACCCGTATATAATGGAATAATAGTTGTAGATTGGTATCTATATATATTATATATGAGGCATAACAGGAGGGGGGTATAAAGAGGGAAAGGGTGTATTCAGCCCATTAAACTGTACAACATTCCTCTAGAAAAACATGACGCAAGCCTTACCCTTACTAATAACCTTGCAAATAAATAGACTAAATAGCTCGAAAACAATCACCATGAAAGAAAGAACACTAATAATCAAATACGCTATATTTGTGATAAATTGATACCTACAAAAATAAGAAAAAACCATAAGACAGAGGCTTTAAGAAAAATCATTATATATATTCTAGAAATAAAAAGTACCGAAAAGGAATAAAGTAGGACTCTACAAAAAGGCGTGAGATCCCATCAAAAACATCCTGTAAAAAAATCCAAGTCTCGCAGCTCAGTTTTTCTACCGCAAAAAGTTGTGAGATCCATGTAACACCAAGTCGATTTATTTATTTAGTCCTTACTTAAGGGACCTTCTGTATAAAGTTATTACGTAAGTTTTTATCATATCAATATTAAAAATTCTTTACGTTTCAAATAAATAGATCGACTTGGCCAGTAGCATTATGCATAAATTGTACGATACATTATGTTTTCATGCGATGGCCAAGTCGATCTATTTATTTACAACGTAAAGAATTTTTAATATTGATATGATAAAAACTTACGTAATAACTTTATACAGAAGGTCCCTTAAGTAAGGACTAAATAAATAAATCGACTTGGTGTTACATGGATCTCACAACTTTTTGCGGTAGAAAAACTGAGCTGCGAGACTTGGATTTTTTTACAGGATGTTTTTGATGGGTAAAGATTATACAGGGTATATCAAGACTGCTACCGAAAACGAAGCCGGGTGGTAGTCTAAGCGACTTCAGACACAATGCAACAGAAAAAGTTGCAAAAAAAAGCGACAATTTTTTTTTGTTATTTTTTTCCTATGGCCTTATTTGGGTGGGAAATACATTTTTTCCTAAAATAATAGTGTATACCCTTTTATTTATAAATACTCTAAGGTATAAAAGAGTTTAAATTATTATTTTAGCAAAAACTATGGATTTACCACCCAAAAATGACGATATTTAAAAAATCATAAAAAATAATTGTCGCGTTTCTATGCGAAATTTTTAATTGCATTGTGTTTGTAGCCACTAAAACTACCACCCGGCTTCGTTTTCGGTAGCAGTCTTGAGATACCCGGTATAAGATTAAGAAAGATTATAAAGTTAAAATTAAGAATTTGTTTGTAATAGATACTAATAACATGCTCTTAAAAATTAAGCCTCAAATAATATTTTGGTTTGCGTGTTGATGAAAACACTATTCAGGAACGGTTTACGGTTATATTTTGGCAATAGTGTGATGACCGATAAAATTGATACTTACAAGATAAACTGATACTTTTATATCTATAGTGGATTAGATATTTTATCTAGACGCAGCTACGATATCCGAGTAAAGTTAGTAAAGATTTAGCAAAATAGAATCAAAAAGCCAAGAAAATAAATAAACAGTGCCCCTTGGCTATACTTAATTTAACTTACAAGACAATAAAAAGAAATTAATAAGTTGCTTTGCAGATATTTTAGTACTAATAAGTGAGTCATAAGAAAAGCAAATGGCAAAACCCTTAGAGATCACAATAAAATGAAGCAGCCAAGGCGCCGGATAATTTCACCACGACTCGCGACATGGCTCCAGCTCAAAATGGAAGAAAACCAACCTTTATAAATAGATTTACTCCTCGGGTGCCGTGCATGACCAATTCGCTAATTCTGTACTTACCCATTCGCTTTCCCTTGACGTTTGGAACTAACATGTTGTAGAAGACATAATTGTCGGATCCACTGACTAATCGTACAAAATCACTCTTATCTCGGATAAATTCAATCTTAACGTTGTATCAACTGGTTTATTACAGATATAATTTATGAGTATTTGATAAATTATTATGTGTAATCAATTTTATGAGCCGCGATGGAAATTAATGAATATTTAAGTGCGTAAGAGTGGGATGTGTATTACGTAATCTTGATCTTGATTATTTCAGCACGCAGGATTGTAGAATATATTAGGGAGCATCCGTTTTATATATTATGTCTGGTGGTCGCTAAGAGCGATGACCGTTTTGAGGTCGTAGCTCGTGGAGACGAATGTTTTCGCACAGGTTAGCCGAATGACATAAATTGATTTCAATTCACATAGGAATTTCAATAGAGTATAATGGATATTGGCTACTCTTGAATGACTTTGAAATGAAATTACAGACATATAAACTGTGAAGCTCTGAGTTCTAGTTTAAATTCCCAGAGAAGGTGATGATTTACGCTCGTTTTTCAATCTCAAAAACATCTTTGGCCTAGTTTGTGTGTTTCGTCGAAAATCTGACGTCAGGCAGTCTAGGAGACTGTCCCGCCCTCACACCCACCACTGCAACTCCTGTAAGCCAGGATCAACAGTGGCACGCAATGTAATGACACCGAGCATTGAAGCTCGGCGAGTCTTCGGGAATGTCTAACTTGTCTTTAACCCGCAACGAAATCAATCAGAAAGTTAAATTAATAGGAGGAGTTGGAAATAAATTATTGTCCACTTCCCTCCGTGCAAAGCGGGTGACAAAACGATGAAATAAAGAGGTAAATAACCTCGCAAAAAGACTTTTACAGCCGGAGAAGCCAGCTGTAAAGCACCACGGATCAAATCCTTATTACATTTAAATGGGACCTAATATGTGAGCTGTTACACTTGATTCCAGTAATAGGTATGGCAAAAACGCCGGAAAGCACGGAAATTCGTCCTAGTCTCTACAAGGTCCGTGTAGTATACAACTCCAGATGATATTTGCATACTATCCAGCATGGTTTTACGCTCATTCTGCCAAAGACTACACTCCCAAAGTATATGATGCGCGGATTGTTCATATTCGCAATTTGCTGTTGAACATGGGCACGCAGGCGATTCCACAAGCTTAAAAGAGTATAGTTTAGACTTAAAGTTACCAAAGTTACGTCAGGCAGTCTGCTGGAAGTAACACTGCAAGGCAAATCTACATACATACATAAACTCACGCCTTTTTCCCAGAAGGGGTAGGCAGAAGTGCCAGGGCATCAAATCTATCACATTATTAAAAAAAATATTTGCCTGATACAACACTAATGAGACATCGGCAGATGTTAATCTTAGTAAGTGAATGCCAAACAATATTGATGTAATAGAGTTAAAATGTCTTTTAACAAATTTTATACTTACTGCAATTTTGACTTTATATGAACCTAACGCAGAACGAAAATTGCAAAATTACCAACATGTGTTTATATGCTCTCTGAGTTCCGAAGCATTTATAAATCTATACGTTTGAATAAATAAAATATGCGTACAAAAGGTGGGCGGACGTAACTCGTCACTCATTGAGCACATTGATAGGCAAAACACGGATGACTAATCGGCCACTAATCTGTTACACAAACCCGTGTCGTTTACATCTATAAGTGGCGAGATCCACCGTACACATAGGTGTAGTGATTCAAACACCGCACAAATGACTACATCCTTTTTAAAATAGCGAATTGAATAAACATTCCGTGTGCCGATATCGAACGTGAAAACAGATAACTATAAAATAGCCTACAATTTTATTACTTTATTGTTATTATTGAAAGCTATTACACCTATGTAAAAACTAAAAAACAGAACACACCAAAGGCCATGTTGTAAGAAATATATATAACGTCCACTATTACATAGCTGCAAAATAATTTGTCGCATTAAGTATTACATATGAATATTTTAATACTAAAAACGGCGGCCTACAAACCGCTGCACTGGTTTCAACTCGAAAAGGATTAAATCCAGCGCTAATTAGTTTAACTTTCAGAAATACCCCAGGCGAGAGAGTAAAAAGGATACTAAAATGAATCCTGGAATAAGCATGAGCATGACATGTCGGAGGATGAAGGATTATACACACTTCATAATATGAACAAAATGTTGGCTCTCATCCGTCCATGCCAATCCTGACAACCAATCATTTTTGGTTCCGGTGTTCACTAATAGATAAATTGTTTGTAGCGATGACTGTACAATTCATATTGCGAGAATAGCCTACCTATGACGATAGAACAATAACCGGAAAAACATTAGCAATTTAGTGACCATAGTCGCTTAGTATTGACAAAACTTTATTTGCCTCTAATACAGCTACTCTTCCAATTGAGTGATATCTTTGTGTAGGTCTACATATTGCGCCTAAAATCACCATCCACTTCATTAAACGATCTCGTATCTAATTCAATTCATATTGCCGACATGGTACAATGAATATATTCTCATTACGCTAGAAGTATATCAACTCAATTCATTGTAAAGCAAATTATGATCGTCTCCGATGCAGAGTCGTTTGTTTGGTACAACATCGAGTAAGCATCACCTCGCTGCATCAATTACATGGGCTGACGACTCGCCCCACCTCACTTAGAATACAAAGGAAATTATAGGATTGGTTTCATTGTGCGTAGTGCGTGCCGTCGCTCCAATATTATGCGTGCTAGTCTCTTGGACAATGACGATGCGTTTTCTATTGTTCGAGTACAGAAACCCGTTTGTTGATTAGCAATTAACAATTTCAATTCACTTTTTACTGATCGGAAATTCTTCTCACGGAGTCACGAGTTCTGAGAATCGATCCTGATTTGTGTACGAGCGCGTAAACAATTTGTATTCTGGACTGTAAACAATGAATAGTAATTAAGGACATTGAAGTTATATTTGATGGGTAAACAAAACAAAACAAGACACGATTTGTTTTTGAAAGCGGCGTTTTTCTACCTTTACAACAATGTTTATTTTAATTTTACATTTAATTAACATTTCATTAAGATTTCCATTTACTTATAGTGAAGTTTAATTACCTGCTACAGTGGCGTCATTAGAGTATTGCCTTAGTAATTGATATGATTAGCATTAAGCCAATGCATCCGCTGTTGGAAGATAACACATTTCTTGCTGCTGCGTATATGAATTAAATTAATCTTCTTTTGTTATTTGTTGACCTCCTTATAAATGTAAAATGTAAAATGTAAAAAGCATAAGGGCAAGGAGAAGTAGCCTTAAAGTTACGCATGTGTCATCACAAGGCTTAAATTACAGTTTCGAGTCACAGAATAGTTCAGTAATTTTACTATGCCTGCCCAATACGGATTCGTGACTAATATTTGTAATTGTTTCGTCGCTTAAGATCCGGTAATTAATTAATACAACTTCAGCGATTTCTTTCGTCTAACTCGACACTTCCATTTCCGTAGCAGCAACAAATCAATCCCTTTAAGGAAATCGCAAGACGACGTTCCGGTATCATAATAAATACCTAGTTATTTCCTAGGAACAGATAGCTGTTTATGGCGTTACTTAGAAGCAACGATTTAATCATTTCAGACACTATAACTTTCAAGCCCAGCATTAATGCCGACGTTATTGCTTTTAACCTAAATTAGAGAAATGAGTTACAGAATGAACGGGTAGGAAGCGACCTACTTGCCCGATGTGAAATATTCACAATGGAAATTATATGCACTCAACTCTGTTGTAAAGCCGAGACAATAAAAATTATTGTTACGAAGTACTAAAAATATAAATCTTGTTTAACTTGCCCTTATTTCAAGCTTGGTGGGGTCGACGCAACTGGATTATGTAGTAGAATTATTTGACTTATATTTTTACGACGGGCGGTGAAGCGGCTTTTACTTGAAGTCTACCATTTGGCGACATAGTTTAATCCCGCGTAATTTATGTTTGTCGAAATTAAAAACTCACGGAAAGTGATCTCATATTTCACGGCCTATACATAATGACACTATACTAATCATGCAATGAAAATGTAACTATATTCGGATTTTGAACAATGTATGATTTAAATATTCGTTGGCATATGTCATACTTCATATTGTAACACTGAGCGATACTACAATAAGTGGGCACATTTAGGAGATTGCGAATTGTGCATTGAATATTTCGAATTCATCTATCATTTGTGCTGTTTGATGTGAAGTTACAACACGACCTGCACTTCTATTGTCAAACAAAGCAGTATCATAAAAGGGCTGTTGAAATACGGGCTGTCTCAGAGCTGTCGTGTTACTGAGAGCGGTCTTGTTTCTCATAGCTGTCTTGTTTCTTAGAGCTGTCTTGTTTCTTAGTGAAATCTCAGCTCGATAACAATACGAGGGCGCGGGCCGCGGCGACGTTGTCGTCCTTGACTCGCAACGCTGGCGCCACCAAGCGCCGTCGACTTCTGGCCCTGCACCAAAACCAGCTTTAAATCTATTCCTATTTTGTTCAAAAAGAGAAAGGCTCACACATTAAACCGCGTCCACATCCCACTCGATTCGAAGAATTGCTTTTTGCAACATCAGATTTGTATCAGCATCTCTGGAATTGATGACTGTACAAAAATATCGTTGTCTATTAAGCAGTTGAAACAACTCGATTTGGAACTTTTTATTTTAAAAGTACAAGGCGAAACCTACATACTACGTATTGCGAAGCTAAATAGTGTGTAAACTTTAGTCATAATCGGAGTATAAATATCGCCTGGTAGAGTAATCGAATACGATTAAGGGCACATCAGACAATTGAGCCTTTATATTTCTGACCATAAAACTTTCGACTTTCGATAACTTTAGCCGCGGTAGAATCTAAATCCAGAACATTGAAACAAAAATAAGTCGACAAACAACTCGACAATTATTTATATTTAACGTAGTCCAAAAACGAACAGTAATTTGTGGTTTCGAATCATTGTGAAAAGGGGCGCGCTCTCAACGGATTGCATAGTTGTTTAAACCGACATTAACGCTTGTCAAAAGTTGTTAACAATCGTGTTTATTATCTTTTCTTGCTTGTTAGTGTGATTGTTTGGGTAAAATTTTGTTGCGTTTTATTTATTCTGAACGCGTGTTGCTTTTTGTTTTACACTTTACAAATTAACATTTTGAGGAACGATAATAGTATATCGAACGAAGATATGTTCTTAATAATCGATTTTGTTATGAATAAAGAAGATAAAAATAAAAGGCTACGCGTTGATATAATCGCACTGACTGATTTTTGTTGTTCGGAAAATTTGCTCATAATGGATACAAAAAATAGTATAGAGCATTTAGTATAAAACATCAACATTGCAACTCGCACGTAGCTAAATAAAATTTAGGACAATCGTACTCACACATCAGTGTACTAACGATGTTAGCCAGTATGCCGTTAGTTTAAATTTACAAAACGTTTCAATGTTTCGGAATAGACGCTATATTTCTTTCCAATATTATTATGCTTGATGCTTTCCTAATCAGTATTTGTATTTCTACACTATTCCATATTCAGTGTGCCATTAAAATTCATAGTTTCATAAGAGAAAATAAATAAAATGGTGCTACATTCCGTTAAAGGGAGTTTCTCTCTTCCTGAATATTTGTCCTACATTGTATGTTGGTCCCGGTCAGGGGTGCTTCTATCTAGTGGTCATGGCTTGTCCTAGAATAGGTGCTACGAGTACGCGACCTCGGCCCCCCGAGCTACTGCAGTCACTACAAACATTCCCTTCCATGACTGCAGTATTCACTCCTACAGGCCATACTCTCCTTTCCCATTATATCCTCTACTCACAAACCCTATTTCCTTTCCCCCGCTGATGATGGGCAGCAGCGTCGTCAGCGCGAGTCCCCTCCTGCGCTCGCCAACCCGCCTGCCAAGCGTGGCGAGTGTATTGGCAAATCCCCTCAATGGCGACACAAAAATTGATCAGGCCCCCAGTCCCCGGCAGCCCCACTATTCCTGGCGATGGTAGCAGCCATGGTTACGGTGGGGCAGGGGGTGCTAAGAATCCCCGGGTTGGCCCCGGCTACCACCCCCGACGACGACTGGCCCTGGTAACACACAACATACGCACTTTGAGGACAGACGAGAAGATTGTCGAACTGGAAGAAGAATTGAGCGGGTTACACTGGGATATTCTGGGGTTATCGGAAGTCCGAAGAATCGGGGAGGATACGATAACCCTGAAGTCTGGTAACCTGCTCTTCTACCGGGGGGACGACCAACAGTCCCGAGGAGGTGTCGGATTTCTCGTCCACAGGTCTCTCATCAACAACATCGTATCCATCGAAAGTGTGTCGAGCAGGGTAGTATACCTTATACTCAGAATATCCAAAAGATATTCGTTGAAGGTCATACAGGTATACGCGCCGACCTCGACACACCCAGATGAAGAAGTAGAGGAGATGTATGAGGACATTAGTCGGGCCATACATACTTCCAAAAACTACTTCAATGTTGTTATGGGGGACTTCAACGCAAAGTTGGGCAAGAGAAGCGATGCAGAGTTGAAAGTGGGGCAATTTGGACATGGGCAACGGAACCTCAGGTTCTCAGAGGCTGGCCGACTTTCTGGAAAAAGAGGGACTCTTCGCGATGAACTCTTTTTTCCAGAAGCCGCCTCACAGGAAATGGACCTGGCTGAGTCCTGACGGTTCTACGAGAAACGAGATAGATTTCATCTTGACGACGAATAGACGGATGTTCAGTGATGTCACTGTGATCAACAGGGTCAAAACCGGTAGTGATCACCGAATGGTTAGGGGCACATTGAATATCAACGTCCAATTAGAAAGGCGCCGCTTGATGAAGTCTACGCTCCGACCTACTCGCGCCCATATCCAAAACCCCGAGAGCTTTCAACTCGAGTTGACAAATCGCTTTGATTGTCTAAAAGAAAACCTTGCAGGGGACGAGTTAAACCGCGGTTTGGTAGAAGCTGTCCATACGGTGGGATCTAAGTATTTTAGACCTCGCCGTAGAGATAGACCACAAAAACTCTCAATCCACACTCTTGACCTCATTCCAAGAACGTCGATCTTTGACGCTGCAGTCTTCCGTTGACGCCGAAGCATATCGGCGGCTCAATAGACGGATCTGGAAGTCCTTGCGACACGATGTCCGTGCTCACAATAGGTACTGTGAGCATTAAGGAGACAATTGAGCGGAACGGAGGCTCCAAAGTGTTTGCAAGAGACTTGTCTATCGGGCAAAGCCAGTTGTCTAGGCTGAAGACGGAAGACGGCCGCATGGTATCGACGAGGGCAGAGGTATTAAGGGAGATCGAGAGGTTCTACGGACAGCTTTACACCTCGGTTGCCGAACCTACTGTTAGCTCGGCCGAAGACCCGAGAGCCGAGTTAATCCGACACTTTAGCGATGATATCCCGGACATCAGCCTGTTTGAGATTGAGATGGCCCTCAAACAACTTAAAAACAACAAGGCGCCGGGTGAGGACGGAATCACTTCAGAGCTTCTGAAAGCGGGCGGAACGCCGGTACTGAAAGTCCTTCAGAGGCTCTTCAATTCCGTTCTCCTCGAGGGCTCAACGCCGGAGGCATGGAGCAGGAGCGTGGTGGTACTGTTCTTCAAAAAAGGTGATAACACTTTGCTGAAGAACTACAGGCCCATCTCGCTCCTGAGCCATGTCTATAAGTTGATTTCAAGGGTCATCACAAATCGTCTCGAAGGCAGGTTTGATGACTTCCAGCCTCCCGAACAAGCCGGTTTCCGAAAAGGCTTTAGTACCATAGACCATATTCAAACGCTACGGCAGGTTATACAAAAAACCGAGGAGTATAACTTGCCGCTTTGTTTAGCGTTTGTGGACTATGAGAAAGCTGTGCTACAGTCTCTTCAGCGGTGCCACATAGACTATCGGTACATCGAAGTGTTGAGGTGTATATACAACAACGCCACCATGTCGGTCCGAGTACAGGATCAGAGCACGAAGGCTATTCCACTACAGAGAGGCGTGAGACAGGGAGATGTCATATCTCCGAAACTGTTCACTGCCGCGCTGGAAAATGCCTTCAAGCTCTTGCAGTGGAAAGGATTCGGCATCAACATCAACGGCGAGTATATTACTCACCTTCGATTTGCCGACGATATTGTAGTCTTGGCAGAATCGCTGGAAGACCTTAGCACTATGCTCGAAGACCTTAATCGTGTTTCCCAACAGGTGGGTCTTAAAATGAACATGGATAAAACGAAGATCATGTCGAATATCCATGTTGTGCCCACCCCCATTGGAGTTGGGGGCTCGACTCTCGAAGTTGTAGACGAATATGTCTATTTAGGACAAGTGGTCCGGTTAGGCAGGTCCAACTTCGAGAGAGAGGTCAATCGGCGAATCCAACTCGGTTGGGCAGCGTTCGGGAAACTTCGCGACGTCTTCTCGTCAAAATACCTCAGTGCCTAAAATCGAAAGTCTTCGATAGTTGTGTGTTACCAGTGATGACATACGGCACCGAGACGTGGCCTCTCACTGTGGGCCTCATTAAAAGGCTCGAAGTCACTCAACGAGCCATGGAGCGGGCTATGCTCGGTGTTTCCTACGAGATCGAATCAGAAATGAGGAGATCCGTAGGAGAACCAAGGTTACCGACATAGCCCATAGGATTGGCAAGTTGAAGTGGCAGTGGCCGGGCACATAGCTCGTAGAACCGATGGCCGTTGGGGCTGAAAGGTTCTCGAGTGGAGGCCACGTACAGGCAAGCGAAGTGTCGGACGCCCGCCTACAAAATTGCCTTAGAGCGATAAGACCGCCATTTGTACTTTGTTGTTTTATACTGTCTCTAAACTGTTATTTCTTTTTACTGTGTACAATAAAGAATTAAATAAATAAATAAATTGTATGTTGGGATATACCTACTGAGGAATTTCTGACGCCACAGTTAGTAACAAATTTCAAACCGTTAGGTTCAGCTGAATGTTCATAGGACATTAAAAACCCTATGTAATCAAAGAATATTTCGATGAAATTCATTTGTCTATATCTTGGTTTACACGGATTTAATACAAGGTTGAAGATGTCAGTCATTTGTAGCTGACAGTTTACCGTTAAGCAAATATTTGCACTGATCGAGAAGACCTATTTATCAGCGGTGGCTAAAATAGTTAAC
The DNA here is from genome assembly GCA_009982885.2 of Hyles vespertilio. Classification (NCBI taxonomy): domain Eukaryota; kingdom Metazoa; phylum Arthropoda; class Insecta; order Lepidoptera; family Sphingidae; genus Hyles; species Hyles vespertilio. The sequence goes on along the minus strand of CM042809.1, from coordinate 11,825,663 downwards.
ATAGGTAAGTTGGTCCTATAACTATTGAACCGAAAAAACTTTTAATAAAATATTGCTTTTCGTTATTCTTCATTGAAATATCATAATGAGCAAGCAATGATCTCCCACTAATGATGAGTTATTAGAATTTGATCTTCAGATGCACTTCAATAGGATGGGGTGAATAAATTATTTCCCGTGATACTACAGAAAGTGACGATGATCTGTATGAATTTGTGTAGCAATTTGTTGGTATTTGTAGCCATAAAACAAATGTTTATTATGGTATGATGATTATAAAAATGATTCCTCGATTTCTATGTTTAACACGTCGCGTAATATGTATTGTGTGCCATAACATAAATTATGAAAAAGAAACCACAATCCGCTACAAAGGATTTTCCACTTGTATATTTATTCAACAGCAATCCCGAGTATATATCACGTACATTGCGTGCACTGTGCATTTCGATTTTGCGACACCGAGCTGTATTTCGTGCCAACTTACAATTAATCTCAATGTTCTCTAACATAGGTCTTTTATTAGATAATTCCTGTCAACTGAGTCACCCTGTTATATTGAAGTGCTCCGATAATAAAACTAAAAACGTTTTCTCTGCGTGCACCAATTTTATTCCAAGAATAAAATGTTCACCAGAGATTCAATGAGCATCTAATATTGTAATCTTTTTATACAATTCACACTGCAATCGAGGAAAGGTTCAGACCAGAATTACTAGTACCGCTTGTAGACTAGTATTGTATCTTTATTTTAGTCTCCGGTCTAGATAAATCATTCTATTATTTAGTACATAAATGGTTGTAGATAAAAAGGGACAGGTTTTCCCGATGTGGCACTTGATTGGGGGGTATAAATAGACCCCGTCGGAATCCCGACCGGTGCGGATCCGCGGCCGCCGTGGACAATGGATTCCGTACACATGACGCGGTACATATGGATGTAGTGCCAAAGAGCATCCGCTTCGAATATTAGCTAACTCACTGAATACACCATTAATGCATTCTAGCTTAAAGGAAGTGGTGCTCTTTAACTCCGCCTAGCACGCTCGCTATTCTTAAATACAAGTGATAAAATCACCTCGGCCTCGTCTTTATATGGATGTGGAATTTAAGAAAAAATATGTGCGAATAAAATTGTTTCGTAATTCGAATAGCTTCATTGAAAAATCGAACTATATGTATTGGAAATCATTTTAAATTCATCGTGGTCGAATGAGAGTGGAATTCCGTTCTAGTATTTTTTTGGACTCTATAAATTATGTAGAAAAAATTGATTTATTGCGCTATTTTGAGGTTACGTTACGGTACGACGTGCTAATAGAACTTTCATTTTGCAAATCTGCGGACGAGCATACTTTTCCCAATACAATTCTACGATTGGATGTTGCAGTTGGAACGTTGCGCTGACGCTAGCAGTGTGAAAATATGCTGGTCATGGTGTGTGAAGATATCTCGATTCTCGACAGCCGGCCATGTTATCTGGCAGCGTCGTCGACGCCACACCGCGCCGGTTCCCGCAATGGCGTCGTTACAACTTCTAGTTGAAATAAGTCGTGTCAACGAGCCTGAGAAAGAATTTGTAAGTGACGTGGCTGGTTTATACGCGTGCAAGTATGCAGCGTTGTTATTTCGGGACATTACATGCTTGATAAATTTGGTGACGGCCAAACATAAACACATGAATGCCGCCAAATTACATATCTGCAACGTACCGAGCCCCGACACGCTTCATTGAACATCAACAATTCCGTCAAATGTGGAAGAATTGCAAATGTTGCCAAAACAGCCGGCAGTATCAAACGCATTAACTGAACACGGCTTTTACCGTTTACTAAAATTAATCGATTCTACGGAACATTTAATGCATATAAGCAGCGAAAATAATTCACAGTCTAACAGAAACTTCATAATATTAACAACCTTGAATAAAAACAATCGATTCGAGTTAAAACTTTCGTAACAAAGCAATTTCGTCAGAATAGGTGAACCTGAATACTCGTATCTGTTTAGTGCAACGTATTTACCAGATGTATGATTAATAACGTTTTAAACATAAACTGCTGCTTAAAATTAATTTCCCACAGTATCAACTAGACGAGTTAAACAATACATCAGAGAATTCAATTCTAAAAACTGAGTTTATTTACATTTCATCTTTTTACATCACACATCGATTCGCGGCGTATAACCACGATCGCGGCGTTTCACAACATTCCGTTTTATATTCAGTAATCCAATTCACAGTAACGATTTATACGCGCGTAGTGTAAGCAAGAACACGTGTTATTATACAAAAGATAAAAGAACATCCCATTCAGGGCTTAACCCAGTCGATAAATCAGTCTCTATGACTAACGTAATAAAAGAAATAAGACAATTTCGTTCGAAGCGTACGACTTCACAGTAATTGGGCACAAGTGCTGTAAAAAAACTTGAGAGAAAATGTTAAATATACCAGGATGTTACCAGGGTTCTAGCTTTTAGAATGTATTTTGGAGTATAAATGTATTCACAGTACAATGTATAAAATTGATGCAATCGTACATTTAAGGTTGTTTAATTAATGAAGTTGTAACCAGCAGTTTTTTCATTATTTTCACGGCAAATTAAATTAATTAATTATTGCTTTGCCCTTGATGGTAAGTACAGTGGTTTCCAAATAGTGTCCATCGTCGAAAGACAGCCATCTTTTATTAGTAGATACAATTATGTGGGTATGGCCAAAACCTAATCCCAAAATACACAAAAGCCCATTCAAGTTATTAATAAAAAGTTTAAATATTTAAAAGGCCTTAATAATATAAATTTTACCTATTCGCTCAAATTGCTTTCAAAAGTCGTTAGAAAGGGACACAACATTCGGAATAAAAGTTGGGCGAATGACTCAGTGCCTAGGCTACACTATAACGTGCTTCCTAGTTTCTGCAATCTTGGGCCCTACTATATGAATATAGTAAATAAAAGTGTAAATGTTCGGATTGCCGATATATTCGAATCATTTATTCTTTGATCCGAAGTTTCGAATTTCGTGTTACAGAGTAGAGGCCCTACTATATAAATCCGAAACGAAGTTCGAAACTTCGTGACGTTTTTCGTTTCGAAACCTACTCTGTAACACGAAATTCGAAACTTCGGATCGAAGAATGAATGATTCCAATATATCGGCAATACGAACATTTACAGAGTAGGTACATTCGTATAGTCACAAACTTCGTTCGTCCGAAGTTTCGAACTTCGTTTCGGATGAATATAGTAAATAAAAATGAAAATTTTCGGATTGCCGATATATTCGAATCATTCATTCTTCGATCCGAAGTTTCGAATTTCGTGTTACAGAGTAGGTTTCGAAACGAAAAACGTCACGAAGATTCGAACTTCGGATTTATATAGTAGGGCCCCTTGTACGGAGATCATCATCGGGGCGGATATGATAATCCAAACATCACATTATAAAAACTCTCCTTGGTTATTAATGTTTACATAGTTACGGTTAATTCTCAGTAACTTATTATTTGCGTACGCTCTAAAACACAGATTGATCTCGTAGGTTCTAATCAACGTTTCCATTATGCCTATGTGGTCGAGATGAGATGAGGTTCACGCCCACAAGTTCTGCAAACAGCCTACTGTTTCTCGGAATGTTCAGTGTTTACACATTCATCTATAAATTCATACACTGTCTGCTAATTAATGGAGATTTAACGTCTACATCGCGCGATGAAAGGTTTTTGCTCCTATATGACTTTGTTTAACATCGTCTGTACCTATAGTATCTTCTGTAGCATGTGTGGAAGCTTCCATATATAAACGTGATTCACTGCTTGTTTAACTAGAGTCTATAGCTACTGTAATTAGAATATCTTCGTCACCACACCGTTAGTATTTCGACACCGGTTGTCATATAATTTGACAAACGTTCATGAAAATTATGGATGCAAATGTATTGTGTTACTGCCGTCATTGGTTACTGCTATGTTAATCTTAATTCCCGTCTTGATTTATGGAAGTTTTAGAAATGGCGTACATTTCGTACGGTTTTCGAACAAACTCATTTTTTATGTTTTTATGATTATATAAACGAGCCAATACTGCGTACTCCAAAATAAACATTTAGAAATGACTTATCTATTCTCATATGAATTTGTTTTGTGCAAAGACCTAACAGCATTACCCGAGTTTGTTATGGTGCATGACATGAAAGCGAAAAAAACGTTACATACACTAATTAGCTAAATCTAGACTCATCCGTACAACGCACAATACTTCACTCTACATACGAACAGTAAAAAATTCTGCTACTGGTATCACATGCTGAAAAATATGTCCTCTATTTTCGCGGTTTTCATACTGACAAGACAAATATTCTTCCTGTTACACGAATCTGGATTGAAAGCCATACACATGGTAAAAACACAATGACTCATATTCGTGATTCATTCGTCGGGATTGGGATCATGATCGATGTTTCCTTCCAACTTTTTAAGCCTGCACTGGGAATGCAATTTATTTGGTAACAGTTTGTTGCTCTCCATAGCGTTTAGTACCACCAAAAGCTTATATTATAAATGTACCGGAGTTTTGTTACAAAGTCTGACAACATTTTTTTTTTGTGACTTTCCCAAGCATACGAGCATACGGCCGGCTTGACGGTAAGCGATTATCGCCACTCATGGATCTTCGCAGTACCAGGGGTCCAGCTCAACAAAGTCGCTGCCTACCGTAAGGAGAGAACTCTCTTTAAGCCTCCCTTAAAGAAATACAGGACTCGCTTTTTGAAACATATTATATTATTTTAGCCAAGCATTGTAATTAATGAAATAATATACTATAATGCTACAGGCACTTTAGGCAGACATTATAAAATCATTATGTAACATATACATATGTCTAGGAGATATCAGCAGAAACGTTTATATGTGAAGACATTCACTGGCAATTATGCTATAAAAATTAATATCTTAAGGACTTTCATATAATTGGATTTATTAATATTTTTATAGGCTATTCATAATAATCAATCTGCCGCTTAAGTTCGCAATAGGTGAAAGCAACGTGATTTGATTATCTCAACTTACAAAGTTGCAAGACATCCTTCACTTTCCAGTTTAATGTTTCTTGTGTTCACCAAGCAACAAACATTATAATCTATTTAATAGAAACAATAAAACAATATAACGCACTTATTGCGAGGACGTAATAACAGTACGTTGGCTTTTGCACGCGATTTGCGACTTTGTATTACGCTACATTATCATTCCACGTACATACTCATCACCCACAAATTTTGGAAAACAAACTCTGTTTTTTACGTCCAAAACTGGATATGCGGGTTGGCTGTTTCATTTAACAGGATCCACCAACCCGCATTTCGTATTACAAATTACAGGCCAAACTCCCTAAAATTGAACGCAGGCCTGTATCCCCTCATTTGCACGTATTCTTGTTTGAAGGCAATAATTTATCATGTCCAGCTGCCATTCTAAATTCTATACATGTCAATTTACCATTATCACACGGGGAAAATATTATATCTAGATAACTAGTTAATAATGTGTGGCAAAAGACAATTTACAATCTATACTGATGGTCGTGCAATGGCAAACACCCCGAAGCTAATTGTGCATTGTTGGCTCTTAGAGCTTGACCGGATGACTTTATACTGTAAATTATATAGTTGAAACCAGGAAGTTTTATGGTATCGACAAGATTTTTATATAAAATAATAAAAGCTGATAGAAATAATTTCGGCATTTTCTGCACTGGTATCCGAAACAAATTATCGTGTGCGACAAACCCTTAATAAATACACTAATTTCGAGCGCTAACGATGTTTGTAATGCTTAATCTAAACAAACGATTTAACCGTTGCCACGCGATTGAGCAACTACTACTGGACATATTGAGACTGAACATCTTATGTCTCAGGATGGCGAGCGCAGTGGAATATTGCTACTGTTTATGAGCGGTCGTATCGCTTACCATCAGGCGAACGGCTTGCTCGTCTCGCCATTCACTGCAATAAAAAAAAAAAAAAAAAAAAAAAAACTAGGCGTTTTGACATTTACAATATCATTTAGAATTCTACACAATAATTACACGCAACTATAAAATCTGGTTGATTTCTAAAATAGCCGTGGTCAGGCACATTTTCTTACGTTCAAAAAATATTATGTTAGTAGTATATTTTGTTTTACTAATACACACCTGACAAATTCTATTTCCGGACGCTTGAGCGTTGTAATTTTAAGATTTTTTTTCCGCAAAATTAAATACAACAAGCAAAGAACATCATTTAAAGTTGTATTTCATTTGCTGTCCGCTTTGCACATGATTCAATTACCACTTTCATTACAAAATCGTGATTACTATGGGATAATTAAGCGTGATTTTATCTTAAGGGCATGCGGTTATGTTTGCCCATTCCGCATTTATTGGCATAAATAAATAAAATTTAAATACTAAGCAGAACAATTATTTATGGCTTGTTCGCAATTAATTCGTGACATGAACAAAATTATGTTAATTAGGAAAACATTGCTCAATTCGATATCGCGAGTGTAGTTTCACCGACCACCGTACGTGATTTGGCAGTGGCGCGTCGCCGGGACATTTATTACTATGGCTACAATACACGTGGGCGTAGGAGCCTTCGAGTCGCCCACAAAGATCTATGGGTTCATGACGAGAGAAACCTTGCAAAATACTGTACGAATACACTATTTGATAACGGAGTTTAAGGGAAATGTGAATTTCTACTATCTACATCGTATTTTGTTTCAACTACATACAAGACTGTACTTGTATTTTATTCGACAATAATGAATAAATAATACAAACAATTAATATTTGCATTAACTGTAGTGAATAAGACGTAAGTGAAATTGATTTTTAGTAACAATATGTTGGAATAAGTATATACATGATACAGAAATTACTATCCACTAGTACTTACGAATACAGTCTGATACAAAAGAACTGTGATAGATTCAACTTACCTGAAACAAAACAAAACAAAAAATCACTACACGGTAATAAAATTCTACAAACAAAACAAAAATGCTGTACGATGTGCACGCATGATAATTAATTGAAATGTATTCGAATAGAAAATAATTTAGACATAATGGATGTCATCATTCATTTATTGCGTAAAAACGAAAGCGAGGGCTGTGGACTTACATAATAATTTAATTGTGTATGTCAAACGTGTTAATGCCTCGTAGGCGAGTGTTTATGACGTTATAATATCTATAATCAATATCATACGAATATCTTTTTTACCACCGTTTATATGTATAACAGATAATGACAAATGTATATCATTATTCAAACTCGGATGGAGTAATTTGCATTCGTAATGACACAGTCAACACTAAATTCGTATCAATATTTATTTTTGGATAATTTGCAACTTACGTAAAATCTATCAAATTCTATCTAAAAAACTTGGTATGATAAAAATATTTCACATAATATTAAATGTCACAAAACACAAATCGTAACAACAACAATTTAACTATTTCATGAACATTGATGATTGAACAAATTAGTAAACTGATCACATTTGACACAGTCGAATAAATTGAAATAATTATAATTAAAAATCAAACACTCACCAGAAATCGATCAAAATAAATTATAAATATAAATAATCGTTTACTAATACAAAAAATAACCAAAACCTAAATAAACTATTAAAATGCAATAAATTCAAGGGAAATGTTTAAAATGTTAAGAGCACAGTGTCAAGCAAGATGACGACTGAAATGAAAACTGCAAAGCGTATCTATCCTCGGGAAACTACTAATGTTGAAGGACACTCTCCTTTATGTTCTAGTTGTTAGCCTCGCCACCACGACGTAGAACCGACAACACTGCACACGAATATGACATTTAAATCTTTTATCATACAGTGAGAATTTACATACGAGAGTTGGTGTCGCAAGAAGAGCCACTGAATGTGCGGCAGCAGAGCGTGAACCATGAAAAGATGCACTAACTGAAACACTAAAGGCTAAAGAAGTTTTATCTTCACATGTAAGGATGTGTCGGGGAAGATACGCTGCGTTGAGTTATTCAGAATGTTCTTTTCCGTAAAGTTGTTATTTTGCATACTCTGTCATCAGTCATCACACATAAATACGAAAGGTGTGTTTTGTTGTGCTTTTTGCAGTCATTCTATGAATGAAAACTTGTAGAGATAACGCAGCAATCTGAATTATTACAACATATAAAGTTACCATTGAAGGTAATGTGTTCCCATAGTAAAATAAACAATTAACCATTTAAGTGTTATTGTTACAGTCTTCACTCAACGGATCAATAGTAGTAATTGTTATCTTTATTAATTCCATTGCTAATTAAGTATTCTGTAAAGTGGCATTCAATTAAACTAGCCCGTATGCTATGAATACAATTATTTCTACAATAATTGCAGTGATGACCTCAGGTAGAGCAAGAGACTTAGTTAAGAAATTATGGTGGAAATACGTATTTCCATCACTTAATAAGCTCGCACGTTAAAAAATATGCATAAAGCTATAATCATTATCCTAATGTCCATAGATATGAAGATGACAATTCCAGCAAAATGTATCAAGTACACATAAGAGACCAATTTGATTCTAAAATCTTAACTAAAGGAGCATCTACTAAAGAAGCTTCCTTTAATCTACATCCTTACTTGCCTACAATCCGATTTACGATGTTAATTTTACAAGCAATAAAGGATGCTTTGTGGCTGACTAGCATAAGTGCGTAATATAAAGCTCATCAGCAATTAAAAGGGCCATCGCATGCGGGCGACGCGACGCGGATGAATGGCGCGTATTGATGTGGCGATGCGTGCAGCGGCGCCGTCGTCGTCCCGCCTGCATCCGGACGCAGACAGTACACTTCTCACTCGTTTACAAAGCATACTGATGGGTGACAATAAATATTTAACATCCACAGCTTTATTATTGTCATTGATGCCAACAACACTGAAACATCACGACAAGACGTTAAAGGAATCAATGAAGCTAAGTATTCTAAAGATAACTTTAATGATTCACCTAACAGTTTACCTTCTAAAGAATGAGATACGAATGTTTGTCAATCTGCCTGTGTTTTGTCAGATAAGACAAATTTCACTTGTTATCTCCAACGGCCTCGGCCTTATCGCGGATATCAATGATTTGTGCTTACGCCTTACATAACCACCTCTATGTTTGATGACTGAGACTGTCGTGAGAAATTTGCACTTCATGAGACGTGTTATGCATTACGTGCGTCGTTATTCATGCCATTCTAAAAGTTCTTGGAAGTGGCCACTAGGTTGCAGTGACAATGAATGATATGTCCCATAGCATCTTCTACTACCAATGTTATGTCTGCAATACTAAAGTTTCCGGTGTGCGCTACTACTTTAAAATAATATGTTTATGGATAATTATTTGCTTACGGAAACTTGTGCGTAAAAAATAATAAGTTGTAGATTTATAAAAATGACATCAATACAAAAGAGATAAAATCATTAAAATTATAGACAAAAATAACGTAACTATGACTACAAAAAATAGCAGAATAGGAGATTCAGAGATGTATTAAATCATATCCGTTTTATATCACAGTTGGTGCAGCTAAAATAAGAAATAAACTTGTCTATCCCCCTATGCTGAAGTCACAGAAGTTCAAAGTCCTCAGACGTTCCATTGCGCCATACAAATTATTGTTTCGACTGGTAACAAAATTGCACACCCAGATCGATTTCAATGAAGGTGCCATTTTATTGTTAGTACTTAGTACGGTCGCTTACAAAGAACGCGTCTGTGCTTTGCCACCCATATGATAATGCACGTCATTTGTAATGACATCAATATATTATTGTTCAGCCCACATCGGATCACAACAATAGATAGCAGTTTGGAGTATGATTGGCCAAAAACTCGCAAATTTTGCAATATAAATGGTAAAGTTTAGACAAGATACTCGCTATACAAACACGTGGGTTGCGGAGATGGTCTAGTATAAATCATTCACTTTAAAATAGAATAAAGGCATGTTGACGTGTTAACTAGGCTACACGTTCTTTAGTGGTCTGTTAATATTTAAAAAGCAATGAGCACATCGCGAAAAAATTTGGCACGTTATGGCAACTTTCGCAAATGTCGCATAGTCACTTCTAGCGTAAAGCAACATTGATCATGTGCAAGCACTTTCCACTGTGGGTGTCACTGGCCGCCCATTGTGTTTGGCGAAAGCCGAATAAGAACAAAAGGTATTACATACGGAACTGCATGCTTAATGTATCGAGCACGTTGGACGTCTGTCCGATGCATGCCTGTCACACGACCAGACAGTACGTAAACTTTGTTTTATCAGATCGTTTTCAACAACCATTAGTCTGAGTGGTTCGAGACGCCGTTATACAATACCGATATTCTAAATATACCGAACAATGGCTTCAAATGAATACACGTATCAGTTCACCAACTCAAGGTCATCATGTTTTACTGATAAAGAATGAATCCACAGGTGGGTCCTTACTATTATTTATGTAAGTTCTGGAAGATTTTAAATTGCTATGATATTAATAATATTATCCGAATGAATTGACACTAAATTCTATACATTGCAATCAATAAATAACTCATTGAACTTTGAAAGGCATTGTTGTCAAAATTAAATGTAAATGTATTGGTTTGGGAACCTCATCCAATCGCAGGAATCACGTAGTATTGCTAATGGAATATGAAATGAGTAAAACTTTATGAATAGTCACCGTTTTACCTGCCAATGATTGAAGACATCGCTCAAGGTGCAGTTAGTTACGTCAACGTTCCGATGGATTTCTAGTCGTTTTTTGCAAATTAAAACTCGTTTATGCAGCCCACAAACCAGTCGAAACCATAGCTAAAAGATCCTATAATTTTCAATCAAGTTTCGTTTTTGCTTGAGTAAGTAAGAGCAAAATTTTATATATTCTACTTTATTGCAGAGATGTGTAAAAGTCCTGAAATTTTCCGTGTTGCAGAAAAGAGCAGCCTTTCGGTAAAAGACCGCAATCGTTACGTCACAAACCTTATGGGCGCTTGGAATATTTTGATATTAAACTGGGAACTAGCCTCATAAAACTTATTCGAAAGACGTAACGGACTCAACGTAATATAACAGGGTTCAAATTACCTCACTAAAATGTGAGGTTAACGTCTAGATGTGAACCTAGATTCCGGTATTAATGCTAGTAGATGCTTAAACAAACTACCAAATTTTAAACATTAAATTGATTAAATTCTTTCAAATCAATAACACGAGAAAGCCATGTCGATAGTCTTACACGTATCTTGTTAATGGTCCGACATAGTAGGTTAGAAGCGGACTAAGTTATCACTTGTCTCACCTTATACAGTGTTCGAGACGCGTCGTTTAGCTCTCTCTATTTAATGACTTTCCTAGAAAGACAGGTTGATGGCAGTTGAGACATTGTAAAATGTTGCGCTTAACACCTTCATCGTACAAACGATTATAATGAGCATGCCATTCAAAATCTTTATTTATTGTGCAGTTATTAATAACGTCCCTCTTAACCTTGGCACTCGTTTGCTCTATTAATATGTTTCGGCGCTACGATACGGCGGCACACAACACCAGGAGCCGAGCCAAATGATATTCTTTTAAATTTATTTCGACATTTTCTTCGGCATGCAGGTAACGTTTCATCCGTAAAGAAAACACACGACTACCGCTGTGATCTTTGTAGAATATTAAATGTTGAAACTTTTCTCGTTTTTTCATAGCATATTTTATTATAAGTTGGCTTTAGGGAGGAAGCAAATACGAATGTGATATGGCAGATGATGGCAGTAATTTGTGCAGTATCTATCATACAGGGTATATTCAGACTGCTACCGAAAACGAAGCCGGGTGGTAGTTTAAGCGACTTCAGACACAATGCAACAGAAAAAGTTGCAAAAAAAGCGACAATTTTTTTTTGTTATTTTTTCCTATGGCCATATTTGGGTGGTAAATACATTTTTTTCCTAAAATAATAGTGTACCCTTTTATTTATAAATACTCTAAGTTATAAAAGAGTTTAAATTATTATTTTAGCAAAAACTATGGACTTACCACCCAAAAATGGCGATATTTAAAAAATAATAAAAAATAATTGTCGCGTTGCTTTGCGAAATTTTTAGTTGCATTGTGTTTGTAGTCACTAAAATTACCATCCGGCTTCGTTTTCGGTAGCAGTCTTGAGATACCCAGTATATTGGGCGCGTAATACCCATTCTTATGACGGAACAGGGAATTATAACAAGAGTAAATATGTGTTTCGCCGGAGCCGCGAGTCGAGCATCCAAATCGATACGCCCCTTGGCGGTCGGGGTCGGATTGACCGCGGTTTGGCCCGTTTGGCTCGCCGGCACAAAAACACTCGGAAATGAGCGCCTCATAAAACGAGTGCTTCATGGCCGCTTAGTTTTTGCTCACTACGATACTGACAGTACGTTATTTAAAGAACTCAATGGCCGGGTCACGGTAGCGATTTTTAGCTTCAACTACAAACAACATAGTAACATCGCGTTATCTCCTGGTTTGTCTATGAGAATTATACGCTGTTATGTTAACATAATGTTTTCACTTTACCGCATTTGATGGATATCAGGTTGGAAGTAGGAAAAGATTTACATTAGCCGTCTAACGTACATGACGACAGGAGTAAGAAAGTTGCTACCGGTGTGGAATGTAATTGGATTAGCACGCGTACTTTTAATAGTTATCATGTAATCGCACTAGTTGCCTATTACATAAACATCAAACTAACGGTTCTGTGTTAGATCAAAACATTGATCGTAACAGAAAAACGCACTAGTTTCTCCAGATTTATGACAATATTACACAGTTTTTTAAATGCTTCATTGATTTTATTGGCAACAGCTGCACTCATTTCTAAAACGTAATTTGCCTTCGCATGTCAGCCATATATAAGTATTCATGGTACATAATACAATTACATTTACCTTTCTTGGAAAATACTCGACGATTTTATTTACTTTAATTCTATTTGCTCCATTTTATTCGTTTTGTTAGATCTGGTTCGTCAGTAGGGAAATCGTAATAAACAATATTTCCCCAAGGCATTCGTGGAAACATTTTAGGAAATGTATTTGAGTAATGAGCGAGTACATTGTTATTCATTAGATACAAATATACTACTGTTGAAATATGATGTTCAATCTGCAAACCCTGGTTTGAAATATTCACTAGTAAGTATAACAAACAAAAAGTTTCCTTAATTTGTATCAGAATGCTTACATTAATACTTATGAATTTAGTAATTATACATACAAATGAATTCTGAATATATTCAGAAATTCATAAAACAAATTAAGACATTTTGATACAAAACTCTACCAGTACTTTCTGCTACTTTTTTCATTCGAAACAACGACAAAAGAAATGTAATTAACATTAGGCAAGTATTGGTATAGTCATAACAAATTAGCTGTGAAAGTATTTTTTATACTTTTATATGTGGCAGTGACTTCATTATGAATTTGATTAGCAGGCAATACTTTCTATAAATATCCTAGTACAATGAAGGTTGCAATTGAGTAATCGAAGATAGCGAAGCCCCTCAAGTGGATATTACATCGAAGATAAACATTGGAAGAGGCTTATTAAACTCCTATTTATTTAACATGTACTCTATACCTGGAAAGTTTCAAGTGAGCCAATCTTTTTCATACCTTTGTCACACTTCTTCTTTAATATGACTTTTTATTTTATTGCACTGAATGTTATTCGCTTGATGATAAGCGATACGGCCGCTCATGTACAGTAGTAAAACCAAACAACACCATGAATTAGAAAGCAATACTTGGCATTCCACTGCGCTCGCCGTTCTGAAACTTAAGATGTAAAGTCTCAATATGTTTGGGAATCTTACGAGTTTCTTCCAAGCAGAGTCCTTTACGTAAGTCTGGTTGTAACTCCAAGCTAGCACGATGATGGAACAACCGATACAACCATCTTTTGTTCTTGTCTCTTTACTTTCATTTTAATGGTGACTGGACTAAGCCAATAGATTCATTGTAGTTACTTTGTCATGCCAGTATAAATAAACAAACCATAATTTAAGTCAAGGTATTTTTCTACCAACGTGAGAAAAAAAAAAAGAATTTGTTTGTTTTCCTTTAGTTACGCGGCTCCGTTGACACTGCGTTGTAGTAGTTATGGGATAGCAAACCCAGCCGTAAAATATTAGCAATAATCTGGGTTAATTGTGTCAGTTAAATAAATCATTCTTATGGACTACAGGAAACTCTTTTGTAAAACTTTTCATTACTTTCAAGACAGTTTTTTCACATAGAATTTCTAGGAAATATTTAAATAAAGTTGAGTCTGAGGAGCTAATGCCACAAATCATTACATCTAATGACTAAAACGCAACCCGAGATTGCAAATTTGTTTATCGTCCGATGCTTTTAGAAGGAAGTTTATAATAGAGCTGACATATGCTCTATTACGTTACAAATGCTCCAGTTGAACCGCTCAGAATAACACAATCTAATAGTTTGCGACCGAGGCCATACTCGTGCTGTCATCTCCTAATGATAGCAGAGCTCAAAGCACATCTTTAACAAATTCTAGAGAAGTTTCATCAAATTGGGTTGAGGTCGTACAGATAAGATTTTTGCGTGCTTAACGTGCCATAGCGTTAATGATTACGGTGTCACTTTAACTGTACAGTCTCCGTCAAACAAACCAAGAGGTGTCGAAACGACCTCTATTACACTAATTGAGCTCAGTTTCTATGTACATGACATAGATAAAAAAGCTACCACTATTTAGTATAGTTATAACACCTACGTTTCTAAATATGAAATCATTCGCGGCTATAATAAATAAGTCAAGAAACGCGTAAATTGTAAATAACGCACAAAGGCTGCAATAAGTAAGGCTCAACCAAAGGTTATTTTTCACAATCAACGGTAGTCTTCCGGTCATGTGCCGTTTTTATACCGGCTCCATAAGAGGCTTACAATGTGAAATATACAACTCGCAATGAGCGATGACGGGCTGTGTCGACATCATGCTCATGACGGACTTGGCTAAATATTTACAGAAGAAATACTATAACGTTCCATTATCTGCGCTTAAAAATATTTAATTAGCACTTAAGTAACCACAATTAGAGCTGGGAATTACTCATGTCGTGAGAATCTCAATGAACAATGGGATCTTTATCGCACATTCGTTGACGCCATGTGACTTATAATCGCGCTTGCTAACTCCGCGCTCATTTAAATATTCTATACCAAATACTCGATGTAATTACAAATTCATGGCGTGAATTTTCAAATAATCGCTATGTCAATAAACGTAGTAGCTTCGCAACAGACGTTTTTATTTTTGTCGCGAATGAATGACCGGATGGCGGATACAATTGAACTATCAATTGTTAGCGTTCATAACAATAACTTAAAAGATTATAATGGAGCCATCTCTGTGTGACTTTTATACAATGTCTTCGTGTGAACTTAGACCGGATTGGAACGATTGAATATATTCAAATTAAATAACAAATTAGTAGTTAAATAAATATGTGAGTGAATTGATCTTAAGTATTGGTATTTAAACATAGGAACGAATTATGTCTTTATAAAAAAATGTACTGTTGGTTTCTGGTTTGAAAGACATTATAGCTAGAGTAATTATTGGATATATTGAGACATCATCTTATGTCTCAGAATGCTATACATTGCTTTGTAATTCATAGTGTTGTTAGGTTTTCCTACAGTCTACGAGCGGTCGTATACCATTAGTTGAATGGTATATTCGTCTCGCAATTCAACGCATTAAAAAAATATCTATACAGACATACATATTTTAACAAATAGTCTTTGTCTGGTTGGCTAACTATATTCCTCAATGTATTTAGTCCTAATCATTGATATAAAAAACCGGCCTAATTTAAAACAGCTCCATACCTTCTAGAAGAAATGACGAAACAGCATCAATAATCTGATAGTGCTATTTTAGTACTCTGCTCATAAATCACTAGAGTATTATAGCTCAAACTACGAGTATGACTAAACCAAACCAAATGACATTAGAACGTCGGGTGAAGTAACACAAATTGAAATTTACCTTTTAGACGATCAGTTGAAAAATGGTTTTTTAATTCTGAGAGATGAGTGATCTCACAATGATTCATCTCACGTTATAGGCGGTGGTCCTTAAAAACATTGTGGCGTTTGTAAATGGAGCGATACTCATATTTATGACATGGGCCATATGTTCTAATAGAGTACATAACAAATTTAATATTTATGGATATTTCAGTTCATTCGTTTTATTTTATTCAGTTTATTGTTTATATTTTTGTATTTATAATATTACTTCGGCAGAATACATTTTCGGTCTGCAATTTATGATTAGTGTTTTTTAATAAGATGTGTAAAATAACATACACAGTTGTTAAATTTTGCTAATGTTTTTCCCCTAACTGCATTATTATAGCTCATTCATACTGTAAAATTTCCTCAACAATTGGATGTAAATAATAAGGCATGCGGAGAAACTCATGACTAATTTCACGGAAAAGATTTTGAAATCCCGTATAAAATTAACTGAAATATTTTTTTATTCATAACTTTAGATTTATATGGCCTAACCACTCTCAATCGTACTCTCGATTGTAGAGTAGGCCCGTGCCCTGCAGTGGGACGTATATGGGCCGATACAACTTTAGATTTATGTTTTTAAAATACAAACTTAAGAAAAACAACAGACGCAGAACAACCTACAACATAAGGCATTGCAGTATCAAATTCTCAGCCAGTTATCACAGATTAAAAATAAATATGGCTCACGTTGACGCTCCCACACATTGGCACATAATATTTGGCATGTACTACGAAGGTGATGAACTACTCCACCTGCTATGTGCCCTGTGTACTTTGCCCATACATTAATCGACCATATTATCAAATAATTTATGCACGCACACGTACTTATGATGTTGCAAAAGACGCTGATATTGCTTAGCCATCGCTCATTTGTATACAAGACTGTGTCCGGATTTGGGCTTGATTGTACCGTCAGCTAATAAATATAATCATTATACTATTGTAATTTAGTGTTGTAAAAAAGCGCAATACATTGAATTGTTATGCTCGGCTAAGTTTGTCAGTTCATTATGCATTCAGTACTCCGATTTATCTCTTCTCAGTCATGTACTGAGGTTAAAATGCCTAAAGCCTACCTAGCTTAGAACTGGTAGACCCGTCGCTTTTGGCAGCCATGTCGTGGCTGCCAAAAGCGTGAATCGAATCGGCTGTCACGTTTCGTTCGGTGAGTCAGATTTTCGGATGCCCAATTACCCTGTCCTCTTCGCATCCTTTTTCCTTCCTGCTCTCACGATTTGATGGGCTGGCCACACATCCGCAATCCAAGCATCGTGGAAGGTCATGGACGGCAGTGATTACTTACCACCAGGGGACCTGGTTTTTCGTTAGTCGGAACTATGCATTGGTAGATAACACCACCATGGAGTGTATCGTATAATTATGTTAATAAGTCGGGAACTTTAAGTGCCTATAATAAATATAGATAATTTACAATATTGCATATTAATGTGTAATAGTGTTTCTGTTGCTTAAGTATAATCCATCATGAAATATTTATTTTTAGGAAATTAAAAATGTCTTCCGTATTCATTGCCGACTGTACGAAGTGCAGACATTAATAGTTATTGGATTACTTATATCAGTGCATCCGCGCCTTTCATTTAAAATATAAATCTCCAATGAATATTTAAGAGTAATTTAAAAGGTTTAACATATACATAATGAAGCGAGACGGACAAGTGTAGATTAAAGCGGACAGATACCATGAGAATGCGCCCGGTCGACTTTCATCAGTTAAAGGTACAAAAAATACATGCAGCGCTTACTTGCTTTTTGGACTCGATTTTAAGTGTTAGTAGCACAACTAAAATATTACTTGGTACTTTTACATGGAAATTAACACAATGTAGAGTTACTAACACATATTGTTATATTCCATAATAACTTTGTCAGTAATAATTATTTGAAGTAAAGATAAGCTTCGTCTAGACTAGTATCACATATATAGTTATCCTATCCTAATATAGTAATCCTGTACCTGGCACCCAGGTGCCGGGCGACTATAACCTTTGTTTTTATAAAAAATATTTAGGGAATTAAACAAACCAAAATGATTACCTCCAAGTTGAAAATTACAGATCAATGTAATCTACATTGAGAGTAGAGATTTTCTTGATTAATAAGCGATTCAAATTGACGGTCATGGGTTTAAATGTTGTATCTAAAAATAAATTGACTGATTTAAATAGACTTTTTGGTGTCTCGGAAAGAATATTATAAAGTAGGTTGTAGTTTATATTCGCAGCATTGGGCTCCCTCGGATAACCAACGGTACGCTTTTGAATTTTGGCTTCTATTAAAAAAAAAACAGACATGCCACATTACATAAACGTAGTAAACTTATACCGAAATATTGTGATAAAACAGAGATGGCCTATGCCCTTCACTTGGATAACATCTAATGAAGATAGATAACCTCAAACGTATTCGATAAGAACTTAGAAATAATATTTATTACTCATACTCAGTGATAAAAACTGATGACATTGACAGTCATTTAAAATTTCATAGACACTAGTAAGATGTGACCTTAAAATTAAAGCTGAACATATAAAGCAAATTAATAAGGATTCTCAATTTTCACCTTACCCGTGGCCGAGGCGAAATATAAGAAAATATATTACAAGGTTTCTTTACCCAGAAAACAACCTCGGAAATAAAGTTATGTAATTAAATTTAATTATACTGCAAACTTCAATCACTGCTTCCTCATCCACCAGTTATTCTCGTTGTAATACACTTCATAATTGCTCTGTCATTTTGTATATAAAGAAATGAATTTTATAGGTAGCTATGTGGGAAAATGTGAAACGTATGGCATGGGTTTAGTACTTAGTACATGGTAGTACACAGGAGGCATTTATTAGACTGCTCGTGTTCGGCCCTGACATTAATTTAAAACGGACTTGTAATCGTGATGTGCATACACTATAGGGCTCAAATGTGTTGAAATTATACCGATGTTGAGGAAAACATACAAGTGTAAAACTCTGCTTATTAAACACCAGTCCGCGACGCGAAACATCCTGTTATAATATTTAGTTATTGGATCATTGTTTTTCAAACACGATTTTGTTATCACTTGGTCGATATTTTAACGAAAATATTTACATGCCATCTTGGTGTGTGATTGATTTAATTATGTGGATACACACTTGGCGTACATAAAATTATAAATATTAATAAAATTAAATCTGAAGCAAAGTATAATTCACACGCTTAATATTTATGTGTTTTTTATTGCAAAATCAATTCTTAAAACCACATTAGCCTGTCACTAAACAAACTAAGCACTTAAATCCACATAACGAGAGCCATGCATCAATATTTATTTATAAACAAATCAACGCGTCTAATAACATACAACTATATTCATATTTCGTCTTCGCAAAAGAGCCGTTGAAAGTGTTACACCCAATATCAGTGTCCGATACTTAACACCGTGGATGTCTGCTTTATATCATTAGAAGTGCGGGAATCGAATTCTTTCGCATATTTTTAGACCCGACGGTTGCAGCCATATGTGATCTGATATATTTTAGTATCTGCTATAAATATTTTATTGGAATGCGTGCGTTTACGGTAATAAATATGCCATTAAAATTATAAAAACATTAGCTTGTACATATCGATCACTCAGAGCTCGTTTCATGCCGGTGAAAATTTTAATAAAAAATATACCGTTTTGTACCGTCTTAATTCCGCGTTATGTAAATTCACCTTGTACAAAGAATGAATGATTTACCGAGGTTTATGAGTGCTATTTGCTTTTTGAATGATGATAACAAAGTTATTTTCACGGTATTGTTTTCACGCTCCAGTGGGTTTTGCGCGTCGTCGTGAGTACGCCTTGTTTTTGAAAACGGCTTTATCGGTCGCAAGAGTCGCATGAGTGCGTCATCGAGATTTCGCGTCTTGCTTTAATAGTCAGGTGCGTTCAGACAATAGATCTGCTCGCCGGCACATTAATAAAGCCTTGGTCCACATTAAACCACATTTTGAGGCTGTTACATTTCGCTATCTGGATCGCACAATTAAAATGTATCGTTGTTATTGAATTGAAATTTATCTATGTTTTACCCCGGTTCCAATCGCTATAAAACTATAGTTCTTTGTGAACCAGCAATATCCCGGAATAAAAGCCGTTCTACTTTTAAGCCCGATGTCCCACTTGTCTAAAAGTGAAAGCCCGTCCGATGCATACCGTTGTTCTTAGTGTTCGCAATCGAAAATGCGCTGAAATTTTAAAATATATTGTGCATTGTTCTACGCCGAAATATACCATGAAAAAGAATTTTTTTTTTCAATTAATATCCTCAAATCATTGCCGACTTCTATACATAAACAAAATGATCTAAAGAATCGCGTATTTTGCAAAGCATCGTTTAAGAGTGTAATATCAAAGTGCTCAAGGAAGAGTGATTTATATAAAAGACGTGTAAATCTCAGTTACAACTAAAAGCAATAAAGCTGATAGGTTATTGCCATCTTCGTCTAGAATGCCGACTGCAAAATGTCCGAGTATCGAACCGGCGCGCAGTAAAATTGCAAGGAAAAGTTGGCCAAGCGCCAGGCGTGCGTACAGTCAACGACAACCAGCTCCGCGATTTATTGTTTGCAGAAAGGAAACTCTTATTTCTTATTCATGTGGACACGACACTTCGATGCACTGAAAGTGATATCGCTCTCACGTTATGGCGCATCCACAATGCAGCCTACACATTCGAAGTGAACGCACCTTCCGCGCCATTACCTTACATTCCTAAGCGGGTAGAGCGAACATCTCAATATGCTCGTGCTATTTAGCATTTCACTGTTCTCTGGTTTCAAACCAGTAACAAATAAAAAAAAGTTGAGTGGTGTCAAGGGACACCGGGATGGAACGAAGTTCCTTTCGATTAATTAGTGAAGGAATTGTAATATTATTTTTTTATGTTAATAATAATTTTTTTATTATTATTAACAAATATAATGTGATATAAATTTAATCAGTAGGCTCAATTTTAGTAATAATTGGCTTGTAGGTAGTTAACTGAAGTAGGAAACATATGTTTGGGATTCTATTTTATTTAAATGTCTTAAAAAAATTGCATCAATGGTAGTATTATATTTTGTTGTTGATTCTGCTGGATTATTGTTAATTCTTAAATGAAATTCTTCCTCTAGAAACTGTAGCAATGGTTTTGATTTTTCATTACTGAAGTTGATGTTAAAATCACCGGCTAAAATGAGGGAAATTTTTGTTGTATCTGCTAAGCGTTCGAGATACATCTTTAGAATACTCTAGCAGTGCAGCGCTGCGCGCTATTCCTCCAATTACGTGAGCGCTGCGTCACGTTATCGCGTGTCTGACCAATAGGGGCGCGTGGCCTGCAACTTCCGCGAATCCTGTGCATTCGCGGTGCGCTACGACTTCACGCAGGACAACCATCTTCAAAATTAATTACGAAACATTGTGGTTAACGGCAATTTTTGTAAAATAACAAATATAATGTAATATAAACTTAATCAGTAGGCTCAATTTTAATAATAATTGGCAAATATACATAGTCAAATCTAGGCTTGATGATTGACAGCAGGGTAACAAAATAAAATTGTAAATAATAATAAATTTATTAAGGAGGATCGAAAATCAATGTATTACGGTTTTGTTATGTAATTTTAATTAAATGTCATCATCAAAAGAATCATTTGGTTACCACCATCATTATGTTTATTTTTTTCACATATTTAGGCAATTTATGTTTCTTTTGTACCAATTTGATTTATGATATTTGATGAAAATTCGAAAATGTCGCAACGTTTCCCACTTAATTTATGGCTACAGCGTGTTCTTAGTTCTTACTATAGCCTTTAACATATTAATATGTATTTGGATATTTTATTGCCTTTATGAGAGTTAAATAAAATGTATGACATCATTTTCAAATAAAGAAATAAAAACGATTGTCAAATGTTTAGTGTCGTTACAACTTTTCGTGAGAATGTTTTCCGTCTAGCCCCCTTTCACACCACGCGATAAGGAACTTCGTTCCAATAAAATATATACCACTACACTAAGATCGAATCTGGTGACGTGGGTATCAGGAACTACGAGAGACTTATCGGTCTCGAGCACCCAGACCCCAGACAAATACTTGAGGTTCACACAAATATTTGTCACGGTTGGCGGACCGAACCCGTAGCCTCTCGTTTTACAGCCGGCGTCTAACCAACTGCACCACAGAGGCTGTAAATACGGAAGTATTTTAAATTGTTTTAAAACATTTTCGCGATTCGCAATTCAAAGGACTTTCTTTTTAGAGTTAAAGGCCGATCGATTATAAACAGAATCTATCTTCATGCAGTTTCAGTGTTATTTATTTTCTCTCTAATTTGATTTTTAAACTTTCCTTTTATTTATTATACCCGATTATTCAAATGAGCATTCAACGGTTTGTATAAAACATCTAACCACTAGAAAATTAACTAAATAGCTTAATAATAAAAACCGTACGCTGTCATTGAGTACAAGTAATCTTCTTTCCTGGCTTCAACGGGTAATGTATTAATAACAACTACTTACACCACTTTTCCGTTTGATAGAAACGGGTTCTAGGTGTGAAGCATTAACTGGCAAAGGCTTTTAATTAATTTATTACCTTGAAGTGTTTCGTGTGAGATTCATTGGAGAGGGCAATAGTAGCATGAGGCATTAGGATTGAGTGATCTCTTCTGGCCGAGTCGTCAGTCTTGTCAATTACTATAATATAAATATGCTTGTTATGAATGGTATAACAAGCGTGTCATTCGCCTGATGGTAAGCCATAATATGACCGCTCTTGGGGAGTAGCAAAACAAAACAACACCATAAAGTACATAGTAATGCTTGGCACTCCACTGCGCTCGCCATTGTGAGACATACGATTTTAAGTCTCAAAATGTCCAGTAGTAACTTGTTAAAGTTACGCAAATGCTTATTGTAAATGGTAATGTTTTTAGACTTTCTAGATAACAATACACCATGTTTAAAAATACCTTTTAATAGAACAGCAAGCCATTACTACGAATCTGTATCAGCCCATATACGTCCCACTGCAGGGCACGGGCCTCCTCTACAATCGAGAGTACGATTGAGAGTGGTTAGGCCATATAGTCCACCACGCTGGCCTAGTGCGGGTTGGCGGACTTACATACCATAGATTTTTTTTATAAATCGCTATGATATGCAGGTTTCTTCACGATGTTTTCCTTCACCGTTTTGGTGTGTGTGTGTGCGTTTGTGTGTTTTAGTTTACTACGAATATAGTACAATAATTCTACCCGGCGCCAGCTTTATGCAAGCTTACATTGAACCCATCCGGCTGATCTTTAGCATCCTTAACAACAACAAGACGCATCTTTCACACAACAACGAGTTGTAGGTAATTTCACGCTCTCAAATCCAATAATAGAAGCAATGCGTCATTACTTAAACATTTAAACGGGGAGGGAGGGGAGCGAAATTAATTTTGTCGTCGGAGGCACGCACAGCCACCCCACGCTCCCCTCCCGAGTGTCTACCTATCTTATCATCAAAGCTTTCAGCGCCTAAGGGTTTTTAATTCAAATTTAATTTAACGACATCAGCATGTTTACAACAATTACTAACAATGTCTGGGTTGGAAATTGTTTGCCTGGTTTTGCTTTATCGAGATTTTAGACGATATTTTAGATTCATGTCGAGGTTTAGAGCTTCCTGCCCGGAACGTGACCTAGTCACGATTTTTAATGTAACAGGAATATAATAAACCAAAGAATTGTTCGTTAAAAATAGCTTCACATCCAAGTTAGTTCTATAACTGAGTGTTTATTTAAAAAAAAATCAAACTTGAGATATAATAAAATACGCAGATAAATAATTTATAAGAAATAATATCTCGAATGATTATCACGAGTTTATGGTTAGCAGTGTAGATCTTCATTGCAAATATACACATGGGAAAGCACATTATTATAATACCAAAATAAAACATAGAATATTGAGAGATTTAAAGGCGATAATACGAAAGGGGACTAATCATTTCACGATCAATGTCACGGCTATATATAGCTAGCTATATGTACAGCGACACAGACACGGGGCACAGAGGGGTCGCGTGCCACCCTATTCCTCCTCGATTCTTGGAAAACGATGTAAAACAAACCGAAGCCAAATTGCTAGTTTGCAGCCAGATATCCGTGATTCAGCACAAAAATCTAATTTTTCATCTAACCTTGGACCGGCTCACAAAACTACACACCATAATATAATACCTACATGGCATTTTCAACTAATAATCTTGACATTGAACTAACAATTGATGCCATGACATTCTACTACAAAAACTATCTGCTTCTGGAATATCTAGTACCCTTCTTGAATGGTTCGCATCATATTTAGGAAATCGACACTCAATAGTCGTTACAAATGGATACTCCTCTCAGCCTTTTCCCACTTACTCTGGCGTTCCACAGAGGTCGCATTTGGGTCCACTTTTATTTAATATCTTCATCAATGATATCTCTGACTGTTTTTTGAATTTTGAATATTATTTATTTGCCGATGATTTAAAAATTCTGAAACCTATATATAATCAAAACGACATTACTCTCCTACAGGTGACTTAAATCGTCTAAATCGTTGGTGCATCGAAAACCTAATGGTACTCAACGTCGACAAATGCCACTTTATTAAATTTTCAAGAAATAAGTGTAACACATCAAGTTCAATGCAATTAAAAATTTCGCCTAGAAACGTGACAATTTTTTTTATGATTTTTTAAATATCGTCATTTTTGGGTAGTAAATCCACAGTTTTTGCTAAAATAATAATTTAAACACTTTTATACCTTAGAGTATTTATAAATAAAAGGGTATATACTATTATTTTAGGAAAAAATGTATTTACCACCCAAATATGGCCATAGGAAAAAAATAACAAAAAAAAAATTGTCGCTTTTTTTTGCAACTTTTTCTGTTGCATTGTGTCTGAAGTCGCTTAAACTACTACCCGGCTTCGTTTTCGGTAGCAGTCTTGATATACCCTGTATATGTATAATGTTATTCTAGGCAAAACTTGGAATGTTGGGACAGGGCGACTTAAAATTATTGTTTTAAGTCGCCTTGTCTCAATATTTTGGGTTTTGTTTGGAATTATATTATATTTTTAACATCTTTAAATTTTATGTTTCGTTGTTCTTTATGTCATGTCGTAATTGCCTTTAATTGTAACAGCAATTTTTAATTTTCATATTATATTCGTTATATTATTCTCAATTGTATGTTACGTTGGCGATCCTAAATAAATAAAATAAAATAAAAAATAAAATAAAACAACAGAACAAGTACTAAATCAACACGCAATAGTGTGTCGACGAAAAAGTAATTTGGCGAAGGAAACTATTTTCATATAAAAGTTACTAAGGAGTAGTCAACACAAACGATGCCTCCTATTTTTTGTTTCGAGGGAGATTGCTGAGTAGCTGTGAAGGGATCTCCCGCAGTCGTTGATTAAAAACGCAACCTATGTCGTTACAGTGGTGTAGTGTATTGGGTAGTGAGGCATCGTATCTAAACGCGGGTCCCGCCCAACCCTATACCTACGGCTTAACTTTCCCTCCTAAAGCAATTTTTCCGGGCAAGCACGCACTGAATGAATCATCGAAATATTGTTGAATTCATGAGCGTGAGCGGAATGAAGGCCAGATTAGAACCTATTTTTGGTGTAACATATCATTGAAGTATACTATTTGCATGAGATTCACATTCTGAATTCAATTCAAGTTTTATTTACTTGGAATAATATATTTTCCAATTTTTGAAACCTGAGATTGTTAAATGATGGAAAAGAACAACTAGGTGTTCTGGATGTACGAATAATCTGGGTGCATCTCTGATATTTCCTTTTAAGATTAACATAATATATAGAGTATAGACTAAACAAGTATTTTAATTAAATAAGGGTATAATAACTTTATTATTTCACTTTTTTACACATTAATTATGTAGAATATATTGCCTAAGTATTACATAATAAACTTCTCCAACGAAATATCCATTGAACTACTAAAACAGTAATTGCAATAATTACATTCCGATGTGCGTACAACTTCAAGGATGAGGAGTACTAGTACAATCGATATAAACTATGCAAAAAATAATGGTTTCTTAGATTTACGCGAATGTCACACACACCAAAAGACCAACTGCCTGACCTCAGGACACTGTGAGCTCCTTCTGCGTAGATCGGATCGCAAATACAGATAAACTATTTAAATTAACTTTATAATTTAATAATTGTAAAATAAGGATAGTTGAATTGTAACAGTCATAGAGCGGACGACCAATACCTTAGTCCGCCCCGTGACCACGAAAGCTGTAAAGTAATCGAAACGTCGGGAAGTCAAAAATGTAAAAAATTAAACTAAATTCGCGGTAAAATCCGTAAATAATAGTTTAATTTCAATATGCAAAAAATAAACACTGATTAATTCAGCGTGAATCTAATAATTCCCTATTCAATATTTTATTTAATTTTTTCAATGTTTTAAAATATTCTTTCAAATTGAATGAAAGAAATATATCCCAAATATATTAACCCATCGCTTATGGCTTAAACAAAATGGCGTGAACGACACTTTAAAGATGTATAAGTGAGATTGACGGTAAAAAGGGTCAAAATGAAATGTAGGCACTCAGTTTAAATTAGGTAAAATATGTTTAAGTGGGATTAAATTATGCCGACGCGTAATAACGATGCCTCATACAAATACATACTGCTTTAATAGTTTCTGTACTTCGAACTTTGAAGGGCTTGTGAAAGCATAATAGTGGTCCTGATTGCTCGACAATCGAGTCAACGACCACTTATTTAAGAATGTCTTATTTAATATTGTTAGATGGTATGAGGTGAATGTGATGGAACACTCGGTAGGAGTTGACCTCATCCAATCTACGATAACCAAGAGATAAAACTTTAAACAAAGGTCATGTTTACCATATGCCAGCGAGAATGTATGGAGAGATTGATGAAAGTGGATGTGGCGAAAGTAGTATGTTCGGTTCAAATGAACTGGAGTTTTATAGTCTCTGCCTACACATTTGGGGCTTATAGGCGTGATGGCTTATAGGCGTATGTATTAATAACATCCGAAACACATATTTGAAATGTTTATTTTATGTTTATTCGCCCCTTTCCTGTTTACGCACATAGCAAAAAGATGTGTAATCGCTTCTTGTTTTGCATAACAAATGATTTTCTTCAAGGTCTCTCAAAAGTGTTCTCAGAGTTGTATTCATGACAATTTATAGAAAATACTTTTAATATATAAATTAGATTATATCGTGAATATTAACGGCCTTAAATGTTCATACAAAAGTTAATCGCATCATTATAAAAACCAATTCAAATGTTATCGCAGGCGTCATTTACAAAAGCAGATTTTAATAAAATACATAAAAATATATTGTGCGGGTTGCAATATGTATGCAAAAATAAAGAACATTAATATGAACAATAACGCGAAAGGTTGATGTGCGGCACGTGGCAGCAGATGCTGTGCCATCCACATCACCTGACTCCAAACACACCTTGAGCGAGGCGACCGCAATGCTGATACCATTTTAGGATATCGAAACATTTGGCTCTTACGTTATCTTACTACCTGACATTTTATTTGTCCTGAAATACCGACAAAAAATTTGCACAATTAAAGAATACTTACGAAATTGTTGAAATCTATACATTGCGGCACTACTCATGGTATGGGTAATAAAAAATAACATTTCATCAAATGTCAGCCAGTTAAATGTCGTATTTAGGAAGTGCAAAAACGGTGAGTTTCAATTTCAAGGTGGCCTTTGAAACATTTCGCTATGTCTCGGTCATAAAATATTACCGTTTGCCAAGCTCTGTTATTTCAGTGACGAAGATATAGTGTTACCGTAGATCAATTTGATATCTTACAAAGAGCACCGCGACCGGTTCTCTGCTATTGGCGAAAATATATCGGAATATTGTTCCTATTGAAAGTCAATGTACCTATTTGTAAATCTAATGGACGGAATAAGTTTAGTTGTCCGACTTGAAAATTAGCCGTACGTCTAGTCTCTGTCTGCAAATGTTGCTAAAAATACAACGCGCTTCCTTACAGCAAATAATTCTTACGGCTACATTCTGAGAATTATAAAAATGTTTTCTTTAAAATGTACATTCTGTGTCCCATTATATGAGCTAGGCTAATTAAAGATATGAAACGCTTGATGTTTGTTTATTGCTAAAATTTTATGAGTATTATCTGTTAAATGACCATCTGGGAAAACAATTATGAAAATATTATTCATGAAATAGCTATATCCAAATATATGCATAAAGCTATAGTAATAAACTAAATACAATTTGGATGAAATAATGCTATCGTAGGTTTTATGAAAAATCAAACTTTTGTTAAAAAAAAATATAACTAAAAATAGAAGCCAAAAACAGAGTTGCTAAATTTATGATGTGCTGTAGATTATTGGATATTAAGAATAACTTTATAATTTAATCTTTGAAAACAAATCATTATACAAATTTCATTAATCTACGACTCAGTATCGATTATGTAAATAAGCTAGTGAAGCAATTTTTCAGCTTTAACAGTGCTTTGATGTGATGTATAAAAATAAGTAAAACAATATTTAGAAAAGCCATTAAACGTAGTATGTGGGTTCAACGTCCTGGACCAATATTTTAGATACAGCGAATACTTTTATTGGTATATAAATCATTATATAGATTAAACGAGATGAACACAAAAAATATCACGATTTTCGTACTTCGATCAAGCCACGTGATAAAATCAATGAGTTCACATATGTCGACTGTCCGACGTCGACTTAACGAGTGATTAATTTAGAAAAACTGGGACATGGCAATTTCGCGACGTGGAATGTGCAAATATTTATAGTGTACGGATTCAAAGCGATCAAACGCTTTTAACATGACATGACATCATTTCATACAAGGCCTAAGGCTGGAATTAGGTCCATGCTTCTTTAGATACCCACCCTATAAGTACATAAATCTACCAGAATATAATATATTATTCTTTATCTTCTTCGTATTCCTTTTCTTCTGTACAACATATTGTTTAATCCTCTTACCCCCTCTTATCTCAAAGATCGATTTGTATTTCTCCACGACTCACATACTAGATCCCTGCGGTCGTCAGAGAGCCTGAAGTTGAGAATGCCCGTGCACTCCACCACATTCTTGGATAAATCGTTTACCGTCCAGGCTGTTCGACTGTGGAACGCATTACCAGTTGTGGTAAGACGGGCACGATCACTATCATCATTCAAAAAACTTGTCAAAGATTACTATCTTTCTCACTGAACTGACACATTTCTGTGGATAATTTATCTATTTGTATGTAATATATTATGTATATGTATCTTCCTATATATGTATTGTTATTATATTATTTATGTATGCATATTTGTATATATATATATATATGTTTATATAACATAATATGTGTATTTATTATTTGTATTACTTGTAATTTTATTAAATTATTTGTACTTATTTGCAATACTTTTCCTTTCTAAGCAGGTTCTATCCTTTACACTTTAGACTGCCCTTTATTTATCCTATTTTAAATCCATCCCATGGTTGTCTGTAAGACATTGCCTTTCGGCGATAAGATCGCCAATTGTACTTTTTGTATATGTGATTTCTGTTTGTATTTGTTTTCTTTTTGTGTGCAATAAAGTGTAAATAAATAAATAAATAAATAAATGAACTAATATTAGACTATTTAATATTTTACTGGTTAGAATTTCTGTAAATACGTATCCATTGACATCAAACAGGATTTTGGAACATAAAAATTGAATGGCTAAAATTCGTGTTCAATTCAGTGTGTAATAATTCAGTGGCCTGCATTACGCAATTCGCACATCCAGATAAGAATCTATTCCCCCGAGCCGAGTGACCATCTAAATCTTATGTGGTTCGCGGAGCCCTCCAAGCTACAATAATATACATTTTTGTCTTCTATAAAAGAAGGGTCACCTAAGTCAATACTGCAAACCGAGGGTGCAAAACTGAATCGATGAAGTAACAAAGTTTCCCCTCTTCGACTAGTTCACTTCTTTGATTGCCACATGAAGATAGGGGACGCATACGATCGATAATTCTTGTTTTTCTCCAGGAGTAGAAACAACGATAAGATATAAAATGTTTCTTCTCATTATAAAAGACAAGGAACGCCAAATTATCTTTTTGCGCATGTAAGTTTTAATAATAGCGTGCAGGTGGATGGATAAAAAATATAAAATGACATGAATATGTTAAAGGAAATCAGGTAAGGTGACACGTCGCTCGTGTCGTAAAAATCAGATGGTCCAATCTAAAGCAAAACCGCAATTACGTCGATCAGAGGATAAAAATGTTACGTCGTAATGAAATACATTACACAGAGCTAATCAATAAGTATAATGGATATCAAATATGTAGATATTTGAGAACTTAGTAGGGGCTAGCTATACCTCTGATCGGAACAATACCAGGAAACAGAGGTACATAATAGCTTGAATTTAGACTACGGTGATTTCCTAGCGCGTGATTTGCGAAATCTAGCAAAACGGCAATCATTCTACTTATTTTCATGTGCACATTTATATGGACTTGTAATGCATATTCGTGCTAAATGTTACGTCAGTACAGATTGCAAAAATCATTTAACTGCCTTGTAAGTTGTATGCCAGTGCAAATGAAAGAAATAAGAATAAAAAAAGTAAGTCTGTGCGCCGTAAGTGTCCGTTCGAAACTGTTGTCTGTCACCAGTCATAATGTCATTCATAGTTGGTCATACTGTCGACCAGTCACAAAGTACATTTCTCTACATTTCTCGGGTCATAGTCTACACGGTGAATATTATGGCAGCCAGCATTATAACATATTTCTTGCCACTTGCACGCATCTTAATAACTACTGCATGACCTAAAGAAAGTACAAGCTGACAACTTCCGTAGTGCAAATAACAGGTTAAAATCTGAAGTTACATTCCTGTTCCAAGCCATGTTCGTGTGATCTTCTAATGAGCGTCCCGCGACTAAATTCCTGGTATTTTCACATTTAACGTAGAGAAATGAGTATGTTGGCCTCTATGTATTATTATATCCTCCTAACACTAACACATACCTACGTACAATCGGTGGGTACAAATCATCATTCATGTTTTAGTATGATTAGATTACAATTTCACGTCCGACCGACTGCCTTCTGGTGTCAACCCATTCCACAAACTATACTCCCCACGGCAAGCTATGATTTGCAAATCAAAAACAAAATGAACTGCTCGATCTGGAAGATGAAAGCCACACTGCCATTACTTGGAAACAATTTTATTATTATAAGTATCAATAGAAAACTTGCAACTCATATTGTTAGCGGCATTGATTCACCATAATGCTTAAACAAGCCATGCTAACAGACTTGTTACGTAAACAATGGCGGTGGTTGAAAGTACCATAAAAACCTTCGCGCAACACTCGACCATTAAATCTACCGATATCTCCAACGGTTCTCACTTCCGAATTGCAATGACAGTGAAATTTATCAATGACGTAATTAATGAAAATAGTTTATAGGAGACTTACGTGTTTATTACAGTGAAACTAAGACAAATGTGTTTATATTAATAATATCGCATAGTATTTTTTTTTAATATTGATATATAGTGTCATATTATAAATTCTGTTGATGTCAAACTGAACCAGATTTTGCAGTGGAACAAAATATATAGTATTAACATTGAAACAGATAAAGTAGAATAGCATTTCATTTCTCGTTAATCCTTGAATTTTATATTTGGCCGCTTTTGATTCAAAATAAAATGTGTCAAGCTTATTTCTTGCACTGTATTTTTTTTTAATTTTAACTAATGTTTTAATGAACAGCAGATGTTAATTCAATGTTCAGGTCTTCGAAATGTTTGTAGTTCACGTCTAACAGAGATTTTTTGTTCAGTTCCCAGCAAATGAATGGTAAATATAATAATTACTTACTTAATAATAATTACTTACTTCATTATACAACATAACATATTTTATTTAGTTTCATCCATCCATCCATCCATCAGCCAAAGGAAGTCCACTGCTGAACATAGGCCTCCCCCAATGATTTCCACAGAGACCTGTTGGAGGCAGCCTGTGTCCAGCGACGTCCCGCGACCTTTACCAGGTCGTCGGACCATCTTGTTGGTGGACGTCCTACGCTGCGCTTTCCGCTACGCTTTTTATTTAGTTTATTATAGCGGAATTAATTTATGCGAGTTTTATGTAAATTTATTAAAAGAGATAATACGCAATTAAAATTCAGGACGATGTTCTAATTGAGTCTGCGCGAGCGGGGAAATTATAATAGTTTCACTGATTAAAGTTATGTTTTTATAACGAAGTGGGCGTCACCCAATCAGCTTAATTTTTATTGACAGTATAACAGTATTTTAAATGCGTAAAAATTAACAGGAAGAAGATACAACATGCGTTAAATATTGTTTAAAAATTCCATCCACCAAAGATTTACCTGTTTGCATAAATATTGTATTGTATAGCTACTAAACATTGGTACTCTAAACAGTGCCCTTTAAGCCACATTTCGATATGTGTGATCTCACTAATACCAAGGAATTTAAAACAACAATCAAAAACAAACCCGAACTGAAATAACCACAAACAAAGAGTCACAAATCGACAATTTCAAAACCGACTTCGTCAAAATAAACTGGAAATAACCCCTAATCGCAGTCACAATATTACCATATGGGCCATGGGGCGCCATATGGAAGATGCATATTTATTTTATTCTACATTTATGATCGTGATGAAACCGTGGCCGACCTCGCTGGCCACAATTGCGCCAATGACAGAACGCTGGGACAAGTCATCGCAATTTAAATCATTAGAACGTGTAAGGCGGCATTTCCATTGGTATTTGTAACGGTCAAATGCGTTTTTTTTATGAAGTTGATGTTTTCTGTACATAATGAGATCTTTGCAGCTTAGACAATTTTTCCTGTATTATAAATACTCTGGGAAAAAAACATACATTATTTAATGAGCAAAAGGATTATCTGACACGTTATAAATCATTATCAATTGCAAAAAAAAACGAGTTCTTTACACATGCTTTATGCAGATAGTTCTGCAAACAATAGTAACTTTTCATCATCATCCTAAATAATTTTGAATTTCGAACCTGTGTTTCAATTGCAGCAAGTCATCCAAATTCTATTTAACTTAAATGACCAAATACAATGGCTACATTTGAAATATTAATGAGTATAACAGCAAGTAACAATGCACTTGAAATCTATTACCAGTCATTAACATCAATAATATTG
Source organism: Hyles vespertilio (assembly GCA_009982885.2). Taxonomy (NCBI): domain Eukaryota; kingdom Metazoa; phylum Arthropoda; class Insecta; order Lepidoptera; family Sphingidae; genus Hyles; species Hyles vespertilio. Next base: position 11,792,098 of record CM042809.1, on the reverse strand, counting down.
ATGCAGTTAGATGTTATTACATAAAAAGGATCATATTATATTTTGCTACGAACAAAAAATACCGATCGATTACCATAGTATCATTGCGTTTATAAATTGCAAATATCCGCGAAAAAGAAAGGGCCTTTCCAAGCCAATTCCTCGCTCTGTTTAACGTTTGTTTGGAAATTTGTTGGTATTTCATAAAAATTGATTGGGCGAAGAATTGAGAAGAACTAATACTGTAGTAATATTTTTATTGGAATTAGATTTATAAATAAATATTTCTTCACGACTCAAACATTTGTGATGATGCACCATTATTAATTTTGTTCTAATGATTGGACAAATTGTTTGCAGTAATTGGTTTTGATTTCATTTGACTGAAGGTTGAAGGTAATTTCGTACTTTTTTTTATCGTAACGTAGATAGCTCAAAGTTTATCATTGACGTGAAAAATAATCATTTCGCAATTTTGGACGTGCGATTACAAGTGATTTTATAAAGTTGATAACAAGCGTAGATCAATTTTATTCTCACACCGAAGTAATGTGCAATAGGTAGCAAAATACTGGGATACACATAAGGAATAAGTACATTAAACTACAGAATTTGCCCCAGATAAAAGTAAGAATAGGTCTTACGCCGGAGCCTGCCAGTTCCAGAGGGATAAGAATAATTTATTCTCCGAAATCGGAACCAATTTCCACCGCAGACAGGCAAAGATTGTAGGCAGTAACTAACCAGTATCGGCTGTAAATATTTATTGTGTGGCGAAAAGCAATACCGCTCCCGATATTGCAAGGAGTTTCTCACAAATCATAAATCTGTACATAAATTTCTCGGTACTGAGAATATAACATCGAAAAGCAAGTAGTCGGTGTTAGTAGCAAAGTTGTTTTAAAAATCAAATTAATTAACAGTATTAAGCAAACATGTTTATAGGTAAAACTATAATCATTTCAATAAGATCAAGTATCTTGCTGTTGAAAACATAGTTTATCATTTAGATTCAACATCAAGAATAACATATAGGGCGATGTCGAATTTTTTTTTTATTGCATTGAATGACGAGACGAGCAAGCCGTTCGCCTGATGGTAAGCGATACGAACGCTCATGAACAGTAGCAACATTCCACTGCGCTCGCCATCCTGAGACATAAGATGTTAAGTCTCAATATGTCCAGTAGTTGCTCTGGCTACAATGTCCTTCAATCCGAAACACAACAGTGCATTTAAGCTGTACTGTACTCACAGACAAACCAAGTAATTGGTTTTGTGAGACTAATTGTAATTTTTTTGTTATTTTGTCTTAATATAATAAATAAATGAAAAAAAAGTAGTGTTGTTTCACGGGAGAAATAGACATTGCGGTGGTACCTACCCAGATGGCCTCTCACATAATATGAGAGACCTACCACCAGTAAAATATTGTAAATTTAAATAAAATATTGTATTTCTATTGTTATTGTTTAAGGTAATATTTATTTGAATGTAAAAATGAAAATGTGTAGGCTGCTACAATATTCGGCTCAGTAAATTCTTGCATATATGCAGTATCATATTTTAGTTTATTAAACGAAACTGGAGTGTCAACCCCATTTCGGCAGGATACATTTTTTATGACCCCAGAGTACAACAGCAATCGGTTTAAGTGCAGGGGCCTACTGCAGCGAAGTGTGAAATATTTTTATTTTAAGAGTAAACAATTTCTAATGCAGCATTCGTGTAGTTAGTGTGAAACAGCCCTATTACGGTCCGCGCTTGGAACATGTATTATAAGGTACTGCAAATGGACTTTCTCAGTAAATACAGCGATGAATCATTAGTTTTATTATTATAGAAGTAATATACCAGAATCGCTTATGACAACTGTAGACCAAATACCTCCGGTAATTTATTTTATGAAACATTTCTACCCACATCTGCAACTCGTAAAGATTTAATTCTATGTGCAAACTATAAATTGTAATGCATAGCGAATTGTTTTATGGAACTAATGTTGTATTGATAATAAGTTTGTATATTTACCATTCGGGCGATAATCTGTAAATGTCTTGATCCGCATTTTCTTTTCTCAATGTATCCTTTTTGTAATGTTCGAACTGGGTGCACTATGGTGAGTTGGGCACCTTCATCACTGAACACTTCGACACATCGAGGGTAAATACACCTCACATTTCACGTCTACAATCGATTTTATGTTAATTTAATGTCAGAAAGGATACAAGTTATTAAGAAAATATTTTTAACAACCACTTTTCACATTGTTTTTGCTCGTGCAAAACACAAGTAAAGACACTGAAACATAAACGAACAACAACAAAATTATAAACTTTAGGGGTTGAATCGCGTGTAGCCTGATTTGACAGCTGCGAGCGCGCTATCCCGAATTCCCGATTCAAATATTGGATGGTACGCGTGAATGAGCGCGGGGCGAGTGATCGAGACGGAAAACCGAGTGAACTTAGCCGCACGTGATGGGGGACGTGTCGGGAACGGGCCGGGATACAAATAGCATTAGATTAATTGGCGTGTAGTACAACCGCTACGCGAAAAATCTTGATACTATATGAATAAATTATGAGGAAAAAGGTCGAATATTTTTTGTTACTCATTTTTAATTACAAGAATCACAATGAGTATTGTACACTGAAACGTTTACGATTTCTAGCGCTAGCGATGATAATAATTCAGCGCAGTTATCAAATCAAGCTATACGTGGAAGGATTTAGTAAACAAAACTAAAGGACGTTGTATTATTGTGCGATTATATAAAAATAAAACTGACGTTGTTAATCGGATCACGACTACACCACCGCCGTGTAAAGCGTCAAACGCGCAGGCGCAACGCCTGTAACTGACGTACGCATGCGCGCCAACTTCACTCCGCTCAACAATGTCATTCTTTACGCGAACTCTCACTACATCAACATAAGCCTGCGTGAGTATTATGATCAAAAGACAACTGCAGCAATGATTTAACAATCATTTTTAAATTTTAAATAGGAATGTATAACTACTTGCCTGAGTAAATATTCGGTTGAAATATGAAGGTTTAATTAAATTTCTTGAATGTGAAACAAATGACGGAGCTGTATTCATTAAATAAGTAATTATCCTGTTTTTATTTCATTTGTTACAGGTTGAGTTTTATGTATCTTCTTAATTCGTTGGTATATGTGGTACAATTATTTAAAAATATAATGTTCAAACACAAGGGGATAATTCGATTCGACTGTAAAAACGTTAGTGTCTTAAATACATAAAATAACAATATTTAACATTTTTTTGTTTAAATGTAAAGTTATATTTTTTGCAACTACGATTTTAGTTTAGTTTTCTTATAGGGTCAACTAATATGATTTAATATTGTATTGTAAAAAACATACGCGTATGTTATTACCCGTAATGTTTTTATGCAATTGCTGAAAACAATAATCATTAAAACAAAGATACTTCTAGATGAGCTTTTGCTGAGCATAAGTTAATAGTAAGGAAGGGAGCTTGAAGTGTGTAACGGACGTACATATAGAGGCACTAAGAGTCAGTTGAAAATGTAACGGTATATTTGCCAAATCAGTCATAATAACCGAGCTAAGTGAATGACCGGACAAATAGAGACACGAATGTGGACTCCTCATTCCCAAGTACATTGTTCGAATATTCGTGTGATTTAACTGTTAAATTCATACGAAAATAGACAATAAACTGGGACCGAGTCTCGCACTATAAATTGAAAGTCATTCCGAACTGAGGTGAGAGCTATGAGTATTGCGTGTTGAAGAAAGAAATTCGCCAATGTTAAATGATCTAGTTACGCAGTTGAAACAATTACAAATTGAAATGTCGATGGACTGAAAACTCACTTCACGCTTCTAAATATTGGCATGAAATAGGTTAAAACGCTTTAGTTCCAAAGGTAGTACGACCAACACAATGCCTCAAGAGATAAATAATTTGTACCCATGTTGGTTGGCCAGCGTTATCTATACTCGAATTGATCGAGAATGATAAAACATCTATTGTTCCCATTGGAGTTAACCGCCTCGCTGGAACATCCGACGTTGCACAGATGCACAAAGATTGTATTATCCAACAAGTGCATTGTCTGGATTCTAATATAGACCGACATTAAGTAGGTGCCTTATTTAACACAATGCAGGCAATTTCTGCAGAATGAGTGTGCCAGATTGTGGTAAATCGTCGTGACTCGCCCACACTTCACACATTTGGCCAATATGTTCGTCACGCGTCCTTTTACTATGGATTAAAAGTCGTAACCCGGACATGGGTAATGCCGAATGCAGCTGTGACTCAACAATTAAATGCAAGATTGCATTGTTTTAATTGACTTGGATGAGCATCAATGAAATTACAAAATGATAAAAATTAAGCTTGCAGAATATTAATTACGATAAACAATAATCATACTCTAAATCAAATTAGGTCCCTACCACAATTCCCCTAGGCAATAAGTACCCAGGTTGTAATCACGTTGTAATAATGATGTACTTGCAATCGATTCAGGCGACATCTATTATTATATAACTGAAGCTACTGGAGGCGTCACCGCAGTAACTATAGTGTTCTTGTGCGCTTATTGTTATTTTGATCAAAGTCTAGATGTCGCTTTACAAATTTTCTGTATAATGTATTAATAATAATGAATAATAATATCTACGAGGGAATAAATTACCATAATGACCTTGTAGGACTCACCACTTGTTTACTCAATCGAAGATCATGTTTACTTTGACATTTATACATATTTTTCTCATATATATATGACAACGGTATTGACGATAATTTGAAATTGATATTATATACAATTGAAAAAGTATACAAAATATGAACTTTATAAATTAGTAGGTAGTATAGTAAAATATATTTGATCACCAATTATTACATAATAAACAGATGCATCTTAACATACACCATTATGTTTCAAATAAAAATTAGTAATTATTGGGAAATTGCATTATCAATAATTCTAACGATCGATTTGATACTATCACCCAAGAGTTGCGTTAAAGAGACGTCAACGCGCTTAAATCGAGTTCAATGTACACAAAACCAGTGATAACTTGTGCTTACCTCTGAATCTTCGTCGTCTTCGTATCTTTTTCCTACGCTTCTTAGACCTCGCTCTAACAATTTGCACATCTCTCCTCTCCACCTGACCACATGCACTTTTAGCTACTTCCAATATCTTGCCAATAATACACAACACCAACGCGATCATTTTTAAACTTTTACTCAAAATGTTAAACGTGTTTATCTTTATCTTGTGTCCTGTTATCGTAGAGGCACAGCTTTTTCTTTCTCTTCCAATTGTTGGTCACAAATGCTCTATTCCGTAGCTGATTGTATTTGTTTAGGTGAGCACAAACTGTTTTTTTACACATAACCTTCAACAACGTACGTACGGTAAACACTGCAGTTTTGTGCAGTTTTTGCGTAGGATTCCTCTCGTATTAAGTGGGATGAGATTATTGTGAGGTTATCACTGCGTGTGTACGTAAAGAGACAAACATATGACTGCTCGCTCACATCACGACACCGCGGGAGCCTTGAAGTGATTTCTAAATAAGGCTAAAAATATACGCCACACACGTTTAATTATTATTACACAATATGTATTAGTAGCGGCACTTAAAAATATTTATAACATCACTAAACTAGTGTAAACATTGTGCCGTTTTGTTAAAATAACCCATTTATAGTGTAAAGTGGATTGTAAACTTTAAATCACTGCGCGCCTACTTAATCTGTATTTACATGTCGGAGCGAGAGACGATAAAAGCGTAGTTAATTATGAAAGCACATGAACCTATCCCTGGAAGGGCCAGGAGAAAATGCGTCGAGTACATCATTGTGACGTGGTGTTATAATCAGTATGGCAACTGCTGCGTTGTGGTTTCCATTTGAAATGAGCTCTGTATAATTAGTCACGTACGGGGAACGTGTATTCCCTTACGGTATCCGACACTGCGTCGCTGTCTCGCCCCAAGAGATCGCTCATGTATTCTTACTTAAGACCTAGGTTAGTGTAACTTCAGGATTTGAAATCTATCGTGCGAACTCAAATAGAATAGCGAAACAGCAGGTGATACATATTTAAAACTGTTAGGTAACTCCTGTACTGCTAAGAAGTTGTTGCGTAACTAATTACCGTCGTAATAGTATGATGAAATCTCATTAGAGGACTTTTTTACTTGGTATTGTAATGGTTATTAAAAATGAGATACTTAAATCAGGTACAAAAATTTGTTAGAGCAATGAGCCGTAAAAGGAGTGCTTATTTTTTAAGCAAAATAAACTAAATAGTAATTTTCATAACGAACAGTTATCGCCTATACAATAACTACTAATATTAATGGCCTACATTCCACATGAATGTCAAACAATAATTATCTATTGAGTCACAAACAGTAGATACCGGTAACATCAAACAACATAATCCAATTAAGCTTTCATAAATACAATTATTACTCATGAGATGTTATTACAAGCATTGAACACTAAATAAACATTTGATTGCTAGAACACATGCCACATTACACCGGGAATGGTTTCACATTGGAAAGTTATTTTTTATTGCACTAAATGGCGAGATGGCATGACGTTCGCCTGATGGTAAGCGATACGACCGCTCATGAATAGTAGCAAAACCAATCTCCTTGTATTACAAAGCAATACTTAGCATTTCACTGCGTTCGCCATCCTGAGGCATATGATGTTAAGTCTCAATATGTCCAGTAGTTACTCTGACTACAATACACTTCAATCCAAAAAACAACAGTACATTTACTCTGCTGTTTGGCTGGAGAAATAGATATTGCGGTGGTACCTACCCAGACTGCCTCAGAAATATAAGAGGTCTACCTATAAAGTAAAATATTTTCACGCCAAATACGACTCATGGAATTTTCATTTCGACTTAATTGAGCTGAAACGGACGGGATGATACGGGAGTCTATACCCCTTTTGTATTATTAGACTACGTGAAATTAAGAAGGCATTATTTAAATTAATACTGGCTTTAGCAGCTCTTCATACGCGACACAACACGATTCTACATTTTGAATCAGATGGATATTAAGTTTTACCAATAATAATAACTCGCAACTTCACAAAATGATGAACAATACCAGTTTTTATAAACAACATAACCTGAAAATGATAAGGAGCTTATGTTATAGTGAGTAATAGCCGTCATTCCAGATCCGAACTTATTCAAACTATTGTATTGTATCAGCCCATATACGTCCCACTGCAGGGCACGGGCCTACTCTACAATCGAAAGTACGATTGAGAGTGGTTAGGCCATATAGTCCACCACGCTGGCCTAGTGCGGGTTGGCGGACTTACATACCATAGAAATTCTTATAAATCGCTATGGTATGCAGGTTTCCTCACGATGTTCATCGTTTTAGTGCGTGGTGATCGACTGTCAATACACACATTTTTTTTTTTAATTTTGTGTTATGGCGAATGCCGTAATACATCATTTCAATAACGATCTAGCCTTATGACTAATAAGTTATTTAAATTTAACCTTAACTTCTAAAGAGACTACTACTAAGAATATGTCCAATAACACGTTTCTTATTGTCTCTATTAAGGGGAAGACACAATGTTCGCGTGTTCTTTTTCACTAGCACTCACTGCACTATGTTTCACTAACTGTTCATCACTAACTCGAAAGGTTTTGTCCTTTTCAGCCTTCTCACTAAGTCCGTGTTATCAAGGAGCTGGATAGCCTCGACGTTCACGTGATGGTGAAGCCTATGTTCATGAGCTTCAGCGTACTTTTTTGCAATATTTCTAACGAAGTCTACCTTGAGGTCCCGATGAAGATCTTCATTTCTTACGTACCATGGGGCGTTTGCTATGTTCCGCAGTACTTTCGTCGCGTTTCTTTTTGACTTGTGCCTTCCAGCGTAGCTTTGCGTCCAGAGTCATGCCAAGGTATTTAGCCGTATTTTCATATGGTATAGTTTTACCGTTAATAAACACAGGCTCATACTATGGCTTTTTGTTGGTGAAGTCAATATGAACTGATTTTGATTCATTTATTTTCAAACGCCATTTTTCAGTCCAATCCAATACACACATGACTCCGAAAAGTCAGAGGTGTGCCCTGGGATTTGAACCCGCGACCACCGTGAACATGTTGGCAGCCGCGTCTAGTCCGTTTACCAACAGGCCACCACGCACTTATTCAAATTATAGGAAATATAATACAATGGGGCTCTACCACTTTCATATAAGCGTTGCCAAAAGATTTTTCCTTTCATCCGTCCATTACCCAAAAATATCCGACTTTTATTGGGTTAATGTGATCGTTTTGAACCCAAAATACTCTCTCTTATCCTTTATTTGGGAATTATGCCCATCAGATACGCATATAGTCTGGTTTATTCGAAAATTCGTGGTAGAGTCACGTGACCGTATTGATTTCAGATATAATGTTAAGAAGGTTTTGTTGAGAACATTAACTATTGCATTTTCAACACATAACAAAAACAAAATATTAATAAAGACATACAAAGCTGTAATCAGCATGCTAATATATTGTGTATGCCTAGAAAACAATGATCTCTCATTATGCTATATGCTGCAATAAAACGCAGCTGTACTGGTGCGCCGGTTTATATATTTCATATATTTTCTATTATAATAGATCATGTTTTAATATATGATTGACATAGTAAGTTGGAAATAATAAATCTATAAAAAGGTAGAGTCGATAATGATTCATAAATTATCTAATATATAATATTAATTATACTCCTTATCAAAAGCAAAAAAAAACAATAGTTCCCAGTTGCACGGATGAACCTAACAATTTAGATCATTGATACTGATGGATACATTAGTAGTGGACAAACAAATATAACATCTTCATACAAATCAGCACTCATTAGTAGCATGTTGTTAAATGACACAAAGAGTACGATGTGAGCCATACGGTATAATACATAAATATTACGTTATATTATACGAGATAAAAGTGCGTGGTGACTTAATGTTCACGGTCGCGGGTTCAAATCCCAGGGCACACCTCTAATGGTTCCACAAACTACCGCGAAGTAACAAACCACCCAACTGGCAAATTCGAGTGGGTAAGTCAGAAGTTCAAGTGGGCCGGTACTTTAAGTATTTAGGCATTACACTGGAGGGTCGCTTGGACTTACAGGAGCACTTTGAGTGCCTTGTTCTTTCAATTGAGAGGCCTTGCAGTAGTTGGTTCATTTAGGAGGGCCGAAGTCGTGCGATCTATGGTCCTTTATGGGGCGCTTATTTGCTGGAAAAGATTGAGCGTCTACCGTTGTAGTGCGAAATTTTATCGACTACAGCGACAGATGGCCATCAGGATGGTACGAGGATACTGCACAATATCCTTTGAGACGGCAACACTCTTAGCACGATTTACACCGTTGGATATCCTAGCAAAGGTGGATGTAAACTGCGCTGTATCTATGCGCGATTTCGCACCTTCCGCTAATCGAGCGAAGACGAACCAACAACAATGGCGCTCGAAGTATCGAAAAAACGACAAGAACATTCAAGTACATTCGCGAAATGACGCAGTCAGAGTAACTCCTGGACATATTGAGATTTAACATCTGTCTCAAGATGGCGAGCGCAGTGGAATACAAAGTTTGTGATTTATGGTGTGGTACGGTTTTGTTACCGTCTCGCTTATCATCAGGCGAAAGGCGTGCACATCCATTTATTGTAATAGAAAAAGTGAAAGACAAACAATTTGATAAATATTTCGTATGCACTCCGTGACTTAGCGGAAGTTCGCTCGTGACATCCGCACCTGAACCACTTACATAAAGACGGAGTGATTACACTTCATTGTTCCATTCAATGCGACATACATACGATAGGTGTTTCAAATATGATCGGTTTTTGATACGCTGTCGATGTCATTTGTATGAGCTATTTGTCGCGTAAGATTTTATAAAAACTTGCAACGGAAGGATTTCCGATTGCTTTTTATTGTGTTGGTTTTGTTAATAATCGTAAATATGTACAATAAATATATCATGCTTAATAACATTATCCGATGCAGCAATACAATGTAAGGATATAAAATACAATAAATATATTTATAAAAACATATATAATGATTTTTACTGTTCAGTATAGCACAGACTAAAGCATTGTTTATAGGGATTAAAATGAATGTTTAATATGTTTTATTAGTTCAAAAAAAAACATTAGGGTGAGGGCGGGTCGTAAATTTTTATGTCGTGTATTGCAACATGCATAAAATGGTATTGCGCGGACCCCACGTAAGTGTTAAAAAAGGGCAAGGAAAAGTTTTGTTTCCGTGACTACAGGGTGCTTAGTAGCTTTTTTATTTTTGTTACAGGTTTTTAAAATCACTCAAGTTAGTTAGACTACCTTATAAAACTTGTCTGTCGTTAGATGCAAGTTGCTTACGACAGGTCGTTGCGAAAATAATTTGGGGATAACTATGGTCTACAGGGGGTTTCTTTTGGCGGAAGGTAATGATTATGAAGACCCAAAATCAGCAGCATAACACATAAATAAGTTGTACGAGCAAGCCGCACATTCACAATCTCGGTGCTTGCTCCAAAATATAAATTTGTGCATTTTTTACATTACATAAGTACTTCTCGTTCACGGTCGATCAATCAGAGTGTAAGCATTTTAAAATATACAATTATTCATGATTAACAGGTTATTTTAGCTCTCATCAACACAAAGTCGATTGTGCGTAGTTAACAAGTATCCGTAGATTTAGATTTTGTGTACCACAAATGATAATTCATGAGTAAAAGTTTGTGAGGAAAATCTGTATATGACGCATTTGTGTATGAAGAAAAGTAGGGCATAATTACAGACCATTCAAGTTAAGGGCACAATGTACGCACCCGACGATAAAAATAGCTTATGGCAAATCATGTCTAGTTTCGTACTAGACATACTATGAAATATTATATGGCAATGTCATAAAATGTGGGTTATCCGGATCATACATACAAACATCAAATGGCTATGAAAGGTAGGAACCGTGGCGTCTACTCTTAAATTGAAATCTGATAATTGACTAAAACTGTTGATATTCCCAGATTGATCGAGTTTAGGCTAACCCGCACCTCTGCCCTTTTGGAAAGAGCCTTAAAATTACCCCACGATATCTCCACTACCGTAAAAGGCATCTCTTTGGTACCTTCGGTGTTGTATCCCACCTCATAAACAGAATCAATCATTAGCAAACATACGAGTAGAAAAAACGTCCCGATGTAGGGAATCGCCTATCTAGATATAGGTACATAATATACACACTGCAAAAACACAGAACTTGTAACAAAACACCTGTCACATGTACCTACGGACCAACCGGAAATTGAACCTCGGACCGGTCGCGGAGGCATCGTTGCTACATGAGTGAACTGGGTCGACGGGTCGTTGATTTCCAATACTCACGCTAGATAAATGAGGACGGACAGACACAAGTATACAATAATGACTAGATTGTGATAATAGTAAGTAAAAGTGCCTGTTATATCTACGGTAGTCGTAATTGCTATTTTTTTTGTGCCACAATGTGATTGCAATCCCCATACGAAATCCTTTATGTTTACTACGATTTTTGTAGTAATTACTTTGAGGAACTAAGTAAACCGCAACAATGATTACAGACTGTAAGTAAAAGCCTTACCTTGGAGCTATATTTGTAGAATTAGGTTATACAATAATACTATAGAGAGCATACCACGGCTATGCTATCTAATTATACTTCCCATCTCTATTGGGTTTCCACTATAAGTTTATCAAATGGGAACTATAACTACTTTTCACCATTCGACAAAATGTTGTAAGCTTGAACAGCATTATAAATGCATTTTTGTGTTTCGGTGTGAAGGATAGTGTGGCCAGAGTTACCACTAGATATATTGAGACTTAACGTCCTATGTCTCCGGATGGCTAGCACAGTAGGATGCCTAGCATTGCTTTGTTATTCAAGGTGTTGCTTGGTTTTGACGCTTCATGAGCGGTCGTATATATAAAAATATAGATTTGATCTGCTGAGAACCATCATGATGGTGCAAATAGCCGGGAAGAGAAGTGTAGAAGGGATAAGGAAGTCCTTTAGCATTGAATCATTTGTGAATGGACTGAAAAAACGAAGTCGAAGAGTTGTTCCGGCTAGCCATGAAGATGAAGGAGAGGTAAAAGGAGCTGCCAATCTTCAGTAATGGAGAGTCATCTACAGATGAAAAAGATTTTTCCTATAGCATTGATGACCTATAAAAATACTCTACCTTGTACAGACCTTTAACCTTTCGAGTCTAGTTTTAGGTCAACCGATTGCTGTGCCAGCTATTTGCTAGGCTTCGCTGGGAAGTTATGTTACTGCGCCACAGCTTGCGGGTTTGAACCGCGTAAGGAAAAGTTTTACAATACAAATGGAATATAGATCAGCCAAGGATTTATTGTGCCTCAATCAAAATTAAAATTATAGAGGAGACTTAAACGAAGTGAACGTATGTAACGGCCACACTCACAGATGTTTAATGTCAATTAAATTGTTCCTTAGTAAAGATTATGTTCCTTAAAGGCCAGCGCAGACCGGGACAAAATGGCAAGGTTAATACCTTTTTTTTACCAAAGGATATTCAAACTTATCCGGAGGGAATACGACATAAATTCTGCAATGATGTCGCAATCTCGAGAAATGTCACGGCATAAAATTAAAACATTAGAGTTTATATCGTATTCCGGTGTACATTTCCGAGGTACATTTGAATACACTTTGGTAAAAAAAAAAAACACTTACCATGCCGTCCCGGTCTACGCTGACCCGTAATATACACTGAGCAAAATACAGAGTGCATATAATATGACAATTGTACCTATGAATGTGAACTAAAACGGAATTAGATGATCTTCACTACTCGATCTATCGTACTACTACTCTATCGTAGAACTTTTAGTATACTTAACTCATTCTGTGACGCAATGCGCTCAAGAGGCCTGAACTTTTTAAGAGAGGATTTCAATGATTGGCGGTCAACAACCCGATCAAAAAGCCTCGTGAAATACATTGTTGGTGTTGCCTTTAACTAATGGGATCAGTCATTAGGCTGCGTCAGGAACGGTATGAATGACGTGACAATTCTGACTTGAAATTGGAAATCATTTCGCGTTCCCTCCTTATTTTACCCAACGGAGTGAAGTGATGAACAAAGTAAGATCAGATGATCAACAAAAACCTATCGTATTCAGCATAAGTATTGAGAAGCCAATAGAGTATATTATTAAATTTTAATTATAACATATTAGGGACTGAGACACGTGTATTGCATGGTAAGGTTTGCCTCATGCACACATAAGGTCTTGGCTGAAGTCAAACGCCGGAAATTATCTTAGGAAGACATTTTGCCCGTCCTTATCTCACACCCATGTGGGGTGGCGCATCATCATTTGTAAATATACCGCAGAAATAGGTTATGAACATATTACCAACAGCGTTCACATTGACGTCAGCTAAATGCCAAATTAAACGGATATTTTGAAAAAAATATTGCTTAATGAAAACGTATCTTTGTCGATCAGTAATAAGTACATAAATTACGGAGTAATTAAACATTAATTAACTCACTATATTGTGTCATTTAAAAAAACACTTAAAATGGCAGGATAATTTTAAGTTACCGCATGCAAGCATTAAAAGCAGTAATAATTAAAATATAACACTCACCCAGCATTCTATTAACTTCGCCCTTTTCAGTCATAATCGTCGTCAATGTTTTTCATGGCTACGAGCTGCAAAGAAAAAATCACATTTTAATTTTGCCGAAATTCCATTTAGCAATTTGTAGGATAAGAGACTTTATATTCTGAATGGAATTGAGGTCAAAAACTTAATCACTAGTTATTTCTGAGCTTTAGTGATGTGATATGGGTGTGTCGAATGGAAATACGATAAACATACGAGCAGTGCGTTGTATTTGCGGCGTCGCGATCGCCTAGTCGATGCTACATCGGAAATGATGGTGTCAAAGCCGTTACGCATGAGAAACGTCATCCTATATAATAAAATGCGAGATATCAGTATTAAATGTCACAAACACTATGAAATAAAACCAAACTACACTATTTAAAATACGTTAAGAATTGTAAATGAAAATTAATTTACAATTTTTACCATCACGCAACCAAAATTTCGTTATGTGCAATGGATACAACAAAATGTAAAAATATTAAATTATTTAGTAAGTAAATCTTTACCTTGATATCGAACTACGTTCAACCCTTGTAGCACAAATGTATCCACAACAATTAACTAGCACATACACTTAACGAAAAGATGTAAAACACGTTGTAACAATCTACATAACAAACATTATCATTATAATACGGTATACACGTAAATTTTCACTTAAAAAATAATATTTTCGAGGAAATTAAAGGGGAAATGTGTAAAGATTTTTCAGACTGTGGTAGAGGCATCTCGCGGAGGGTTGAAAGGCGAACCTCGCGGAAATGCACGAACAGCCCCGACAAAAGCCGAATGCAGATACTTCACAGAGTCGGATTCGGGATCGCGCATTGCGTGACTAAAGACCAACAGAAATATAGAGTAGTACTGATAAAGCATAACCTATATTGACATGATTAAAAATTCACAGGCCCAAGAGTATTTTCTTATAAAAGAAAAGTAAGAGTTTATAACTGCGAACATTATGGTAATTCAGATTATGCAGGCATTCTCATAAATACAAAGAAACTCTCTTGACAAGTACATACTGGCTGATTTAATTAATATTTACTTTTATTTTTGTATTGCTCAGTACCAGTAAACTAAAAAAGTAGTTCGGTCAATACTAATTACTGAAATCCTACTTTTTTTATTACTTTTTTTTATTGAATGGCGATAATAGCATTCCATTCACCTATGGTAAGCGACATGATCACTCATGGATAGTAGCAAAACCAAACAATATAATGAATTATAAGCAATGCTTTGCATTCCACTGCGCTCCCCATTCTAAGACTTAAGATGTTTTGCCTCATTATGCCCAATATTATGTTAGTACATATTTTTCAAACTAAGTACTATAACCAAAGTCAGTATAAATTTTAGTCACTGGAATTGCGCAAGTTACAACTAATATGAAACCCTAGTGGGTGCCTGTATATTAGTCACTACCGCCCCGCAGTGAGGTCGTCGTCTCGCCATATTTCTCGCGCATGCGCCTTAATTCCCTCGTACAAGGCAATCACTAAAACCGTCGTTACGTATACCCAGTGTTGCCAGTCTTTACAATTCTCTTTTCAAATACAACCTTCAGAAAAATATCATTCGCGGCTAACCTCTTTGGAAATATGACTTCCGTTTAGATTATTTTGTTTTATTTTCTTGTTAAAGAAAGAAAGAATACGAAGAAAAATGTTTAATAAGTCTGCGCGCGCAACCTACTGACGTTGCCCTCTTTGGTAGTGACAGTAAGTAGAAGATCGATACTGTGACGTCATCCCATTCAAACCCTACTATGAACTTGCACTTATATGAGATATACTTGAGTGAGGTGCATTTTTATCTACAGAATATGTTACATAGTGAAGTTAGTAGCTTGATGGACCCGATATCGCCTACTGTAAGCGTGGGTTAGGTATTGCAATTTGCAACAATATAGACTTTATATTTCAGATACAATAGAATAATTATATGCAACCTAGTTTCTATTATGAATTATTAGTGTCTGACTAAAGATACATTTAGGAGTAAAATATCGTTGAAATCTGTAATGAGTTTTATAAAACCATTTGTTACAAAACATTGTTGGAATATATCTGAATTTCGGATCAAGAAAATTATTCTTGAAGTATGACTAATACAGTTAGACCGTTGAATTAACTTTAGTATTTCGATATTTGTTTAGATTATTGTGGTTTATACCAAGTAATTTGCAAGAATTTTCTTTTACATGCTTATATTGAAAGCGACTGATGCTACACTTCTTCATCATAAGTACGCTGTGAAAGAACTGCTAAATTCAATTATAAAATACATTAAGTGCGTCGATGTCGTTACTAAGCATTTCATATATACAGATAGCAAACTATGATGTATGTACTATAGGTTAGGATTTGGGATGTATAGAAATAGGTTGATAGGAGTACATTGAGTAGGAACCCACTACCCCATAATTAACTTTATTGGTATTAAATACTAGTTGCAATAGCCTTATAATAAGTGCAATGTAATGCAAATTGAGTATTTATCAGCTGGCTAGAGAAATGGGGCAGAGGAAGGCTCAGTGGTCGACAAATTTATAGTAGCAAGTTCGTAAAACAATATCCACATGGTAAATACGAAACGCGGCTCACTTTGACAGGTTTTATACTTCCGTATACATTCATACCGATGCAATGGTAGAGTCGCTATTGCTTGAATTTTTATGTCAGTTATTAAGAGACGTAATGAAGAGCGTGACCTATTGTTATTACTATCCAATTAACCTAATAGATACCTTTTGACGTTTCATACTTTTCAAGTTTTAACAACTTTGGACAGGGTTAACTCACACAATTTCAATAACATAAAAATACAATTCAATGGTTTATCGGAAAATTTTACTGAAATTGTGTAAGCTACACCTGTACAAAATTTAAAAGTATGAAACGTCAAATGATACCTACTAGTTTATTTAGATTACACAAGACAATATATTATGTTATCGCATTGAAAAATTCTAATTTTGAAAAAATTATAATAATCTTGCCGATGGTAGATCGAAACTATTGCGTCAATCGTCATCCTTCATAAATACACAAGCTGTAAATTTTATGATCACATACTCCTAATTTTGACATGTTTACGGTTTTAAAGTATTACACTAGATTAGTCTTTATCTGATTTTAACTTAAGTGGGATATATTGAGTTGTAGGTCAATGAGAACAAATATACGAGAAAATTCTAAACGATTCAAACATATTTTTCTACAGTTACTACACTTTACCCGGATTTATAACAAATTCATAAAATTAAATATATTTCCAATACAACTATTTTTAAACCATCCTAAAAAAAATTCACCACGACTGACACTTCATTTGTCTTCATTCAAATACTTTTTTACTCTATTTTCACCCTACAACATTGTAGCCTGTCATTCATTCCCTGTGCTTAAAATATCCTTCCTACAATTATACGCGTTGGAAAAGTCTTTGTTCACATTCCCACTGGCAAGTAAAAGCTAGAGGATTTTGCCTTTATGCTTTGTCAGCCAAAATATTCAGCTTCTACAGCAAATGTCAATTGCAATTTTAAATTTCCATGTAAGAAATAACGTTTAATACACTGGAAAGGTTCCCGAAAATGAAGACAGACGATAGTACCAATAGGTACAATCATTTTTTATTTTGTATTTGACTGCTGGTGTCTCCTTTTTATAAGCAAAATGTTGTATTTTTTAAATTAATGTATCACTTCATTCAGCTGTACCTAACGTAATATAGTGAAAACAATATTAAAACACGCCATGTAATACGTTTGCTTTTCACCGGGAGGAAGGTTCTTTTTTTGGTCCATTATTCAATTTGCGATTAGTAATATGGCCTATAACCTACTTATACTTAGTCAGGTCTTAAGTATTGTCACACAGTAAAAACTTTTCTTTTAGAAAGCTGGTCACAAAAAAGTTTATTGAATTCGAATTTCGAATTGTTCATGAAAATAGAGATGTATACTTTTTACAATTTTACTCATTTTTAAATATGGAGTGGACGCTTAAAGAAGACCGTGTTGCAGTTATTGCGTTGCATCGTTGCGGTTACGCGCCAATTCAAATTTTTGCCATACTGAAAAATTTGAATATAACCAAAAGATTCGTATATTGTACCATCAAACAATACAATGAAGACTCTAGTGTAGATGACAGGTCAAGAAGTGGTCGCCCTCGGTCTGTTAGGACTCCAGCAGTGATAAAAGCTGTGAAGGCGCGAATTCAAAGAAATACCAAACGTAAGCAGAAACTGTTGGCCCTTCAGATGGGGTTAAGCAGAACCACGTCAAAAAGGGTGTTAAATGAAGACTTAGGGCTTCGGGCATATCGAACAAAAACAGGACATCGTTTGAATGCTCGTCTAATGAATCTGAGACTGACGAGATGCCGCGCTTTGTTGAAGCGGTACGCGGGAAAAAAATATCGGGAAATTCTTTTTTCAGATGAAAAAATTTTTACCGTAGAAGAGAGCTACAACAAACAAAATGATAAGGTGTACGCACACAGTTGTGAAGAAGCGAGCAACCGTATTCCGCGTGTCCAACGAGGTTATTTTCCATCCTCGCTCATGGTATGAGAGTTTCTTATTGGGGCTTAACAGAGGTACATTTTTGTGAGAAAGGTGTAAAAACGAATGCAGTTGTGTATCAAAATACAGTCCTGACGAACCTTGTGGAACCTGTTTCTCATACCATGTTTAATAACAGGCATTGGGCATTCCAACAAGATTCGGCGCCAGCTCATAGAGCGAAGAGCACACAAGACTGGCTGGCGGCGCGTGAAATCGACTTCATCCGGCACGAAGACTGGCCCTCCTCCAGTCCAGATTTGAATCCGTTAGATTACAAGATATGGCAACACTTGGAGGAAAAGGCGTGCTCAAAGCCTCATCCCAATTTGGAGTCACTCAAGACATCCCTGATTAAGGCAGCCGCCGATATTGACATGGACCTCGTTCGTGCTGCGGTAGACAACTGGCAGCGCAGATTGAAGGCCTGTATTCAAAATCACGGAGGTCATTTTGAATAAACTTTAGTGTCATAAGAATCTATGTTTTGTTAAGTTCATTTTGGTATATAAATGGTTACATAATGAATAAACTTGTTTCAGTTATTTTATATTAAACATGTGACAGAATTTATGACCTGACTAGGTATTTTGGAAAGAATATGTCTTACACCCTATATTATTACGGAATAACTGAAAGAAGAAAACGTGAAGTGGTCAACATGATAGTGGTAGTATGGTCTCTCCAACTACAAAACCTTTATTCTCTACAGTTCGTGATGTTCTATCTTGTTACAGTGGAAAGTAGTCATTAAGACACGGAGGAAACATCGGATGGATATGGAGGGAACCAGACTCTGAACATTTTGGGGAAAACCTCATGCCATCGAGATCTTAACAAGATTTTCTATGCTATGTGAAATCAACCTCTCGGTTGTAGTGGAGTGCCGTGCTCAGCAGTTAACAGCCAAGGTATTGTACCCGAAATGACAGGACACCTTGGATCGAAATTTGTAATACACATTGGGATATTTGCGGTAGAAAAACTCTTTTAGTCAAGGTGCTGATGTCATAAGTCTGAAAATGATATCACTAACTAAGTGAAACATGTTTTCGTACTTCTTTGAAGTTTTATGAATAATACGCAAATCGAAAGGTTTGCTTTTTAAGACTACGTGTAAAAATGTGTGAGCAATTTGGCAAATATAGGATGATTAATAAATACCTTAATAACATCATGATAAACTTGTTTAGAAATTTTCCTTAAGCGTTTGGAATTTTTTTTTCTTGATACTGTATTAAAGACAAACATTTGTTTTTATCAGCGTAAAATAACAAGTCGTAATTATTTACATATCCTTCCATACTTCAACTCAATAGATTTGATTTTTTCTACTTCTTGGCAAAAAGGATTAGTACTTGCAAAGGAAAGCTCTCAAAGACATGACAGAAATAATTTTCCAAAAACTAAATAGGTAACAAGCTTTCTGTGTGATACATTGTTAAAGTATCATTGTCAATATATATTGTAACGTGCGTATGCTCTGAAGCATTCGACTAAATAGAATTGAGGTTGTCCATCAACCAACCACCATATGAGGAAGATTGACGTAGATATCCAATGCACGATGCCAACAATACACAAGGAACTCCGAAACAAAATTGTAAGAGAGCAAGATCCACTAACAATTTTTGTAGTATAATGAAAATATATAAATATACCACTTTGGACTTTAAATGTATTGTAAAAAAATAACAACCTAGGGTTAGAAAATAAACAATTACTCTCGACTATTACACATACTTAACTTGTAAGCAACCGAAACATTGTATTCGATATTCAAATAATAAATATTACAAAACGCTAAATAGATTTTAGTATTTCTTTCATTCAAACTTACTTTGTTGCAATTAAATCGTTGCCCAATATACGAATTACTTTTATTACTCTGTTTCCGTATCTCAATCTTCGCCCTACTTTTGCGCACGGTGATTAGGATTACAATAATCGAAAACTGCTATCAGAATGACTGACGCATGTGTATTTTTGTTTAGATCATTATAAGACTTATCTTTAGTTGCAAATAAAAGCAAGAATTTGGGCTCTTATATATTGATTTTTCTACATGGTTCGTTTTTTGTTAAGATAGGTATATATTCCGTACAGAATGGAATGCTTTTGTTAAACAGTAAAATAATTATCTGATGCTAATTGATACCCTGGATGGGTCCAACCAATACGATATTTGTGTATTAACCTACATGAGAAGTTACACATAAACTTCTTTCAATTCGGTGGGAATGCTACAATATCACATGAAAAAATTCTCAAATTACATTTGACGACGACGTACATAACTAAAACATATTTGTTCCTGATTATAAAGATGAATCTTCATCTCTACTTGAATTACTGTTTTAGTGCCTAAATAATGCTACGTGTTAAAAATTATCTGACTCTATGAGGGAAGTTCTTTACAATGCAAATTAAAACAAACGTTCTTGTAACTAAAGCGCAGTATTTCGAGAATATGTACATCGCCCAAGGCCGACTCGATTCCGCAAAAGGAGCCTACATCGCCTCCGATGCCATTCAATGATAATATACTAATGGTATTGTATTGTGGACGTCACAACTATTCATTTGATATTCCAAAGGGCTTCAATATTCTTTACATTTCTCTGTGGAATTGCTTTTCTTATTAATGTGTTGTATTCATTTTCGTGCATAAATAAAATTGTAAAATAGTAAAGTATCGTATATTTTAAATGAATTGAAAAGAACGTATTAATATATTTGAAGATGCCCGCCTATTAAGACTTCTTTTAAGTCTACTTGCTGTAGTGTCACCTTATTATGAAGGATCAATTGTTATTTTCAATGAAAATTGCATATTCTTACCTTAACCAAATATATACATATTTGGTTCATAAAATAAAAATAGTGTCCTCAATAACCGTGAAACAGCTGTTTTATTACAGACGAATGTTATTGCCATATCACTGGAATGTCATTTACACATATTTAAATAATTGGTTTGTGCAAATTTGTTAGGAAGCATTTGTTAGGCACGATAAATTTTAAAACGAGCCAAATTAAAATCTTACCGATTTCAAGAAGTCACTTTTCACGTTATTACACTATAATAACTTTCCACGTGGCCACATGCACATAATGTTTTTCCAAACAGAATACAAACCGACCGTAATAACGAATATTCCGAATCGACTGACTGATTTAAGGACGTTCTGCAACACTTTGAAATTAATTCACTTTCAAACGAAAATGTTTCGTAACAATGCTCTTTTTAAAGTTATTTTGGCTCGAACGAGTATTTCCGCCTGAAACTTAGGTGATTCCAAACTCGTTTAACCGAAGCAGATAGTAGTAATTAATGTTAACTAGAATTTGTTAATTTGGCGCTCAGGATGCCGAATTCGTGATGCAAACATATCTTAAGGTAATCTAAAATATAAATAACAACAGTACATTCTTTACGAATTCCATAAACTGTATTTTTTACTGGATGAATATTCGTAAAAATGTTAATATTTGCAATAATAAGCTCTAGCAAGCCAATCCTTAAATCTATTCACGTCAGCTTAGTCGTCTTTACATTTTTTTTCTGCTAAATTACATTCCATTCTATAAATTCGAACAGACAATACAAAAACCCCCATTCTGTACACTAAATAAGAAACAGAATCAAAACAAGCGGAAAACTCAGTGCACCGTCTTGCAAGCACTTTTTCCGGCACGAATAATGATAAAAACACTAGACGCGAAGAATTGGCCAACTAGATTATAATAAGCGATAATTGCGCACGTAATCAACACGCAATGCTGAGCGAGTACCGGCCGCCGAGCGGGATTCTCAACTGTTTTATTTTAAAGCTAGCCGCACACTCCGGCCGTGAAAATGTTGCAGAGGTGTAGCTAGTGCCTCTATACAAATCCCGATGAGTAATGAACAATGTCGTTCATTGACTGCGAACAAGAGACGCGTCGTTGGATTATTAATTGCCTTCATTTATTTTTAACACAATGGGAGTATGAAATCCATTTTACAGGCAATTACCGAATGACTTTAAGTCGCGGTTATCTACAAAGAAAACCGCAGAGAAAATTTTATCTTGGGATAATTATTTAACTATATGCAGCATTTTAATATCATGAAAATAGACATGTGATTATATATCAATTATAGGTATGTAGATATAGGAATAATCTTATCTTCCGAAATTAATGTGTTACGCACGGTAGGTACTATTTAGCTAAAAGTGTTGATAGATTTAATATCAAACGAATTTTACAATTTACTGCGGTGGCTACCAAAAACAATATAAACTAATATAGTTAAGATAATTGTTAAGATCCTTACTCCTTATCTTTTATTTGTCTTTGAAGACTTAAACAAACCTAATTAACCTAATAATACCCAAACGTTCATGTCTTTCCCATACAACTTTGCGTATGTGATCTCTATCACGTAGATCACGAAATATAATGACTAAGGAAATGATACGAATGGATTATATACTCGTATATCGCTTATTGATATACAATATTTTTAAAGAGCATAACCGGCCCTTATTAGGGATAATAGATTATATAAAGGTTGTATTGGATATCTCAGCTCTTAATTTTTTAATAAATAAAGGAAAAACTAAGGTCGTGACAACAAAATATAGAGCAAATTAAAAAAGATTACAATTTCAATAACATGTGCACCTTCAAATTTATCGAGTCTGGGTCACGATACTCTAATCTCTTATTCGTGAAGGGACCTATTCTAATTGAATAAAAATTAATTATCTTTAGTCGCTATGCGCTAAATCAGACAAATTATCATTGGGAGTGTGGTTTTAACGATACAAGCGTATCGGCAGTAGGTGTGTCGAAGTCAATTGCCGTAATCGAACCAATTTGGTATTAACCGAGCTGTGCAGTGAGTTTGCCGAGCCAGTCGCTATCCTCATCCAGTCCAACAAACATGGTTTGTCGATAATGCATCGGTTCAGAAAGTTATCTATCTATTTGACTAAGCACTTTGTTTCCATTTTGCAAACAGTATAGTGATATCTTATCGTGTGATACTAGTGACAGTATGTTAGTGGGAGCTGTGAACACGGACAAACTGTGATGTGAACTCTCGTTAGTGATCGTGATACCAAAATACTGTGATAAATATAACATCTAGTATAACTAGGACATTTTCAACAATGACTGAGAGCATAGCAGATCTACACGAGCTGGAGAAATTAAGGTTTGTGTCGTTTAATCCATTGATAATTAATTTATTCTTATAAATAAAATAAAGTTTCAATTAATTGTGAAAGTATAGTTATGTGCAAAAGTAGGTGAACTATTTGATTAACTTTCTTTTCACGCTATAGATATTGCAAACATAGCACGTGTAATGATCTGTAGATTAATTAATTATTACTCTAGATATAAATGTTACACGGGTATTGATGATCCTAGCTATCAATATTATAAATTGCATCAGAAATAAGGTAATTTACGCTTATCTACGGATTAATTTTAAAGTGCAATCGTATTTGTAAACTAATAGTTTTGATGTTTTATCATTGGGTTCAATAACTTAATAAAAACTTAATAATTGAATACTCTAATATTTAACATATTTGTACATAAATTTATTTAAAAATAAATATCCAAATGTTTCATTCGACATTATTTTAATTGTGTATAAATATTTACGAATGCTATTGTAAGTGTGAAACTAAGGTCGAGTTTGGATTAGTGCGATATGACTTCGAGCGAGATAGTGCAACGACCTGCGAAAAGATAACAGGAGATGAATTGATGGGCTTGTGATCGGACATAGTGACAGTAATTTGTTATGTGTACAACTATTGTATGATTTCTAGACTAATGTTATTGTTATAAATGTCATTTAATTATTACAGATCAATTTATCATAAACAAGCGCTAAAAATACCTTAGGATTCCTATTGTGAATTTAAATTTCTTGTATTCATATTGTAATTTCTATACCTCTCTACTATTTATAAAAACTATATATTAATAAGCGAACACCCGTGTCTTTCAGTGAGGTTGTATAAGCTGGATTATTATATAAAAAACATATTTTATAAAGCTGTAAAGTAATCGAAACGTCGGGAAGTCAAAAATGTAAAAAATCAAACAAAATTCGCGATAAAATCCGTAAATAATAGTTTTATTTCAACATATTTTATGTTCATAAACACCCAAAAGCCAAACAAATGTGCATACCCTAATTGTTTTTGCCTGTACTGGGTTTCGTACTTAGGCTCCCTGTTAGTTGATCATCACATACATTTTTAAGTAAATTATATATTATTAGTACAATAAAATCAGATTGAATGTATAACGAAAAAAAAATACAATTAACATTTTGCGGAGTAATACTAATTACTACATGTATATTAAAACTCAATGATAAAAATGTTTATCTCCCTAAATATAAAGTAAATAAGTAAATACATCCATCAGTCACATACATAGCACTGACCCCACACTAAGATACATTATTGTGTCGTGGCTATCAGAAACTACGAGAGACTTTTCGGGGTCAACACCCAGACCCGAAACAAATACATGTGGTTCCCACAAGTATTTGTTTAGATGCGGGGATCGAACCCGCGGACTCTCATTTCACAGCCGGCGTCTAACCAACTGCGTCACGGATGCAGTCATGTGCGTGCTTCGATCAAATATATACTAGATACAGATTTGGGAACAAAATCACATCCCAATAGCGGCCGTGATTGCTTATACTTAATAATTTGAATTGCGAACTAAGAGATGTAGCAAAAAGTCAAAAATTATAATCAGCTTCCTTCCTTTATATTAAGATTTATTATCATTTTGGACCATACTAAAATGAAATAAGACCACGCGCTTATTTGTGCTCTTATTTCTCTTGCCGGGTTTTATGCCGTTACTTACTAATGTATATTTGATCTAAGTGTTCACGTCACAACTCACAGTGCATCTCAATAATAAAGATTATCTCATTCCAGTCCATCTGAGGCGGAATGCAAAAGTCGCAACGAGAGCTCACCACAGAGATGGCGCATGATCCTGGAGCCAGCCCTAGTAGGGGCCATGATGGCCATCAACCTTGGACAGACTTCGCTGCAGAACTTCTATCTACGCACCGCTTGTACGGTAGACTTGAATTACTCACAAGAGATCTGCTTTAAAGGCGTGGGGGAAGAGTTTCGTGAGGCTGAGGTGAGTATTGAGATTAAAATAAGGAATATTATATATAGCAAAGCTATCGTATCTTCTAAATCGTACTATCGTATCAAAAAATGTGTCCATCATTGACTTTTATGTGTAAAATACTCTTTGGTCGGTTTCTCGACCTACAAATCACTCGAAAATTATTTCTAGGTCAATGACCTTTAAACGGATAATAGACATTAAGAAGAAGATGCCCTTATTGATATTGGCACTAAAACACCTCATCATTTCAGCAATGCTACCACATCTCTCAGACATTTTGGTCCAGACGAATCTAAAAAATAACAATAACATATGGGATGCATGTGTTACTAGTTAGGTATTATAGCGACCAAGTTTTATTAGTTCGAGTGTCAACAAATGACAACAACCAACACTAATAATAATATGTGTATATATTTTCACAGTTCCAGACTGACTAATTGATGTAATATAAATACAAATTATGGCGATATACCTAAGACATCCCATCTGTATCAGCCCATATAGGTCCCACTGCAAGGCACGGGCCTCCTCTACAATCGACAGAACGATTAGACGACAGTACGACAGTACGAGAGCCAGATACCACGCCAGCCAAGTGCGGGTTGGCGGACTTACATACCATGGTTGCTTTTTTTAAATAGCTATGCTATGCAGGTTTCCTCACGATGATTTCCTTCATTCTTTTTAGTGCGAGACATCCCATATTTGGCTACAATTATAATTGAGCGCACGACACACGTTTACATATATTAGGTATCTAAATTGTTAAAATTACCAGTCCATATTAAGTTTCCAACTATAAAAATCTTAATGTAAAAAATGATCCATAGTCAACTCGCAACAGACGATCTTAAGGCTATCGGCCTAAGTTAAATGATTATTTAGATTCAGTCATTTTTTGATCTACCGCCCGGTTGTGAAAACAAAAGAAAGCAAGAAACTCTAGTGTTGCTCTTTTCAAAACCAGCTTACACTGTAGTGATTTAAAATTTAGAAGCTGGTTTAAATCAGAAAATAATTAATTAACTAAAATATTGATGAATATTTTAGTTAGTTAATTATTTTATTAACGTTGTCATTATACCCAAAGTCGCTAATCCATGAAAATGGTAGACGTTTACATTTTCCTTATCAACAGTTGCGTGGACACAGACGATAAACTTAAGAAAAATTGATAGCCGGCAAATACGTTTATCTTTGTGTTGTGTATCTTGCTCCTAACGGGACTTAACTGGCATAAAAATAATCTGATTCAAGACAGAAAGTTCTAAACCAATAATACGCATGCGAGATAAGCAAAATCAAAATTGTGCAACGAATTTCCCACCTTTATGTAATACGTTATTTAATTAAATGTTACTTGAATTGCATTTTACGCTACGATGCAATAATTTAAATATAATTATGCACTCCTTAATCCGGCTGTTATAAAAATATGCTGCATTAATTGAATTGTATAACTTCCTATTTATGTTGAACTTTACTGCAGTCAAGAGACAGTACAAACTGAGAACCCTATTCAATTATACGGGTAATTGCCATTAATATTTTCTAATGATGGTGTCTTTTTCCTTTAAGTTTTCTTACACACGATATAGATTATCCAATATTGCTGTAAAATTGTAAGCATATAAAGTAATTGGTGCATCTCTTTAAAAGTTGGCTTGAACGCCGCAAGTATAATTACTTTATAATTCGAAACGAAATGTGAATGTTCAAACGTCGTAAGTAAATATATACGAATGTGCCAGGGACTCTACAAAATGTTCGAATCCTTTATCGGGCTTCATAACCATAGACCTAGTTCGGAGTGAATGATAAGTATCGTAGAGAATAGTACTGATTTTAGGAAGTGAAAAACATAACTTTTTTCGGACGTCGAAAGTTCGAATATTCGAATTCCATTTCGGATCATACAGTAACCCCTGGCTCTAATCTTGTAGAGATACATTTTATACGATGGATCCGTATCTATAACAATTACCGATGAGTGACGAGAGCAGGGCTGAGTCATATAGTACTGAATAATGTTGCTACTGTTTAAGAGCAGAGATCACGCTTACCATCACTCGAATGTCCCGCTCGTCTCATCATTCAAGCCAAAAAAAGTATCTCAAGCCATTGACATAAATCCCTGGGCCGGGTGGAGAGCACGTAAAGTGTTTCGACGTAAATGGTGCGGCGCTCCAGTACATCTCCAATGGAGCGTCACTTAAATAAGTCATTGCTATTCGCTAGCAACGACTTTGAAAATGTTTGTATTATGACAGAACGTTTAGTAAAAAATATGTGATAATTCTTATCACAGTAAAGATAAAATCTATTTCAATGAGTTAATTCAATATTAATTTTTAAGCATTTTATTTCGATATACATACGTAAACTCATGCCTTTTTCCCAGAAGGGGTAGGCAGCAGTACCAGAACACTCACATTGCGCCTTGTATGTTCCGTACCACGAGGTGATAGGGGGCGAGCTTATCACCATATCTGGCATTTATTCCTGACTCCGGGTTGATAATGAATAGAAAATTCAATATACCCGATACGGGATTCGACCCCGAGACCTTAGCTATATCACGTACTATATTATATTGTATTGTATTGTATCAGCCCATATACGTCCCACTGCAGGGCACGGGCCTACTCTACAATCGAGAATACGATTGAGAGTGGTTAGGCCATATAGTCCACCACGCTGGCCTAGTGCGGATTGGCGAACTTACATACCATAGAAATTCTTATGAATCGCTATGGTATGCAGGTTTCTTCACGATGTTTTCCTTCACCGTTTTAGTGCGTGGTGATTGACTATCAATACACACATGACTCCGAAAAGTCAGAGGTGTGCCCTGGGATTCGAACCCGCGACCACCGTGAACATGTTGGCAGCCGCGTCTAGTCCGTTTACCAAGAGGCCACCACGCACTTATTATATATTGCACTATATACAGGGTATATCAAGACTGCTACCGAAAACGAAGCCGGGTGGTAGTTTAAGCGACTTCAGACACAATGCAACAGAAAAAGTTGCAAAAAAATGCGTCAATTTTTTTTTTTAATTTTTTCCCTATGACTATATTTGGGTGTTAAATGCATTTTTTTCCTAAAATAATAGTGTATACCCTTTTATTTATAAATAATCTATGGTATAAAAGAGTTTTAATTATTATTTTAGCAAAAACTATGGATTTGCCACCCAAAAATGACAATATTAAAAAAATCATCAAAAATAATTGTCGCGTTTCTTTGCAAAATTTTTAGTTGCATTGTGTTTGTAGTCACTAAAACTACCACCCAGCTTCGTTTTCGGTAGCAGTCTTGAGATACCCGGTATATACTATACTATATTATATATTAGTGCAACTACGCCATCGAAGCAGTAATAGATGGCTATGAAAAAATCGGCCATCTTATTAATACTCAAAATGTAATGCCTATCCTTAGTTTTTTAAACATAGCTTCAAGATCACAGTCTCATCGAAATTCCAGGCTGACAATCGAAAATAGTCCTTGTGCTCATAGTCTGATTATTAACATTCCAGGCCGACAGTCAGATGCTGGTATCCAGTATAAACGTAAGCAGGAGCTTCATCGGATGCCTTCTATCCACCGTCGTGTTGCTATTCGTGGGCCCGTGGAGTGATTGCAGCGGGCGTCGGAAGCCGCTACTCATCATGCCATTGGTCGGCATGTGTGTGATGACGTCAGGAGTTCTCCTCATGCTCACATTTCCAGGCGCTTCCACAACACAAGTGCTGTATGTGGTGCAGATTCCTATATCGTTGGGAGGGAATTTCGGACTGTTGCTCGCTGCCGCTTTCAGCCATATTGGAGATGTAAGTTTATTGCAAAATATATTCTTATTTAATGGTGTGATGTTCCGGTGTTTAGGTTGGTAGTTTAAATAAAACACAGTACTTGATCTCCAGTCTGAGGCCCGTCCAGTCGGTCTGACTTCTGTCAGTGTACTAACTGGTGGCGGGCGCTCGCTCACTTTTATATATTTCTCATACTTGATTTACATCTACCTACAACACTATTTAGTCAGTACATCACAAATGGTATGAAAAAGGGTTAACATTCTACGATGCAGTTGCAAGTCTGGTGCAATAATAAAATCCACCGTTGATAAATTTATTTATTTACTTACGACAAATAGTGGTGTGTATTAAAATAAAAGTAGCACCTGTTTAAGGACGTCACAACATGCACCAATGAAAAACAATACATTTGAAATAAAAAAATAACACATCTTAAACATTATGACGAGTACTAACCGTTTTATATTTAAAATCAACGCAACTGCCGTCACTATTATGTCCTATCCCACCCTGTCCTATCCATTCTGGCCAGCAACACAATGTGTACAACCAGGTAATAACTGGTTGTACTGTATACTATACAACTTTCAATAATCGAATTGAACTGAATGTAAAATAAAATATTCAATCACTTGCCTGATGACAGATGAAAACTGTGTTGTTAGTGAACTAATTGTGTAAGGCGCCTCGGAGTTCATTTCAAAGACTTCTTGACGTCAAGAAGAAACTTTGCAGCAGTGACCTAGCCCACAGCGTTTATTTGATTATTCACAAATATTAATTCTATTAAATTGCATATTTAGTCGATAATTATTTTTAATAGCATGTAGAAATAACATCACTTTAGATTGACAATCTTTACTTCAAAGAAAACTGCGGGAACCCGACACATTAAGAGACTCAACGACGACCGAGATCGTCGAAGTCTCAGTAACACTAAACTAGATTCCATCACTGGAGCGTTTATATACCCGGAATCCAGTCACAAAATCCCAGATACCCTCAATTTCATCATATTTTTCCTACTGCAATGAACAGCGAAACGAGCATGCTGCCTAATGATAAACAATATGACCGTTCATGAACAGTACCAAAACCAAACTAAACCTTGAATTAAAAGCACTGCTTGGTATTCCACTGCGCTCGCCATCCTGAGACATAGGATGTTAAGTCTCAATATGTCCAGTAGTTACTCTGGCTGCAATGTCCTTCAGTCCGAAACACAACAGTGCATTTACACTGCTATTTGGTGGAAGAATACGTTGCAATATTACCTATCCAGGCGGCCTCTCACATATAAGCACATATAAGAGACCTACCACCACCAACTCTATAATATTAGTATAGATTTGATAACATGTTATTTTCAGGTGTGTCACGCGACGGGTCGTGACGTCACTCGCACGATGGGCACTCATCGCGCCGCCATCCAGATCGCTCACGTGGTGGGCGCTGTAAGTGGGCCCTTGCTGTACAGACACCTCGGATTCTACGGTGTGTTTCCTCTTGTTTTATTACTGCAGGTATTTGTTTTGTTTACTCGTTTACATTATAATTTAATTCATACTATACTATAAGATGCAGCAGCAGCAGTATCAGCCCACACACGTCCCACTGCAGGGCACGGGCCTACTTTACAGTCAAGACTCGAGAGTACAATTTAGAGTGTTTAGGCCATATAGTCCAGCATGCTGGCCTATTGTGGGTTCATACATTACATATTTTATTCTTCAAGTAACGTTGATATAGGTAGGATATTAGCATATCTCGAATAAAAGCTACCGCATACTGGATAGCTCGTCGAAATGACCCACGCTGACTAGTCACGCGTTTCATCACTGTTTATTAAATTATGTTCGGATTCAGCGGAGCCAGCATAAATGAAAATGTCAAGATCTTTACCCTATATATTCAATGTCACACCAAAAAAATTATCACACCAATTTAACAAATATATTATAAAAGTACGCTCACTAACTTCGTAAATTTTTAATAAAAAACTATGTTAATAACTACAATCTAAATGACAAATACAAGTAATGGTAACGATTTTTTATTGGATTTAAACATGGTTGTAAATCAACGATTATTTATGTCATAGAAAATATTCATATTACATTACACCTATGTAAACACAGCTTGCGTTATATTATATTGCTTAAAATAAACAAGATATAAAAAAAAACAATTTTTCATACTTACATTTGTTTGGTTTGGTGCAATTAGGGCGCAATGTTTTCATTTTTACATGTTGTAGCATGTCTCGGTTAGATATAATTAAATACCTCTCGCTTTTCGGAAGAAAGCTCAAAATAGCCAAAATGCAGTGCGAGCTTATATGAAGTATAAATATTTATAAGATTTTAATAAAAAAAACTCTTAACTTGGATATATCGTGAAAATCTTACCTAATCTTATTTTAATGATGAATGCAATGCATCCATTTCCTTATGACCCGGATGCGGCGCTGCGTAAACATTTATACACATAAATATTTTTTTATAAATGCTTGCCCTTTACTCTCTCACCATTTAAAAAACCAGTGCTAAGCTTGAGGCCGATTACAACACAGAATTCGATTGAGAGGGTATAGGTCATAACCGCCTAGTGCGGATTGGCAGACTTCATTTAACATGGAAATTATTTCTTGATCTTTATGTTATGCCGGTCTCATTTTCTTGTGTGTAGTAATCTAATATCAATACACATATGACTCTGAAAAGTCAGAGGTGTACGTGGGATTTCAACCCGCGACCATCGTCTCGGTGCCGCATCCGGTTCTTTACCAACAGGCCATCAGGCACTATGTTTAAAAGTTTCATTAACATTATTTAATTGTATGTATTTGTTATGTTTCTTAAGTGAAAAGTATAGTAAATAGCAAGCCAAATTGGAATTACAAAAATAGAGGTCGATCTCTGAACTCTATGACTTTTCGAAACCATTTGTGTATTAGTAGTTAATTACTTGGCACTTTAACAGACACTTTCTGCATACCTAATATACATATTATATTTTCAATAATTTTAAGATTTGTACATACATACATAAATAAACTTTCTCCCGTCAAACAGCAGTTTAAATGCACTGTTGTGTTTCGGATTGAAGGACATTGTAACCAGAGTAACTACTGGACATATTGAGACTTAACATCTTATGTCTCAGGATGGCGAGGGCAGTGGAATGCCAAGCATTGCTTTGTAATTCAAGGTGTTGTTTGGTTTTGCTACTGTTCATGAGTGGTCGCATCGCTTACCATCAGGCAAACGGTATGCTCGTCTCGCCATTCACTGCAGTAAAAAAAAACTCACGCCTTTCCCCAGAAGGGGTAGGCAGAGGTGTCAGGACACCCACATTTCGCCTTGTATGTTCCGTCACACGATGTGATAGGTAGCGAGCCTATCGCCATATCGGGCACAAATTCCTGACTCTGGGCTGATAATGAATAGAAAAATCCAATATCACTTAGCCCAACCCGGGATTCGAACCCGAGACCTCAGCTTCGTAACCGTACCTTAGTACAACTACGCCACAGAGGCAGTCTTCTTAAGGTTTGTGATGTTCACAAAACTGTTTTGATTGTAGACTTGTTCGTGCTCTGCAGTGTGTCATATCGTATTATATGAGCTGGTATAATATCGTTATCTTCAGCCACTCCTGAGCCTTAAGAAGTCTCTTAAAGAACACAGACATCTAACAATATTATATCATATACAGCAATATATGTTACAATATTTTATTTCCAACTCATCCAGTTTATTTAACTTTCTGATTCAATTAATTGCGGGTTGAAGATAAGTTAGACATTCCCAGATACTTGCCATGCTTCAATGATCGGTGTCATAACAATGCGTGCCACTGTTAATCCTGGCTTACAGGAGTTGCAGTGGTGGTTATAAGAGCGCGACAGTCTCCAATATTATATCATCTCCATATTATTTCTCATTTGTTTTACTGTTATAATATGTCTAAAACAAGTATATTCACTCCTTTTAGCAATAAAGTTTATTATGGACGCATTCTACAGCCATTACATGATATTTGCAGAGTTAATTCTTAATTGGACCTAGACTCAAACTAGACATACTGGGTGCTGTGCCGACATAATTAACTGGACAAACAGGATCTCAACTTGAGATTAGTGTTGAGAGCTAAGCTAAAGTGAACTGACAACGTTAAGAGATTACATGAATCGAACGTTTTGAAAATAACGGAGCAACACTTTATAATTTGTATACATTACGAATTAAGTTTTCAAGGCACATAAACCAACCTAATGAATTGAAAATATTATTGTTTTGATAAATTGGAACTCAACAGTATTGCCCCGTAATTTCTTTACATGGTTTGCTTCGTCGCGGTGTAATATTATTTTGGAAATTAAATGAATTAAAAGAAATGATTGACTGCTTCTGTGGCGTAGTTGTACTAAGGTACGGTTATTAAGTTGAGGTCTTGGGTTCGAATCCCGGGTTGGGCAAACTGATATTGGATTTTT
Organism: Hyles vespertilio; assembly: GCA_009982885.2. NCBI lineage: Eukaryota > Metazoa > Arthropoda > Insecta > Lepidoptera > Sphingidae > Hyles > Hyles vespertilio. The sequence goes on along the minus strand of CM042809.1, from coordinate 11,758,264 downwards.
CTATTCATTTTCAGCCCAAAGTCAGGAATTTGTGCCCGATATGGCGATAGGCTCGCCATCTATCACATCGTGGGACGGAACATACAAGACGAAATGTGGGTGTCTTGGCACCTCTGCCTACCCCTTCTAGGAAAAAGGCGTGAGTTTATGTATGTATGTAAAAGAAATGATTAGCCAAGAGAACGCCAGATCTGATTTAAAATTCTATTCTGACTATATTAAACTAAATTGTGATCATATTTTATACCCATTTTTTATTGCATAAAAGGCGAGAAAAGCATGCCATTGCCTGCTGGTTAGCGATATGACCGCTCATGGACCGTAGCTAAACCAAATAACACCATGAATTACTAAGCAATGCCTGGCATCCTGAGACATAAGTTGTTCAGTCTCATTATGTCCAGTAGTTAC